>CM029014.1:73865680-75080680 GCA_016801055.1 Panax notoginseng | reverse complement strand
CAAAACAGTCCTCTAATCTAGAGTTTAAGTTCAGTTTTGGCTATTACTCATAAACAATCCCCAAGCTATGATTCAAGGGTTATCTTAGCATTCGTATAAATTTCAAATTATCCTTAAAACTCAACATCACATACTTTAACAAGTTTAAAACTTTGCTCATGTATCAATACCAAAACAACTAATTTCTAGGCATTATTAGCACGAGTTAGTACTAAACCACCATAACAGCTTTCAAGTACAAGTTTTATCACTACAAGTACTTTCTGTATACTATATGTTTGTAGACACTCAAAATTTTGTTTTTTTTTGTTACTAACTATGCCGGAGGGCAAAAGAATATTTTTCACACTCCGGAGATAACCCTGATGGACCACAACATCAATTCCAACCCCAGAGATAGCCCCAGCAGATCCAGTTTCTAACCCCTGAGATAACCCCGGGAAATCAGTTTCCAACCCCGGAGATAACCCCGAGAAAGTCAGTTCCAACCCCATAGATAACCCTTGGATCAAGTTTAATGCCCGATCAACCCCAGGAGGTCAAGCCAACCTCAGAGATAACCCTGAGGACATTCAGAGTCAACAACATGATAATCTCAGAGATAACCCTGGGAAAAGACCGCTACAACTGCGCCAAAGTTAGAAATAAGTCCGTGAGGGGCAAAATAGTCATTTTACCAACTCAAACTCAACTCAAACCAAATCAACTCATTTCAACTCAAACTTCCTCAAAAGAAGTCCCACAAGAACCATATCTTAACTTTTGAGTACAAACTACGCAAAAACAGCTCAACGGACTGCTTGACGGAGACCCAAAAATGCTATTACGGTCATGGACCCATCTTCCCGGATTCAAAAAAGGGCAAATCCTAAGTCATTGCTTAGCTCTCGGAAAGAGCTTTTCGGAATGGTATGGCACGCTTCCATCGGACTCCTGAATTGATAGTTATGAAGGTTCGAGTGAATAACGCGTTGTTTGAGTGCACGTACTTCGAGACGGTGGGACCCACATGGCCTGGGGCACCCCGGGCAGCCACAGATAGACCCGCGGCTGCCGTACGTACACCTGCGGCTCCCTCCTCTATAAATAGAGGGCTTGGGGTGGCCATTTTGAAGAGAGAAAAGGCGAGACAGCCCTATCCATTTTGCTCTGTACACACTATAAACTGAGTGTTTTCTCGTTTCAAACACTTATGAGCTTGTATTTTGCTACATTTTACTGGTGGAAACTGAGTGTTCATTCATTTTGCTAGAATTTCGGATCAAAAAAACGCACAGCGGAATATAAAATTGAACAAAACAAAACAATTTCTGAAACCCAAAATAGGATTTATGTGAAACAGAAATTAATTTAGTGTTGAAGAGATTATACCGATTATGAAAAAGCTTCGAATCTCCAACGCAATCTGAATGAACTACGTCTTTACGGTATCCACACGAACGCCCGCGAATCGTCGCACGATTCTGCAATAAAAGGGAGTTGCGGTTCTAGCCACCAAAGGAATGGATTTTCTATTTTCTCTCTAGTCTCTCTCTAAGAGCGGCTAGGGTTTTCTTAGGTTATGATGTATTTCCTAAATGGCTGCTATATATCATATATATAGTAGTTAAAAGGAATTAATCAGAAACCTAATCTAATTTAAATAAAATCTGAATTTATATATATATATATATATATATATATATATATATATATATATATATATATATATATATCTTTATTAAGTCTTACTTAATTAATATATCTATATATAAATTATCCTATTAATTTAAATTCGTAATTTAAATGCTACCAATCATATTGACAAATTTAAATCTTTACAATTTAAATCAATTCCCTTTTAATTACGTTCTATGTGTGTGACATTATATGTTATTATTACGTTGGCAATAATTTTAAAATTATATTATAAAATTATAAATAGTGAGCGACATCTAGTAATGCATCTCTGCTACCCAAGTAACAATAAGATCAATGATTCGATGCAACCTTTTCGTGACCAATGTTTAAATGTAATTTAATCATTTTAACCTTGACATCCTAGATTAAATTGGAGTTATGGAATGTGTCATACGCTTCATAATTTAATCTGAGTTTTCTTAATCAATGAGTAGACTATATGAAACAAATCAATATTTGAGCATGGCCATGTATTTCATAGTCATACTAAATCAAGAGGCATGTGGATATCACACTAATATATAGGAGGGTTAAATTCCATCTAGATCACTCATATTCCTCACACGATTCATGATGTACCCAATAATCACTTTTATTGTCCACCCTATTAAAGGTGACTTTTGATGATATTAAAGTACATAAATTTCCATGTAGTAATATAGTGATTTCAAGTCGGAGGATCATTATATCATTGTCACTATGAGAATCGCTTATAACACCTTGCATAATGTTCCACGTAGAATTCTCATAGTGGGTCTGTCCAATACATCGTTCTCTGACATGCACCTATGCATTGACTCAATATATCATATATTTATGATCAATGAGATTTGGTCATCAGTCAATCCACATACTAGTCTCAATGTATCATTGTTGTCTCATTAACAATGATACTTTACTAGGGACATTTAAGATCAATGATACTAATTACAATTATATAATCTCATGTTTAAGTCACATACTTGAAGCTATATAATTTGTATCATTATTCTAAGGACTTTTATTATGATAACATTTATATAACACATTAAATAAAACCATAATAAAATAATTCATTTATTCAATTAAATATAATATCAAACTGTTAAGCAATTATATCAAATAATAGGCCTCTAGAGCATAAACTCTAACAGTCTCCCACTTGCATTAGAGCCATTCGCTCGTGTATCTAATACCCATTGAATTAATGTGACCTTCATGCTTCTATTGCGACAAAGCCTTGGTCAGTGGATCTGCAACATTATCATCTATTGGCACACTTCCTATATGTACATCTCCTCTATCAATGATTTCACTGATGAGGTGGTACCGCCTAAGTATATGCTTGGATCGTTGGTGAGATCTGGGTTCCTTAGCCTGTGTAATGGCTCCATTATTATCATAGTATAGCTTAACCGAATCAACAATGGTTGGAACAACACCAAGTTCAGTAACGAATTTTTTAATCCATATAGCCTCCTTGGTCTCACTAAAAGCAGCAATATACTCAGCCTCTGTTGTAGAATCAGCTACTATCTCTTGCTTAGAACTCTTCCAGCTAACAGCACCACCATTAAGGCAAAACACAAAGCCTGACTGAGACTTATAGTCATCATTGTCAGTCTAAAAACTAGCATCTGTGTAACCCTTTTACTGCTAGTTCGTCTTCACCTCCATATACCACGAACGAATCCTTTGTCCTTTTTTAGGTACTTGAGGATATTTTTGACTGCTGTCCAGTGACCTTCACCTGGATTCGACTGGTATCTGCTCATCATGCTCAAAGCATACGAGACATTTGGACGAGTACATATCATTGCATACATGATATATCCAATTACCGAAGCATAAGGGATCTTTCTCATATGCTCCTCATCATCTTGTGATTTAGTACAGTGGGACTTAGAGATCTTTACACCATAAGTCATGGGTAAATGTCTTATTTTTGCCTCTTGCATGCTGAATCGTTTCAGCACTTTATCAATATATGTACTTTGACTTAGGCTGAGCATTTTTCTCAATCTATCTCGATAGATCCTGATACCAAAAATGTAGGCTGCATCGCCCAAATTTTTCATGGAGATACATTTTCCTAACCATGTTTTTATAACCTATAAGGAAGGAATGTCATTCTCAATAATTAATATGTTGTCAACATATAATACTAGGAATACAATGTGACTCCCACTAACCTTCTTATATACACAAGGTTCATCTTCATTTTTTATAAAGCCAAACTCTTTGACTTCTTCATCAAATCGAAGATTCCAACTCCGAGAGGCTTGCTTCAATCCATAAATGGATCGCTGCAGCTTACATACCTTTTTAGTATCCTTTTGGAGCGACAAAACCCTCAGGTTATGTCATGTACACATTCTCAAGAGATTTTCATTAAGGAAAGCAGTTTTGACATCCATCTACCAGATTTCATAATCATAAAAAGCTGCAATAGCAAGTAAGATCCTGATGGATTTAACCATTGCCATTGGAGAGAAGGTTTCATTATAGTCAACACGTTGAACTTGTTTGAAACCTTTTGCTACCAGTCGGCCTTTATAAGTTTGTATGTTACCATCCATGTCGATTTTCTTCTTAAAAATCCACTTGCACCCGATTGGTTTTACCCCTTCGGGTGGATAAAACAGAGTCCATACTTGGATAGTATACATTAGAGTCCATCTCAGATTTCATGGCTTTAAGCCATTTCTCATAATCTGGTCCATTCATAGCTTTTTCGTAGGAAGTAGGCTCATCCTGATCTATGAGCATCACATCACTGTTTTGAGTTACTAGATATCCATAATATCGAGGGCTCTTGGCGTGTCCTACCAGATCTACGAATGCCTTCTGTAATTTGAGCAGGTTTACTTTCCACAATATCTTATGGTTCCTGCTCACGTTCCAACTCAGGTTCAATGCTATTTTGTGGTTCTCGAATTTCTTCGAGTTCTACTTTCCTCCCACTGTTTCTTTTAGAGACAAATTCTCTTTCTAGAAAAATACCAGTTCGAGCAACAAACACTTTGTTCTCATAAGGTTTGTAGAAATAATACCCTTTTGTTTCCTTTGGGTATCCCACAAAATTACATTTGTCAGATTTGGGTCCGAGCTTGTCAGAATCCAGACGTTTTACAAATGACTCGCAACCCCAAATCTTCATGAACGACATACTAGGACGTTTTGCAGTCCACATCTGAACCATCTTTGTAGGAACACGGTTAAGTGTGAATGCAGCTGTCTCTACGGCATGACCCCAGAAGCTTATTGGAAGATCTGCAAAACTCATCATTGATCGTACCATGTCCAACAAGGTGCGATTCCTCCTCTCAGATACACCATTCTATTGTGGTGTTCCAGGTGGAGTGAGTTATGATATAATACCACACTCCTTTAGAAGGTCATTAAAGTATTGGCTTAAGTATTCACATCCCCGATCGGATCGAAGGCCTTTTATGCTTTTGCCAAATTGGTTTTTAATTTCATTCTTGAATTCCTTAAACTTTTCAAAGGATTCAGATTTGTGTCTCATGACATACACATATCCATATCTACTGAAGTCGTCAGTAAATGTAATGAAGTAATGAAACCTACCTCTTGCTAACGAACTCATTGGTCCACATACATCACTATGTATGAGTCTCAATACATCACTAGCTCGTTCATTGTGTCCAGTGAAAGGGGCTTTAGTCATCTTGCCTAATAAACAAGACTCGCATCTCTCATATGATTCAAAATCAAATGAATTCAAAAACCCATCTTTGTGGAGTTTGGATATGAGTTTCCCATTTATATGGCCTAAACGACAGTGCCAGAGATATGTCGGATTTGAATCATTTGATTTAAATTGTTTTATATTTATGTTATAGATAGGCATTTCTAAATCAAGAATATAAAGACTGTTAAACAATTGTGCAATACCATAGCATATTTTATTTAAGTAAAACGAACAACGATTTTTCTTTATTATAAATGAAAAATCTTTCTTGTCCAAACAAGAAATAGAAATAATATTTTTGCTTATAGCAGGCACATAATAACAATCATCAAATTCTAATACTAGCCTAGTGGGCAAAGATAAATGATAAGTTCCTACGGCTAGTGCAGCAACTTTTGCTCCATTCCCAACTCGTAGGTCAGCCTCTCTTATCGCCAAAGTTTTACTCCTTCAAAGTTTCTGCACATCAACACAAATGTGAGAACCACATCCAGTATCCAATTCCCATGATGCAGAAGTAGATAAGTTGACTTCTATAACATATATACCTGAATCAGAAGTCGCACTTCCGTTACTTTTCTTCACTTCTTCCAAATAAGCATGATAATTCCTCTTCCAGTGTCCAGGTTTTCCACAGAAGTGACAATCACCTTCTTTAGCCACCCCACCTTTAGGTTTTAAAACCTGTTTAGTTTTAAATTGGGTTTGGCACAAGATTTAGATCTTATCTTCTTCTTGCCTTTCCAATTTCCCTTAGCATTGCCCTTTTGCACCATCATTATGGGAGCGGGTCCTGCCTTTTTCAAGTTATTCTTGGCAGTTTTTTACATGCTTAACAACTCAGTAAGTGGTTTCTCAATTTCATTCATGAGATGATTCATAACAAATTGAGAGTAGCTATTGTTCAAAGATTGTAAAACAAGATCAGTTTGGCCTTCCGGAGTAATTAGAAAACCCAACCTATCAAGGTACTCAATATACCCAATTATTTTTAGCACATATGGACCAACTCGATCACATTCACCCATTTTGCAGTGATACAACGCTTTGCTTGTATCATACCTCTCCCGTTGAGCATGCCCTTCGAATAGTTTCTTGACATGCTCGATCATCTCATAAGCATTCATCAACTCATGTTGCTTCTAAAGCTCAGCGTTCATAGTTGCTAGCATGAGATAACTCACGTCCAGAACATCATCTTGATGCTTCTTGTAAGCATTATGCTCTCCACGTGGTGCAGTGTCAACTGGTGCTGCAGGAATGGGCTTTTCAATGACATATAGCTTGCGCTCTTGTTTGAGGAAAATCCTCAAAGTTCCTATGACAATCAAGGAAATTAATTACACTCAGCTTGTCCTTCTCAAGGACTGATCATAGTAAAAGACTATTTCTGTTGTTGTTGTTTGCCATTGATATCTACAATTTATAAGTGCAAAAATAATAAGTCAAATTGCAGAGTTTTTGATATTATGTAATTGATAATAGTACATTCAAAATATACCTCCTACAATTTTATTCAAATTAATAGCCCTCACCATTAATTCAGAAAGCATTTTCTATTAAATCTTTCTAGTGAGCCAAGAGTCATATTTCATTATGCCTTAAGTTAGCTTTGGCTATTCTCTTAAAACACAATTATTTAGGTAGATAACCCTTTGTCAATTATATCATATATAACTCTTGGATAGTTTGGTAAACAACATTTGTTTCTAGTTCATCTAATGGTACCTACCAAACTCCATGCCTCTAAGTCCACAATCCTATTGAGATAACTTAGTTAAGTCGGACCCAATGATTTTAACAGTTTGGATATCACAATTATCCTATCGCATCTTACCTAGATAAATAGAGTACTTTGCTTTGACAAACCTACATCCATTGATCAAGGTCTTGATGAGTGTTATTCATTGGAAGGCATCTGATTTAGACTTAATAATTTAATGAGGGATTTTATAAATTAATTTAGATCTCACCAATTTTAATCTTATTAAGCATGCACAGCATTTATCATATCATATCGTTTACAATCATAAATAAAGTGTAAAATTAAATGTGTCACAGTTATGGCTATAACAACCCCAAAATAGGTCCAATCCACCTAACCTATTCTGAGTCGCCAAATACATGGTACAGAAAATAACTACAACTTTATTATCACAATTGTCATGCAAAATACAACAACATATATACCGTGAGTTTGAATACAAATATATACCAACTGTGACTCATGTCCCAACCTTGGATAGTACGTCACAATGACACCTTACATAAAGGTAAAGTCAATAACTATTTTAGAAATTAAAATCTTTGGGAAGTGCTCAAGGAAACCTTCGTACATGGAAGGCCATGCGTCTAGGTTATGATAGATATCATATGTCCACAGAATTATCCTTGGTTGACCCAATAGACCCCAAAGAAAAATGAGAAGATTACTATCATATTCTTTTCAATGGTGAGTCTTCTCTTGACATATCATTATCTCTCCACTGTCTCTAATTGAGAATTATACTTCAACCAAACACAAAGATTATATAGGTAGTGCTCGTAAATATACTCTGCAAGGGGATGTTCACAATCCTGTCTTATGATGACACGAGGTTGTATGTCATTAGACATCTTGTAGGATAGTGGCAAATCACCCTTCCAAAGTTGGGTTCGCCTCACCCTATATGATTCACCAAATATAACTACTAAATGATGTATAAAATACAACACACTATTTCAAAGTTCTCAATAAAATTAGTTCCATACTGTTTAGAGAGAACCTTCACAACTAGAGACCACCGTTCTATTCCCATGTCACCCCCGCTCGACCCAGCTACACTCTTATTACCTTAAAGGAATTGTGAAGCAAAAGGGTGAGCACAAATGGCCTAGTAAAGAATATCATGGCTAAAGATAATTAAATTATCAATAGCCTTCATCATTAATAAATCAGAGATTTAGAACATATGATAGATGATAAAACTTTTCAACCATGGTTGCAGCGGAACGAGCAATCCATTAGAAGAGTCAAATAGACCATAAAGTCTATTATCTTCTCTATATTAAATATCCACCAACAATATTTTATCCCTGTAACATTAATCAATAATTCTGGTCCACAATAATATGAATCACTCATAATCATAATTGTGGTTCTAAATTCCTCTTCTCATCCAAGACGAAGATAATTTTCATCACCTGTCCTTACCTGAAACATCAAACATCATGGTTATACCAAATCATAGTTCCTGTTCATAATCATATACTGATAAATTCATCTTTGCACTACGGCCAAAGATATTCGTCAACATTTCATCTTTGCACTACTGGCCAAAGATATTCAACAACAGATCATCTTTGCACTACAGGCCAAAGATATTTAACAACAGATCATCTTTGCACTACAAGCCAAAGATATTCAACAACATATCATCTTTGCACTACAGGCCAAAGATATGGATATCTCAAAGAAATATATAATCATCTCAGAATTTATATAAACAATAATTATAACCATGTTGATCAATTCACCTTTGCACTTAAGCTAAAGATATTCAATTATAAATTCAATGGTCATGATCATACCAGTCAACAATTCAACTTTGCACTACTGGCCAAAGAGAACCCATAGTCATTTTCATACCAATAATCTACACATCTTTACACTCAAGTCAAAGAGAAATTTTATCACCAGGGTTATAAAAATGTTATATATGATAATAAAAATAATATGACCAACAACTGCATTTAATTTCAAGAGTAAGATTTGTAAATCAACGATAATTTGGTCAGAAAAAAGAAACCAATTTTGTCGTGAATAGTACTCGTGAATAGTAACTCATGAATAGTAACTCGTGAAATAACTCATGAATAGTACTCCGTATTCGTACATAGTATCGTATACGTAAATAATGTCATATACATAAATAGTGTCATATACATGAATAGTGTCGTATACGTGAATAGTAACCCCGACATAAAAAAGGTTGAAATTCAACAATAAAATCCATACCAATATTTCGGTATAATGATATTGAAAGAATAACATCATTACGAAGAAAATAACATCCCTTACTATCCCTTACAATCCCTTACCTCAAAAGAACAGTACTTTCGGCTGAAATGAAGGAAACTTGCACTATTGAATAGCAACTCACAAAGTATCTAAATACTCACAAAATACGCTCGATAATATAGAGAGAGAAACAAAGAAAACTTGTTTCTGGTGTGATTTTTCAATTCTAACTCAGCACCCTATTTATAGGAAAATGTTAGAACGCCAAAATAGACTTGACCTACAACCTGGTGGTTTTACCTGCTACTATTTCCACCCACCAAAAATCAGCCATCTTTCCCAACAACCAAAAGTGGGCTCCACCTATATTTTTAATAAAAATATTTTAATTTTTGAAACTTCAATAATTCATAATAAATAGCACTTTTATCATAAAAATATGAATTTTATATCCATTCCACATGAAATCGAATTCTCTACAACTTTGTAGCTTTAAGTTTTCTAAATTCCAAATGAAAAATGACCAAAATCCACATGCGGACGATTTTCAACACCTCTTAAAATTTATAACAAATCATACGTTAATTTTTAACGGTATAAAATTTATGGACATAAACTCAACTTATATATGTATAACATATCCAAAAATTACAACAAACCAATGGTCGGATTAAAATTACAACTCACACAATAGAGCTTTAAGAACACTGATTTGATTTTTGGACTATAAGTCATTCATACCAGTTTCACTCAAATAGTAGCCACGAAAAATCCACAAAGAATAATTGGGTGATTCAAATTTATGCGTTTAGCTTACTTCCAGGGCTTTCTTTTGATATATGGCTCATCTCTTAACTTATTATACACAAATAGTTATGAATTTTATAAAATCAAGTAATAAACTAATTTTTCTGAAAATCCCATATTTGGTTCTTCTTTTGATTTCTAGATTTCTCTCAATTGATTCACGCACCGTGAATTTAGTGTAAAAATATCACCATTATTATATAATTATATAACCACATTATACATTTATAATGTAAGGTAAAATATCAATTTTCAATAATTGACACTTTTCTAAGAATTCCTCCATTCTGAGAAAATACTGATAAAACACCTCAGCATTAATTTTTTCATTTATATCCACAAAAAATAAATATTTCTCTATCCATCATTTATATTCACATAAAATAAATATTTCCTTATAATATAAATTAATAACTAATTATTCACAAATAATATTACATAATCACAATTATGACAACCAGACTGTTTCCCAGGAAAGATGGGGCTTTGCGATAAGGATTTCTCCTTACTGGCGCGTAATTAGGTGACCAAACATCTCCTTAGACAGAAATTTTTAGACATTGCCAATAATGATATCTAATAATATTATTCAAATAATATGAATTATTGATCTGATAATGGAAAATACTGTGCAGTGACAATTATTGAAACAACAATAATATAAAATATCAACGCAGTAATTATTGACTTAATAAAATAAAATATTGAATAGTAATTAATGTAACAATTATTGAGTAGTGTCTTCTTACGTAAGAATCAATAATTCAATACTGTGCAATACCGTGTGTTACTGTGCAACCACGCGTATTACTATTTTTTAACCACCGGGTATTCCAACAGTGTTAACGGTAACAACTATGCCGTTATTTGAAAAAACTCAAATTTGTCGTTTTCTTCATCCGACAGTTATTCTATTATGGTGCCCACAAGTGGCTGCGCCGTCGTACGAATATTCCCCGACAGCAAGAATATTCCACGACCAAACGAATATTCCCCGACAAAATGAATATTTTATAACCACTTGCTTATTTTAAAAAATATTCATATATCACCCTTAACTTTAACTTTTTTTCAATTTAACTATTTACTAAATAGAAAAATTGAATACTTTTATTTCATAAAATTCGGGGTCTTACAATCTCCCCTCCTTACGAAATTTCGTCCTCGAAATTTATGTACCTAGTATTTCAAAGAATTGAGAATACATTGCTTTCATTTTAGATTTCGTCTTCCCTGTCATCATGATTTTTCCATTGCTCATCTCCTGTATTTCAGATATCATTCTAGAATACAGCCTCAAAACAAAGGTTAATTGACATATCATAATTTGTTAACTAAAGTAAGAAAAATTAGCTTAGGTAGGACACACACTAGCGAAGGAAAATACTCGTCTCTCCCTTCCTAGTTCTATTCCCTGATCTCCGCCAGAGACCATATTCCTAATCTCTGATACCAAATGTAACAACCCCAAAATAGGTCCATTCCATCCAACCTATTCCTAGTCGCCAAATACATGGTACAAAAAATAACTACAACTTCATTATCACAATTGTCGTGAAAAATACAACAACACATATACTGTGAGTTTGAATACAAATATATACCAACTGTGACTCATGTCCCAACCTTGGATATTACGTCACAATGGCACCATACATAAAGGTAAAGTCAATAATTGTTTTAGAAATTAAAATCTTTGGGAAGTGCTCAAGGAAACCTTCGTACATGGGAGCCCATGCGTCTAGGTTATGATAGATATCATATGTCCACAGAATTATCCTTGGTTGACCCAATAGACCCCAAAAAAAATGAAAAGATTACTATCATGTTCTTTTTAATGGTGAGTCTTCTCTTGACATAACATTATCTCTCCACTGTCTCTAATTGAGATTTATACTTCAACCAAACACAAAGATTATATAGGTAATGCTCGTAGATATACTCTGCAAGTGGATGTGCACAACCCTGTCTTATGATGACACGAGATTGTATGTCATTAGACATCTTGTAGGATAGTGGCAAATCACCCTTCCAAAGTTGGGTTCGCCTCACCCTATATGATTCACCAAATATAACTACTAAATAATGTATAAAATACAACACACTATTTAAAAGTTCTCAATAAAATTATTCATACTGCTTAGAGAGAACCTTCACAATTAGAGACCACCGTTCTATTCCCCTGTTACACCCGCTCGACCCTGCTGCACTCTTATTACCTTAAAGGAATTGTGAAGCAAAAGGGTGAGCACAAATAGCATAGTAAAGAATATCATGACTAAAGATAATTAAATTATCAATAGCATTCATCATTAATAAATCAGAGATTTAGAACATATGATAGATGATAAAACTTTTCAACCATGGTTGCAGCGGAACGAGCAATCCATTAGAAGAGTCAAATAGACCATAAAGTCTATTATCTTCTCTATATTAAAAATCCACCAACAATATTTTATCCCTATAACATCAATCAATAATTCTGGTCCACAATAATATGAATCACTCATAATCATAATTGTGGTTCTAAATTCCTCTTCTCATCCAAGACGAAGATAATTTTCATCACCTGTCTTTACCTGAAACATCAAACATCATGGTTATACCAAATCACAGTTCTTGTTCATAAACATACTGATAAATTCATCTTTGCACTACGGCCAAAGATATTCGTCAACAGTTCATCTTTGCACTAATGGCCTAAGATATTCAACAACATATCATCTTTGCACTACAGGCCAAAGATATTCAACAACAGATCATCTTTGCACTACAAGCCAAAGATATTCAACAAAAGATCATCTTTGCACTATAGGCCAGAGATATTAATATCTCAAAGAAATATATAATCATCTCAGTATTTATATAAATAATAATTATAACCATGTTGATCAATTCACATTTGCACTTAAGCTGAAGATATTCAATTATAAATTCAGTGGTCATGATCATACTAGTCAACAATTCAACTTTGCACTACTGGCCAAAGAGAACCCATAGTCACGATCATACCAATAATCTACCCATCTTTACACTCAAGTCAAAGAGAAATTTCATCACTAGGATTATAAAAATATTATATATAATAATAAAAATAATATGATCAACAACTACATTTAATTTAAAGAGTAAGATTCATAAATTAACGATAATTTGGTCAGAAAAAGAAACCAATTTTGTCGTGAATAGTACCCATGAATAGTAACTCGTGAATAGTAACTCATAAATAGTAATTCGTGAATAATAACTCGTGAATAATAACTCATGAATAGTAACTAGTGGATAGTAATGTATGAATAGTACTCTGTATTCGTACATAGTATCGTATACGTAAATAATGTCATATACGTAAATAGTATCATATACATGAATAGTGACGTATACGTGAATAGTGCCGTATACGTGAATTGTAACCCCGACATAAAAAAGGTAGAAATTCTACAATAAAATCTATACCAATATTTCGGTATAATGATATTGAAAGAATAACAGCATTAGGAAGAAAATAACATCCCTTACTATCCCTTACAATCCCTTACTATCCCTTACTATCCCTTACCTCAAAAGAACAGTACTTCCAACTGAAATACCAAGTATAAGGCTGAAGGAAAGTTGCAATGTTGAATAGCAACTCACAAAGTATCTAAATACTCACAAAATATGCTCGATAATATAGAGAGAGAAAGAGAGAAAACTTATTTCTGGTATGATTTTTCAATTCTAACTCAGCACCCTACTTATAGGAAAATGTTAGAACGCCAAAGCAGACTTGACCTGTAACCTGATGGCTTTACCTGTTACTATTTCCACCCACCAAAAATCAGCCATCTTCCCCAACAATCAAAAGTGGGGCCCACCCATATTTTTAATAAAAATATTTTAATTTCTGAAACTTCAATAATTCATAATAAATAGCCCTTTTATCAGAAAAATAAAAATTTTATGTCCATTCCACACGAAATCGAATTCTCTACAACTTTGTAGCTTTAAGTTTTTCCAAATTTCAAACGAAAAATGACTGAAATCCATATACGGACGATTTTCAACACATCTTAAAATTCATAACAAATCATACGTTAATTTTTAACGGTTCCAAATTTGTGGACATAAACTCAACTTATATATGTATAACATATCCAAAAATCACAACAATCCAACGGTCGGATTAAAATTACAACTCACGCAATAGAGCTTTAAAAACACTGATTTGATTTTCGGACTATAAGTCCCTCGTATCAGTTTCACTCAAACAGTCACCACGAAAAATCTACAAAGAATAATTAGGTGATTCAAATTTATGCGTTTAGCTTACTTCCAGTGCTATCTTTTGATATATGGCTCATCTCCTAACTCATTATACACAAAGAGTTATGGATTTTACAAAATCAAGTAATAAACTAATTTTTCTGAAAATCCCATATTTGGTTCTTCTTTTGATTTCTAGATTTCTCTCAATTGATTCACGCACCGTAAATTTAGCGTAAAAATATCACCATTATTATATAATTATATAATCACATTATACATTTATAATGTAAGGTAAAATATCAATTTTCAATAATTGACACTTTTCTAAGAATTCCTCCATTCTGACAAAATACTGATAAAACACCTCAGCATTAATTCTTTCATTTATATCCACACAAAATAAATATTTTTCTATCCATCATTTATATCCCCATAAAATAAATATTTCTTATCATATAAATAAATAACTAATTATTCACAAATAATATTATAGAATCACAATTATGACAACCTGGCCGTTCCCAGGAAAGAGGGGCCTTTCCGATAAGGATTTTTCTTTACTGGCGCGCAATTAGGTGACCAAACCTCTCCTTAGACAGAACTTTTTAGACATTACCAATAATGCTATCTAATAATATTATTCAAATAATATGAATTATTGATCTGATAATGGGAAATACTGTGCAATGACAATTATTGAAACAACAATAATATAAAATATCAACGCGGCAATTATTGACTCAATAAAATAAAATATTAAACAGTAATTACTGTAACAATTATTGAGTAGTGTCTTCTTACGTAAGAATCAATAATTCAATATTGTGCAATACCGTGTGCTACTGTGCGGACGCGTATTAATGTTTTTTAACCACCCGGTATTTCAACAGTGTTAACAGTAACAACTACGCCGTTATTTGTAAAAACTCAAATTTGTCATTTTCTTCATCCAACAGTTATTCTGTTATGGGGCCCACAAGTGGATGTGCCGTCATACGAATATTCCCCGACAGCAAGAATATTCCACGACCAAACGAATATTCCCCGACAAAATGAATATTTTATAACCACTTGCTTATTTTGAAAAATATTCATATATCACCCTTAACTTTAATTTTTTATCAATTTAACCATTTACTAAATAAAAAAATTGAATACTTTTATTTCATAAAATTCGGGGTCTTACAATGACCCAATCCACTGTCAATCTTTTCAAGCTAATGAAATATTGAAGGTCAATCTAAGGTGGTAAAAGATCTCGAAATAGTAGCTTCCTTAGATCTTCCTCATGCATGTGCCTCATCTCCATCATCATCTTTCCATCTTGATCTTCATCTTGTCATCTTCATCGATTATTACATGACATAAAGAAACCTCGAGTTACATTCGAGGGGATTTAGATGAAAAGAGAATATTACATTAGAATTTATAGAAAGACACGACATGCAAGCCGTATTTCAAAACCAAAAAACCACTAACCTATGGGTCAAAATGTCATAACTGTGCACCATGCATATCACAATAAGCACATAACAGTGTATATATAATTAAAGAAAACTATATACAAAATATTGGGGTCACGACCATCGTGTGCTACGACGGGAGGGTCCAAGGGGGGTCTCCCCCCTGGCGGTGGTTCGGCTGATCGTATTGTAGAATTTTTCCATACGAATCTCTGAAACAATTTCAGAATCATACATTTAATCCACCAAAACACTCATAATAATAATACACCAAGTACATATCATATATGTCCAGTTTCGATTAATCATATTAAACCGGATCTCCATGCTTCTAATCCAATTAGTACAGAAGTTGTATATTCTTATTACACCATTTAAGATACAATTAACAGAACATCATATACATGCATATCTATTACTAATATTCATAATACCAGAATATGTCTACAAACAGAATATTATATATTCAATTTCAGATCGGTAAAATTGTATCATCATATATCATATATATCAAAATCAATATAATCAATTTCAGATCGGTAAAATTGTATCATCATATATCATATATATCGAAGACAATAAAACATGTAATCTAAATTAATCGGTTCGCAAATAGCTTTGATACCACTGTTGGAATTTCGGATCAAAAATATGCACAGCGGAATATAAAATTAAACAAAATAAAATAATTTCTAAAACCCAAAACAGGATCCATGCGAAACAGAAATTAATTCAATGTTTAAAAGATTATACCAATTATGAAAAAGCTTCGAAGTTCCAACGCAATCCGAATGAACTACGTTTCTACGGTATCCACATGAACGTCCGCGAATCGTCGCACGATTCTGCATTAAAAGGGAGCTGCGGTACTAGCCACCAAAGGAATGGATTTTTTGTTTTCTCTCTAGTCTCTCTCTAAGAGCGGCTAGGGTTTTCTTAGGTTATGATGCATTCCCTAAATGGCTGCTATATATCCTATATATAGTAGTTAATAGAAATTAATCAAAAACCTAATCTAATTAAAATAAAATTCGAATATATATATAAATATATATATATATATATATATATATATATATATATATATATCTTAATTAAGTCTTAATTAATATACATGTATATAAATTATCCTATTAATTTAAATTCGTAATTTAAATACTATCAATCATATTGACATATTTAAATCTTTATAATTTAAATTATTTCCCTTTTAATTACGTTCTATATGCGTGACCCTATAGGTTATTATTACGTTGCCAATAATTTTAAAATCGTATTATAAAATTATAAACAGTGAGCGGCATCTAGTAATGCATCACTGCTACCCAAGTAACAATAAGATCGATGATTCGATGCAACATTTTCGTGACCAATGTTTCAATGTACTTTAATCCTTTTAACCTTGACATCCTAGATTAAACTCAAATCATGGAATGTGTTATACTCTTCATAATTTAATCTGAGTTTTCTTGATCAATGAGTAGACTATATGAGACAAATCACTATTTGAACATGACCATAAATTTCACAATCCTACTCAATCAAGAGGCCTATGGATATCACCCCTAATATATAGGAGGGTTAAATTCCATCTAGATCACTCATATTCCTCACAAGATTCATGATGTACCCAATAATCACTTTTATTGTCCACCCTATTAAAGGTGGCTTTTGATGATATTAAAGTGCATGAATTCCCGTGCAGTAATATAGTAATTTCAGGTCGGAAGATCATTACATCATTGTCACTATGAGAATCGCTTATGACACCTTGCATAATGTTCCACGTAAAATTCTCACGGTGGGTCTGTCCAGAACATCATTCTCTAACATATACCTATGCATTGACTCAATATCTCATATATTTATGACCAATGAGATTTTGTCATCAGTCAATCCACATACTAGTCTCAATGTATCATTATTGTCCCATTAACAATGATACTTGACTACGGACATTTAAGAGCAATGATACTAATTACAATTATATAATCTCATGTTCAAGTCACATACTTGAAGCTATATAATTTGTATCATTACTCTAAGGACTTTTTTTATGATAACATTTATATAGCGCATTAAATAAAACCATATTAAAATAATTCATTTATTCAATCAAATATAATATCAAACTGTTAAGCAATTATATCAAATAATTGACCTATATGGCATAAACTTTAACATATTTAAAGCTATTTGAAGTCTTCTTGGCAGCCCACTATAAGCCTTCTACCATTTCTTCAAGTCTTTCTCCACATTTATTCACACACATTTATTAACTTTGAGAGTCGTGTTGTGTGCATATGCCCGCACTACTAGAAAACAGTAAATAGACAACGCGAAAAAAATGTTGTGGTTTCAGTCAGGAAAACGTCGTAGTTAAGGGTGTCATCTATTTGACACCCTTACACAACGTTTTAAAAATGTTGTAATTAAGCACAATACACAACGTTTTTTAGGAAAAAAACGTTGTAGATTTGTTTTTCAAAAATTAACAGATGCTTAAAAACGTTGTAGTAGGTATGATTCCACAACGTTTTCTAAATAAAAACGTTGTAGTTTAGTATATCAGACAACGTTTTTAACCAATTTATACAACATTTTTAAAATGTTGTAGATAAAGAAAAAAAAAATATTATGGTTCACCTATATTACCAATGCACCTGCAATGCCATGATATATAACTAAAAGGTCTAAATTCTCATTTAAATTTAAAACCAAAATGTATCAACCATTCAAAATACATCCCAATAATACCATTTGTTTACAGTTTCAGATGTCTCAAGCATTGATTATGAAATAACATGAATTAAAAAATACAAGTGAAACTAAATTAGTGATATGGCAACACTGAACCTCCTCTTCAATTAGTGATATAGCAAGACTAAACCTCCTCTTCATACCTCCATTGTACTTTCCAGCCTGCTTGTCAGCAACTCCTCCATTGAAAAGATTAACACTCCTAGGAGATTCTTCCACTGCCTGCAATAACATAACAAAGAATTAAAATAGTTTTTTTTATGCTTTGTAGCCTAGTTTAGTAAACAAAGGCAATCTGGGGTTGTATCAACATGTCAAGATTTTAGGCAGTCAAGCACAAGACAATCTGAGAACTTGTATAGACCACAGCAGAAATTTTCTTTAACAGATTATATACCCAAAAAAACTAAACCCATACCAAGGATATGCACAATCTGATAACATGTTATAGTCACTTTCCTAAACATATTTCTCCATAAACTCCATGTGCAGGCATTTCTGTACCACTACCTGCTCAAGTAAGCATCTAGCTCAAAATCCCAAAAGAAGCCCACCCTGTACATAAACATTACTACTCACGTCACCACTAAGACAATGCACCAGCACACATTGAGAAATAGAGGAATAGAGAGTTTATTAAGCCATGAAACTATAGATATGGAACGAAAAATTTTGCTCAATCAGTTGAAACACACTACATCAAATCAAAGGTAAAATTAAATGCAATTCATCAAGTTTGTTTTAAATCAGGTGCAGCAATCAGGAGCGTATAGATGCATTGGTATTAACAGTAAGGATGGATGCATTCGAAATGACTCCACCTCATGTTGAAGCACTTGAGATGAGTAATGTTTCCTAACTAATATTGTTGCTTTCAATGAGATTCAATGTATTCCTTGGGCCAATTAGCCTTTCATGGTAACAGATAATCAACAGCTGCAAAATATTGGTACACGAGGAAAGGGACGCAGATAGATAATTGCAAATTAATGGTTATCAAACCAAAATATCATCAACGAGAACAAAAAATTAAAAATTAAGAAAAAGCAAAGGGCTAAGCCACACACCCAGAGCACAAAACATGTATATATTATTAGTTCACATCTATAATACATAGGTGTGATAGCTATTCTAAAGATCAACAAGATCAGAACAATCGGATCATATCAATACGGAAAAGGGTAAATAATAGTTTAAATGCAAAAAATACATTCACCTCAGAAAATTTTCAAATTTGGGAACACTCAAATTTTGATAAAAATGCTCCACCAAAAGTTGTCAGACCACTAAATGGTATATCAGCATGAACAGCTATTGTGTTCTCAGGTATACTCCTCTCATCAGGTCCAGACTGTGTACAAGATTACGACAAGTGAAATATCAGATTGCATGATATATCAAATAATCTAACAATAAGAAATAGCTAAAAGAAAAAACACTTTGATTGACGACAAATAATCTAACAATAAGAAATAGCTAAAAGAAAAAACACTCTGACTGCATGATTTCTTTTTCTCATTTCGATAAGTTGGCTCTGGTCCAATGTGAGCGCTCCTGTACCCAAAAAATTAAAATGTTAAGAGTATATATTGTAAGATTGTAGCACTATTGTAAATTAGTATTATATGCAAAATATAATACTAATATATAAAGATTCATGAAAACTTCATGCCTAACACAAACTCAAAATATTTTTATTTTCCTGTCTACTCACCAATAAGGGAAATGGAAAATCATTGAAACGGTAAGCCACTTTTCAATGTACAATCTTTTCAAGCCATCAGTTATTGAAGTAACTGCATTTAGAGATCTCTGGGGCCTCTTGCCGAAAATAAAGATTAGAAGGAAAGAACATATCAGGAAAGGGAATCAGTCTTTATTTTTGATAAAAATGTTGTTGCCATTAGTATGTTTGAAACCGCTGTTTGTGCTCCAGCATTGTAATTCACAGCAAATAGAGAAAATGATCCTGCAATACTGTGAGAGATAAAATTACATCCTGCCATTATTCTGTCTTTATGGTTTCTTATTGTAAAATATCAAATATGTTCATAATGCTCCGCATCTCTATATCAGATAACATGCTCAGCTTATTAAGAAAAATCATACACACACACACACACACACATTAAAGTCATCATTAGAAAGCTAAATATTAGTCTTTTTATCTTATCCTTTCATAAGAATGGTATCTATTACAATCCACCTAAAGATCTGTGTCAAAAACTAACTTTCAGACAGTAAATAACTGCACCATACCATTATCAAATAAACAAGATTTAGAGTATAAGATAACAATATTTGAAATTTTAAAACCCTGTAAGTAAATAATTTATTTTCTTAACATAACATGGAATGAGAATGAGTTACCTGTTTACCATTGTGTGGGCATTTGTTGATGACTCGTGAGAGTCCCAGTAAGTGCTACACAGCACAGTCGTTCACTGACATCTTAAAAGATGCTTTTGTGTTAGGCCTTAGCTAGTGGAGGAAACTTAAAAATCAGCTGAATCTCATATAACAATGTATAAAACAATATTCAATTATTTACAGAGCTATTGCTGCAATCAAGTTAAAGGATAAAGCAATTAACAGAATAACAATGTATGACACTCGTACAATGAAAGGATAAGATAAAGTAGATCTAAAAGCCAAACTTACAAATAGTGAAGGGTTGATATTCTGCTGAGATCAAGTACAGCTCGCAAACTGCAATTTCTAATACTTATACATACTAATTTATAATCGGATTACAACAAGATGTAATTAATTTATAATCGGATTAGGATTGCCTCACAGGTACTACATACAACATTCTCATCAGTTTGTAAGTTCCCCATGTTTTGACCTTCAATCACCATTTCAATTCCAGGACTACACATATAACAATAAACAAAGTACTCATCCTCCTACCAGTAAAAGGTAAACAAATTGCAAAAATAATGAAAACTTCACCTTGAATATTGAGATCCACTATACAAACAGAGCCTGAATCGGTGAATCCTCCTGAGTGCACGCGTACGGCTGGACCAGCTAGAAAGGATGTCCTTGAATCCATAATTGCAGCACATCCACCCTCACACAGACTTGAGAATTACAATAAGGATAAAAAATCAACTAAGCATCTCCTTCTCCACATCACTATTAGGTGGATAAACGCAGGAAACCCCAATCCACAACACCAAGCATTAGTGACCTTTAATTCGGAGGCTGTAGCAAAGAGAAGAAATAACCTTCAGTGGACGATGAAGAGATCGAAGAAGAATTAGGGGTCGCCGGAGTGTTAACCACCTCCGATGACTCCGGAACGGTGGAAGCCGGAGATAGAAGAGGCTGATGCGGTGACAACGGTAGTGGCTGAAGCAAATCGAATAATCTCGAGTGCCAGCATGTCCATGAACTCGTCTTCTTTCGTCCCTCTTCAATCAAACTCCAGAAGCCGGAAGGCCGGGTTTCCTCACCTTCCGGTGAGGCAGCGAAGAAGATCTGAATCTGCTGAATAGGGATTTAGGGATTTAGAAGAAAGAATAGCGAACAGAATACAGTGATAGCCGATTTTGGTCCGTGTCTTTTTTTTTGCTCTGTGTTTCATTCTCGCGTCTTTTTTTTTTGCTCCGTGTTTTTGTAAATAGACAACGTTTAAAAAAAAAGTATTATCTAGTTAAAACCAAAAAAATACCTTCTTTAAATAGATAACGTTTTTGCATATATATCTATAACGTTTTTTTTAAAAACGTTGTGGAAAAAAATACCACAACGTTTTTATAAAAAACGTTGTAGTTTAAGTGTTGTCTATTTAGTATTTTGTAGTAGTGCCGGACTGTCGGTCCGTGACTTTTATTACGTTTCTATATATATATAGTCCCGCCTAGAGTTTACTTTGTGGTGATTGATCGTCTATATATATATATATATATATATATATATATATATATATATATATATTTACATTTATTCTCGCCTGGAGTTTACTTCATGGCGGTTGATCGTTCATATATATATATATATATATATATATATATATATATATATTTATATATATATATATATATATATATATATATATATATATATAAACTGCATCATCATGTGAGCCTAGGAATCATGTGATCACAGATTCAATTCCTAAATCTAAATTCAGTCCCCGTGATGGACATTTTCAACTGTGACCAACTTGTAAATTATTCACGATGTTTGAATTTCCTTAGACAGCTCTCATGCACACAAGGAGTTCGGCACTGCTATGTATCTTATTTTCTCAAAGATGCTTCGCATCTCGAAAATAAAAGCAATTCAGCCAAACACATAATAAAATAAAAGTATCAAAGGCCTCAATTACTACTAAGCATAAGGGTTTGAAAAACCTCTTTTACAAAACATCACTGCTATATCTTGTTAAATTTGAGCATTAAAGGTATAAACCCTAATTATATCTAGATCCTTATGATTTCTTCAATTAAACTATGTGTTTTATTGTTTATATGTATGTTATAAGATGTTATTTAGTGATCTATGATAATATATTATGAATCCATAACATCTAAGTGCATAAAAATAGAAAATTTTAAAAATAGTCAAGAACCCTAAAATGAGCTCTGACAGTCTAATGTCAGAGCCTCTAGATCTAAATCTTTTAGATGTTAGGATGGCTAAGTGTATCATTGATATTCTATGCCATGAGGAGAGTACATTGGAAGTGGAATCTAGTCCATAACATGTCTAGATCACAAGTTATTAGTGGTCAAACATTGTTGACCAGTCACAGAAAATGGATTCTGGAAAACCCAGAAAACCCAGGAATGTCTGACAACAATTTTGCAAGGCTTTGATCTTGCAGTGTTTAAGTTGTTAAGCCATGAGAGTGTATAACTCTTATACCCTGACATATAGACTACCAAACCATGACACTAGAACACCTAGATCATTAACAGGATCAAAGATATTCATGGTCAAAACTGGGTTGACCAACTGCCTATATGAACTTTCTGGAAAACCAATAATTCCTCAAGAATAGTTTCTGACTGGTACTTTACGCAAGCCAGATCTTGCTTCTATGATGTTGTTAAGCTACATAAGTGTATTACTTTTGTACTTTGACATACATACTACATAAGTGTTACACTTAAACACACAACCAAAGCCCATAATCCAAGTTATTAAGATCCAAAATAAGTCCCTCACATTGTTCTTATTTTCTGGAAATTCCAAAAAATGAAGAACAACTCTGACATCTAGTTTGATGGCTTATAATTTGTTGTCATGTTGTAGTTTGACCCTAAACTTTGTTGGTACATGTAGTATTACATCAATACTACATAATCATTACACCCTCAAGCCCAAAAACATCAAGATCAAGAAACTACATGTGGTCAAACTAGGCACCATGAAACTGACTTTGATTGTTCTTGATGGCTTAAGAACACCTATAGCGACAGTTTTGTCACAATAGGCCCCTTTAGTGACAGTTTATATGGAAATTAATTATTTAATTAAAATAATTAGAATAAAATGGAAAATAATTATGAAAAATTCATAATTAATTTGTAAAAATTATTTTAAGGTATAAAAATTGACTTGTAATAATTTGAGATGTATATTTCATTAATATTTTAATTTATTTAAATATTAATGATATTTAAATTATTTAATAATTGTATTAAATAAATTACTTAAAAATAATTTTAGTATTTTATAAATTATTTAAAAATATATTAAAGTGTAAGGAAATATTTTAAGTTATATTGAATAACTTTTAATATATTGGGATTTATTTCATTAATAATTTAATATTAATGATAATAATTTATTTAATAATTGTATTAAATAAATTATGTAAAAATGGTTTTAATGTTCTAAAAATCATATAAAAATGATTTAAAGTTTTTAAAAATATTTTAAGTTATGAAATATAACTTTTAATATTTTGACATGAAATACATTAATATTTTAAAATTAATGGCAGTTATTTAATAATGATTTTAAATGTTTAAAAATCATTTAAAAGTGATATTAAGGTATTAAAAATACTCTGAGTTATTATAAATAACTTTTAATATTGTGACATTTATTTCATTAATATTTGAAATTTATTTTAATATTAATTATAATAGAATTATGTGGTATTTAAAGCCTTTAAAAATGATATTAATGATTGAAAACTCATTATAAATGATAATAATTATTTAAAAAATATTATGAGCTACTAAAAAATATTATAACTGATAAATAAATTATCTAAAATAATATTAAAACAGTTAAGTAGAGTCTTATTGAAAATAAACTCAATAATTATTCGATTAGGCAATCGGGACGTCGAAATAGTACCGAACTCAACTCAGACTGAAATAGTTTGACTTGATACCGGGTCTTATATGTTTTAGTGACTATTAGGAATATGTTCTTATGTGTTTAAGTTATATTATGATTGTAATTAACAGTAGTATATGTGATGATATTGTTCTAATTGGGAGATCGATATTATCAATATTAGGTCTTTCAGATAAAGTTAAAATAGATTGCGTAACAGTAATCGACAGTTCAGGCAAGTTCTCGAACTATACTCTTATATTGAGCAAGTTCCTATACTCTCTTATTGTGCAAGTTCTCTAACTCGAACTCGAGTTGTTATTATAAAGCATGTTTGTGGTCAATTATTGTTAATTATACCGCATCTATTATTTATTGATTTGCACGTTGTGCATGTTACATATGTTCATCAGGTATGAAAGGTTAATCACCTTCATTACCATTTGGTTTAGTTATAGTAGTGTTAGTTTTGTAATATTCATGAACGCAATTCAATTGCACAAAGTAAGCGGAAACGTGAAAAATTAGAGTTTCAAAGTTTTACAAACCATATGCCCGGATCATCTTTTATGCACAATTATTAATTAAACGAAAAGATAAAGAACAAGAATCATGCCCTTGAAGATTTGAGCTTCCTCAGGTATAAGTTTACCTCTAAATCATTTCGCATTCAACTTGAATCCATCGGGTTTGGTTCTTTTCTTTGATCAACGTTAGCCACCCAAGTGTTTGGCCTCTAGAGGCGATCCACCAAGGAAGAAGAAATATTCAAGAAGAAGAGTATTTGGCAAAATCATAGTTTTTCTATCTCTCATAGAAAAATAGTGTACTCTCTAACAATTGGAATCACATCTCTTGATATCTGATATAAGACTCCTCTTATAAAGATATCAGTTAACCCTTCTAATCTAATTAGAAAAATAGGGTATTATTTAATTAATTAAGCTCTCTAATCTTATTAGGGATAATTAATTAAACTATTTTAATTAATTTAACCTCCTAATCTTATTAGGAATATATGAGAGTACTTTTATTAATTAATTTTCAAACTCCTTTAGAAATTAAATAATAATAATAGTAATAATAATAATAATAATAATAATAATAATAATAATAATAATAATAATAATAATAATAATAATTATAATAATAATAAGACTCCTCTTATTAATTTATATTTAATATTTCCAAAATATTAAATAATAAATATTAAATTATTTAATTTATTCTATCACCATAGATTAAATTAAATATATTTAACTTATTATTACGATTATGTCATTAACTTCTTAAATAATTATTTTTCCTTTTATGGTATGACCATTTAGGTTCTCCATATTAAACCGGTTATGAATAAATCAATTAGAATAATTCTAATCTTATTTAAATAAATAAATTAAAATATTAATTTATTTAAATAAATAATATTTATTCTACAATAGGGATAAGCCTCCCTAGCGATTAACGACTTTCCAGATAATATAGATTTCAACATTAATCATAAAAGAATATTTGAGTAAATAGTTACCGTACAGTTCAATCATTCCACCATACAATGTCCCAATTAAATATAAGACATGGAATTACTATCAAGTCTTATTTTATTTAATTATATTTATTTCGATTCTTAAATGCACAACTCTAAATAATGGAAATAAGAAACTCATTTCTAATTTCATTATGCCTTGGCCAAGGACTACTGGGTTGTCATTTATCGAATCACATAGGACATTTCTCTTCTTTTACTAGAAGCGGTAGATTCTTTATTAATCATACATTATCTCTGTGTGCAACTTATTATACCCAAGCATACCCTTTGATATACCCTAAGGGTCTTAAGGAATAAGTTAAAGTATAACTCATCATACACAAGATACTATGATGATCTCAAGTCCAAGAATTACTTGTACTACTATCACTACAGGAATTCCTATTGACAGGCAAGTAAAATTTCATTAGGTATTCCTTAGCGAGCCACATTCAGTGAACTTATTCTCTAATAAGCACCTACATACTTGCTTTAGTATCTCCACACAAATGATCATGAGATCAATCATCCTCATCCAATGAGCAAGTAACGTATGTACCAATCTATCATGATTCACTAATACCCAATTTAGTAATCCAACGATTGAGAACTATTTTAGTTTTAAGCTTTCTAAGAATTTAGATCTCATTAGAATAATCATCATCATTATTCTAAAAGCATTGCTTAAAACTATGGGTTTATCACATATTATAAAGCAGTATCATGTAGATAATTAAAAGTCTTTAATAAATTAATATTTTTTATTAATAAATGAATAAGATTGTTACAAAGTATATGTTTTATCATCAAACATGATTGGCTTGTGTGCATACTACTTTCAATCTCCCACTTGCATTAAAGTCAATCGCCATAGTATCTCATACCCTTCTTCTCTAAGTGACGATTATCCTACTGTTGGATAAGCTTTAGTTAATGGATATGTAATGTTGTTCTTGAGAGTTCACTATCTCTATAGTAATTTTCCATCTTTCAATGATTCCTATAATCAAATGAAAGTGTCACAGTACATGTTCAGATCCAATATGAGACTTAGGAACTATTCCTATTTCTATAATGAACTTGTCATCCAAACAATTAACTTGTAGCTTCATTTATAGCTATATATTTTGTCTTTATCACTAAACCAGCAACTCTTTGTTGTTTGAAACCTTTTACAATTCACTGCACCACCGTTTAAGGTAACGCTTTACCTTAAAGTAGATTTTTCTGTCGTCTTGGTCTGTCTGAAAAACTTGAGTCTGTTAAGCCCTCTAATTTTAATTTAGACCCACCATAAATTTTAATCACATCCTTAGTTCCGGTTAAGTACTTTAAGATATTTTTCACTGTCTTACAATGATCTTCTCCAGAATATGGCCGATCGTCATCAGGTCTAGTATATTTCATTGTATACATAATTTTCACTCATGCGATCTCTCTTTTCAGGAGTCTATGAGGACTATTAAGATAAATACACTGCATGGCTCATCAACACGAGACATCTCTTGGAGTTTTCCATGCTAAACGACTTTAGCATCAAATGAATATACATTCCTTGGGTTAAGTCGAGCATCCTCTTAAATCTATCTATATAGATTTGTATCCCCAATTAAGTTACTCTTTCCAAATCATTCATGGATGAATGTTTAGACAACTTTATCTTTACTAATTGTGTAACAAACAAGATTTTTATAATTTAATTTTAATATTTATGGAATTAAATAAATATTTTTCGATGATTTAATTATTAGATTAAATAATTAATATATAAAGTTGTGATAGATTAATTTAATTATATGTGCTATATTTATTAAATTAATGTTGAGAATTTTATTATTCAAAGTATGTAATTATGTGAGTTTATTGAATTAAAAGAAATATTTAATAAGCCTAATATTATTTTATTTAAATTAATAATTGAGAAAATTAAGTATATGACTATGTGAATTAATAATAAATTATTATATTTTGTTTAAATTAAATATTTGATTTATTTTATAAAGGGGTGTGACATTATTAAACTATAATATAAGCAGTCTATCAAATTAAATGGGTTTGAGTTTTAAGAATGACCAAACAAGGCTTTAGGGGAGGTTGAGAGCAGTTAACCCATGATGGGTTAACTGACCTCCACAACTGCGCTCAGTTCTTTTTATAAATTTAATGTGTTGTCTTCTTCTTTCATTTGGCTAAGTCTGGAAAAGGAAAAATTAGAGAGATTGAGAAATTTTGAGGGAAATTTTGAGTGTGTGATCGAACAAGTATCTGAGAAAGGATTATCAAGGATCATCTTTACTAATCTATACTCTGGGTAATTCTTTTAACTAATTTCAAATTACGTTGTTATATTTTTATGAAAATGATTTTCAAATTATGTAAAAGCTCTGTAATTGAAAAATAGTAACGATTAGGTGTATATACGTGTTAATATGTTATAATAACATGTTTAACTATATCTTGTATGTTTTCATAACATCAAATTCATTGAAATATGTCGTATATAATTTCTTAAAGTTGCAGAGTATAAAATATGGCCATATGGCCCTTACGCATGAATTTTATGTGTCAAATCATATGTTGTATCATAAATTTACATTGTATATGATTATGTATATTTAAATGAAGGAATCCAACTTCGAATGAACAAATTCGGTGTTATAACGAACCCGTAGTGTTGATTTTTATGTTTTGTATTCAAAAAACTTTCAAGAACATCAAGAACAGTAAAATTATATATGTTGATTTTGTTAATTACGTGTTTTAACTTGTTAAAATCATGCTAAAAGGGTTGGGTAGTAGTTATGTGTATATTATAATGTCTGGGTATGTTAAGTTCATAAACGAATAAAGAAATTAGTAGAAATTGGCCATATGCTGCAATTTTTCGCGAAGTACGGTTCTGGTTCTGGTATGCCGCGCCGGCTGTAGGCATAACAACCACGCCGCAACGCGAGCCACGCCGCAGCGCCAATGTCCAGGCCACAACACCGAGAATAGGTGTGTTGATGGCACCACATCGCCACTCTGCAGATTTTCCAGAAATGATTTTTTATAAATTTTTATGTCCACGAATGTGATAGTAAGCTAACCTAATGAACATAAAGATATGTTAGACATATAATGGGATGTTAAAATAGGTACTTAACATGTCAATAAGGCATTTACATGTTGATTGAATTATTGAACGCATAGTTATCTTATTGTTCGCGAAGTGTAAATTATGTGACACTAAGTGTAGTATTTTGACTAAGTATAGTCATAATCCGAGTTAAAATAAAAAGAATGAACTTGTGATGACTAGTTACGTTATAATTAACTGGTATTGTGAATGTAAATGGTATGTAGGATTAAATCAAGGAACATGTATAATTAACGTGTAACCTACGCACGAGACAAGTTTTCTAACCCTACTTTTTATCGTTATTAAAGTTTATAATCCTTACATCTTTACACTGAGCAAATTCTAGACTTATATTCTATATTGATCAATTTCAATATGTTACATTAAAGATCTTTTCAAAGTATGATTTTTGTTATACAATTCTTATTCCATTGTATACCCCTTGAGTTATTATTCAATTTAAATATCAGTTATTATTGAACCTTGTAAGACTAGCGAACTCTATTGATTCGACTAGTCCATAGTTGATGAACGTTCTAAATTTCAGAACCCTTGTTGAATTATCCAAACCAAACTTCCTTTGGTGCAGACTCGAATGTCAAACTGAGATGAACAACCCTGTATAGGGGATTACTTATGCGTTAGCGTTAAGATATTGTGCACAATATTGTACTAAAGACTGATCTCCCTAAGTACGAGAAGAAGAGTCCATAGTCTTACGACTGTTAAAGATTTCAAGTATAACCCTTGGTAACCTAGGACATAGTTCAAGGTCTTATGACCCTCAGAAGTTCTTTTGATTCTTGTTATTCATTCTTGATTCAAAAGTTGAGTTTCTTATTCCAAAAATCTTTGATTCACTCGCATGTTATTATATTATTATTTTATTATTTTACTTGTGGGCAATCATGCTCACTCTTGCAGTTAAGAACGAATTGTCCGACGAGCCTTTTACTAGCAAAGGCAAGGGCAAGGGCATAGGCTATGACTTTCCCATGTTGCATGAGAACACATCCCAACCCTTTACCCAAAGTATCACTATAGATGACAAATTCCACCGAGCCAGATGGTATTGTCAGAATAGGTGCTGAAATGAGTCTCCTCTTGAGTTCTGGAAAACTCTTCTCACATTCTACGCTCCAACCGAACTTTGTATCTTTTCGAGTCAGCTGAGTTAATGGAGTAGCGATTCGAGAAAATCCTTTCACGAATCTCTGATAATAACCAGCTAAACCGAGAAAGCTACGTACTTTGGTCACTGATTTAGGTTGCTCCCAGCTTTGAATTGCTTCAATCTTTGCCGGGTCAACAGATATTCTATGACTTGATACTACGTGCCCAAGGAATACTACTTCCTCAAGCCAGAACTCGCATTTCTTCAACTTGGCATAAAGCTCGTATTCACGAAGCTTTTGGAGTGTCAGCCTCAAATGTTGCTCATGATCTTCATGGCTTTTGAAATAAATAAAGATGTCATCAATAAAGACGACCACAAAGTGATTCAAATATTCCTTGGATACTCGGTTCATCATATCCGTTAAGGCAGCAGGAGAATTAGGAAATCCAAAAGACATGACTAAGAATTCATAATGCCCGTACCGAGTTCTGAAGGAAGTCTTTGGAATATCCTCAGTTCTAACCTTCAGCTGATGATATCAAGAACGAAGATCGATTTTTGAAAAGAATTGTGCTCCTTGCAACTGGTCAAACAGGTCATCAATACGTGGTAATGGGTACCTATTTTTGATGGTGACATTATTCAACTCCCGATAATCAATACAAAGTCGCATACTCCCATCTTTCTTCTTCACGAATAGAACAGGAGCACCCCAAGGAGAAGTAGTAGGACGAATAAAGCCAATGTCTAACAATTCCTGCAGTTGGGTCTTTAACTCCTGAAGTTCAATAGGAGCCATTCGATATGGGGCTTTGGAAATGGGTTTTGTACCGGGTTCAAGGTCGATACAAAATTCAATTTCACGCTCTGGGGGTAGGCCAAGAAGTTCTTCAGGGAATACGTCAGGAAATTCATTAACAATAGAAATATCATTCAAAATTGAAGTATTTTTGTTTAGATCCGTGACATGAGCTAAGAAAGCTTGACATCCGTTTTTCAATAAACGAATAGCTTTATGGCTTGAGATGACAGAGATTGATTTTAATGGTTTGGTTGTTTGAATTCACATAATAGGTTGATTAGGAATATGAAAGCTAATAACCTTACGAAAATAATCAATTTTTGCATGATGAGTAGTTAACAAATCAATCCCTAGAATTACATCAAATGCAAGTATTTTCAATTAAATAAGATCGACAGGTAATGTGAGGGTACCGATTTGAACCAAAAAGACTTATAAACAATGGATGTAATGAAAGTTTCTCCCAACGGAGTTTCCGCAGATAAGTCAAAGTCTAATTTCTCCGGAGTCAAATTTAATCGTTGAGCGCAAATAGGAGAAATAAAAGAATGGGTAGAACCGGTATCAAATAAGGTATAGACTTTGCTAGAGTTTATGATAAGCTTACCCGTGATGACCTCGTTCGGGTTCCTTGCTTTCTGGGAGGTCACAACAAACACTCTCCCTTGCACTATCGGTTTTGACTTTTCAGGGACGTCCTTTGGTGCCTCCATCCTAGCTGAACTTGCCTTTGGTGAACGACAAAATTGGGCTAGGTGACCTTCTCTTCCACAATTATAATATGCTTTGGACGGCATCGCACAGTTTGGACTGATGTGTCCTTCCCCTCCGCATTTGAAGCATATGATAGGTGGTCGTTCTCCTTCCTTAACCACGGGTGCTGGTGCTGACGTCTTTCCATCATTGTTGAATCTCCTCTTCTTGAAATGTCCATTCTTATTATTTTGGCCATGATTACTACCGAAGTGGTTACCATTTCTGGCCTGCTGATTCCCTCCACGCTTGTTGTCACCGCTTCGATGACTACTTTTACTGGTATTATCATTTTGTCGGCTGCTCTCTTTTGGTTGCGTTGACTCGTTATCGCGCTCCACTAACTGAGCCCTATTTTCAACATCTGAATACAAACACAGTTTATGAGAAATAAGATGTTGACGTATCTCTGGCTTCAAACCTCTTAAAAACATCCGCGTCATTCTCTCTTCATTATCCACCAAGTGGGACGCAAATCGGGACAACTCGGCAAACTTAGCTTCGTACAGCGACACGGTCATATTATTCTGCTCCAACTTGATGAATTCTACCTCCTTCATATGACAAATACTTTCGGGAATGTACTTGTCATTGAATAGTTCCTGGAACTTCTCCCAAGACAAATTCAGTGCGGCAGGTTGAGTATGCTTTACAGATTTCCACCAGTAATCTGCCTCTGCCCACAACATGAAGGTGGCAAAGGGAACCTTTTGCTCCTCGGAGCATCCCAAGATATCAAATATCTTGTTGATCTGTTTAATCCACGTCTCCGCCTTAAGTGGTTTTGGCTCTCCAAAAAACTTCGGTGGTCCCAGTTCTTTAAACTGCTTGGCGGTGACCGTCCGAGAGTTGCCAGTATTTCCACCTGCATTTTGGACAGGAGCTGCTCTCGCCTGTTGTTGCATGAATTGCATAAAGCCTCTTAACATTTCATCATTCATCATTTGGTCAGTGTTGTTTGTTCGCATGAGGATTGTCGCCTTCCTGATGCACATTATCCTGATTATTGATATGTGGTGAATCAACGGTCGCTTGTCCTCCATTGCTATTCTCAACATTCTCAGATGTCATTTTCAAATACTGCCACAAAACAAGGGTTAAATAACATATCACATATTATCTATATACTCTGACCGACCAATTAAATACCAAATAAACTTAGGTAGGTCATACTGGCGAAGGAATTCCTCGTCTCTCCCCTCCTAGTTTTAGTCTCATATCTTAGTCAGGGATCATATTCCTAAGCTCTGATACCAACTGTGACGCCCCCAAAATAGGTATACATCACCTATTCTGAGTCGCCAAAAATATGGTACAAAATTCAAATACAACTTAATTATACAACAGTCATGTAAAATACGACTAACCTTATGCTGTGAGTTTTAATACAAATAGTGTCAAATAGACAATATACAAACTCAATGGGATCCTCATTACATTTATTATCACACTATTACATAGAATAGTGAGGACTACTAATGCTTTCATCTGGTCCATCACTCTGTTCCCTGACTCGTCCCAACTATATTCTCATTTCCTGAAGAGAACGGTGAAAGAAAGGGTGAGCTCAACTAGCCCAGTAAGAAATATTATGACTAATATAATGCAGAATAAATTATCATTAGCCTTAAACAGTGTTAAACTGATACAACATAACAAACATCAAGTTTAACTTCAGCGAAACAAGCAACCCATTAGAAGAGTCAAGTAGAGAATAAAATCTACTATCTTCTATGATTTAAAAGGTTTTTCATGACTTTTATCGTTGGGACTCAGCGTAATAAATAATCCACATCATCGAATCACCCCTGCACTACGGCCAAGGATATTTTTTAGTATCACAACCACAATTATCCATGCACTACGGGCCAAAAATATTTGTGTATTCATTAATGGTCATGATCATGCCAACCACTGCCATCAATGCACTACGGGCCAATGAGGACTTTTACCACATCATTTGTAACATTATGGTCATGATTATACCGAATAATCCCTGGTCATAATCATACCAAGTCCATCTATGCACTATAGGCCACAGATGACTTTCAACAGAATATAAACATGAGGATGATGACAATGATATAAGAATTCAATAAAACAAGTTCAAGAATTAAAATTTATCCAAGAACCAACAACGTCCAAATTGTCAACATGATATTGCTTTGTAGAGTAAAATTCAAGAATGCTCAGAAGAATATTTTCATGAAAAGATACTGGATGAAGCAAAAATATCAAAGATATTCCACTAATTTCATGGAGTATAAAAGCCAAAACTTTAACTAACTGAGTATAATAAAGAATGAAATAATAAAAGAATTCACCAAGCATGCGATAGACCGCACAGACAGGTTATTCCAACAGAAAAATAAATAGTGGAACCAGGTCATGCGTAAATGCACCGACAGGATATTCCGACAGAATAATAGATAATGGAACCAGGTCCGGCGTAAACACACAGACAGGATATTCCGACAGAATAATAGATAATGGAACCAGGTCTGGCGTAAACGCACAAATAGGATATTCTGACAGAATAATAAATAATGGAACCAGGTCCGGCGTAAATGCACAGACAGGATATTCCGACAGAATAATAAATAATGGAACTAGGTCCGGCGTAAAATGCACAGACAGGATATTCCAACAGAATAATAAAAATGGAATAACAGAAGAATTTCACCAAGTATAGGGTAGCCCGCGTATACAGGTTATTCCAACAGAATATTAAATAATGGAATAACAGAAGTTCTCTTCATGAATACAAAAGAAATAATAACCCTTACCGTAAAAGAAACTTGATATAGGAGTAGTGAAGTAGCAGAATACTTTTCTTCTTTCTCTCTATAGTTTCTCTCTCTAGAGTTTCAGTGAATTCGTAAGAAAATAATGAAGGAATGAGCTTCTATTTATAGAAAAATGAACTGCATAGTAACTAACTCATGAACAGTCTAGATTAATTTACTTTAATCTGACGGTCCATATTTAAAGCAAAATCTTTTAAATAAAATATAATATATTCTATTTATAATCTAATAAAACGAAAAACTTTATAAAAGATTTCACTATACAAACACTATGCAGGCACTATGCAAACACTATGCATAATAAAATATTATATATTCTAATTATTGTCTAATAAAATAGATTAGTTTATAAAAGTATTCTGTTTTATATAAAAAAAATTTACTATTAGCCTAATAAAACGAATAACTTTATAAAAGTATTCTGTTTTATATAAAAAGCTTTTCTGTTTTATATAAAAAGCTTTTCTGTTTTATTATATTAATAATACCAATAAAACAAAACTGAGTGACTTATCACGTAAGCATCAATAATCAATACCGTGTGCTACTATACAACCACGCGTATTACAGTACTTTTACTACCGAGTAGTTCAACAGTATTAATAGTAAAACTTCCGCCCGCCGTTATTTTCATAAAGTATTTTTGTCGTTTTCTCAATCCGACAATAATTTCGTTATGGGGTCCACCAGTGATTGTGTCGTCGTACCAATATTTTCTATTAAAACGAATATTCCCCGACCAATCGAATATTATATAGCAACTTGCGTACTTTACAAAATTTATAAATATTACCCACAACTATAACATTATATCAATTTCACTTCATAATATTCAAAAATGAAATTTATAAAAAATTCATATTTATTTATAAAAGTTGGGGTCTTACAGTTATGTTGTTATTAAACAACTATTGTGTAATCAAACCTTATTGACTCAACTAGTCTTCTAGTTGATGATCGTTAAACTTTAAATTACCCTTGAAAGCTTATCCAAACCAAACTTTCTTTGGTGCGGACTTGTACTCTAAAACTGAGAAGAACAACCCTACTGTAGGGGATAAGCAATGCGTTACGATGTTTGTGCACAATACATGGTACGAAGGGCTGATCCCCCTAAGTACGTGAAGTCCCTACAGTATAACTGTTAAGGTTAGAGTTGAAAGATTACTTGTAGCCGTGGACATAGTTCGTGGTCTTATGACCCTCAAACATATTTCTTATTTTGATTCTAGTTATTGATTATCATTGATAGAGTATTATTCAGTATTGATGAGCCATTTATTGGCAGTTATAATTCTTTTGATTGATTTATTGTTATATCTAATGAGCAATTATTTTGCTCACTCTTGCTTAAATATAATTATTGCAGCTAAAGTTGAGAAGGTTGATGAGCCTTCAAATAGCAAAAGAAAGGGAAAAATGTACAAGTGATGAAGACTTGTAATTTCATTTATAGTTGTGATGACAAACTTTTATCTAATGATGTGATGTTATACTTTTAATTCCGCACTTGATTGATGTTTTATGGCTAGACAACCTGGGAAGATTTTATTTAACGACGTAACCCTATTTTAAGGGAGGATTTATGATTTAATTTTATTATTTTTGGGTAGATAGATATGAATGAATAGGAAGTGAACACAAAGTCTTAGGGGAATGAAGTACCCAAATTTGGGGGTGTCACACATTACACGGATAGGCGTATTAAGGACATAAGATAGCTTTTCAGTCATGAGAACTATTCTCAAATTCCTTAACCAATCCATTTAATTCGGTTCGGTTAAATAGCATCTAATATGCTTCGCAGTGATAGTAATTTTAGACATTGTAACATTCTATAAATGAATTTATAATTAACAACATTTTAGCATATATTCTTTTATTAATTACCAAAATAATTTAGATCTTGTTTTAAATTGGTATCTCCCATTATTTCCTTCAATCTATATTACCCTCAATATATATAGTTCGACAATATCTAATTAAAAATATGCTAGTGAGAATAAGGATCTCATTTCAAATGTATATAGCCTTGTGTGTGACAAACTATATATAAATAAATAGGATGACAACTCTTGTCAATTATATCAACTATATAACTCCTTGTATTTTGCCTCTTAGATTATAATGGTTAAGTGTGTGCACATCCGAAATAAAATGATCTAAGTTAAGTCATACCTAGCACTCCATATATTCAAAAGAAAAATAATATCCTTGTGTGTGCACAACACAACAGCATTGTTCAGTCTATTTATAAGCATTAAATGTGATAAAACAACATCTTAAATATTTAATACTTGTCTTGTGTGTGCACAACAAACTCATATTAAATATTTAATACTCTATTATTTTCACATGTTAGAAGGCGACGTTCGATATTTTAAATATCTTTGAACGTTACAACTTAATATAATTTATTTGAGGGTTTTGTTATTAATTTGTCTCATCTTGTTTAGCGCGCATGCCCATATATATATAAAATACGCGTCATATTAATTAACATGCGAAGCAAGTTTGCATAATATATATATATATATATATATATATATATATATATATATATATATATATATATATATATATATATATATAGCATGCACATATAGAATACTATATTCTACCCGTATTGATTATGGACTTTTATTCTAGTTTTGGTTCACTAGAGCCACCAAGTGAACCAAAAGGTCAAACTCTAAGGTGCAAGAATTAAATTTAAATATAACTATTACATTTAAACCCGGGCTCCATTACAAACGGGTCTTCAAGCGCTTCTTGTTCCTTGATCTCCAATTCTTCAAAATTAATTCTAATTATTCCTATTACAAAACTATTTAAAATAAATAGAAACCTTGATCAGCAGTCAAGGGGAAGTACATAGGAAGAGAATAGAATTTATATTAAGAAAAAAATTAGAGAAGACGAGGTACGCAGACCCCATTGAATAAAACCCATACATTCAAGCATCTAACTAAAATAAAATCTAATCGCATTTGTCAATAGTCCATAATCAATCCCATTTATTATCATACACATCACCATATGCATCAATAAATAATATTCATCCATTGAATAATAAACATTCAATATATATATTGATATCATTTAATGGGCAAATTTAGTTAGTATAAAATTAAATTTTGAATCAAAATAAACTCCTTTATTTTAATTCAAATTTAAATCAAAATAAACTTCTTTTATTTTAATCGGTCTGGATCTTAAGCTCATCCTTTATTCAACTCACCCGAGCTCACCTCCCTTTAGCGACGGACCCGACGACAGTTCGGTCATACAACCGTCGTCTATACTTTTAGCGACGGACAACATATAGCGTCGCTAAAAGTATAGACGACGGTTGTATGACCAAACCATTACCAGGTCCGTCGCTAAATTGGGGGTGAGCTCGGATGAGTTGGATAAGGGGTGAGCTTAAGATCCGGACTGTTATTTTAATTTATCCTATTTTGAATAAAATAAACTATTTTATTTTAATCAAAATCTTTAATCAAAATAAACTCATTTATTTTAATTAATTATGGAATCTAATTCCAAGTAAAAAAAAACTCATTTATTAAAGGAAACACAAATTCTATTTCTTATTCACAAATAAACTCCTTTATTTTGAATAATATGAAATCTTATTTCATATCTAAATAAACTCCTTTATTTAAGAAAATACGGATTCTCTTTCTTATTCGCAAATAAACTCTTTTATTTTGAATAATATGAAATCTTATTTCATATATAAATAAACTCCATTATTTAAAGAAACATGAAATTCAAATTCAACTCCAATTAGTTATCATAAAATCTAATTTTAAAATTAAAATAAATCTTTTATTTTAAGATTAAAACAAACTTTTTATTTTAATTAAAACATTATTAAAATGTTATATATATATATATATATATATATATATATATATATATACACACACACACACACACACACACACACACACAGAGACACACACACACACGCGCGTACTAACCATGTTGCCATATGACATATCCCTGTTAAGTATCATATAAATATATATAATATATAATATATACTAACCATGCAATGATTACTAAAATCTGAAGCTTGCTGGCAATTAACAATATATATATATATATCAAAGTAACTTGTGAGTTAACAATCATCATTCATGCGGAAAAGGATAGTGCAAAAGCGAAAAACCGTTAGCGTATAACAGTTTTTCGGAAATAGTTTTTTTTTTAAATAATAATTTTATACAATAAATTATGCCCAATTAAATTGTTCTAAACACATATCAATATACATATCAAATTAAAATAATTAATGATTTATATAAATGTTTGGCTCTGATACCATTGTTAGGTTTGTAATATTCATGAACACAATCAAATTGCACAAATAAACGAAAACGTGAAAAATTAGAATTTTAAAATTTTACAAACCATATGCCCGGATCATCTTTTATGCACAATTATTAATTAAACGAAAAGATAAATAACAATAATCACATTCATGAAGATTCGAGCTTCCTTTGGTACAAGTTCACCTCTAAATCCTTTCGCATTCAACTTGAATCCACCGAGTTTGGTTCCTTCCTTTGATCAATGTTAGCCACCCTAATATTTGGCCTCTAGAGGTGATCCATCAAGGAAGAAGAAATATTCAAGAAGAATGGTATTTGACAAAACTCTAGTTTTTCTATCTCACATAGAAAAAGAGTGTACTCTCCAACAATTGGAATCACATCTCTTGATATCTGATATAAGACTCCTCTTATAAAGATATCAGTTAACCCTTCTAATCTATTTAGAAAAATAGGGTATTATTTAATTAATTAAATTATTTTAATTAATTAAGCTCCCTAATCTTATTAGGAATAATTAATTAAACTCTTTTAATTAATTTAACTTCCTAATCTTATTAAATGAGAGTACTTTTATTAATTAATTTCTAAACTCCTTTAGGAATTAAATAATAATAATAGTAATAATAATAATAAGACTCCTCTTATTAATTTATATTTAATATTTCTAAAATATTAAATAATAAATATTAAGCTATTTAATTTATTCTATCACCATAGATTAAATTAAATATACTTAATTTATTATAACGATTATGCCATTAACTTCTTAAATAATTATTTTTCCTTTTATGGTGTGACCCTTTAGGTTCTCCATATTAAACCGGTTGTGAATAAATCAATTAGAACAATTCTAATCTTATTTAACTAAATAAATTAAAATATTAATTTATTTAAATAAATATTATTTATTCTACAATAGGGATAAGCCTTCCTATCGATTAACGACTTTCCAGATAATATAGATTTCAACATTAATCATAAAAGAACCTTTGAGTAAATAGTTACCGTACAATTCAGTCCTTCCACCGTACAATGTCCCAATTAAATATAAGACATGGAATTACTATCAAGTCTTATTTTATTTAATTAAATGTATTTCGATTCTTAAATGCACAACTCCAAATAATGCAAATTAGAAACTCGTTTCTAATTTCATTCTACCTTGGCCAGGAACTACTAGGTTGTCATTTATCGAATCACATAGGACATTTCTCTTCTTTTACTAGAAGCGGAAGATTCTTTATTGATCATGTATTATCTCCATGTACAACTTATTATACCGAAGCATACCCTTTGATATACCCTAAGGGTCTTAAGGAATAATTCAAAGTATATAATTCATCATACACAAGATACTATGATGATCTCAAGTCCGAGGATCACTTGTACTACTATCACTACAGGAATTCCTATTGACAGGCAAGTAAAACTCAATTAGGTATTCCTTAGCGAGCCACATTCAGTGAACTTATTCTCTAATAAGCACCTACATACTTGCTTTAGTGTATCCACATAAATGATCTTGAGATCAGTCATCCTCATCCAATGAGCAAGCAATGTATTTACCAATCTATCCGGATTCACTAATATCTAATTAAGTAATCCAACGATTGGAAACTATTTTAGTTTTAAGCTTTTTAAGAATTTAGATCTTATTAGAATGATCATCACCATTATTCTAAAAACATTGCTTAAAACTATGGGTTTATCACATATTATAAAGTAGCATCACGTAGAAAATTAAAAGCCTTTAATAAATTAATATTTTTTATTAATAAATGAATAAGATTGTTACAAAGTATATGCTTTATCATCAAATATGATTGACTTGTGTGCATACTACGTTTAAGTTGTTCATGTTAATTGTTGGCCATTCATTATTATTGACTCAGTCATTCAGTACAAAAATTAATTCATGTTCTTTCACAATTAATATATTGTTGAAAGTTTGTCAGCTTATTATTCATTCTTTCAGTCATGATATATCTTTCTTTGAACTTAAACTTGCTGGGAAAACTTGTTGCTCACCATTGCTATATCATGTGACGCCCCCAAAATAGGTATACATCACCCATTCTGAGTCGCCAAATACATGGTACAGAAACAAATATAACTTTATTAAAACACTTGTCACGCAAAATACGACAACACAATACTGTGAGTTTAAATACAAATATTATCTTCTAGACAATATCCACACTCAAATAAGTCATTACAATTATTGAAACACTATTTAATAAAATAGTGAGGACTGCTAACACCACTGACTAGAAACATCACTCCACACCCCGACTAGTTCTCGCTATATTCTCGCCTCCTGAGAAAAAAGGAACAACAACGAAAAAGGTGAGCTCAACTAGCCCAGTAAAGAATATTATGACTAAGATAATATACAACAACTTATCATTAGTCTTCAACAGGAAAAAATCTGATAAAATATAATAGACAACAAGTTTTAGATCAACAACTGCAGCGGAAACAACAAACCATTAGAAGAGTCAAGTAGATAATGAGTTCTACTGTCTTCTAAGATTTAAAAGTCCATCATCAATATTTTATCCATGTAACAACAATCAATAATCATCTTTAATCAAATATTCATCTTTCCACTACAGGCCAAAGATATTCATTTGTATCACCAGTCGATCATGTTCATCTCAACACATGTTCATCTTTGCACTACGGGCCAAAGATATTCATCAGTTAATCATTCATCTTTGCACTACAGGCCAAAGATATTCAGTAATATCATCATTTAGGACTGAGGATGATGAAAAATATTTTAAAGAAAACGAACCCAGTGAGACAGAAGGACAAATATTAGGGATTCGTATTACAGTTTATCCAAGTGCAATAATACTCCATAACAACCAATTGTGAAGTAGAATTCAAAAATAAATCAAAACATGGATACAATCAAAAGATAGTAACCATAATAGACATCTAGGACAAAAAGGAAAAATTTTATTTTTTGGTGAATAGTGTCGTACTCGTGAATAGTGTCGTATACGTGAATAGTAACCCCGACATAAAAAGTTCCAAATTTGATAAAAAGTTCAAACCAATATTTCGGCATAATGATATTGAAGAAAATAATATCATTTAAGAAGAAAATAACATCGCTTATCTCAAGATAACAATACTTCTGTTCGAAATATCGGTATAAGGATGAAGGAAACTTGCACTGATAAATTAAAACTCATAAAATATCTAAATACTCACAAAATAAGCTCGATAATATAGAGAGAGAAAGAGAGAAAACTTATGAATTCTGGTATGATTTTCAATTCTAACTTAGCCCTCTATTTATAGGAAAATGTTTGCACGCCGAAGCAGACTTAACCTGCAACCTGATGGCTTTACCTGCTACTATTCCCACCCACCACATTTGAATAAAAATTTCAGCATATTTCTCACCAACCAAAAGTGGGCCTCACTCAATTCTAGAATTTTCCACCAAAATTATTTATAAACCTAATTTCTGAATCATTCACCTCTTAAAATTCATATCAAATTATACGTTCATTTTTAATGGTTCAAAATTTGTGGATATATACTCAACTTATATATGTATAACATATCCCAAAATCACAACGATCCAACGGTCAGATTAAAAATTATAACTCACGCAATATATCTCAAGAACAGTGATTTAATTTTTAATACATTCATTCCGACAAAAACACCTCAACATTAATTTCTTCACATAAAAAAATATATCCATCAATTATATCCACATAAAATAAATATTTTCTTATCATATAAATAAATAATTAATTATTCACAAATAATATTACAGAATCACAATTATGACAACTATGCCGTTCCTAGGAAAGAGGGGGCTTTCCAATAAGGATTTTTCCTTACTGGCACGCAATTAGATGACCAAACCTCTTCTTAGACAGAACTTTCTAGACATTGCCAATAATGCTATCTAATAATATTATTCAAATAATATGAATTACTAATCTGATAATGGAAAATACTGTGCAACAACAATTATTGAAACAACAATAATATAAAATATCAATGCAGCAATTATTGAATCAATAAAATAAAATATTGAACAGTAACTACTGTAACAATTATTGAGTAGTGCCTTCTTACGTAAGAATCAATAATTGGTGCAATACCGTGTGCTACTGTATTTTAACCACCGGGTATTCCAACAGTATTAACGGTAACAACTACGACGTTATTTATAAACAACTTATACTTGTCATTTTCTTCATCCAATTGCTTTCCATTATGGGGCCCATACAAGGCTGTGCCGTCGTACGAATATTTCCCGACAGAAAGAATATTCCACGACCAAACGAATATTTCCCAACAACAAATGAATATTTTATAACCACTTGCTTATTTTGCAAAATTTGCACATTTCACCCATAACCAAAGCATTATATCAAATTAACACCTTATTATTCACAATAATATTTAGAGAAAATTTAATTTTATTCATTAATAAGTTGGGGTCTTACAACCTCCCCTCCTTATGAAATTTCGTCCTCGAAATTGACGTACGTACCTGGTGTTTCGAAAAGGTGAGGATACCTCGCTTTTATTTTTGATTCCAACTCCCAGGTCATTTCTTCAATAACATGGTTTCTCCACAAAACTTTAACTTGTGGTATAACCTTCGTGCGTAGAACATGCTCTTTCATATCCAAGATCTTAACAGGTACCTCCTCGTATGTTAAATCTTCAGCTATCTCGTCTGGTTCTAACTCAATTATGTGGTTCGCTTCTTTCACGTATTTACGAAGCACAGATACATGAAAAACATTATGAACACGAGACATGCTTGGAGGTAATGCGAGTCGATATGCCACATTTCTTATTCGGTCAAGAATTTGAAATGGACCAACAAATCGTGGATTGAGCTTTCCTCTCTTCCTAAATCTTGTAACTCCTTTCCATGGTGCAACAAGTAACAATACATTATCCCCAATACTAAATTCTACATCCTTTCGATAAAGATCCGCATAACTCTTTTGTCGATCCTGTGCCATTTGTATACTTTGTCGAATCGTTTGGATCTTCTCTGTAGTTATGTGTACCAATTCTGGTCCCAACAACGTTACTTCACCCACCTCGTCCCAGCATACTAGAGAACGACACTTTCGTCTATACAAGGCCTCAAATAGAGCCACACCTATACTTGCCTGATAACTGTTGTTGTAGGAGAAATCCACCAGTAGCAAGTACGTATCCCAACTTCCTTTGAAATCTAGAACATAGATTCTTAATAGATCTTCAAGGGTTTGAATAGTCCTCTCTGATTTCCCGTCCGTTTGAGGATGGTATGCGGAACTGAATCGTAAATCCGTGCCCATAGCTTTCTGCAAGCTAACCCAAATTTGTGAGGTGAATCTTGGGTCACGATCCAAAACTATGGATAATGGCATGCCATGCAATCTCACAATCTCATTCACGTACATACTAGCAAGACGTTCAAGGAAATAAGTCTCACGTATAGGTAAGAAATGAGCAGACTTGGTTAATGTAACGCCCCAAAAATTCAAGTACTAAAACCCGAACTCGGTGCTTTACGATACCATTTTTATGAGCGGAATAATACTAATAATAATAACAATAATATGAATATCAAACTTATCTTACATTTATCAGAGTCTAATCCCAAGTACACAACCTTTACTGCATTCTTTACATGATATATATTACATATCATTATATTAATACATCCTAACTATTACAAAAGATACCATTAAACGTAATCTGTTTGCTTTCCTTGTCACTTGTTCTCGTTTGAACCTTCAGGTTGATCATGCCTAGCTGAAAACTTTTATTTTAAAGCAAGAATGAGCATTTGGGTGCCCAGCAAGTAATAGCAATTATAAATATAATTAGCTGAAAGAATTAAATGTTTTCTTTGTACACCACTTCTACAATAAATCTATAGTTGTAAAGTAAACTAAACCGATAATAATAACATAACAATTCTATCTCAAATTTTTGAAACTACGTAATGACTATATATGGGGTTTAGTTGACATACTATGAACATTGTTTTCAATTTTTGAATAGGTTTAACAGAACTTCATCCGCAAACCGTCGTAACTTATGGGCGCGAGGGTGTATATCCTATGGGCTCTGTATTGATCAATACTACATTGCAACAATGATGTGATCGTTCACTCTGTCCGCCTTGGGCGCATAAAAGTTTTTCCTTGATCGAGATGTTCATACTAGTCTGGAATTCGAACCAAAAAAATTTGATTGGATACAAAGATGTTTTATCATATTCAACGATATTTATAAATATGTGTCTAGCTGGTCAAATAGCTTAGACGGCTATATATATATATATATATATATATATATATATATATATATATATATATATATATATATATATATATATATATATATATATATATATATATATCAAAATGTGATTAAATACAATGATTATCCAAGTGGGGACACTTGTATAACCATATTTAGAAATTAACGAACAGAATATATATATCTGAATTACCATATGCTAACATGTTGATAAACAATGATCGGATATATAATATATCACAATAGGGTTAATAATATAGCATAATAATAATATAATTCTGAAACTTCTTACTCATGTCCACTACATAAAGGAAATGCAAAGGTAAGATACTTGTCTGGTCTGCTGCTTACACTACGTAATTTAGATTTATCTTTTATATAATAACCTATCATTAATCAAATCATTCGTTTGATTAGAATAACATACTATAACACATAGCACTGCTTATTGCAGTCAGCACATAACGTAATCACTTTGTCACACACATATTTCACAGTCATTGAATCACAAACAAACATTAATACAGTCAAAATATCTAAGTCCAGATCAATTTCTGAAACCTGTCGACGTACCGATGGCTTTATCGGGTAATTATCGAGTCTAAGACTCTATCATGTAGTTTAACATCTGTAAGTATTAGTCATATTATTTTTAAATGACTTATAATAATTTTTAAATATTTATTATAATTTATTATAAATTTTCAAACACCAGAATCATTACTAAATGATTTAAATATTCAACAATTCTATTATCATTAATATTTGATTAACATTAATCTATTAATGAAACCATTGCCAAAAGATTAAAGTTATTTATAATAACTCAAAATACTTTTAATTCATTTATTTCCTTTTTAAATGATTTTTAAATAGATAAAACCATTTTTAAACTATTTATTTAGTATAATTATTAAATAAACTTAATATCATTAATATCATTAATATTAAATTATTAATGAAATTATCCTTTAAATATTAAAAGTTATATTTTATAACTTAAAATACATTTGAACAATTTATTTTCATTTTAAATGATTTTTATAATATGATAATCATTTTTAAACTAATTTATTTAATATAATTATTAAATAATCCTACTATCATTAATATCAAAATACTAATATTTTTCATGACAAAATATCAAAAGTTATATTTTATAACTTAAAATATTTTTATAACCTTTATATATTTTTAATATAATTTTTAAATCATTAATTCTATTTTTCATAGTTTATTTAATATATTTAATAAATAACTTAATTATCATTAATATTAATTAATTAATGAAATTCATCACAAAATATTAAAAGTAATAAAAAATAACTTAAATTATTTTCTTATACCATAATATAATTTTAAATGATATTTTTTTCATGTATTAAAATCATTTTTAAATAATTTATTTAATATTATAATTAAATAAACTAAATACTTTTAATATTCCAAAAATATTAATTATTTATGAAATATATTCAAAATAATTAAAAACTAATTTTCAGATTTTAAAATAATTTTTAATAATTTATTTTATATTTTTAATAATTAAAAACTAAATTTTCTATTTATTTAATAAAAATAATGAATTTTAGAAATAAACGGTTGCTAAAGGACCCTATAGCGATAGAACCGTCGCTATAGGTGTTCCTGAGCTGTTCTTCATGAAACCCAGATCACCATGTCAGTGTCAAGGGTGCTTGGTTTGACCAAGCGTAACAATCGTATCATGATGTATCTAGTCTATCTATTGATCACAGTGTGTAGAAGTAATGTAATACTATACGATTAAACAAAACAAACACGAATAAAAAACATAAAACAAACGAGATCAGAGCCTCCAAAAATTATGTCAGGCGAGTTCTTGAGGTTCTAGGTTGCCCAGAATCTCAAGGGTCCTACTTTGATGCTTTATAATTTTCAGTATGTGTCTAGTTTGTGCGATTCAGTGGTTCTAACTTGTAGTCTGGATGTCAAAGTACAACCAAATAATATCCTATCATCATAACATTAACAAAAGAAAGATATATGTGCCAGTCAAAGTAGTGACCAGAAACTGTTCTTGAACATTTCTGGGTTTTCCAGAAATGTTCTTGAGTAGTTTCGTCAACCCATCTTTGACCAACACTCAAATCTGTTCAGTTAGGTATCTGGGTAATTAAAATAATTTATCATGTAATATTCATGTCAGTCTACAATTATAGAACAACAACATGATCACAACACGTAGCAATAGCAAGATCAAGCGCCTGCAAAATGGCTGTTAGACGTTCTGGGCAATTCCGGGCTGCCCAGAAACAGCCGGTCAACCCAATTTGACCCTTTATAACTTTTAATCTACAATCGATCTGGCTTTGAATCAAGTTCTAGAGTACAGCCTTTACAACATACTACAAGTCCAAAACATAAAACACACAAAATCATAAACCGAGAAAGATCTACAGCCTCTGACACTAGGCTGTCAGACCACAGATGAACTTTTTTCTATATTTTTGAAAACTCTTGTTTCATGAATCTAGAGGTTATGGATCTGCAAGATACCAACCCAGATCACTTAAATACACTACATAGAACATATTACAACACCTAATCACAACTTTTAACAGAAGATTAAGGTTCGAAATTTTCAACTAGGGTTTATACCTTTATGCTTTGATTTCTGGAATTGGGCTTTGGATTTGTTGTTGGTGATCGTGGGGCTGTGTTTTGGGACTCATATACTACCATATTTTGAAGCTTTTAGAGAGAGAGAGAGAGAGGGTCTAGGATGATTGTTGAGCAAAAATCAAGTTACCAAATGAATTATTTCTCTCTCCAATCTATAAATATGTCTTAGATGCAATGCATTGGCTGGAAATAAGTGGCTGATCAGTTGGTATGTGTCACATGGGTTTGGTGGAAGTGGTTGAGCAACTAAAGTTTTGGCCACTTTGACAAGTTAGATTAAATAATGCTCTAAAGGCAAAATGGTCTTTTCCATTGTAATTTTAGTGGCACCTTGGTGATTTAGCAAACCTTTAGGATTTAGGGTTTGGATTAGGATTTAGGGTTTGAACTCATTAGGGTTAAAAATAATTTCTAGAATTTCCAATTTAGTGTTTAAATTAAACTAAAAAATAAAATTAGTTTCTAAATTATATAAAATTAAGATTTCTTAATTAATTAAGTTCCCTCATTAGATAGACTTAAAAATTAGGTTTTGATTTTACTAATTATCATTAAGCGTGCCAAAATAACAATTAGGGTTTCTAATTTAGAATTTAGATTTACTAACTTAGAAATTAAGGTTTCCAGAAATTAAGATTTCTAAATATTAATTAGGGTTTCGCTAATTAACATTTAATTCTATAATACATATCTTTAAACATAATAACACAATTACATAATAATTTCAAACTCATAACTGAGTTTTTAAATTAGGGCTTCCAATTATTTTGGTCCATAAATATTATTTAGATTTTTCTAATACCTAGGGTTTTCCTGATTTAATATTAATATTTATTATAAACATCAAAAATCGCATAACACAGTGACTTAACAGATTTTGATGCCTCGTTTAACTGCGAAACTAGGGTTTTGACATTATACACCATAATTTAACCTACATTATCAGTCCACACATATACAATACATATTTACGGCACTGAAATAAAATAATATTAAAATTATATTATTATTCTTATCTATTGATAAAAATTCAAAATTAGGGTTTGGATTCCATATTTGATTTATTCTTCATATATAACATTAATAATTAAGTTAAAAATAAATAACTTAATTAATCTGAAATAAATTCATATAATAAAATAAAATAATTATTATAATAATTCTATAATCCTTCTATAATTTTTTATTTAAATAATATAATAATCATGTTCTCATAGAAAATAATTAATAAAAACATTTCTGCTATAAAATTAATTATTATAAGAATAAACTTTATAATAGTCAATAATTCAAAAATAAAATTATTTGTAAATATTCATGTAATAAATATATTTTTATTTATTACATAATTACATACGCTTTATCTTGTACAAATTCTCATCCTTAAAAAAAATTATACGTAAAATTTCTGATTTAATTATATAGAAAATATCGGGTTATTACATTCACCCTCCCTTATAAAGATTTTATCCTCGGAATCACCGTTTTAAAACCTATACATACCAGGGTACATAGCATACATAATCATTACAAGTAGATCTCGATCAAAATTGATCGAACTGATCTTTAACTTTTCAGCAAAAAGCTTATCTATCTTATTAAACGAAAATTTGATTTCTAAGAGAACTCAAATTCCTCCTTCAAAATAATTTATAAAATAATTTACTATATATAAGAAAATATTATATAAGAAAATAAAATTTGTTCGAATAATACTTGGAGTTGCATCCCCGGCTGCTACAGTTTCTTGAACGGTCATGTTGAAGACGCTTGTAATTGATTCTGTTGGTTCGTTTGTTGATGTTGGTCCCGTTGTCGCCAATGTCCTGCTGCCTTTCCTTGTTTGTGCATTCCTTGCCTCCCTTCTCCTTCTTGGACTGTCTTTCACCTTATACTCTATTGATTCACACTTAAAACACACACACTTGTCCTTTATCTCCTTTTCTTTTATCGTATAGGTGACGAAACTGTCTTTTTCCCCTTGGTTATCCTAGCTATCACAAACGTTGTTACAGGGTCAGTTGATCCTCTAAATCCTAGCAGTACGATTGCCTTGAAGTATTTGATGTTTGTCGTTCGATTATCTGGCTGATCTTTCTACGGTTGGTACTCCGTTCTGCATAGCTTTATCGTCCACATTCGTAAAATTTTGTATCGTGTCTGGTTGTCCTCCAGCTTTGCTGAAAGGTTCTTCTATCATTGGGTTTCATTTTCGTCTTGGCGGCATTATCACAATTTATTCTTTATTCTAAGCCTTATCGTATACGTATAATCATATAACACAAAACTTTCTATTCGAACAATCATGTACTCAAAATATTAGATTTTGAAAATTTTGGTTTTCTGCATTAGCCAGTACTCATATAATTAACTACTATCTTTATAGCAACTTATTTCATTAATCCAACATAGACTCATATTCATAACACTTGACATACCTTAGCACATATTACTTTAAACATCCGCTATCCCTTTGTGACTCAAAAGTCAAGAATCGCTGCCACATTTATATAAAAGTTAAAAATATTTGCTTATACAAACATACCTATCATATACATAACATAGAATCATACATGACGTAATACTAATACTACTTATTTCTTACGCCTCCACTAAGGATCAATTGCTTAGAAATCTATCTATTCCCATTATCCTCAATAATCCATTCACACTTAACTATACCTAGTTCGTCCAACTTACCATACATTATGAGTTTAAGAACTCATCACAAACGTATGAGTTTAAAAACTCGACATTGACCACATATTCTTTAACTATACTTTACCTATCAGTCATACTATCGTTTCAGGGTCTGGTACTACACTTTCCAAAATAACCACCTCATTGAGGTAGCTTTCAATGTGAGTCTCTATTCCAGCTATTGGCTTTAACATCAGCCTGGTTATGGAGATCTGCTCTTTCTTTACAATATGAGGGTATTCTAATTCTTTTCTATCTGACATCTACACACTTTTCTATCTGACTGCTACACACTTAAGTTATCCTAATTATCAACTAATATATACACACAGCAAATAATAATTTCATACAAGTTATCTTTTATTTGATTTGACGATGAACTAATTCAATTCATCTCCTTTTAAACTCTATATGAGTTATTTATATTTTTAACGTTTTCCTCTGTTCTAAGGTTATAGCGGAAGCATCCCCAAATTCGGGTACTTTTTACCACGAATCTGGTATACTAATTCTATAATTATTGCGAAAGATATAAACATAAATTGTTTATACATTAAACTTTTACACATCATTCCCAAGGTCTACAACCTTAACTTAATATATACCTTCAATATCTAAAAAGGTTTACAATGCTATTTTCGTTAGAAAATTTAATAGATCTAATTGCAACATAATTTAATCTTGCACTTTGACTTTGCTTCTGTCTTTATTCGAGCTTTCATCTAAATCTAAAAATTTTATCATGATATAGCAAGGGTGAGCAACAAATTTGCCCAACAAGTTTTAAATACAATGAAGATATATCATGATTGAAAAGAATGAATAATCTTTCAAGTTTTCAACAATATAATAATTGTGAAATAACATGAATCAAGTTTTAATAATTGCATGACTGAATCAATAATGTTTGAAGTCAACAATGACCATAAACAATTTAACTGAACCTTATGGTAATGAAGGTGATCAGCCTTTCATACCTTATGAACATATTCAACATGCACTGTGTGCGAATCAAAAATCAGTATAGATGTGAATAATCAACAACAATTATTCACTAACATGCTTTGAACATACAACTCAAGTTTGAGTTAAGGAAACTTGCATGTACTGCTGTTTACCACTAAGCAATCTAATGTAATCTCTTCATGTGAAATCTTATTTCTTTAATAAAATTTTCATATGTACTTATATAACATTTCTTAGACTATTCTGTTCACATCGAATTTACAGGCATCGTAATACCTTATTCTTGATATTCCTTCAAGTACATATTGATTCATTTCTAGGGTTTAGGAATTTTGTAGCCCATATTTTCTTTATTCTCATTCGAATAGTAAACCATATAGGTTTTACTTGAAAATTTTAAATAAATCCTCAAATTCTCATTTAGGTTTTATTCTTTAACCTTTATTCTAATCATTCAAGATTTTATGAATTTTTGGGTTGTCACATTCACCCCTTCTTCTAAGAATTTCGTCCCCGAAATTAAAGCATACTAATCTCTGCGTATTCTCTTGATCAAAACTAGGTTTTCAACTTAACCTTTACAATTTTCTCATTTGAGGATTTCTCTTCTATCTTCACATTTTACAATAACTACTCACCAAGAGTTTATATCTTCTAAACATTCATCAAAACTAGGTTGTCATAATAACATTTATTCAATCATCTCAGATTCTACTCGTACGCAATGAGTTCACACTATTTTATATCCATAATGATATACTACCACAACATTACTCTGAAGAGTTTAAAAACTTTTCATATCTGTTTGAGGGATCATAAAACCATGAACTTTGAGGTTTAGGGTATTTCTACCTGCTACCTCTTTCAATTAAGAAAGAAAGGTACTCTACCTCTGAAATATTTTATATCTGGTGTGCTTACAATCACAAAGAAGGTAAACTACTGATGTGGGTACTTTAGAGGATCAGTCTGTTGTACCTTAGTAATCGGAACGACTATATACGTTCTTAGATTGGAGTATTTTATCCAATTAGTATATCCCCATTTTTAGGGTTATTCACCTCAGACTCATCATAAGATTTCGTACCAAAATATTTTGGTTCGACATAAGCTTTCAAAGGAATACTTTGAATTTCATAAACATTTGTCTAGCTGAATCAAATAGCTTAGACGCATATCAATAATTCGAATTTCAATCGAAACATTGCTGGCCAAATTCAGTTGGCAATAATTTATCTTTAAAATTCTTAAAATCATTTTATGACGTCATGATATCGCACTGTATTTACAGTCCGTTTGAGGATTCCGTCATTCTGTGACTTTGTCATACTTCATCATACTATAGTGGGCTGACGATCTTTAGATCACATCCGACACTAAGTAATTCTGCATTGATAACTCCATCATTTTTATCATCTTTGCATCAGGTTATATGATGCATTAATGATATAAAAATACATTTTGATAATTCAAATCATTTTCGTCTGGCCGAATCAATTAGCATAGACTCTTCTTTAAACCGTTCAAAAATCTTTGCAAATCATCTTTCGTGTCATCACGCCACAACAGGTAACGATGTGTTAGTTGTACGAAGCCCACTTCTACACAGTTGTAACCCTATGTTGAGGATAACAAAAATTTATTTTATTTCGAAAGGCACATCAGTGCGAATTTAGCTTGATGTCAAAAACTTTGAAGTCTAGCATAGCTGGAAGATTTGGAATACATATGCTTCTACCATCAACTTCACTTTATCTACTAATCCATTACTTAATAAGTCTGTCTATTTCTATCATCCTCAATTCTCTATTCACAACTTTCTTATACCTAGTTCATCAAACTTACCACACATTATGAGTTCAGGAACTTTCCATAATCATATGAGTTTCAGAACTTATCCTAGAAAGACCATAGGCATCCATTCACTGAGGGGTTCAAAAACATACCATATGATTATGAGTCATGAACTTACCATAAGTATGAGTTTTAAGAACTCACAACTAATTCTTATATTCTCTACTTATTCATTATACACATGAGAAAAGAATCACCTTATCAACATGTATATAGCAAATAGCGCCACATCAAGTTCCAATGATTATCAATGTAAGAAACTAAGTGGTTGTCAAACCAAACTCGGCCACTAATCAATATAGGAAGCTAAGCGGACAATTCCCTGCCCATACAAAGAATCGGTTAACCTAACCACTATATCAACCAAGAAGCTAAGTGATTCTAAAACCAAGTACAAATTCCCCACCTATACAAGGAATCATACAACTCAGCTGCTGACATGAATACTCAATTGAAATCCTACATAATTCTAACTTTCTCTTTTCTTAATACGAACTTTTTTTAATCCGTATATTAACATTTACCACTCTTTTCTGAGTTTATATTGTACCATTTCCTAGTACCTTCCCTTTATAGCATCGAGCTATATCATACCAATCACTTAACATATCATATGTTATTCAACAATTTAATCTGATCATGTCGTGATCTTATTTCGTAATCATTTCTCCTTATACTTACGATCGTTTTATACTACGATCTTCTTAGTCTTCTCTTTAATCATATTATATTATGATTTTATTTACACTTCTCATCTTATAGACATAGTCTATTTATTATCACTTTTCATCTCTATTACTGGAGTCAGGTAACTCCGGATTCTTATCCTTATAGCTCTTCAAGATTCTTATTTGAATCTTATTTATCTTTCTCTTTACTTAAATGATGAATTTCTTAAATTCATATCTTATCGCTTAAACTCTATATGAGTTTATTCCTTATCATCCTCTCCGCGGTTATAGCCTAAGGTACACCTACCCAAGGTTTATAACCTACAGCTTTGATACCAACTGAAGCATCCCCAAATCCGGGTACTTTTTATCACGAATTTGGTATATTAATTCTATAATTATTGCGGAAGATATAAACATAAATTGTTCATACATTAAACTTTTACACATCATTCCCAAGGTCTACAACCTTAACTTAATACATACCTTCAATATCTAAAAAGGTTTACAATGCTATTTTCGTCAGAAAATTTAATAGATCTAATTGCAACATAATTTAATCTTGCACTTTGACTTTGCTTCTGACTTTATTCGAGCTTTCATCTAAATCTGAAAATTTTATCATGATATAGCAAGGGTGAGCAACAAATTTGTCCAGCAAGTTTTAAATACAATGAAGATATATCATGATTGAAAAGAATGAATAAGCTTTCAAGTTTTCAACAATATAATAATTGTGAAATAACATGAATCAAGTTTCAATAATTGCATGACTGAATCAATAATGTTTGAAGTCAACAATGACCATAAACAATTTAACTGAGCCTTATGGTAATGAAGGTGATCAGCCTTTCATACCTTATGAACATATTCAACATGCACTATGTGCGAATCAAAAATCAGTATAGATGTGAATAATCAACAACAATTATTCACTAACATGCTTTGAACATACAACTCAAGTTTGAGTTAAGAAAACTTGCATGTACTACTGATTACCGCTAAGCAATCTAATGTATTCTCTTCATGTGAAATCTTATTTCCTTAATAAAATTTTTATATGTACTTATATAACATTTCTTAGACTATTCTGTTCGCATCGAATTTACAGGCATCGTAATACCTTATTCTTGATATTCCTTCAAGTACATATTGATTCATTTCTAGGGTTTAGGAATTTTGTAACCCATATTTTCTTTATTCTCATTCAAATAGCAAACCATATAAGTTTTACTTGAAAATTTTAAATAAATCCTCAAATTCTCATCTAGGTTTTATTCTTTAACCTTTATTCTAATCATTCAAGATTTTATGAATTTTTGGGTTGTCACAATAGCCTAAGGTCTAACCCACCTAAGATTTCTAACCCTAAAGCTCTGATACCATGTTGTAACGCCCCCAAAATTTAGGTACTTGAAACCCGAGCTCGGTGCTTTACGATACCATTTCTATGAACGGAATAATACTAATAATAATAATAATAATAATATGAATATCAAACTTATCTTATATTTATCAGAGTCTAATCCTAAGTACGCAACCTTTACTACATTCTTTACATGATATATATTACATATCATTATATTAATACATCCTAACTATTACAAAAGTTACCATTAAACGTAATCTGTTAGCTTTCCTTGTCACTTGTTCTTGTCTGAACCTTCAGGTTGATCATGCCTAGCTGAAAACATTTAATTTAAAGCAAGAATGAGCATTTGGGTGCCCAGTAAGTAATAACAATTATAAATATAATTAGCTGAAAGAATTAAATGTTTTCTTTGTACACCACTTCTACAACAAATATACAGTTGTGAAGTAAACTGAACCGATAATAATAACATAACAATTCTATCTCAAATTCTATGAACATTGTTTTCAATTTTTGAATAGGTTTAGCGGAACTTCATCTGCAAATCGTCATAACTTACGGGCGCGAGGGTGTACATCCCATGGGCCCTCTATTGATCAATACTACATTGCAAAAACGATGTGATCGTTCACTCTGTCCGCTGCGCATAAAAGTTTTCCCTTGATCGGGATGTTCATACTAGTCTGGAATCCGAATCAAAACAATTTGATTGGATACAAAGAAGTTTTATCATATTCAACGATATTTATAAATCTGTGTCGAGCTGGTCAAATAGCATAGACGGCTTATATATATATATATATATATATATATATATATATATATATATATATATATATATATATATATATATATATATATATATATATATATAACATGTGATTAAATACAATGATTATCCAAGTGGGGACACTTGTATAACCATATTTAGAAATTAACGAACATGATATATATATCTGAATTACCATATACTAACATGTTGATAAACAATGATCGGATATAGAATATATCACAATAGGGTTAATAATATAGCATAATAATAATATAATTCTGAAACTTCTTACTCATGTCCAGTGCATAAAGGAAATGCAAAGGTAAGATACTTGCCTGGTCTGCTGCTTACAGTACGTAATTTAGATTTATCTTTTATATAGTAACCTATCATTAATCAAATCATTCGTTTGATTAGAATAACATACTATAACACATTGCACTATTTATTGCAGTCATCACATAACGTAATCACTTTGTCACACACATATTTTACAGTCATTGAATCTCAAACAAACATTAATACAGTCAAAATATCTAAGTCCAAATCAATTTCTGAAACCTGTCGGCGTATCGATGGCTTTATCGGGTAATTATCGAGTCTAAAACTCTATCATGTAGTTCAACATCTGTAAGTATCAGTCATATTATTTTTAAATAACTTATAATAATTTTTAAACATTTATTATAAATTTTCAAACACCAGAATCATTACTAAATGATTTAAATATTAAAAAATTCCATTATCATTAATATTTAATTAACATTAATCTATTAATGAAATAATTGCCAAAAGATTAAAGTTATTTATAATAACTCAAAATACTATTAATTCATTTATTTCTTTTTTAAATGATTTTTACATAGATAAAACTATTTTTAAACTATTTATTTAATATAATTATTAAATAAACTTAATATCATTAATATTAAATTATTAATGAAATTATCCTTTAAATATTAAAAGTTATATTTTATAACTTAAAATACCTTTAAACAAATTATTTTCATTTTAAATAATTTTTATAATATGAAAATCATTTTTAAAGTAATTTATTTAATATAATTATTAAATAATCCTAATATCATTAAAATAAAAATACTAATATTTTTCATGACAAAATATCAAAAGTTATATTTTATAATTTAAAATATTTTTATAACCTTTATATAATTTTTATATAATTTTTAAATCATTAATTCTATTTTTCATAATTTATTTAATATATTTAATAAATAACTTAATTATCATTAATATTAATTAATTAATGAAATTCATCACAAAATATTAAAAGTAATCAAAAATAACTTAAATTATTTTCTTATACCATAATATAATTTTAAATAATTTTTTTTTCATGTATTAAAATTATTTTTAAATAATTTATTTAATATTATGATTAAATTAACTAAATACTTTTAATATTCCAAAAATATTAATTATTTATGAAATATATTCAAAATAATTAAAAACTAATTTTCAGATTTTAAAATAATTTTTAATAATTTATTTTATATTTTTAATAATTAAAAACTAATTTTTCTATTTATTTAATAAAAATAATGAATTTTAGAAATAAACGGTCGCTAAAGGACCCTATAGCGACAGAACCGTCGCTATAGGTGTTCTTGAGCTGTTCTTCATGAAACCCAGATCACCATGTCAGTGTCGAGGGTGCTTGGTTTGACCAAGCGTAACAATCGTATCATGATGTATCTAGTCTATCTATTGATCACAGTGTGTAGAAGTAATGTAATACTATACGATTAAACAACAAACACGAATAAAAAACGTAAAACGAACGAGATCAGAGCCTCCAAAAATCATGTCAGGCGAGTTCTTGAGGTTATGGGTTGCCCAGAATCTCAAGGATCCTACTTTGACGCTTTATAATTTTCAGTATGTGTCTAGTTTGTGCGATTTAGTGGTTCTAACTTGTAGTCCGAATGTCAAAGTACAACCAAATAATATCCTATCATCATAACATTAACACAAGAAAGATATATGTGCCGGTCAAAGTAGTGACCAGAAATTGTTCTTGAACATTTTTGGGTTTTCCAGAAATGTTCTTGAGTAGTTTCGTCAACCCATCTTTGACCAACACTCAAATCTGTTCAGTTAGGTATCTGGGAAATTAAAAGACTTTATCATGTAATATTCATGTCAGTCTACAATTACAGAACAACATCATGATCACAACACGTAGCAATAGCAAGATCAAGCGCCTGCAAAATGGCTGTCAGACGTTCTGGGCAATTCTGGGCTGCCCAGAAACAGCCGGTCAATGCCGATCAACCCACTTTAACTCTTTATAACTTTTAATCTACAATCGATCTAGCTTTGAATCAAGTTCCAGAGTAAAGCCCTTACAACATACTACAAGTCCAAAACATAAAACACACAAATTCATAAACCGAGAAAGATCTACAGCCTCTGACATTAGGCTGTCAGACCACAGATGAACTTTTTTTCATATTTTTGAAAACTCTTATTTCGTGAATCTAGAGGTTATGGATCTGCAAGATACCAACCCAGATCACTTAAAGACACTACATAGAACATATTACAACACCTAATAACAACTTTTAACAGAAGATTAAGGTTCGAAAATTTCAACTAGGGTTTATACCTTTATGCTTTGATTTCTAGAATTGGGCTTTTGATTTGTTGTTGGTGATCGTGGGGCTGTGTTTTGGGACTCATATACTACCATATTTCGAAGCTTTTAGAGAGAGAGGGTCTAGGATGATTGTTAAGCAAAAATCAAGTTACCAAATGAATTATTTCTCTCTCTAATCTATAAATATGTCTTAGATGCAATGCATTGGCTGGAAATAAGTGGCTGATCAGTTGGTATGTGTCACATGGGTTTGGTGGAAGTGGTTGAGCAACTAAAGTTTTGGCCACTTTGACAAGTTAGATTAAATAATGCTCTAAGGGCAAAATAGTCTTTTCTATTGTAATTTTAGTGGCACCTTCGTCATTTGGCAAACCCTTAGGGTTTAGGGTTTGGATTAGGGTTTAGGGTTTAAACCCATTAGGGTTAAAAATAATTTCTAGAATTTCTAATTTAGGGTTTAAGTTAAACTAAAAAAATAAAATTAGTTTCTAAATTATATAAAATTAAGATTTCTTAATTAATTAAGTTCCCTCATTAGATAGACATAAAAATTAGGTTTTGATTTTACTAATTATCATTAAGCGTGCCAAAATAACAATTAGGATTTCATCTTAGCAAATTAGGATTTCTAATTTAGAATTTAGATTTACTAACTTAGAAATTAAGGTTTCCAGAAATTAAGATTTCTAAATATTAATTAGGGTTTCGCTAATTAACATTTAATTCTATAATACATAACCTTAAACATAATAACACAATTACATAATAATTTCAAACTCATAACTGAGTTTTTAAATTAGGGTTTCCAATTATTTTGGTCCACAAATATTATTTAGGTTTTTATAATACCTAGGGTTTTCCTTATTTAATATTAATATTTATTATAAACATCAAAAATCACATAACACAGTGACTTAACAGCTTTTGACGCCTCGTTTAACTGCGAAACTAGGGTTTTGACATTATACACCATAATTTAACCTACATTATCAGTCCACACATATATAGTACATATTTACGGCACTGAAATAAAATAACATTAATATTATATTATTATTCTTATCCATTGATAAAAATCCAAAATTAGGGTTTGGATTCCATATCTGATTTATTCTTCATATATAACATTAATAATTAAGTTAAAAATAAATAACTTAATTAATCTGAAATAAATTCATATAATAAAATAAAATAATTATTATAATAATTCTATAATCCTTTTATAATTTTTTATTTCAATAATATAATAATCATGTTCTCATAGAAAATAATTAATAAAAACATTTCTGCTATAAAATTAATTATTATAAGAATAAACTTTATAATAGTCAATAATTCTAAAATAAAATTATTTGTAAATATTCATGTAATAAATATATTTTTATTTATTACATAATTACATACGCTTTATCTTGTACAAATCCTCATCCTTAAAAAAAAAAAAAAAAATTTATACATAAAATTTCTGATTTAATTATTTAGAAAATATCGGGTTATTACAGTTAATCTATCAATAATGACCCAAATCGCATCTATGCCTTGAGAAATCTTGGGAAGACCCGTAACAAAATCCATAGTGATGTGTTCCCACTTCCATTTCAGAATCTCAAGTGGTTGCAATGGACCCTTTGGTACTTGATGCTCCACTTTTACACGTTGACAAGTTAAACACCTCGAGATAAACTCCGCGATCTCTCTTTTCATATTGCTCCACCAAAATGTATTGCTCCATCATGTATGTCTGGAGTTGACTCGAAGTATTCCTTCTTCATCGATTCTTGCTTCTGGAATAGCACTTTCTTGCACATTCTTCTTCATACGCATCAGCTCCATGTCCGTAGCTTGAGCAGCTTTAACTTTATCGATTAAAGTCAGTTCTACTCGTATATTTGATATCATCATGTGGATACTTGGAGCCTTCATCTCTATCTCCATCCTATGCAAATCATATAAAATGGGCCTTTGTGTTAACAATATTGCACGCGTACCCGCATATGATCTTCTACTCAATGCGTCAGCTACTACGTTCGCTTTTTCATGATAATATTGGATGGTATGATCTTAATCTTTCAACAGCTCAAGCCAACGTCGTTGCCGCATGTTGAGTTCCTTTTGGGTGAAGAAATATTTGAGGCTTTTATGATCCGTATAGATCTCCACTTTTTCCCCATACAGGTAGTGTCTCCAACTCTTCAACGCGAAAATGACTGCTGCCAACTCTAAATCATGAGTAGGATACTTCCTCTCATATTCTTTAAGTTATTATGAGACATAGACTATGACTTTCCCATGTTGCATGAGAACACATCCTAACCCTTTGCCTGAAGCATCGCTATAGATAACAAATCCATCCGAACCAGATGGTATTGTCAGAACAGGTGCCGAATTGAGTCTCCTCTTGAGTTCTTGAAAACTCTTCTCACAATCCTCGCTCCAATTGAATTTTGTATCCTTTCAAGTTAGCTGAGTTAACGGAGTAGCGATTCTAGAAAATCCTTCCACGAATCTCCGGTAATAACCAGCTATGCCCAAAAAGCTACGTACTTCGGTCACCGACTTTGGTTGCTCCCAACTTTGTATGGCTTCAATCTTCGTCGGGTCGACAGATACTCCATGTTTTGACACCACGTGACCAAGAAATGCTACTTCTTCAAGCCAGAGCTCGCATTTCTTTAGTTTGGCATATAGCTTATTTTCACGAAGCCTTTGCAGTACCAGCTTCAAATGGTGCTCATGATCTTCACGGCTTTTAGAATTGATAAGGATGTCATTAATAAAGACAATAACGAACTAATCTAAATATTCTTTGAATACACGGTTCATCATATCCATGAAGGCAGCATGAGCATTAGTCAATCCAAAAGACATGACTAAGAATTCATAATGCCCGTACCGAGTTCTGAAGGTAGTCTTTGGAATATCCTCAGTTTTAATCTTCAGCTAATGATATCCAGAACGAAGATCGATCATTGAAAAGAATTGTGCTCCTTGCAACTGGTCGAACAGGTCATCAATACGAGGTAGCGGATACCTATTCTTGATGGTGACATGGTTTAATTCTCGATAGTTAATACAAAGTCGCATACTCCCGTCTTTCTTCTTTACGAATAAAACAGGAGCACCCCAAGGAGACGTACTAGGACGAATGAAACCGATGTCTAATAATTTCTATAATTGGACTTTTAACTTCTGAAGTTTAATAGGAGCCATTCGATATGGGGTTTTAGAAATGAGCTTTGTACCGGCTTCACGTTCTGGGGGTAGACTAGGAAGTTCTTCAGGAAATACGTCAGGAAATTCACTAACAACAAAAATATTATTCAAAGCTGGCGTGTTTTTGTTTAAGTCCATAACATGAGCTAAGAAAGCTTGACATCCGTTTTTCAATAAACGAATGGCTTTATGGCTTGATATGACAACGATTGATTTTAATGGTTTGGTTACTTGAATTCGCATAACAGGCTGGTTAGGAATATGAAAACTAACAACCTTACGAAAACAATCAATTTTGGCGTGATGAGTAGTTAACCAATCAATTCCTAAAATCACATCAAAAATAAGTATCTTTAAAGAGAAAAGGTCAACAGGTAATGTGATTGTGCCAACTTGGATTAAGCAAGATTTATAAACTGTAGATGTAATGAAAGTTTCCCCTAACAGAGTCTCCACAGATAGGTCAAAGTCTAATTTCTCCGGAGTCAAGTTTAAACGTTGAGCACAAGCTGGAGAGGTAAAAGAATGGGTAGAACCGATACCTAGTAAAGTATAAACTTCGCAAGAATTCAAGATTAGCTTACCCGTGATCACCCCGTTCGGGTTTCTCGTGTAAGACCTCGAATTTTATGAAATAAAAGTATTCAATTTTTCTTATAATTACTATTCAGTAAATAGTTAAATTGATAAAAGTTAAAGTTAAGGGTGATATATGAATTTTTTTTTCAAAATACGCAAATGGTTATAAAATATTCATTGTTGTCGGGAAATATTCGTTTAGTCGTGGAATATTCTTTCTGTCGGGAAATATTCGTACGACGGCACAACCATTTGTGGGCCCCATAATAGAATAACTGTCGGATGAAGAAAACGACAAATTTGAATTTTTATAAATAACGACGTAATTGTTACTGTTAACACTGTTGGAGTACCTGGTGGTTAAAATACAGTAATACGCATAGTTGCACAGTAGCACACGGTATTACACATTATTTTTTTCAATTATTAATTCTTACGTGAGAATGCACTACTCAATAATTGTTACAATACATTATGTTCAATATTTTATTTTATTGAATCAATAATTGCTGTGTTGATATTTTATATTATTGTTGTTTTAATAATTGTTACTGCACAGTATTTCCCATTATCAGATCAATAATTCATATTATTTGAATAATATTATTAGATAGCATTATTGGTAATGTCTAGAAAGTTCTGTCTAAGGAGAGGTTTGGTCACCTAATTGCGCGCCAGTAAGGAGAAATCCTTATTGGAAAGCCCCCTCTTTTATAGGAACGGTCTGGTTGTCATAATTGTGATTCTGTAATATTATTTGTGAATAATTAATTATTAATTTATATGATAAGGAAATATTTATTTGATGTGGATATAAATGATGGATTTATTTAAGTGGTTATTATTATTGAAGGAATTAATGTTGAGGTGTCAGAATGGAGGTATTAAAAATCAAATTAGTATTTTTCAGATATATTGCGTGAGTTATAATTTTTAATCCGACCGTTGGATCATTGTGATTTTTGGATATATTATACATATATAAGTTGAGTATATGTCCACAAATTTTGAACCGTTAAAAATGAACGTATAATTTGTTATAAATTTTAAGAGGTGACTGATTCAAAAATTAGGTTTATAAATAATTTTGGTGGAAAATTCTAAAAATGGGTGGGCCCCACTTTTGGTTGTTGGGGAAGATGGCTAATTTTTGGTGGGTGGAATAGTGGCAGGTAAAGCCATTAGGTAGTAGGTCAAGTCTGCTTCGGCGTGCTAACATTTTCCTATAAATAGAGGGCTAAGTTAGAATTGAAAATCACACCAGAATTAATAAGTTTTCTCTATTTTTCTCTCTAGATTATCGAGTGTATTTTGTGAGTATTTAGATACTTGGTGAGTTGCTATTCATCAGTGCAAGTTTCCTTTAGCGTCATATCCGATATCCAGTCGGAAGTACTGCTCTTTTGAGGTAAGGGATAGTAAAGTACAGTAAATGATATTAAGGGATGCTATATTCTTTATAATGATGTTATTCTTTCAATATCATTATACTGAAATATTGGTATGTATTTTATTGTGAAATTTTTATCTTTTTGAGTCGGGATTACTATTCACGTATACGATACTATTCATGTATACGGCACTATTCATGTATATGGCACTATTTACGTATATGACATTATTTACGTATACGGTACCATGTACGAATACAGAGCACTATTCACGAGTTACTATTCACGAGTTACTATTTATGAGTTACTATTCACGAGTTACTATTCACGAATTACTATTCATGGGTACTATTCACGACAAAAATTGATTTCTTTTTTTGACCAAATTATTGTTGATTTATGATTGTTGCTCTTGAAAATAAATACAGTTGTTGATCATATTATTTTTATTATCATATATAACATTTTTATAACCCTGATGTTGAATTTTTCTTTCACTTGAGTGTAAAGATGGGTAAATTATTGGTATGACCGTGACTGAGAAATATCTTTGGCCTGTAGTGCAAAGATGAATTGTTAACTGGTATGATCATGACTATTGAATTTATAATTGAATATCTTTAGCTTAAGTGTAAAGATGAATTGACTAACATGGTTATAATTATTGTTTATATAAATTCTGAAATGATTATATATTTCTTTGAGATATGAATATATTTGGCCTGTAGTGCAAATATGAACTGTTGAGGAATATCTTTGGCCTGTAGTACAAAGATAAATTATTGATGAATATCTTTGGCCCGTAGTGCAAAGATGACCTGTTGTTGAATATCTTTGGCCAGTAGTGCAAAGATGAACTGTTAACGAATATCGTTGGCCCGTAGTGCAAAGATAAATTTATTAGTATGATTATGAACAGGAACTGTGATTTGGTATAACCATGATCTTTGATGTTTCAGGTAAAGACATGTGATGAAAATTATCTTCGTCCTGGATGCGAAGAGGAATTTAGAATTACAATTATGATTATGAGTTATTTATATAATTGTGGACCAAAGCTGTTGATTGATGTTATAGGGATAAAATATTGTTGATGGATTTTTAACATGTAGAAGATAATAGATTTTATGGTCTATTTGACTCTTCTAATGGATTGTTCGTTCCGCTGCAACTATGGTTGAAAAGTTTTATCATCTACCATATGTTCTAAATCTCTTATTTATTACTGTTGAAGGCTATTGATAATTTATTTATCTTTAGTCATGATATTCTTTACTGGGCTAGTTGTGCTCACCCTTCTATTTCATAATTCCTTTCAGGTAATACGAGTGTAGCTGGGTCGAGCGGGGGTAACAGGGGAATAGAACGGTGGTCATCATTTGGTAGTTATATTTGATGAATCCAATAGGTTGAGGCGAACCCAACGTTAGAAGGGTGTTTTGCCACTATCATACAAGATGTCTAATGTCATACAACCTCATGTCATTATAAGACAGGGTTGTGCACATCCACTTGCTGAGTATATTTACGTGCACTACCTATATAATCTTGGTGTTTATTTGATGTATAATTCACAATTAAAGACAGTTGAGATAATGATATGTCAAGAGAAGACTCACCATTGGAAAGAATATGATAGTAATCTTCTTTTTTTTCTTTGGGGTCTATTAGGTCAACCAAGGATAATTCTGTTGACATATGGTATCTATCATAACCTGAAAGCATGGACTCCCATGTACGAATGTTTCCTTAAGCACTTCCCAAAAATTCTAATTTCTAAAACAATTTTTGACTATACCTTTATGTAAGGTATCACTGTGAGATGTTGTCCACGGTTGGGACATGAGTCACAGTTGGTATATATTTGTATCAAAACTCACAGCATATGTGTTGTTGTAGTAATAAAGTTGTAGTTATTTTTTGTACCATGTATTTGGCGACTCAAAATAGGTTAGATGGAATGGACCTATTTTGGGGTTGTCACAGTTAGTATCAGAGCTATAAGTAAAGAGCCCCGAGCCTCTCGCTGGTGACTTCCTGTTGATGGGGGATGCACTGAAGCTAGACTCTTCGTAGGGGACGCCGTTCTGCGGTGGAAAACTGATAGGTACCACTGTGAGGTGCTGTCCACTGATGGGGTTGTCACATTTGGTATCAGAGCTTAGAGATATGATCTCTGGCGGAGATCCGGGATTAGAACTAGGAAGGGAGAGACGAGTAATATCCTTCGCTAGTGTGTGTCCTACCTAAGCTGAATTTTCTTACTTAAGTTGACAAATTGTGATATGTCAATTAACCTTTGTTTTGAAGCTGTATTCTAGAATGATATCTGAAATACAGGATATGAGCAATGGAGAAATTAGGATGACCGAGTAGATAGAATCTGAATTGAAAGCAAGATATTCTCAACTCTTCGAAATACCAGGTACGTAAATTTCGGGGATGAAATTTCATATGGAGGGGAGATTGTAAGACCCCGAATTTTATGAAATAAAAGTATTCAATTTTTCTTATAATTACTATTCAGTAAATGGTTAAATTGATAAAACTTAAAGTTAAGGGTGATATATGAATTTTTTTTTTCAAAATACGCAAGTGGTTATAAAATATTCATTGTTGTCGGGAAATATTCGTTTAGTCGTGGAATATTCTTTCTGTCGGGGAATATTCGTACGACGGCGCAGCCATTTGTGGGCCCCATAATAGAATAACTGTCGGATGAAGAAAATGACAATTTTGAATTTTTATAAATAACGGCGTAATTGTTACCGTTAACACTGTTGGAATACCTGGTGATTAAAATACAGTAATACGCGTAGTTGCACAGTGGCACACGGTATTGCACAGTATTTTTTTTAATTATTGATTCTTACGTGAGAAGGCGCTACTCAATAATTGTTACAACGACGTTGGCTTGAACTGTTGAAAGATTATGATCATACCATTCAATACCATCCTGGAAAAGCGAACGTGGTAGCTGACGCATTGAGTAGAAGATCATATGCAAGTACGAGTGCGATATTGTCAACACAAAGGCCCATTTTGTGTGACTTGCAAAGGATGGAGATAGAGTTAAAGACTCCAGGGACCCATGTGATGATGGCAAATATACGAGTAGAACCGACTTTAATCGATAAAGTTAAAGCTGCTCAAGCTACAGACCTGGAGCTGATGCGTATGAGGAAGAAAGTGCAAGAAGGTGCTATGCCGGAAGCAAGAATCGATGAAGAAGGAATACTTCGAGTCAACTCCAGACTTTGTGTTCCTAACGACCTTGATTTAAAGTATGGAATCATGATGGAGGTGCGCAACACACCGTTTGCAATCCATCCTGGGAGTACCAAAATGTATCATGATCTTCGTTATACATTTTGGTTGAGCAATATGAAGCGAGAGATAGCGCTGTTTATCTCAAGGTGTCTAACTTGTCAACGAGTCAAGGCGGAGCATCAAGTTCCAAAAGGTCTATTGCAACCACTTAAAATTCCAGAATGGAAGTGGGAGCACATTACCATGGATTTCGTTTCTGGTCTTCCTAAGGTTTCTCAAGGTATTGATGCGATTTGGGTCATTGTTGATAGATTGACCAAGTCTGCTCATTTTTTACCGATACGAGAAACTTATACACTTAAAGGTCTTGCTCGTATGTACATAAACGAGATTGTAAGACTGCATGGTATGCCAGTATCCATTATTTCTGACCGAGACCCAATATTCACTTTACGATTTTGGGTTAGTTTACAAAAAGCTATGGGCACGGATTTACGATTTAGTTCGGCATATCATCCTCAGACGGACGGACAATCAGAGAGGACTATTCAAACTCTAGAAGATTTATTAAGACTCTGTGTCCTTGACTTCAAGGGAAGTTGGGACAAGTTCTTATCATTGGTGGAGTTTTCCTACAACAACAGTTATCAAGCAAGTATTGGCATGGCTCCATTCGAAGCGTTGTATGGAAGAAAGTATCGTTTTCCAGTATGCTGGGATGAGGTGGGTGAAGTAACGTTGTTGGGACCAGAGTTGGTACGTATGACTACAGAAAAGATTCAAACGATCCGACAACGTATAAAAACCTCACAAGATCGATAAAAGAGTTATACTGATCTTCATCGAAAGGATGTGAAATTTGATATAGGAGATCATGTGTTCTTGCGTGTTACTCCATGGAAAGGAGTTACGAGATGTGGAAAGAGAGGAAAGCTCAATCCTCGATTCATCGGTCCATTTTTAATCCTCGATCGAGTAGGAACTGTGGCTTATAGACTCGCTTTACCGCCAAGTATGTCTCGTGTTCATAACATTTTTCACATATCCATGTTACGTAAATATGTGGAAGACTCGAACTAGATTATTGAGTTAGAACCGGACGAAATAGCGGAGGATTTGACGTATGAAGAAGTTCTTGTTCAAATCTTGGATAAGAAGGAACATATTCTACGCTCCAAGGTTATACCTCAAGTCAAAGTTTTGTGGAGAAATCACGATGTTGAGGAAATGACTTGGGAGTTAGAATCTGAAATGAAGTCAAGGTATCCTTGCCTCTTCGACATACCAGGTACGTACTATAATTTTGAGGGCGAAATTTCATAAGAAGGGGAGGTTGTAAGACCCAAACTTTTATAAATAAAGATGAATTTTCTATAAATATCATTTTTGAATATTATGGAGTTAATTTGATATAATGTTATAGTTATGGGTAATATTTATAAATTTTGTAAAGTACCCAAGTTGTTATATAATATTCGATTGGTCGGGAAATATTCGTACAATGACACAATCATTGGTGGACCCCACAACGGAATTATTGTCGGGTTGAGAAAACGACAAAAATATTTTATTAAAAATAACGGCGAAAGTTTTACCATTGATACTGTTGAACTACTCGGTAGTAAAAGTACAGTAATACGTGTGGTTGCATAGTAGCACACGGTATTGATTATTAATGCTTATGTGAGAAGTCACTCAGTTTGATTCAATTATTGTCAGTTAATAATATGAATTATTTAGCGATAATGAAGTTTTGTTTTATTCGTATTATTAACGTAATAAAATTGAAACATCTTTTTATATAATACAGAATACTTTATTAAAGTTATTCTATAAATAGAATATATTATATTTTATTTAAAAGATTTTTCTTTAAATATGGACCGTCAGATTAAAGTAATCAATCTGGAACGTTCATGGATTAGTTACTATGCATTCTATTTTTCTATAAATAGCAGCTCATTCCTTCATTATTTATTACGAATTCACTGAACTCTAGAGAGAGAAACTATAGAGAGAAACTATAGAGAGAGAGAAAAAAAGTATTCTGCTACTTAACTACTTCCTTATTTCAGTTCTTCTTTAAAACGGTAAGGGGTGTTATTCTTTCGTATTCACGAAAAGAACTGTTGTTATTCCATTTTTTATTATTCTGTTGTAATAACCTGTATACGCGGTCTACCCTATACTTATTGACATTCTTCTATTATTCTGTTGGAACATCCTATATGTGTGTTTTACACCGGACCTGGTTCCGTCTTTATTATTATTCTGTTGGAACATCCTATCTGTGTGGTTTACACCGGACCTGGTTCCGTCTTTATTATTATTTTGTTGGAACATCCTGTCTGTGTGTTTTACACCGGACCTGGTTTCGTCTTTATTATTATTCTGTTGGAACATCCTGTTTGTCTGTTTTACACCGGACCTGGTTCTGTCTTTATTATTATTCTGTTGGAATAGCCTGCCTATGCGTTTTATGTCGGACCTGGTTCAATTATTTATTATTCTGTTGGAATAACCTGTCTGTGCGGTCTATCGCATGCATGGTGATTTTTTTTGTTATTCCATTCTTTATTATACTCAGTTGGTTAAAACTTTGACTTCTATACTCCATGAAATTAGTGGAATATCTTTGATATTTGCGCTTCATCTAGTATCTTTTCATGGAAATATTCTTCTAAGAATTCTTGAATATTACTCCACAAAGCAGTATCATATTGACAATTTGGACGCTGTTAATTCTTGGATAAATTAATTCTCGAACTTGTTTTATTGAATTCTTATATCATTGTCATCATCCTCATGTTTATAAAATGTTAAAAGTCATTTGTGGCCTGTAGTGCATAGATGGACTTGGTATGATTATGACCAGGGATTATTCGGTATAATCATGACCGTAATGTTACAAATGATGTGGTAAAAGCCCTCATTGGCCCGTAGTGCATTGATGGACAGTTGTTGGCATGATCATGACCATTAATGAATACACAAATATTCTTGGCCCGTAGTGCATGGATAATTGTGGTCGTGATACTAAAGAATATCATTGGCCGTAGTGTAGGGGTGATTCGATGATGTGGATTATTTTATTAAGCTGAGTCCCAGCGATAACAGTGTTGAAAAACTTTTTAAATCATATAAGATAATAGATTTTATTATCTACTTGACACTTTTAATAGATTGCTTGTTCTGCTGCAGTTAAACTTGATGTTCGTTATATTTTATCAGTTTAACTCTGTTGAAGGCTAATGATAATTTATTCTGCATTATCTTAGTCATAATATTTCTTACTGGGCTAGTTGAGTTCACCCTTTCTTTCACTGTTCCCTTCAGGAAATGAGAATATAACTGAAACGAGTCAAAGAACGGAGTGATGGACCAGATGATAGTATTAGTAGTCCTCACTATTCTGTTAAATAGTGTGACAATAATTGTAATGAAGACTCTTTTTGAGTTTGTATAGTCTCTAGTAGACAATGATTGTATTGAAACTCACAGTTATGGTTTGTCGTATTGTACATGACAGTGGTATTAGTAAGTTGTATTTGTATTCTGTACCATGTATCTGACGACCCAAGATGGGTGATGTATACCTAATTTTGGGGGCGTCACATTGATTCTATAATATTATTTGTGAATAATTAATTATTGATTTATATGATAAAGAAATATTTTTTTGATGTGGATATAAATGATGGATTTATATATGTGGTTATTATTGAAGGAATTAATGTTGAGGTATTTTATCAGTATTTCTGTCGGAATGGAGGTATTAAAAATCAAATCAGTATTTTTCAGATATATTGTGTGAGTTATAATTTTTAATCCTACCGTTGGATCATTGTGATTTTTGGATATGTTATACATATATAAGATGAGTATATGTCCACAAATTTTGAACCGTTAAAAATGAACGTATGATTTGTTATAAATTTTAAGAGGTAACTGATTTGGAAATTAGGTTTATAAATAATTTTGGTGGAAAATTCTAGAAATGGGTTGACCCCACTTTTGGTTGTTGGGGAAGAAGGCAGATTTTTGGTGGGTGGAATAGTAGCAGGTAAAGCCATCAGGTAGCAGGTCAAGTCTACTTCGGCGTGCTAATATTTTTCTATAAATAGAGGGCTAAGTTAGAATTGAAAATCACACTAGAATTAATAAGTTTTCTCTCTTTTTCTCTCTATATTATCGAGTGTATTTTGTGAGTATTTAGATACTTGGTTAGTTGCTATTCATCAGTGCAAGTTTCCTTCAGCGTCATATCCGATATCCAGTTGGAAGTGCTACTCTTTTGAGGTAAGGGATAGTAAAGGATATTAAGGGATGCTATATTCTTCATAATGATGTTTTTCTTTCAATATCATTATACTGAAATATTGGTATGAATTTTATTGTGGAATTTTTACCTTTTTGAGTCGGAATTACTATTCACGTATACGGCACTATTCATGTATACGACACTATTCATGTATATGGCACTATTTACGTATATGACATTATTTACGTATACGGTACCATGTACGAATACATAGCACTATTCAGGAGTTACTATTCACGAGTTACTATTTATGAGTTACTATTCACGAATTACTATTCACGAGTTACTATTCACGGGTACTATTTACGACAAAAATTGGTTTCTTTTTTTGACCAAATTATTGTTGATTTATGATTGTTGCTCTTGAAAATAAATGCAGTTATTGATCATATTATTTTTATTATCATATATAACATTTTTATAACCCTGATGTTGAATTTCTCTTTCACTTGAGTGTAAAGATGGGTAAATTATTGGTATTATCGTGACTGAGAAATATCTTTGGCCTGTAGTGCAAAGATGAATTGTTAACTGGTATGATCATGACCATTGAATTTATAATTGAATATCTTTAGCTTAAGTGTAAAGATGAATTGATTAACATGGTTATAATTATTGTTTATATAAATTCTGAAATAATTATATATTTCTTTGAGGTATGAATATATTTGGCCTGTAGTGCAAATATGAACTGTTGAGGAATATCTTTGGCCTGTAATGCAAAGATGAATTATTGATGAATATCTTTGGCCCGTAGTGCAAAGATGACCTATTGTTGAATATCTTTGGCCAGTAGTGCAAAGATGAACTGTTGATGAATATCGTTGGCCCGTAGTGCAAAGATGAATTTATTAGTATGATTATGAACAGGAACTGTGATTTAGTATAACCATGATCTTTGATGTTCCAGGTAAAGACATGTGATAAAAATTATCTTCGTCCTGGATGCGAAGAGGAATTTAGAATCACAATTATGATTATGAGTTATTTATATGATTGTGAACCAGAACTGTTGATTGATGTTACAGGGATAAAATATTGTTGATGGATTTTTAACTTGGAGAAGATAATAGATTTTATAGTCTATTTGACTCTTCTAATGGATTGCTCGTTCCGCTGCAACTATGGTGGAAAAATTTTATCATCTAACATATGTTCTAAATCTCTTATTTATTACTGTTGAAGGGTATTGATAATTTATTTATCTTTAGTCATGATATTCTTTACTGGGCTTGTTGTGCTCACCCTTCTGTTTCATAATTCCTTTCAGGTAATACGAGTGTAGCTGGGTCGAGCGGGGGTAACAGGGGAATAGAACGATGGTCATCATTTGGTAGATTTATTTGATGAATCCAATAGGTTGAGGTGAACCTAACGTTGGAAGGGTGTTTTGCTACTATCATACAAGATGTCTAATGTCATACAACCTCGTGTCATTATAAGACAGGGTTGTGCACATCCACTTGCTAAGTATATTTACGAGCACTACCTATATAATCTTGGTGTTTGTTTGAAGTATAATTCACGATTAAAGACAGTGGAGATAATGATATGTCAAGAGAAGACTCACCATTAGAAAGAATATGATAGTAATCTTCTTGTTTTTCTTTGGGGTCTATTAGGTCAACCAAGGATAATTCTGTGGACATATGATATCTATCATAACCTGGAAGCATAGACTCCCATGTACGACGGTTTCCTTAAGCACTTCCCAAAAATTCTAATTTCTAAAACAGTTTTTGACTATACCTTTATGTAAGGTATCACTGTGAGATGCTGTCCACAGTTGGGACATGAGTCACAGTTGGTATATGTTTGTATCAAAACTTACAGCATATGTGTTGTTGTAGTAATAAAGTTGTAGTTATTTTCTGTACCATGTATTTGGCGACTCAGAATAGGTTGGATGGAATGGACCTATTTTGGGGTTGTCACAGTTGGTATCAGAGCTATAAGTAATGAGCCCCGAGCCTCTCGCTGGTGACTTCCTGTTGATGGGGGATGCACTGAAGCTAGACTCTCCGTAGGGGACGCCGTTCTGCGGTGGCAAACTGATAGGTACCACTGTGAGGTGTTGTCGGGTTGTCACATCTCGCGTTTTGGCCAGTCACGACAAACGCTCTTCCAGGAAACGCTGATTTTGACTTATCCGGGACAGCTTTTGGAGTCACCATCCCCGCTGAACTTGGTTTTGCTATAGAACACTGTCGAGCTATATAACCCTCCATTCCACATTTATAACATACCTTGGATTGTTGTGGGCAGTTTGGGCTGATATGTCCCTCTTTCCCGCATTTGTAATAAACGACCGGGGCTCATTCTCCTCCCCTAGAAATAGTTAATGTTTGTGCTGACGTTTTCACGTTATCATTGTTGTACCTTCTTTTCTTGAAATCTCCTCCCGACTCGCTCCTTCTATTATCACGGCCACGATTTACACCAGAGTGGTTAACGCTTTTGTCCTAATGTTTTCCTCCCTGCTGGTTTTCATTGGTTCGATGACCGCTGCCACCGGTATTACCTTGGTTGTGTTCCCTCGGTTGAATATACTCATTATCTCGCTATAAATATTGAGCCCTGTTTACAACATCTGAATATAAAGAAAATTTATGAGAGATAAGATATTGCCGAATCTCGGGTTTTAAACCTCTCAGAAACATCCTTGTCATTAGTTCCTCATTCTTGACCAAATGAGGTGCAAACCTGGATAACTCTGCAAACTTCGCCTCGTACTGGGACACCGTCATGTTATTTTGTTCCAGTCTAATAAACTTTACCTCCTTCATATGACGAATACTTTCAAGAAAGTACTTGTCATTAAACAGTTTCTCAAATGTTTCCCAGGACATGTTGAGTGCGTCAGGCTGAGTACGCTTCACAGACTCCCACCAGTAGTCTGCCTCACCGCGGAACATAAAGGTGGCGAATGGAACCTTCTGTTCCTCCGTGCATCCCAAGACATCGAATATCTTGGTAATTTGCTTGACCCACATTTCTGCCTTGATCGGATCCGGCTTTCCCTGAAAGTCTGGTGGTCCCAACTCTTTGAATTGCTTGGCCATCACAAACTGCGCGTTATTATCATTTTCACCCGTATTCTACACACGAGTCTCCCTCATCTGATTTTGCATGAACTGCAAAAAGCTCCAAAACATTCCATCATTCATCATTTGCTCGGTAATGTTGTTTACAGGAGGAATATTGTCTTCATGTTGCACGTTCTCCTGGTTTGTGACTAACGGTTGTTCCACAGTCTCATATACTCCATTGTTAACGTTCTCGGCTGACATTCTCAAATACTGTCATAAAACATGGGTTAATTAAATAAATTAACATATCACATAATATCCCTATATTATGACCAACCAACAAATAAGCTTAGGTAGGACACACTATCGAAGGATTTACTCGTCTCTCCCCTCCTAGTTCTATTTCCCGATCTCCGCCAGAGACCATATCCCTAAGCTCTGATACCAACTGTGACGCCCCCAAAATAGGTATACATCACCCATTGTTAGTCGCCAAATATATGGTACAGAAACAAATACAACTTTATTAAAACACTTGTCGCGCAAAATACAACAGCACAATACTGTGAGTTTAAATACAAATATTTTCTTCTAGAAAATATCCACACTCAAATATATCCTCATTACAATTATTAAAATACTATTTAATAAAATAGTGAGGACTTCTAACACCACTGACTAGAAACATCACTCCACACCCCGACTAGTTCTCGCTATATTCTCGCCTCCTAAGAAAAATGGAACAAAAAGGAAAAGGGTGAGCTCAACTAGTCCAGTAAAGAATATTATGACTAAGATAATATACAACAACTTATTATTAGTCTTCAACAGGGAAAAATTTGATAAAATATAATAGACAACAAGTTTTAGATCAACAACTGCAGCGAAAATAACAAACCATTAGAAGAGTCAAGTAGAGAATGAGTTCTACTATCTTCTAAGATTTAAAAGTCCATCATTAATATTTTATCCCTGTAACAACAATCAATAATCATCTTTAATCAAATATTCATCTTTACACTACAGGCCAAAGATATTCATTTGTATCACCAGTCGGTCATGTTCATCTCAACACCTATTCATCTTTGCACTACGGGCCAAAGATATTCATCAGTTAATCATTCATCTTTGCACTACAGGCCAAAGATATTCAGTAATATCATCATTTAGGACTGAGGATGATGAAAAATATTTTAAAGAAAACGAACCCAGTGAGACAAAAGGACAAATATTAGGGATTCGTATTACAGTTTATCCAAGTGCAATAATACTCCATAACAACCAATTGTGGAGTAGAATTCAAAAATAAATCAAAACATAAATACAATCAAAAGATAGTAACCATAATAGACATCTAGGACAAAAAGGAAAAATTTTATTTTTCGGTGAATAGTGCCGTATTCGTGAATAGTGTCGTATACGTGAATAGTGCCGTATACGTGAATAGTAATCCCGACACAAAAAGTTCCAAATTTGATAAAAAGTTCAAACCAATATTTCGGCATAATGATATTGAAAAAAATAATATCATTTAAGAAGAAAATAACATCCCTTACCTCAAGATAACAGTACTTCTGTTCGGAATATCGGTATAAGGCTGAAGGAAACTTGCACTAAAAAATAAAAACTCACAAAGTATTTAAATACTCACAAAATACGCTCAATAATATAGAGAGAGAAAGAGAGAAAATATATGAATTCTGGTGTGATTTTTAATTCTAACTTAGTCCTCTATTTATAGGAAAATGTTAGCACGCCGAAGCAGACTTGACCTGCAACCTGATGGCTTTACCTGCTACTATTCCCACCCACCATATTTGAATAAAAATTCCATCATATTTCTCACCAACCAAAAGTGGGGCCCACTCAATTCTAGAATTTTCTACCAAAATTATTTATAAACCTAATTTCCGAATTATTCACCTCTTAAAATTCATATCAAATTATACGTTCATTTTTAATGGTTCAGAATTTGTGGACATATACTCAACATATATATGTATAACATATTCAAAAATCACAACGATCCAACGGTCAGATTCGCAATATATCTCAAGAATTTAATACCTCCATTTCGACAAAAATACATCAACATTAATTCCTTCACATAAAAAAATATATCCACCAATTATATCCACATAAAATAAATATTTCCTTATAATATAAATCAATAATTAATTATTCACAAATAATATTACAGAATCACAATTATGACAACCAGGCTGTTCCCAGAAAAGAGGGGGCTTTCCAATAAGGATTTCTCCTTACTGGCGCGCAATTTGATGACCAAACCTCTCCTTAGACAGAACTTTCTAGACATTGCCAATAATGTTATCTAATAATATTATTCAAATAATATAAATTATTGATCTTATAATGGAAAATACTGTGCAGCAACAATTATTGAAACAACAATAATATAAAATATCAACGCAGCAATTAGTGAATCAATAAAATAAAATATTAAACAGTAACTACTGTAATAATTATTGAGTAGTGCCTTCTTACGTAAGAATCAATAATTGGTGCAATACCATGTGCTACTATATTTTAACCATCGGGTATTCCAACAGTATTAACGGTAACAACTACGCCGTTATTTATAAACAACTTATACTTATCGTTTTCTTCATCCAAATGCTTTCCATTATGGGGCTCACACAAGGATGCGCCGTCATACGAATATTTCCCGACAGAAATAATATTCCACGACCAAACGAATATTCCCCGACAACAAATGAATATTTTGTAACCACTTGCTTATTTTGCAAAATTTGCACATTTCACCCATAACCAAAGCATTATATCAAATTAACACCTTATTATTCACAATAATATTTAGAGAAAATTTGATTTTATTCATTATTAAGTTGGGGTCTTACATATCATGATTAACATTTCAGATTAGGACAAAACTTAAAATACAGGCAAAGGCAAAGATAATTCCAACATTGGATTATTGTGAAGGTTAAAATTGTAATAGTATTGTAGACAAATGACATTGTTTGTCGAATAGGATTTGAATTCAAGTATTAAGATAAGGTTATCGACCTTGAAGATTATGTTGTAAAATTTTAATGTATAAACAATTTATGTTTATATCTTATGCAATAGGTATAGAATTGATGTACCTTGTTCATGGTGATTAATACCCGAATTTGGGGACGCGGCATGGTAGGGTTCAGCTTCAAGTTGTATTTGCGGAGCCAGTTGAATAACTTTTTGAGATGGTCGGTGTGGTCATCATCCTTTCTGTATTTGACGATGATATCATCCACGTAAATTTCTATCTCCTTATGCATCATATCGTGGAATAAGGCCATCATGGCTCTCTAATATATGGCACCAGCATTGGTAAGGTCGAAAGATAACCTTCGATAGCAAAAATTTCCTCAGGGGGTGATAAGGGTAGTTTTCTCCCTATTCTCCTCAGTAACCATAATTTGATGGTATTCAGTAAAATATTTAGCGAATGAGTACATGCCGAATTGTGTCGTATTGTCTATCATAATGTGAATAAAAGGTATTGGGAAGTCATTTTTGAGACTAGCCTTCTTTAGGACTCGATAATCCACATAAACTCGTACCTTCCCTCCGGGTTTGGGTATGGGAACTACATTGGACATCCGTTCTGGGTAAGTTCATCCCATGATAATGCCTACTTTAAAATGCTTGACAATTTCTTCTTTAACTTTCAGACACCACTCAGGCTTTAGTCTTCTTAGATTTTGTTTGATTGGCTTGAACCCCTCTTTGATGGGCAGTCGATGAATGACTATATTAGTGGACAATCTGATCATGTCATCACGCGACCATGCGAACACATCTTTGAACTGGGTGAGAAGTCTAATCAAGTCTTTCTTTTTGTTTGGGGTCAGGTCATTTCCTATTTCCATCTCTTTGGGATTCTCTAAGGTTCCAATATTGGCAGTGGTGGTTCATTCGAGGTTTGCTTTGGGTTTATCTTCGACCCATCCTTTAATCTCCTCTGGTACCTCATAGTCATCTATCTCCTCTTACACAATCCCCATCAGGTCAAATTTCGGTTCTACATCAAATTCTTAGTCAATGTTGAGATTTGGTGATTCATCAGCAAGGCTAAACAAATTCAACTTTGGAGTCTTAAAAATAAAATGTTTTTACATTAATATATGCAACTGTTTGACAATACAAAACACTCATAAAAGCATGACAAAAGTAGACTACTAGCACTAAGCAACAAAATAAGCAGTTTAATAATATCTACACTTCAGGGCAGATAAACTCTTTGCCCTTTTACCTTTTTCGAGTGATGTAAGGAGCATTGCTCCAATTTTCCAGAGTCAGGTCCTTATTGATAGCTGTGATGAAGGGGTTACTGTTGTCCTCCTCCTCAATGATAGTCATAACTGAATCCATGTTAGGGTCAACGACTTTCCCTAGAACGTCGACATGGGCCCAATTTATTAAAGGGAGAGAAAGATGGTCTCCTTATTGGTCACTTTCTTTGACACAGGTAGTTTCACCCTTAGTAGGCACTAGGCAGAACATTCCTGCAAATTGACTTTGAACTTCCTAGAGGAAGTGTTCATCCTGTATCTTTTCCTCCTTGGTAATAAGGGGCGCTTCTCTTTTGTCTTTAACTGAATTGACCTTTGGTATCAACATGTTGGATAGGGAGGTGGAAATATTCCTTACAGGTTTACTGAAGCCTGCTTCTGTAAAATTGGGCAACAAAATGGTGGACAGATGAACTGACAGATGTTTATGCAGGTTTTTGGGATTTGATCCAGAGGAATATGTAATACCTGAGAATTTCAACGTCTTATTAAATAAATATATTAATGAATATTTATTTGGATATAGATGATTTTGTGTTACGAGATGAATTAACTCAATTATATTAAATAATTGAATAATTGAGAATATATGGAATTTATGATGAACTCGTTGAAAGCCTTTGTGTGGCACGGTGGTGGGAGATATTAATAATGATATTAATCGATGAAGTAATTATTAAGTGAACAATTAATTTATATTAATTGTTAATTGTTATTGTAGAATATTAATTAATTATTAATTGTGATTAATTAATAATATGTGATTATTATTGTTTGCAATATGTATATAAACATAATAAGAATTATATAGATAATTAATGGTTATGGAGATCCATAAAAACATTAATCAAGGAAGAATGGATTAATTAATAATGGGTGGTAATTAATCAAGGAAGTGGATAATTTATTTATTTGACATAAAACAAATTAGTGAGTTATTAATATAATAAGATTATATTGACGGTTATGTGCATGTGAACAATAATACAACTATACTATATAGTGCATGGTGACATTTATGTGACTATATATTAAGTCTTATAAAATTATATTGTATGAAGCAATGTGATTAAGTATTTTGGAACTATATGTTATAAATACATTATGAAATATCTATGTGGCAATGTGTAGGTAAGTATACATTAAAATAAAATGTACATGGATTATATGTATGTTGCATAACATCTACTACCTTGAAATGTTAAATCATATTGTGATATTAAGTTATAATGTATCATTGATATGTATAGCATAAGAATAAGAGTTGTGTATAAGTATATGGTCTAATGTTGCAAGATTATTGAGATTTAAGCCTTGTCCCAAAATGAGTGTCCCATTTGCTCTCATTTCTCCTTCACGTGTAAACCAAAAAGGCTAAGGCCTATTCCTTCTTCCAAGCCTTCCTAGATGATGATCATGGAGGGAGTGGGCAAAATGATGCAAATCAACAACCATTTACCAACTTCTTGTTAACTTTCATGCAATCATTTAATCCATGGGTTTGATTCAATGGAAAATTACAAAATCTGTGTAATGGGTTTTCTATAAATTGAACACTCCTTTTCTTATTCTTGGTTGCTAAGATTGTTTGATAAGTATACATTGAGAGGGAGAGTAGCTGAGCATTTGGTTTGTGCTTTGAGGACTTCATTTAAGCTTCAAGTGGTAAATTTTTTTTTTTGTGTTCTTGAGTTTAAGTTTTGTCAAATTCTTGCAATCACTTGAATTCTCTGTAATTGCTGGAAGATAACATGCCATTGTGTTATTTGAGCTTGTATACATGTTTAGGAGCTTTGTAGTTGTCTGGTTACAAGTTTGGCATGGGTTGGAATGAAGCTCTGCAGAAGCAGAGCCTTTATTTCTGTGTTCTGCTCAAAGTGGCACGGCCGCGCCACTTTTATAGTACATGACCGCACGGCCGCGCCTGCTGCCAATCATGTGAACTGCTTTTGTGGTCTTGAATCATTCTGAGCATGTTACTTTGGTTAGAATATTCTTATAAACAACCTTAAAACATGGAATGAGATTTCTAGGTATATAGAAGCCATGTTAGTTTATTTTAATATGAACACTCAAAGAAAACTTTAAGATTTGGAAAACTAGAAATTGTGAACTCAGGAGAATGTATATTCTGATCTTGTAAGCATGTTAGTATAGTTTTAAAATGCCTGTCGGACATACTAACTTACGTATATGGATTTCATATTGAAGCATGATCATGTTGGACTTAGTAGTAAGCTTTGCTAATGAAAAATGCAAACTTTGAACGTGAATATTAACATGCTACTTTGAGAGTTAGAATCTGATATTTGTGAACATGTATGATTATACTCTTAGACTCACTCATGTATCATAGATATATATCTACCATGCTTAGGTATCGTAACTCAAGTGAAGCATAAACGAAACACATTTTCAAAATAAAGCGACGTTAATTACACATATGTGATATGAATACTCACAAGCATGTCTAATCTGAGTTATATGACTGCCTTGTATGTTTAAGAAGCACGCATGTTAGACCTTGTTGTTTTATAAACCTTGAATGACCTTAAATTATTGAGATGTCCAACTTAGAACCATATTATGAAAAGAAAGGACCTAGACTGAACTTAAAAGATACGAAAGGACCCTTGTCATGTTAATATGCGTTATGTGTATAAGGATAGGCAAGCTAGGGCAAGCAAGTGACTGCTCAGCCCTGGTTTAAACTAGGAGCCGCGCGGCCGCGCGTCTCCTTAGTACAAACCAGGCACGTCCACGTCAGTCTGCAGTAGGATCAGTTTTCAGTCTTTGAATTCATATATATCTATTGATTTATATTGAAATATCGTTCTTATTTGAAGAATTATTGATATTCATCATTCATGATATTATTCTGAAACTTTAAACTATCTTAGAGATGATACTTCGATATTTCAAACTCGTGGTATAAAACTCTTTACCTTTGTTGTATATTACTTGCTGGGCAATTTGTGCTAATCCTTGCTTATTTAAAACCTTTCAGTTAAGGCGAAACAGGGAAGTGTATCTAGGAAAGACAAGGGCAAGGGCAAGGCTACCGACTAGTTTGTCCCTTTATGTTTAAGACTTACATTGTAATAAAACTATTTTCAGACTATGTTTAAGCTTAAGTAGGATTATGTAATAAGTCTTTATTAGATATTATTATGTAATCTATTAAGTATTGTAGGTTGCAAGACTTAGGGAAATAATTATAATAAATCATTGTATATTATTCTAAATTAGATCTTTCGTTGTGAATGTGCAATTTTAGTTATTATGGTAATACTTTGAGCACGTGATGAACCGAATTTGAGTGACCAAGTGGCGGTCCGAATTTGGGGGCGTCACAAGTTGGTATCAAAGCTATAGTTATAAACCTTAGGAATGAGAGTCCTTAGATTATAAATTAGGAAAACTTAGAAGTTAGGAAGGGGATAAAACACATGTAGAGTTTTCTTAGTGGGAGTTAGTGTGTTATGAAATCTAACTTCATTCTATACAATGAACTTATGTTATTTAACATTCTAATGGAGTTGTTGTTTGTGTTGTCTTATGTTGGTGATTGTAGAATGACTGACATGGGAGGACCTAGCCGAGTTGTAGAGGAGGAGCTGCGTGATATCCACGTAGTCTATGAGGCACCCTTGATAGCAGAGCCTATTTCAGTAGTAGCCCCTGTCGATGACGATGATGAGGACAAAGAGATGGAGCCATTACCCCAAGAGTCTGACCTTGAGGAGGAGCCTGTGGAGGAGGAACCCGAGCCCATGTAGGACTCCGACGAGGCTACTTTTGAGGATCGGATGTTAGGAGAGTATAAGGAGCAGATTTTGGAATTAGGATGTAGAGTCGAGGAGCTAGAGACTGAGACTCTTGAGAGGAAATTAGTGATGCAGGAGATGGAGGTGGAAATTGCTCACCGTAAGGAGGAAGGGATACAGATGGGGACCTTGTTTCACCGATCAATGGCGAGGAACGTTGAGTTAGAAGGGAAGCTAGAAGAAATGGAGCAGAGGGTCTTGAGTGAGAGGACGGAGAAGGAGGCTCTCCGAACTCAGTTAGAGATGGAGGTGATGGATAGGATTCACTTCGAGGAGAAGTGGGAGGAATCCAATGACTGGTTGTATGATCTAGAGGATGAGGTGCAGGGTAAGAGGAGGATGATGAATAAGATGGGATATGCTCTACGCACAACCATGGAGAGATTGATCGATGGGGTAAATCACTACCCAGCCAAGCAAGGACAGACCCGACATACCATAAGTCAGGATATGGTGGTACACATTACACAGAAGGATTAGATTGAGTCTAGTGGATGAAGTCTAGCAATTATAGTATTTTATTTATGTGTTGTTTAATATGTTGTTGTAGTTTAAGTCTTTTGTGTAAAATGTGAGATGATGGAAACCCCAACTTTTAAAAAGTGTTAGAGGGATAGTAAGCTAGTGTTGTCCCCATCTTTTATGATACTAGGGGATATGCGTTATCATTTATAGTAGTATGCTAGGAAAGTGTGTATTATAACCATTTGGCATATGAATATAAATGATCTTATTTCAGAAACGTGTTTTAAACCTCCAGTTCTTTTCAATTGAGAAATGTCTAAGTATTATAATTAGATAATAAAATGAAAATTTTGTGATGCAAAAAATGCCACCCAGACATAGAATAACTATCCCAGAAGAGTCAGTTAATGATGAGAAAGGATCAGTAGATCCGATACAAAGACTTGTAGATTTATTGGGAGAAGCTCTGATGGGAAGAAACGAACCCGTACCACCCGTTCCCCAAGTTGTCCCAGTAACAACCTTCAAAGATTTTAAGAGTGTAGGACACCCAAAGTTCACGGGAACCACTAACCCGATAGTTGCACAAACCTGGATCAAGGAGATCGAGAAGGCCTTCACTATAGCTCGCGTTGGTGAAGACCAGAAGACAGTATTTGCCACATACGTGATGAGGGGCGAAGTGAACTATTGGTGGGAAACTAATCATTAGAGAGCGGGGGAAGGAACGATAACATTGGAAAGGTTTATGTTGGGTAAAATCAATACGCACAAAACACGCAAGTGCACGTGGTCAACAAGTAATAAAGTGATGAATAAAGTATCGTTCCCACGAGGACAAAATATCAAGAATCTTAACTTCACAATTATCAATTTTGTATTAATCCTAATTTTATTAAACTAATCAATTCAATGGTAAAAAAAACTAATTAAAAGAAACTAAATTAATAAATAATTAAATTATCACAAAAGAAATAATCACCAATAACGAAATTCGGAATTTTCAAACAATTAATGGAGAATTAGACTTATGATTTCACCCTAAGCTTCACTCTGATTTTCTAACTTTTATTCCAACTCACTCAATATTTCAGTTTATTAACCAAGAACACGAACGTAGTAAGAGCCACCTCTCGATGCACTAATACCATATTAACATCAATCCACAATTAAGATAGAAATCCGTCAAACACCTAAATTAACCAACTCACTATATCTCTATGTGAACTGCAATTAAATAGGTTGAAGTTTAAGTTCTCTTAACGATTACATGTGATGTTAAGCGTATCTCTACCTTCACAATAATCACAAATATGCTATCGACATAATTTATGACACATGCTATATTAACTAGGTCTAGATTTGAATATCCTCTCTCGATTCCTTTCAAGTCCACATAAAATTGTTGATCAGGCAATTCATAAATTCACACACAAATTAACATAGATAAACTGAAAATATCTTATTAAATTGGAAATCAAAGTTATAGAATCATCGCTAGGCTTAAGGATCCATCACAAGTCTAACAAGTAAATTAGTTCATAATGAACGAATTAAAAACTGAATAATTTGTTGAAAACATCATCCCAATTACAAATAGATGAAAGAGAAGAAGAATTGTAGAAAACTCCTTCACGTAGCCTCAATCTGCAATCGTTGTGATAATCTCTGAAAATCACTCCTCCAATTTTTGCCCTCCAAATCCTTCAATCCGTGCTGAAAATCTTGCCTTTGTGCTAGAGAATTGTTGTTTTTTCTAAGTGGTAACAAGCTCTCCTGACTTCTGGACGTATTCTCCCTTTAATAGACTCCAAAACGCACCAGCTAGCCCACCAATCCGAGCCAAAACAGAAGTTGAAACCTAATAGGACAGCAGCAGAAACGGGACCCCCGCCCCGGCGCGGGGTACTGGGCAAAAAGGGCCCGCCCCGGCGGGCATACCTTCTGACTTCAAAATTTCTTAAGTTCCAATTTTTTTCACTTTTGCTCCAAAAAGACCACCTTTTCATCCTTAATGCATCCATGACCACCCTACACATAAAATAACAAAAACAAGTAAAATCGAACACAAAATATATAAATAAATACGAATTTAAACTTGATTTGAACAATGATTCGCGTATATAAAATCCGCTTATCAAAATCCCCCAAACTTAAACTGTGCTAGTCCACGAGAACAAACAAGCTACATGCAATGCAATGAAATGCAATAACAATCTAAACGCCTAAACAAATCCAACAATATCGCATAAACAAATTTATTCTACCAGCCTCAGAGAAAACAAGCAACTCTACACTACGAATTATCAAAACCAATCCACGCTTACATATTAATTCTCAATTCTTGAACAATCATCACTGGTATAGCGTGTGTGTGTGATCAACATCAAGTTTAACTAATACGGACCCAAATTCAATACATAAACAATTTCTTAGAAGGAATTATACAATGCAAACTTAAAAATCTCAAAGATAGGCACGATTCAACTAAAATTAAACTTAACCAAATTCAAGGGTACATGCAGGATACTTATACTTTCTTTTTCTTTTTCTTTTTTCATACGGGGGCTTTTTTTTCACTTTTCCAGTTTTATTCTAATCTCCTTTTTTTTCATAGATGGTTGGTGAGTGCATTTTATGCTCCATCTCACGCTTGTGTTTATGGGGAGTGCTTCACCTCAACCCACCACAAGACTCAACATATTACATTCTCTATTTTTTTCCCTTTTTTTTTCAAAGCTTATATATCCCACATATATTCCCCCAAACTTAGGTTCTTGCCTAATTTACGCCTTCACTGCCTATCCTTGTCATTTTTTGGTTCACTCTAGCACTATCCTTTAGAAACCCTTTATGTATCAATTTGAACGAACCGGTCAACAAAGATGTTATTAGTGCTACCCTTTCTATAATAGTTTCAAATAAGTCCAAGAATTGATTCATAACAGTAATTATATCACAGTTCTAATAATCCATACTATATTGGTTAACTTGTTCACAATCTCATCATTGGCCAGAATAACCTGTAGAAGCAACACAATTGGACATATGCAACCTATTTTTTTTTAACATAAAAACTTATGAAAGCAATGCAAACTTCTAACTAATATGCAAAATAAAATTATAAAACAGCATGCATGCAACTAAACAAATATAGCAATTAAACAAATATAACTCCCCCAAACTTAAATAAGACAATGCCCTCATTGGATAAAAATATAAGGCACGAGGACTTCCCTGAAACTGTTTAAGTTTGGGGCGGTGGTTGGTGCTCTTCCTCGTCTGAATCACTAGGAGGAAAGCGAGGGAGTAGACCAAGTTGTCGATACGGAAAAGACGCCGCCGGGTTGAAACTTTGAAGTGTTGTGTTAAGGGCGGTGAAAGATGCGTTCAAAGCATCGAACATATGATCTTGGCGCACCGCCAATCGCCGCATCTCCCGGCGTGTCACCCTATTGGTCGAAGTCAGTTGATTCTGAAAAGCAAGGAACTGAGCACTAGAAAATGTCTCAGTCGGTGGAGTCTGCTCGGTTCCCTGATCACCCATTGCTTCATCCTCATCCCCCGAAGTATCTTCGGCATCATCCTCGGGTTCCGATGCCGATGGAAAAATAAAACCCAAACCCCGTGGATGGGACTCTCCTCCAGGCCAAACAGAATACCGGGCTATCATTCTAGTATCTAGGATCTGCAGCGGCATCAAAGTGGGCTCATCATCGGACCAACGTACCCCGGCTTGATGACACAACCCACATATAAGAGATGGATGTGGTAAGCCGCCAGAAAAATTTCCACGTAGGCATCTTCGTATAGAAAAACTAATAATTGCCCCGATGTCTATGAGGAAATCTTGGACAATGGCATACAGGAGGAGTGCCTTTTCCTTGGTCACGTCCGAGGTGTGCGTGGATGGTAGCAGTTTAGCACAGAGGAAGGCATACCAGATTTTACCATATCGACTTAGGTCTTTGCTGTGAAACACGGTGCCCCCCTTCCGTCCCTTTATCCAAGTAGTCCCCGGCTTAGTCATGTTTTGAATCACCTCCTCATAGTCGGGGTCAAAATCCCGCACGTAAGCATATTGACACTGGCGTGACACCCGCAACTGATAAAAGGCATTGATGGCATTTGCACTGAACGGGACCATGCGACCCCTCACGAAGGCAGTGAATGGTGCCTTGTCCTCGGCGTTTACATAAAATTCTTTAACAACATTCACAACAGCGGGCTCGGGCTCCGCTGTAAACCTTATCCATCCCTGTTGGTAGATTTGTTGCATCATTTCCCCATCATTGCCCTCGGGAGCCAACCCCCATTCCAGTGTAAGAGCTTTTGTAACCATATAGTCGTACCGGTCGGCGGCGGCGGCACTTCGGAATTTGCGGCGGTCATATGTTCGGGTTGGCAGTTGCACAGTGCTAGAACTTGCCCCCCGTTGTCGTTTGGATGTTGGTTGTGAAGCCATGGATTACCGGATGCGTGAACGTGCTAGCACACACTTTCTTCTCTTGCACTTTGGTTCAATAAATTTAGCAAACACCTAGCGTGCACAGCCCATTCTCCTCTTAACTTAGGTGGTTTGTATGGAATGGTAGTGAAGACAAGATGAGAATGTGATAATAATGCTAGGGTAGTCACCCGTAAGTGTGTGGAGCCCAATAGCCAGAAGAATTTGTGTGCAAAGGAATTTGTATAGTGGAGATAGAAGTTAGGGTTTATATAGAGTGATGGAAGGTGGAGAAGGTGGTGGATGGAATTGAAGTAGTGTGGATGGTGTGGAGGAGAAGATAGGTAAGTTAATTAGGTAATGGTGATGGTGGTAGGAGTAGGGTAGGATCGTGGGTGATGTTGGGGAGAGGAAAGAAGGATGATATCCGCCGTGGAGTGAGGGAGAGAGGGCTGGTTCGTGCCTTTTTATCAGGCGTGTCTGCCCAGGAATCCGGACCCCCGCCCCGGCGAGGGTGTTAAGCCTAGAAATGCCCGCCCCGGCGGGCTAGCCCACTGTTAAACTCTTTGGTCAAAAATTTTTGGACATGAAAAATTTCCAAACTTCCTCCGTTGTGTAGTCCTTATTGCTCTAAGTCGTGTTTGACCTTTCCTGAAACCAACAACAAGCAAAACGTTAGATTAATGATGACTTGGAGTTTGGATTGATTTTTAGTATTTTTCAGAGATTTTAAGCAAACTTAATAAATGAAAATTCCTAACTACTTCTTTCATAAACTATATCCTACCAACTTAAATGTGAAATATGAAAAATAAAGAAATATTGGGTTGCCTCCCACTTAGCGCTTGATTTTAAGTCGTTCAGCCTGACTACTCCCTGTTTTACTGTGTATCGGCTAGGATGATAGTGACGGCGTCCAAATTTGACTCGCCACCCCAGTAATGCTTTATACGTTGGCCATTGACTTTGAACGTTTCTAATGGATTGCGACTGTATAATTCAACCGCGCCATGAGGAAATACCCGTTTGATAGTAAATGGTCCCGACCATCTTGACTTAAGCTTTCCGAGGAACAACCGCAGCCGTGAATTGAACAAGAGGACTGCTTGACCCGGCTTGAATGTTCGTTGGATAATTTTGTAGTCGTGCCATTTTTTAACTTTTTCTTTGTATAGTTTGGCATTCTCATAAGCATGGAGGCGTAATTCGTCGAGCTCATTAAGTTGAAGTAGCCTCTTTTCTCCTACAGCGTCTTGGTCGAAATTTAATTTTCGTATTGCCCAATAAGCTTTGTGCTGTAACTCCACCGGCAAGTGACATGCCTTGCCGTACAAGAGTTGATATGGCGACATCCCGATTGGTGTTTTGTATGCAGTGCGGTATGTCCATAATGCATCATCCAATCGAAGCGACCAATCTTTTCGGCTTGGGTTAACGACTTTTTCCAATATCTTTTTGACTTCTCTGTTCGATACCTCAGCTTGCCCATTAGTCTGAGGGTGATAAGCAGTCGCCACTTTATGATTGACCCCATACTTAGCCAAAAGAGCTGTAAACGACTTGTTGCAGAAATGACTACCTTCATCACTAATAATTGCTCTTGGCGTGCCAAACCTTGTGAAAATATTTTCCTGTAAAAACTTGAGGACCACCTTGGCATCATTAGATGGTAATGCGGCAGCTTCAACCCATTTCGATACGTAGTCCACTGCGAGCAAAATATACTGATTGCTCAAAGACGACGGGAATGGTCCCATGAAATCGATGCCCCATACATCGAAGATTTCCACTTCCAGAATTGTTTGTAGGGGCATCTCATTCCGTTTCGATATGTTACCCACCCGTTGACATCTATCACATGTTTTCACAAATTGGTGGGCGTCTTTGAACAACGTAGGCCAATAAAACCCGGACTGAAGAACTTTCGCCGCAGTGCGCTCACTTCCGTAATGTCCACCGTACGCCGATGAATGGCATTCTGTTAGTATGGTGTGGACTTCACTGTATGGAATACATCGTCGAATCATCTTATCGGCACATTGTTTAAAAAGATACGGCTCATCCCATATGTACCACTTGACATCATGAAGAAACTTCCTTTTCTGCTGTCGTGTGAGATCTGGTGGAAGAATTTTACTTACCACATAGTTCGCGAAGTCTGCATACCACGGAAATTCTGCCTTCAACCTAAGTAATTGCTCATCTGGGAATGTCTCATGAATCACGCATTTATCTTTATCTGTTGTCTCCGGATTTTCCAGTCGGGATAGATGATCGGCGACTTGATTCTCCGTCCCCTTTCTATCTTTAATTTCTAAATCAAACTCTTGAAGTAAGAGAATCCATCGGATAAGACGTGGCTTAGCATCTTTTTTCGCTATTAAGTACCGAATCGCTGAGTGGTCTGTGTAGACTATTACTTTTGTTCCGATCAAATATGCCCGAAATTTGTCGAACGCATATACTACTGCAAGCAACTCCTTTTCCGTAGTAGTGTAGTTCATTTGAGTTTCTGTTAGTGTTTTGCTTGCATAATATATTGCGTGAAACACCTTATTTCGTCGTTGGCCCAAAACTGCTCCAACAGCATAGTCGCTTGCATCACACATGAGTTCGAATGGCATTTTCCAATCTGGTGCGACTATCACAGGGGCTGTAGTTAACTTCTTCTTCAACAATTCAAACACGGATTTGCACTCCTCTGAAAAACTAAAAGTCGCATCCTTCTCTAAAAGACTGCATAGAGATTTTGCAATTTTAGAGAAGTCCTTAATGAATCTCCGGTAGAACCCAGCATGCCCTAGAAAACTGTGAATACCCTTAACTGAGCTCGGTGGTGGTAGTTTCTCGATCGTGTCCAACTTTTCCTTGTCCACCTCTAATCCTTGAGCCGACACCTTATGTCCCAATATTATGCCCTCCTCAACCATGAAGTGGCATTTTTCCCAATTTAGTATGAGGTTGGTATCCTTACAGCGCTGCAATACCATGACCAGGTTTTCTAAGCAAGTGTCAAAAGTACTTCCATAGACCGAGAAATCGTCCATGAATACTTCAACGTTTTTCTCCACCATGTCCGAAAAAATAGCCATCATACACCGCTGAAAAGTTGCCGGTGCATTACACAGTCCGAATGACATCCGCCTGAATGCAAAGGTGCCGTAGGGGCAAGTAAATGTCGTCTTTTCTTGGTCTTCAGGAGTGATAGCAATCTGATTGTATCCCGAATATCCATCCAATAAGCAGTAAAACTCATGCCTTGCTAACCTATCTAACATTTGATCGATAAAAGGTAGCGGGAAATGGTCCTTCGGGTTGCCTTATTCAATCTCCTATAATCAATGCACACCCTCCAACCCGTTACTGTCCTTGTTGGAATTAACTCATTTTCCTCATTCTGAATTACCGTCATTCCCCCTTTCTTCGGCACACAATGAATCGGACTTACCCATTTACTATCGGAAATTGGGTATATGACTCCGACATCCAATAATTTCAAAATTTCCTTCTTGACCACTTCCTTCATGATTGGGTTGAGTCGACGTTGATGCTCCACGGATGGGCTCGCATTATCTTCCATCAGAATTTTGTGCATGCAAAATGATGGGCTAATGCCTTTTATATCCGCAATTGTCCATCCAATTGCTGATTTGTGATCCGAAGCACCCTCAGCAACTTTTCTTCCTGCAATTCGTTAAGTGCAGCAGAAATAATTACAGGTAAAGAATTTAAATCGCCTAAATACGCATACCTGAGGTGTTCAGGGAGTGGTTTAAGTTCTAAGGCTGGTGGCTCATCCAATGATGGTTTCAATTTCTCTACAACTGTATCCGCGGTATTCAGCGGTTCAACCGGTGGTCTGAATCGGCTAACTCGTGGTAACGAGTCTAGCATCTGTAATAATTCCACAAATTCCGGGTCGTCTATTTCCTCATTCCCCAGTAACGTTGTTTCTAACGGATCGTTGCTTAAACTCTTGATCATTTCTTCGGTGGTAATCTGCTCAATTAAATCTATCCGATTACACTCTTCCTCGTCTGTAGGATATTTCATGGCCTTGAACACATTGAATTTTACTTCTTGATCATGGACCCTCATTGTAAGTTCTCCTTTCTGCACGTCTACGAGTGTTCGTCCCGTGGCCAAGAAAGGTCTCCCTAGGATGATCGGGATGTTATTATCTTCCTCGAAATCCAGTACGATAAAGTCCGCAGGGAATATGAACTGATCCACTTTTACCAAAATGTCCTCGACAATGCCTCTCGGATATGTGACCGACCTATCTGCCAGTTGTAATGAAATATTTGTAGGCTTTGGTGCAGGCAGACCCAATTCTGAATATACTGATAATGGCATCAGATTTATGCTTGCTCCCAAGTCACATAGGCACTTATTGAACGACATCTTCCCGATCGTGCACGGAATAGTGAAGCTTCCCGGATCTTTAAGTTTAGGTGGGAGCTTTTTCTGTAACACTGCACTGCATTCCTCTGTTAGTGCCACTGTTTCGAAGTCTTCCCATTTCTTCTTCCTTGATAGAATTCCCTTCATAAACTTCGCGTAACTCGGCATTTGCTCCAGGGCCTCTGCAAATGGAATATTAATCTGGAGTTTCTTGAACACCTCTAAAAATTTTGCGAACTGCTTATCGGACTTCTATTTTTGGACTCTCTGCTGAAACGGCGGCGGAGGATGAACAATCGGCTCACTGTTTAGCTTTGGTTCCTCTGATTTGTTCCCCTCTATTGTGTTACTGTCGTCGGCTTTTTCTTCCGGTGTTGCTGAATTTTCTGCACTAATCCCACTGAGGTGTTTTCCGCTTCTCAACATAACTGCCTGACATTGCTCATGATTACCTTTCGGATTTCTTTCGGTGTCACTAGGTAAAGTTCCTTGTGGTCTACTATTCATTGCCAACACAAGTTGCCCTATCTGATTCTTTATATTCTTGAGAGCAATAGTATGATTCTTCAACGTCAGATCAGTGCTAGTTTTGTAACTTGCCCAGAATTCCTCATTATCGGATTTCCTGTCCTGCTCTTGCATTTATTGTGGGGGACTATGAAATCCAGGGGGATATGATGGTCGTGGAGCTTGAGTTTGCTGACTATTGCTCCACGAGAGGTTTGGGTGGTTCCTATTCCCCTGGTTGTAGGTATTTTGGCATGTATTTTGTGGATTTCTGTTGTAGTTGCCTATGTACTGAACGGATGCTGGATTTATCGCGCACTGCTCTGTCAGATGATCCCCCGCACATAATTCACATACTGCCATAACCTGTTAAACTTTAGCCCCTGCTAACATTTGCACCGTCTCATTCAGCTTATCAAACTTTATGGATAGTGCAGAAATAGTTGTGTGTAAAGATGTTACTCCGTCTACTTCCAAGATCCCGGCTGTTTTTACCTCTGTCATTCTTGATGTGGGCCACTGGTAGTTATTTGCCGACATTGTTTCTATCAAATTGTACGCATCCTCATAACTTTTAGCCAAGAATGCTCCCCCCGATGCCGCATCAATACTCCCTCTGATATTGCCATGTAGCCCGTTATAGAAGGTGTTCATTTGTAACCACTTGGGCAATCCATGATGTGGGCACTTCCTGAGCAAGTCTTTGTATCTCTCCCATGACTCATATAGTGACTCTCCACTCTGTTGCGCAAATAATGTGATGTCACTCCTCAATTTCGCGGTCTTTGCCGGTGGAAAAAATTTGGCAAGAAATTTTTGAGGCAAATCCTCCCACGTAGTGATCGAACCCGGCGGGCAACTTTTGAAATCCACTTACTCAACTTTTGAAATCGTCTGTCAATGTCGTCCTCAAAAGGTTGCAAGTCTGGATGTTTAGACCGTGTTTGCATAAACCGATGTCGAAAACCTGAAATAGAGAAAACAAAAATAAAAAAATAAAAATGTTTAAGTAAAACTGGACTAATTAAACTAATATTGTAAAAACAACTATTAAAATCTTGGCTAAATTGTCCCTGAAACGGCGCCAAAAACTTGTTGGGTAAAATCAATACGCACAAAACACGCAAGTGCACGTGGTCAACAAGTAATAAAGTGATGAATAAAGTATCATTCCCACGAGGACAAAATATCAAGAATCTTAACTTCATAATTATCAATTTTGTATTAATCCTAATTTTATTAAACTAATCAATTCAATGGTAAAAAAAAACTAATTAAAAGAAACTAAATTAATAAATAATTAAATTATCACAAAAGAAATAATCACCAATAACGAAATTCGGAATTTTCAAACAATTAATGAAGAATTAGACTTATGATTTCACCCTAAGCTTCACTCTGATTTTCTAACTTTTATTCCAATTCACTCAATATTTCAGTTTATTAACCAAGAACACGAACGTAGTAAGAGCCACCTCTCGATGCACTAATACCATATTAACATCAATCCACAATTAAGATAGAAATCCGTCAAACACCTAAATTAACCAACTCACTATATCTCTATGTGAACTGTAATTAAATAGGTTGAAGTTTAAGTTCTCTTAACAATTACATGCGATGTTAAGCGTATCTCTACCTTCACAATAATCACAAATATGCTATCGACATAATTTATGACACATGCTATATTAACTAGGTCTAGATTTGAATATCCTCTCTCGATTCCTTTCAAGTCCACATAAAATTGTTGATCAGACAATTCATAAATTCACACACAAATTAACATAGATAAACTGAAAATATCTTATTAAATTGGAAATCAAAGTTATAGAATCATCGCTAGGCTTAAGGATCCATCACAAGTCTAACAAGTAAATTAGTTCATAACGAACGAATTAAAAACTAAATAATTTGTTGAAAACATCATCCCAATTACAAATAGATGAAAGAGAAGAAGAATTGTAGAAAACTCCTTCACGTAGCCTCAATCTGCAATCGTTGTGATAATCTCTGAAAATCACTCCACCAATTTTCGCCCTCCAAATCCTTCAATCCGTGCTGAAAATCTTGCCTTTGTGCTAGAGAATTGTTGTTTTTTCTAAGTGGTAACAAGCTCTCCTAACTTCTGGACGTATTCTCCCTTTAATAGACTCCAAAACGCACCAGCTAGCCCACCAATCTGAGCCAAAACAGAAGTTGAAACCTAATAGGACAGCAGCAGAAACGGGACCCCCGCCCCGGCGCGGGGTACTGGGCAAAAAGGGCCCGCCCCGGCGGGCATACCTTCTGACTTCAAAATTTCTTAAGTTCCAATTTTTTTCACTTTTGCTCCAAAAAGACCACCTTTTCATCCTTAATGCATCCATGACCACCCTACACATAAAATAACAAAAACAAGTAAAATCGAACACAAAATATATAAATAAATACGAATTTAAACTTGATTTGAATAATGATTCGCGTATATAAAATCCGCTTATCAGTTTACGACGTTGTTCATTGAGAACTATTTCCCGAAGAGTATGAAGAGTAGGATGGAAGTGAACTTTCTATAGTTAAAGCAAGGAGATATGACGGTGGCACAATATGCAACTAAGTTTAATGAATTAGCGTGATTTGCAGAGCACCAGGTTGGGGATGAAGAAAGGAAGGAGAGATGCTTCGAGCAACGGTTAAAGTCGTGGTTGTATAATAAGGTATCAGTCTTTCAGATTGATTCGGTTGGGACCTTGTTAGAGAAGGCAGTCATTGCGGAAGGTGGCAGTGAGGCCTTAAGTCTATATCATAAGGAGAAGAAGAACAGGAACACTGGTAGTGAGCATCGTGGAGGAAGCAGCAGCGGAGGGAGTAATTCTGGAAAGAGGAAATGGGAAAATAACAACAACAACAACAACAGAAATAATAATCAAGGTGGAAGTCATCAAGGAAACTTCAAGAAAAGAGTTGAAACTTGTAACAAGTATGGAAAAAGTCATCAGGGGAAGTGTTGGAAGGGAAAGAGCACTTGCTATAATTGCGGCCAAGAGGGGCACATATCGCCAAATTGCCCAAAGCTAAAGAAGATCAGAGGATGTTTTGCTAGTGGATCAACAGAGCACCAGATAAAGGATTGCCCGAAGAAAGGAAGCGGTGGAGCTGGTAGAGGCCAGGGAGGAGGAAGCAAGTTAATGATTGGTGGACCTACGCAATCCAACCAATCGACCGCCCGAACCTTTAACATGACCGTCCAGGACGCAGTAGCTGTGACACCCCAAAATTTGGTTACTTCATTCCCCTAAGACTTGGTGTTCACTTAATCAAAACATTCATACTATCTACCCAAATAAAATAACATTTAAACCATAAATCCTCCCTATAAAAGGGTTACATCAATAATTCCAAAATATCCCAGGTTGTCTAATCTTAACATCAATCAAGTGCGGAAATAAAATAATTACATCACAACATTAAATATAAAGTCTATTAACATAACAGTCATTAAATTACAAGCCTTCATCACTTGTACATTTTTTCCTTTCCTTTGCTAGTTGTAGGTTCATCGACCTTCTCAATTTTAGCTGCAATGAGTGTATATATGCAAGAGTGAGCAAACAAAGCTCACTTTAAATAATAATGAATAAAATCTTTACAACAATTGCCAAATGATAGGCTGAACAAAATGCTTTCTCAATCAGAATCATGAAATATTTAACTGAGGGTCATAAGACCACGAACTATGTCCATAGTTATAAGTAATCTTTCAACTTAAACTTTAACAGTCATAAGACTATAAGGACTCCACGAACTTAGGGGGATAAGCCCTTCGTACAATGTATTGTGCACAAACATTTTAACGTTGTGCGTAAGTTATCCCCTATAATAGGGTTGTTCATCTCAACATTTAGAATACGAGTCCACACCAAAGTAAGTTTGGTTTGGATAAGTTTCAAGGTAATTTAGAGTTTACGAACATCAACGAAGGATTAGTTGAATAAAACTGTAATAACATTATGCTATAGAATAATTCATAAGTGAATCAACATTGTATACTAAGGTCATGCTTTAGGAATAATCTAAAAGCATAAGTATTGAATAATGTAACATACCTTGCTTGAACAAAGTTAAGCTACGGTTAAAATCTTATTAAGAGTTGAATCTTAAGCATGCATAACAAATACCAAGTTGAATGATAAAACTTGTTCAATATTAGTGTGTTAGAATGTATAAATTTGCATGCTAAATACCAAGTTAAAGATTCGCTCAATATCAAGAGATAAGGCTTAGGAGCTTGCACTATATAATTAGGGTTAAGAAACTTGCACAAAGAAAGCTTGGAGTTAGAAAAACTTGCTCAAAGAAAGTTTAGATACTTGGACAATTATAAAAGTAGAGTTAGAGAACTTGCCTCGTGCCTAGGTTAAACAATTACTACTCACGTTCACCACAAGTCCTACACATACCATATGTATTGACAATACACATTAGTTACACTAATAGTAACTTCATATAGCTCACTAGCAACATCACATCTTTTCATGAACATCACTATTTAGCTTTATTACAACTACTTAAGTGATCATGTCATTGCACCACATACACATTAACAACTTGATACAATATCCTATTACATGTCCAATATGTTACCATTAGGTTATACTAATACACAAAGGATTGCACTTGCATCCGCGCATCCCGACGCCCTCCGATTGCCTCCAAATACACAACAGTCCTAAAGATAGCTATTTTGACCCTTCATAACGATTTTAAATTGAAAAACTTAAAAAAATAAAAGTAATAGGCCTATTCGTCCTCGTTCTGAATCATCTTGAATTGCATCAATCAGAGTTCGTATGAAAAAGTTATGCTCATTTTAGTAAACTATGTCCGGTCAGTTTTTGTTTCAAAATTTCGGCTTGGCAGAATACCCCCCCCCCTCGCCGGGGAGGGGGCCACTGCTGCGATTTTGCGATTCTAGCTCTTGAACACTATGGAAAGTCAAATTAGGCTTCCAAACTCCTTTCTAACAACCATACCAACCTACCTAAGGTGTAATAGGTTTACAGAAACCTAATCTAATGTTTTCTAACGCGTTTCTAGTCATCTAAACAACATAAACATCCAAATTACAACACCCAATTTCACTATTTTTGATAAAACTCCATTATTTTGACATTTTCAGCGAAAATCATCACTATAACTTTGTTTTTCAACCAAAACAATTAATTCCAAATACTTTGTTTATGTTTATTCATCCTTTTTCAATTCAATAGTAAATTTATAATTTAAACAACTACTACAACCTTAATTTTACTTTTAAACTAAGCCATATTCATATAAACTCACTGTACTATGGGTTTCTTCACAAATTACATACATACATGAATTAATTGACTGTTCCCATTTATAACTTATGAAAACAGCTTTATAACAAACAATTTAAAATACAAAACCATATACCACACACAATTTATTCTTCACAAAGATTTTACAGAGAATTTTAGAAGAGAAAAACTTAAAACATTAAAAATAAAAGAATTAAGATGATACCTTTGTTTAAGAAGATGATAACCTTCCCTTTTGATAAAGAACTTTCTTTTCCCCAATTCTTCTCACAAAACTCTCTAGGATTCTCTCAACTTCTCTCTCAATTTTTCTCTTCTTCTCTTCTTTTTCGTCTTCTAAGTCTTTCTTCTCCTAACTCTAACTTACGTACTAACATATAACGTATGGTAATAATATATAATAATTATGTAATATAAATATAGATATAATTGATATCAGTTATCTAAGTTTTTTTAAAAATCGAAAGCCATAAGGCTTGTTTAGCTAACATAATTAAAATTAATCAATTAATTCTTATACCTTGTTTGGTAAAATACATAAAAAAATAAAGACTTAATATGCATTAAGCCTTGTTTGGCAAAACTGAATTAAACTCCTTTAATTTATTTTAATAACTCCTTTATAGCAAGGTTATTTGTCACACTTTTATTTAATTAAATTTTTAATAATCAATTTAATTAATTTAATAACAATTTATTAAATTACTTTGACACATAAACCAATACAACATAATTATAACTTTCTTTATAATTATAATTTTATTTAATCAACTAACACAACATTTTAATTACAAATTCAAATTAAAATATAATAAGTCATTTAATCATTTTAAACTCTCTAACTTAATTATTAAATTAAATTAGTATATTATCTCATAACAATTAATTTTCTTAACTCCTTAATTATTTACTTAACAAATAATTAACCAATCAAGTTAAATCAAATTAAATATTTATTCAACAATAAACACATCCATTAAATATTTATATAACTCAATAAATATTTAAAATTCTAAATTGTTGGTGTCAGGTATAATCTCAATCAATAATATAAATGCTTATGTATTATTTGATTCGGGTGCCACCTGTTCTTTTATATCCGAAGAATTTACTAGTAAACTTAGTACACCCCAAGAACGTTTAGAAGTTTCCTTGAACGTAGAAGTTGCGAATAAGGAAATAATCCATGTAGAATACAGTTATCAAAATTGTCGCGCAAACATTAGGGAACATAAACTGAGCGTAGACTTGATTCCTATTAGACTAGGAGAATTTGACGTAATACTCGGAATGGATTGGTTATCTAAGACCCCAAATTTTATGAAATAAAAGTATTCAATTTTTTTTATAATTATTATTCAGTAAATGATTAAATTGATAAAAGTTAAAGTTAAGGGTGATATATGTAAAGTTTACAAAATACGCAAGTGGTTATAAAATATTAATTGTTGTCGGGGAATATTCGTTTATTCGTAGAATATTCTTGCTGTCGAGGAATATTCGTAAGATGGGGCAGCCATTTCTGGGCCCCATAACAAAATAACTGTCAGATGAAGAAAACGACAAGTATGAGTTTTTATAAATAACGACGTAGTTGTTATCGTTAACACTGTTGGAATACTTGGTGGTTAAAATACAGTAATACGCATGGTTGCACAGTAGCACACTATATTGCACAATATTTTTTATTCTTACGTAGGAAGGCACTACTCCATAATTCTTACAGTAATTACCATTTAATATTTTATTTTATTGATTTAATAATTGCTACGTTGATATGTTATATTATTGTTGTTTCAATAATTGTCACGGCACAGTATTTCCCATTATCAGATCAGTAATTCATATTATTTGAATAATATTATTTGATAGCATTATTGGCAATGTCTAAAAAGTTCTGTCAAGGAGAGGTTTGGCCACCTAATTATGCTCCAATAAGGAGAAATCCTTAGTGGAAAGCCCCCTCTTTCTTGAAAACGGTCTGGTTGTCATTATTGTGATTCTGTAATATTATTTGTGAATAATTAATTATTGATTTATATGATAAGGAAAATATTTATTTATGTGGATATAAATAGAGGAATTTTTAGAAAAGTGATAATTGTTGAAAATTGATATTTTATCTTTTCTAATAAAATATATTATTATATTACAATAATATAATAATGATAATATTTTTACAATGAATGTGTGATATATGATTAAATGAGGTGGAATAGTATTTTTGTTACAAAAAATGTTTAACACATGTTTTGTGTGTTAGTGGACCCTATTTTTGACTGAAGTTTGATTATAGCATGCAAAATCATTCGTATGTGGATTTCGGTCAATTTCTGTTTAGAATTTAGAAAAACTTAAAGCTACAAAGTTGTAGAGAAATAAATTTCCTATGGAATGAACTTAAGATTTGAATTTTTCTGATAAAAAAGCTATTTATTATGGATTATTGAAGTTTCGAATATTGGGTCTAAATTGATTTTGTTACAAAAAATATGTAAAACATGTTTTTCATTCTGGTGGGCCCTACTAGCATGTGTAAAAAACTGAATTTAGAATTCTAAGGTGTGCGTAGGAAAAATTTAATAAATAATATTAATTTATTAAATTTTTCGCTTTGGTGTTCTAAGTATTTTTCTATAAATAGGGTGTTTAGGTTAGAATTAAAAAACACACTAGAAACTGAAGTTTTCTCTCTCTATATTATCGAGCGTATTTTTGTGAGTATTTAGATATCTTGAGTATTGCTAAACGGTACAAGTTTCCTTCAGCGTTATATCCGATATTCCAGTCAGAAGTACTGCTCTTTTGAGGTACGGGATTGTAAGGGATGGTAAGGGATGTTATTTTTTCCAAGTAAATGATGTTATTTCCTTTAATATCATTATACCGAAATATTGATATGAATTTTATTGTGAAACTTTATCTTTTCATGTCGAGGTTACTATTCACGTATACGGCACTATTCATGTATATAGCACTATTTACGTATACGGTAATATTTACGTCTACGGTACTATGTACGAATATGAGCTACTATTCACTAGTTACTATTCATGAGTTACTATTCACGGGGTACTATTCACGATTCTTTTTCTGACCAAATTATCGTTGATTTATGAATCTTACTCTTGAAATTAAATCCATGTTTTGATTATATTATTTTTATTATCATATATAACATTTTTATAATCCTGGTGGTGAAATTTCTCTTTGACGTGAGTGTAAAGATGGGTAGATTACTGGTATGATCGTGACTATGGGTTCTCTTTGGCCAGTAGTGCAAAGATGAATTGTTGACTGGTATGATCATGACCATTGAATAACTACAACTTTATTACAACAATTGTCGTGCAAAATACAACAACACATATACTATGAGTTTGGATACAAATATATACCAAATGTGACAGATGTCCCAATCGTGGACAGCACCTCACAGTGGCACCTTACATAAAGGTATAGTCAAAGACTGTTTTAGAAATTAGAATCTTTGGGAAGTACTCAAGGAAACCTTGGTACATGGGAGACCATGCTTCTAGGTTGTGATAGATATCATATGGCCACAGAATTATCCTTGGTTGACCCAATATACCCCAAAGAAAAACGAAAAGATTACTATCATATTCTTCCCAATGGTGAGTCTTCTCTTGACTTATCATTATCTCCACTGTCTCTAATTGAGAATTATACTTAAAACAAACACCAAGATTATATAGGTAGTGCTCGTAAAGATACTCAGCAAGTGGATGAGCACAACCCTGTCTTATGATGACATGAGGTTGTATGTCATTAGACATCTTGTATGATAGTGACAAAATACCCTTCCAACGTTGGGTTCACCTCACCCTATTTTCTTCACCAAATATAACTACTAAATGATGACCACCGTTCTATTCCCTTGTTACCCCCGCTCGACCCAGCTACACTCTTATTACCTGAAAAGAATTGTGAAACAAAAGGGTGAGCACAACTAGCCCAGTAAAGAATATCATGACTAAAAATAAATAAATTATCAATAGTCTTTATCAGTAATAAATCAGAGATTTAGAACATATGGTAGATGATAAAAATTTCAACCATAGTTGCAGCGAAACGAGCAATCCATTAGAAGAGTCAAATAGACTATAAAGTCTATTATCTTCTCCATGTTAAAAATCCACCAACAATGTTTTATCCCTATAACATCACTCAACAGTTCCTTTCCACAATCATATGAATAACTCATAATCATAATTGTGATTCTAAATTTTTTCTTCGCACCCAGGACGAAGAATATTTTCAACACCTGTCTTTACCTGAAACATCAAAGATCATGGTTACACCAAATCACAGTTCATGTTCATAATCATACTAATAACTTCATCTTTGCACTATGGCCAAAGATATTCATTTGTATTACTAGTTGGTCATGTTCATCTCAACACATGTTCATCTTTGCACTACTGGCCAAAGATATTCATCAACATTTCATCTTTGCACTACAGGCCGAAGATATTCAACAATAGGTCATCTTTGCACTACAGGCCAAAGATATTCATCAATAATTCATATTTGCACTACAGGCCAAATATATTAATATCTCAAAGAAATATATAATCATTTCAGAATTTATATAAACAATAATTATAACCATGTTAATCAATTCATCTTTACACTTAAGCTAAAGATATTCAATTATAAATTCAATGGTCATGATCATACTAGTTAACAATTCATCTTTACACTACATGCCAAAGATATTCCTCAGTCACGATCATACCAATAATTTACCCATCTTTACGCTCAAGTGAAAGAGAAATTTAACATCAGAGTTATAAAAATGTTATATATGATAATAAAAATAATATGATCAACAACTACATTTATTTTCAAGAGCAACAATCATAAATCAACGATACTTTGGTCAGAAAAAGAAATCAATTTTTTATCGTAAATAGTACTCGTGAATAGTAACTCGTGAATAGTAACTCGTGAATAGTAACACATGAATAGTAACTCGTGAATAGTACTTCGTATTCGTACATAGTACTGTATACGTAAATAATATCATATACGTAAATAGTGTCATATACATGAATAGTGTCGTATACGTGAATAGTACCGTATACGTGAATAGTAATCCCGACTCAAAAAGGTAAAAATTCCACAATAAATTCCATACCAATATTTCAGTATAATGATATTGAAAGAATAACATTATTATGAAGAATTATAGCATCCCTTAATATCCTTTACTATCCCTTACTATCCCTTACCTCAAAAGTGCAGTATTTCTGACTGGAATGCAAAGCCAAAGGAAACTTGCACTGAATAGCAACTCTCAAAGTATCTAAATACTCACAAAATATGCTTCATAATATAGAGAGAGAAAGAGAGAAAACTTATGAATTCTCGTGTGATTTTCAATTCTAACTTAGCCCTCTATTTATAGGAAAATGTTAGCACGCCGAAGCAGACTTAACCTGCTACCTGATGACTTTACCTGCTACTATTCCCACCCACCACATTTGAATAAAAATCTCAGCACATTTCTTTACCAACCAAGAGTGGGGCCCACCAATTCTAGAATTTTCCACCAAAATGATGAACTCCGAAAATTCAACAATTTCTGAACCAGACATCTCGTAAAATTCATAACAAATCATACGTTCATTTTTAACGGTTCAAAATTTGTGGACATATACCCAACTTATATATGTATAACGTATCCAAATATTACCACGATCCAACGATCGGATTAAAAATTATAACCCTCGCAAAAAATCTCAAAAACTCTAATTTGATTTTCAATACCTTCGTTCCGACAAAAATACAGATAAAACACCTCAACATTAACTCCTTCATTTTTAACCACAAAAATATATCCCTCTTTATATCCACATAAAATAAATATTTCCTTATCATATGAATCAATAATTAATTATTCACAAACAATATTATAGAATCACATTTATGACAACCAGGCCGTTCCCAGGAAAGAGGGGGCTTTCCAATAAGGATTTCTCCTTACTGGCGCGCAATTAGATGACCAAACCTCTCCTTAGACAGAATTTTCTAGACATTGCCAATAATGTTATCTAATAATATTATTCAAATAATATGAATTATTGATCTGATAATGAGAAATACTGTGCAGCAACAATTATTGAAATAACAATAATATAAAATATCAACGCAGCAATTATTGAATCAATAAAATAAAATATTGAACAGTAATTACTATGACAATTATTGAGTAGTGCCTTCTTACGTAAGGATCAATAATTCAAAAATACTATGTAAAATCGTGTGCTACTGTGCAAATACACGAATTACTGTATTTTAACTACCGGGTATTCCAACAGTGTTAACGGTAATAACTACACCGTTAATTATAAAAACTCAATTTTTGTCGTTATCTTCATCCCACAGTTATTCTGTTATGGGGCCCACAAATGGTTGCGCCGTCGTACGAATATTCCCCGACAGAAAGAATATTCCACGACCAAACGAATATTCCCCGACAACAATGAATATTTTATAACCACTTGTGTATTTTGAAAAAAAATTCATATATCACCCTTAACTTTAACATTTATCAATTTAATCATTTACTGAATAGTAATTATAAGAAAAATTGAATACTTTTATTTCATAAAATTCGGGGTCTTACATTATAGGGATAAAATATTGTTGGTGGACTTTCAACATGGAGAAGATAATAAACTTTATGGTCTATTTGACTCTTCTAATGAATTGCTCGTTCCGATTCAACTATGGTTGAAATGTTTTATCATCTACCATATGTTCTAAATCTCTGATTTATTACTAATGAAGGCTATTGATAAATTATTTATCTTAGTCATTATATTCCTTACTGGGCTAGTTGTGCTCACCATTTTGCTTCACAATTCCTTTCAGGTGATAAGAGTGTAGCTGGGTCAAGCGGGGGTAACAGGGGAATAGAAGGGTAGTCTATAGCTGTTGAGGTTTTCCCTAAAACTGTATAGAAATAATTTTATTGAGAATTTGATATAAGTGTGTTGTATTTTATACGTCGTTTAACCGTTGATTTTGGTGAACCGAATAGGGTGAAGTGGACTCAACTTTGGAAGGGTGTTTACCTACTATCATACAATATGTCTAATGACATACAACCTCGTGTTATCGTAAGACAGGGTTGTGCACATCCACTTGTTGAGTATATCTACGAGCACTACCTATATAATCTTGGAGTTTGGTTGAAATATAATTCTTAATTGGAGACAATGGAGATAATTATATGTCAAGAGAAGACTCACCATTGGAAAGAACATGATAGTAACCTTCTCGTTTTTCTTTGGGGTCTATTGGGTCAACCCAGGATAATTCTCCAGTCAAATGATATCTATTATAACTTAGATGCATGGCCTCCCATGTACGAAGGTTTCCTTGAGCATTTTCCAAAGATTTTAATTTCTAAAACAGTTACTGAATGTATGTTTATGTAAGGTGCCATTGTGACGTGCTATCCAAGGTTGGGATAAGAGTCACAGTTGGTATATATTTGTATTTAAACTCACAGTATATGTGTTGTCGTATTTTGCACGACAATTATAATATAAAGTTGTAGTTGTTTTCTGTACCATGTATTTGGTGACTCAGAATGGGTTGGGTGGAAAGGACCTATTTTGGGGGTGTCACAGTTGGTATCAGAGCTTAGGGATATGATCTCTGGCGGGGAATAGAACTAGGAGGGGAGAGACGAGTAATATCCTTCGCTAGTGTGTCCTACCTAAGCTGAATTTTCTTACTTAAATTGACAAATTGTGATATGTCAATTAACCTTTGTTTTGAAGTTGTATTTTAGAATGATATCTGAAATACAAGAGATGAGCAATGGAGAAATCATGATGACAGAAAAGATGAAATCTGAAATGAAAGCAAGGTATTCTCAATTCTTTAAAATACCAGGTACGTAAATTTCGGGGACGAAATTTCATATGGAGGGGAGATTGTAAGACCCCGAATTTTATGAAATAAAAGTATTCAATTTTTTTATAATTATAATTCAGTAAATAGTTAAATTGATAAAAATTAAAGTTAAGGGTGATATATGTAAAATTTACAAAATACGTAAGTGGTTATAAAATATTCATTGTTGTCGGGAAATATTCGTTTAGTTGTAGAATATTTTTGCTGTCGAGGAATATTCGTACGATGGCGCAGCCATTTCTGGGCTCCATAACAAAATAACTGTCGGATGAAGAAAACGACAAGTATGAGTTTTTATAAATAACGGCGTAGTTGTTACCGTTAAAACTGTTAGAATATCTGGTGGTTAAAATACAGTAATACGTGTGGTTACACAGTAGCACACGGTATTGCACAGTATTTTTTATTCTTACGTAGGAAGGCACTACTCCATAATTGTTACATTAATTACTGTTCAATATTTTATTTTATTGATTCAATAATTGTTACGTTGATATGTTATATTATTGTTGTTTCAATAATTGTCACGGCATAGTATTTCCCATTATCAGATCAATAATTCATATTATTTGAATAATATTATTAGATAGCATTATTGTCAATATCTAGAAAGTTTTATCAAGGAGAGGTTTGGTCACCTAATTGCGCGCTAGTAAGGAAAAATCCTTATTAAAAAGCCCCCTCTTTCCTGGGAACGGCCTGGTTGCCATTATTGTGATTCTGTAATATTATTTGTGAATAATTAATTATTGATTTATAAGATAAGAAAAATATTTATTTATGTGGATATAAATGGAGGAATTTTTATAAAAGAGATAATTGTTGAAAATTGATATTTTATCTTTTCTGATAAAATATATTATTATATTACAATAAAATAATAATAATAATATTTTTACAATGAATATGTGATATATGATTAGATGAGGTGGAATAGTATTTTTGTTACAAAAAATATATAACACATGTTTTGTGTGTTAGTGGACCCTATATTTGACTGAAGTTTGATTGTAGCCTGCAAAATCGTCCGTATGTGGATTTCGGTCAATTTCTGTTTAGAATTTGGAAAAACTTAAAGCTACAAAGTTGCAGAGAATTGAATTTCCTATGAAATGGACTTAAGATTTGAATTTTTCTGATAAAAAAGCTATTTATTATGAATTATTAAAGTTCCGGAATATTGGGTGTGAATTGATTTTGTTACAAAAAATATTTAAAACATGTTTTCATTCTGGTGGGCTCCACTAGCATGTGTAAAAAATTGAATTCATAATTCTAAGGTGTGCGTAGGAAAATTTTAATAAATAATATTATTTTATTAAATTTTCTGCTTTGGTGTTCTAAGCATTTTCCTATAAATAGGGTGCTTAGGTTAGAATTGAAAAACACACCAGAAACTGGAGTTTTCTCTCTCTATATTATCAAGCATATTTTTGTGAGTATTCAGATATCTTGAGTGCTGCTATACGGTGCAAGTTTTCTTCAGCGTTATATCCGATATTCCAGTCAGAAGTACTGCTCTTTTGAGGTAATGGATTGTAAGGGATGGTAAGGGATGTTATTTTTTTTCAAGTAAATGATGTTATTTCCTTTAATACCATTATACCAAATTATTGATATGGATTTTATTGTGAAACTTTATCTTTTCATGTCGAGGTTACTATTCACGTATATGGCACTATTCACGTATACACCACTATTCATGTATATTGTACTATTTACGTATACGGTAATATTTACGTCTACGGTACTATGTATGAATACGATCTACTATTCACGAGTTACTATGTATGAGTTACTATTCATGAGTTACTATTCACGAGTTACTATTCATGGGGTATTATTTACGATAAAATTGGTTTCTTTTTCTGATCAAATTATCGTTGATTTATAAATCTTACTCTTGAAATTAAATCCATGTTTTGATTATATTATTTTTATTATCATATATAACATTTTTATAATCCTGGTGATGTAATTTCTCTTTGACTTGAGTGTAAAGATGTGTTGATTATTGGTATGATTATGACGATGGGTTCTCTTTGGCCAGTAGTGCAACGATGAATTGTTGACTAGTATGATCATGACCATTGAATTTATATTGAATATATTTAACTTAGGTACAAAGGTGAATTGATCAACATGGTTATAATCATTGTTTATATAAATTCTAAAATGATTATATATTTTTTTAAGATAGTGATATCTTTGGCCTATAGTACAAAGATGACTTGTTATTGAATATCTTTAGCATGTAGTGCAAAGATGAACTGTTAATGAATATCTTTGGCCCGTAGTGCAAATATGAACTTATTAGTATGATTATGAACAGGAACTGTGATTTGGTATAACCATGATCTTTGATGTTTCAAGTAAAGACATGTGATGAAAATTATCTTCATCCTAGTGAGAAGAGGGATTTAGAACCATAATTATGATTATAAGTTATTCACATGATTGTGGATGGGAACTGTTGATTGATGTTATAGGGATAAAACATTGTTGGTGAACTTTTAACATGGAGAAGATAATAGACTTTATGGTCTATTTGACTCTTCTAATGGATTGCTCGTTCCGCTGCAACTATGGTTGAAAACTTTTACCATCTACCATATGTTCTAAATCTTTGATTTATTACTGAAGAAGGCTATTTATAAATTATTTATCTTAGTCATGATATATTCTTTACTTGGCTAGTTGTGCTCACCCTTTTGCTTCACAATTCCTTTCAGGTGATAAGAGTGTAGCTAGGTCGAGCGGGGGTAACAGGGGAATAGAAGGGTGGTCTATAGTTGTTGAGGTTTCCCCTAAAACAGTATGGAAATAATTTTATTGAGAATTTGATATATGTGTGTTGTATTTTATACGTCGTTTAACCGTTGATTTTGGTGAACCAAATAGGGTCAGGCGAACTCAACTTCGGAAAGGTATTTTTCCACTATCATACAAGATGTCTAATGACATACAACCTCGTGTTATCATAAGACAGAGTTGTGCACATCCACTTGCTGAGTATATCTATGAGCACTACCTATATAATCTTGGAGTTTGGTTGAAATATAATTCTCAATTAGAGACAATGGAGATAATTATATGTCAAGAGAAGACTCACCATCGGAAAGAACATGATAGTAATCTTCTCATTTTTCTTTGGGGTCTATTGGGTCAACCCAGGATTCTCCAGTCATATGATATCTATTATAACTTAGATACATGGCCTTCCATGTATGAAGGTTTCCTTGAGTATTTTCCAAAGATTTTAATTTTTAAAACATTTATTGACTGTACCTTTATGTAAGGTGCCATTGTGACGTGTTATCCAAGGTTGGGATACGAGTCACAGTTGGTATATATTTGTATTTAAACTCACAGTATATGTGTTGTCGTATTTTGCATGACAATTATAATAATAAAGTTGTAGTTGTTTTCTGTACCATGTATTTGGTGACTCAGAATGGGTTGGGTGGAATGGACCTATTTTGGGGCCGTCATAATTGGTATCAGAGCTTAGGGATATGATCTCTGGCGGAGATCGGGGAATAGAACTAGGAGGGGAGAGACGAGTAATATCCTTCGCTTGTGTGTCCTACCTAAGCTAAATTTTCTTACTTAAATTGACAAATTGTGATATGTCAATTAACCTTTGCTTTGAAGCTGTATTCTAGAATGATATCTTAAATGCAGGAGATGTGCAATGGAGAATTCATGATGACAGAGAAGATGGAATCTGAAATGAAAGCAATGCATTCTCAATTCTTTGAAATACCAGGTACGTAAATTTTATGAAATAAAAGTATTCAATTTATTTTATAATTATTATTCAGTAAATGGCTAAATTGATAAAAGTTAAACTTAAGGGTGATATATGTTAAGTTTACAAAATACGCAAGTGGTTATAAAATATTCATTGTTGTCGGGGAATATTCGTTTAGTTGTAAAATATTCTTGCTGTCGAGGAATATTCGTATAATGGCGCAGCCATTTCTGGGCCCCATAACAAAATAACTGTCGGATGAAGAAAACGATAAGTATGAGATTTCATAAATAACGGCGTAGTTGTTACCATTAACACTGTTGGATACCTGGTGGTTAAAATACAGTAATATACGTGGTTGCACAGTAGCACACGGTATTGCACATTATTTTTTATTCTTACATAGGAAGGCACTACTCCATAATTGTTACAGTAATTATTGTTCAATATTTTATTTTATTGATTCAATAATTGCTACGTTGATATGTTATATTATTGTTCTTTCAATAATTATCACGGCACAGTATTCCCCATTATCAGCTCAATAATTTATATTATTTGAATAATATTATTGATAGCATTATTGGCAATGTCTAGAAAGTTCTGTCAAGGAGAGGTTTGGTCACCTAATTGCGCGCCATTAAGGAGAAATACTTAGTGGAAAGCCCCATCTTTCCTGGGAATGGCCTGGTTGTCATTATTGTGATCCTGAAATATTATTTGTGAATAATTAATTATTAATTTATATGATAAGAAAAATATTTATTTATGTGAATATAAATGGAAAATTTTTAGAAAAGTGATAATTGTTGAAAATTGATATTTTATCTTTTTTGATAAAATATAATATTATATTACAATAATATAATAATGATGATATTTTTACAATGAAGGTGTGATATATGAATAAATGAGGAGGAAAAGTATTTTTGTTATAAAAAATATTTAACACATGTTTTGTGTATTAGTGGACCCTATTTTTGACTTAAGTTTGTTTGATTATAGCCTGCAAAATCGTCCGTATGTGGATTTCGATCAATTTCTGTTTAGAATTTAAAAAAACTTAAAGTTATAAAGTTGTAGAGAATTGAATTTCCTATGGAATGGACTTAAGATTTGAATTTTTCTGATAAAAGGACTATTTATTAGGAATTATTGAAGTTCTGGAAGATTGGGTCTGAATTGATTTTGTTACAAAAAATGTTTAAAACATATTTTTCATTCTGGTGGGCCCCACTAGCATGTGTAAAAAACTGAATTCATAATTCTAAGGTGTGCGTATGAAAATTTTAATAAATAATATTATTTTATTAAATTTTCTGCTTTGGTGTTCTAAGCATTTTTCTATAAATAGGGTGCTTATGTTAGAATTGAAAAACACACCAGAAACTTAAGTTTTCTCTCTCTATATTATTGAGCGTATTTTTGTGAGTATTTAGATATCTGGAGTGTTGCTATACGGTGCAAGTTCCCTTCGGCGTTATATATGATATTCTAGTCAAAAGTACTGCTCTTTTGAGGTAAGGGATTGTACGGGATTGTAAGGGATAGTAAGGGATGGTAAGGGATGTTATTTTTTTCAAGTAAATGATGTTATTTCCTTTAATATCATTATACCGAAATATTGATATGGATTTTATTGTGAAACTTTATCTTTTTATGTCGAGGTTATTATTCACGTATACGTCACTATTCATGTATATGACACTATTTACGTATACGGTAATATTTATGTATACGGTACTATGTACGAATAGGAGCTACTATTCACGAGTTACTATTCATGAGTTACTATTCATGAGTTACTATTCACGAGTTACTATTTACGGGGCACTATTCACGATAAAATTGGTTTCTTTTTCTGACCAATTTATCGTTGATTTATGAATCTTACTATTGAAATTAAATCCATGTTGTGATTATATTATTTTTATTATCATATATAATATTTTTATAATCCTGGTGATGAAATTTCTCTTTGAATTGAGTGTAAAGATGGGTAGATTATTGGTATGATCGTGACTATGGGTTCTCTATGGCCAGTAGTGCAAAGATGAATTGTTGACTGGTATGATCATAATCATTGAATTTATATTGAATATCTTTAACTTAAGTGCAAAGATGAATTGATCAACATGGTTATAATTATTGTTTATATAAATTCTGAAATGATTATATATTTCTTTGAGATATTGATATCTTTGGCCTGTAGTGCAAAGGTGACCTATTGTTGAATATCTTTGGCATGTAGTGCAAAGATGAACTGTTAATGAATATATTTGGCCCGTAGTGCAAAGATGAACTTATTAGTATGATTATGAACATGAACTGTGATGTGGTATAACCATGATCTTTGATGTTTCAGGTAAAGACATGTGATAAAAACTATCTTCGTCCTGGTGAGAAGAGGAATTTAGAACCATAATTATGATTATAAGTTATTCACATGATTGTGGATAAGAACTGTTGATTGATGTTATAGGGATAAAATATTATTGGTGGACTTTTAACATGGAGAATATAATAGACTTTATGGTCTATTTGACTCTTCTAATGGATTGCTCGTTCCGTTGCAACTATGGTTGAACAGTTTTATCATCTACCATATGTTCTAAATCTCTAATTTATTACTGACGAATGCTATTGATAAATTATTTATCTTAGTCATGATATTCTTTACTGGGCTAGTTGTGCTCACCCTTTTTCTTCACAATTCCTTTCAGGTGATAAGAGTGTAGCTGGGTCGAGCGGGGGTAACAGGGGAATAGAAGGATGGTCTATAGCTGTTGAGATTTTCCGTAAAATAGTATGAAAATAATTTTATTGAGAATTTAATATAAGTGTGTTGTATTTTATACGTCGTTTAACCGTTGATTTTGGTGAACCGAATAGGGTGAGTTGAACTCAACTTTGGAAGGGTGTTTTTCCATTATCATACAAGATGTCTAATAACATACAACCTCGTGTTATCATAAGACAGGATTGTGCACATCCACTTGCTTAGTATATCTACGAGCACTACCTATATAATCTTGGAGTTTGGTTGAAATATAATTCTCGATTGGAGACAATGGAGATAATTATATGTCAAGAGAAGACTCACCATTGGAAATAACATAATAGTAATCTTCTCATTTTTCTTTGAGGTCTATTGGGTTAACCCATGATAATTCTCCAGTCATATGATATCTATTATAACTTAGATGCATGGCCTCTCATGTACGAAGGTTTCCTTGCGCATTTTCGAAGATTTTAATTTCTAAAATAGTTACAGACTGTACATTTATGTACGGTGTCATTGTGATGTGCTATCCAAGGTTTCGATAAGAGTCACAGTTAGTATATATTTGTATTTAAACTTACAATATATGTGTTGTCGTATTTTGCACGACAATTAATAAAGTTGTAGTTATTTCTGTACCATGTATTTGGTGACTCAAAATAGGTTGGGTGGAATGAACCTATTTTGGGGGCGTCACAGGTTATATAATCATGCGGCGATAATTGATTGTCAGAACAAGTGTGTGAACCTTCAGACTCTGAGTAAGTCTAAGGTAATATTTTATGGTAGCTCATCGCTTAAGCAATCGTGTTGCGTTACAATGATGCAGGCCAAGAAATTGTTAAGGAAATGATGTGTAGGTTATTTAGCTTACATCGTGGATACTCAGAAAAAGGGAGTAGAAATTAAGAATATATCCATAGTAAATGAATTTTAAGATGTGGTTTTGGATGATCTGCCTGGTCTTCTGCCAGACACAGAAATTGAATTCGTAATAGACTTAGCACTGGGAACAGCACCGATTTTGAAACCTCCATATCGTATGACACCAATAGAAATGAAGGAATTGATGATACAACTTCAATAGTTATTGGATAAGGGTTACATTCGACCGAGTATGTCTCTTTGGGGAGCACCAGTGCTATTCGTTAAGAAAAAGGACGGATCAATGAGGCTCTATATCGATTATCGAGAATTGAACAGAGTAACGATCAAGAATAGATATCCACTACCGAGGATAGACGACTTATTTGATCAACTGAAAGGAGCGAAATGTTTCTCGAAGATTGACCTACGGATATGATATCACCAACTGAAAGTGCGGGATGAGGACATACCAAAGACTGCGTTTCGAACCTGTTATGGGCATTATGAGTTTTTGGTAATGTCATTTGGTTTGACTAATGCTCCGACAGCATTCGTGGACTTGATGAATCGAGTTTTCCAGCCATAGTTGGATAAGTCGTAGTAGTTTTCATCGACGACATTTTGATCTACTCGAAGACAGAGGAAGAACACACCGAACATTTGAAGATTGTTTCGGAGGCACTACGAAAGGAGAAGATGTATGTGAAGTTTTTAAAGTGTGAATTTTGGATGAAGAAGGTTCAATTCTTAGGCCACGTGGTGGATGAGAATGAAATCTCAGTAGACCCCGAAAAGGTCGAAGCGGTAAGTAATTGGGGACAACCGAGAACACCGATGGAGGTAAGAAGTTTCTTAGGGTTAGCCGAGTACTATCGAAGATTTATCCAAGATTTTTCTAAGATAGCGACCACGTTGACTAATCTGACGAGGAAAACGGTGAAATTTGTATGGACCGACAAATGCGAAGAGAGTTTTCAAGAGTTGAAGAAGAGATTAAGCGAGGCGCCTATATTGTCATTACCTGATGATACGGGAGGATTTGTGGTGTATAGTGATTCATTGCATAGAGGAATGGGCTGTGTGCTGATGCAGCATGGCAAGGTCATTGCGTATACATCACGACAATTGAAGGATTACGAAAAATGATACCCTACTCATGACTTGGAGTTAGCGGCAGTAGTTTTTGCGTTAAAGATATGGAGATATTAATTTGTACGGAGAGAAATGTGAGATATACATGGACCACAAAAGTCTGAAATATATCTTCACGCAGAAGGAGTTGAATATGAGTCAGAGAAGGTGGTTAGAATTAATCAAAGATTATGACTGTGATATTCGTTATCACCCCGGGAAGGCAAATGTAGTTGCCGACGCTCTGAGCAGGAAAGGAAGGGAGAAATTATTTCAACTGACAACTTATGAGGAGTTAATAAGAGATATGGAGAAGTTGGAAATAGAGGTAAAGGGACCCGAGAGGTCTGAAGAGAAGTTATTTGTAATGGAAGCTTGTCCGACATTGTTAGATAGAGTAAAGGAAGCACATGAGAAAGATGGAGAATGTGAGAAAATCAGGAAGAGGATCATGGAAAATGAGGAAGAAAAATTTTGAATAGATAAAGACGGTATCTTAAGATTCGAAGGGAGAGTGTGGGTACCGGCGGTAACCGAGTTAAGAGAAGAGATTTTCCACGAGGCACACAATACGAAATATTTCGTTCAGCCGGGAGGCACTAAGATGTACCGAGACTTGAGGCAATATTTTTGGTGGCCCAATTTGAAACGGGAAGTTGCAGAGTGCGTTAGTAGATGTTTGACTTGTCAACGCGTAAAAGCAGAGCATTAACGGTCGAGTGGGTTGCTACAACCGTTGAGAATATCGGAGTAGAAATGGGAGCATATTATGATGGACTTCGTGGTAGGACTTCCAGTCACGCATAAAGGTTTGGAGGACATTTGGGTTATCGTGGATCGACTTACAAAGATCGCACATTTTCTATCGATCAAGATCCACTACAGTTTGAATCAGTTAGCGAGTTTATACGTAAAGGAAATTGTTTCACGAAATGGAGTGCCGATATCGATTGTTTCTGACCGAGACCCGCGTTTCATGTCAAAATTCTGGAAAAGTTTCCAAGAGAGGATGGGGACACAGTTAAGGTTAAGTACTGCTTATCATCCTCAGACAGACAGATAGAGTGAGCGAACAATACAAATGCTAGAGGACATGCTTAGGACTTGCGTGATGGACTTCAAGAGAAATTGGGACGACCACTTACCCTTAGTTGAATTTGCGTATAATAATAGTTACCATGCGAGTATCGGCATGCCACATTACGAAGCTCTTTACGTGAGAAAGTGCAGAACGCCATTATATTGGGACGACGTTAGAGAACGACGAATACTCGGACCATAGTTAGTACAACAAACCGCGGACGTGGTGACAGTAATAAGGGCCAGACTAGTGGCAGCTCAAGATCGCTAGAAAAAGTATGCGAATTTGCATTGGCAAGACCGAGATTTTGAAGCCGGCAGTTTTGTATTCTTGAAGGTATCTCCATGGAAGGGAAAGATCCGTTTTGGCAAGAAAGGAAAATTGAGTCCAAGATTCATAGGACCGTTCGAGATACTAAAGCGAGTGGGCAAAGTAGCATACAAAGTTGCACTACCACCTGAGTTGGAGCACATCCATAACGTGTTTCACATATCTGTGTTGCGTCCGTACAAGCCTGACTACAAGCACGTGATTTCTTATGAACCCATTCAAGTGGAGAAGAATTTAGCGTACGAAGAAATTCATGTTCAAATTCTTGATATGAAAGAACAAACTTTAAGGAATAAAGTTATTTCCTCTGTAAAAGTGTTTTGGCATAAGCACAATGTCGAGGAGGCAACGTGGGAGTTAGAAGATAGGATGATGAGGGATTATCCCCATCTGTTTGTGTAACCTTGTAGCAATTCCGGGACGAAATTTTTATAAGGGGGGGAGGATGTAATACCCGAGAATTTTCACGTCTTATTAAATGAATATTTATTTGGATATAGATGATTTTGTGTTACGAGATTAGTTAACTCAATTATATTAAATAATTGAATAATTGAGAATATATGGAATTTGTGATGAACTCGTTGAAAGCCTTGTGTAGCACGGTGGTGGGAGATATTAATAATGATATTAATCGATGAAGGAATTATTAAGTGAACAATTAATTTATATTAATTGTTAATTGTTATTGTAGAATATTAATTAATTATTAATGATGATTAATTAATAATATGTGATTATTATTGTTTGCAATATGTCTATAAATATAATAAGAATTATATAGATAATTAATGGTTATAGAGATCCATAAAAACATTAATCAAGGAAGAATGGATTAATTAATAATGGGTGGTAATTAATTAAGGAAGTGGATAATTTATTTATTTGACATAAAACAAATAAGTGAGTTATTAATATAATAAGATTATATTGACGGTTATATGCTTGTGAGCAATAATACAACTATACTATATAGTGCAGGGTGACATTTATGTGACAATATATTAAGTCTTATAAAACTATATTGTATGAAGCAATGCGATTAAGCATATTGGAACTATATGTTATAAATATATTATGAAATATCTATGTGCCAATGTGTAGGTAAGTATACATTAAAATAAAATGTACATCAATTATATGTTTGTTGCATAACATCTACTACCTTGAAATGTTAAATCATATTATGACATTAAGTTATAATGTATGGTTGATATGTATAGCATAAGAATAAGAGTTGTGTATAAGTATATGGTCTAATGTTGTAAGATTGCTGAGATTTAAGCCTTGTCCCAAAATGAGTGTCCCATGTGCTCTCATTTCTCCTTCACATGTAAACCAAAAAATCTAAGGTTTATTCCTTCTTCCAAGCCTTCCTAGATGATGACTATGGAGGGAGTGGGCATAATGATGAAAATCAACAACCATTTACCAACTCCTTGTTAACCTTCATGCAATCCTTCAATCCATGGGTTTAATTCAATGGGTAATTGCAAAATCTGTGTAATGAATTTTCTATAAATTGAACACTCCTCTTCTCATTCTTGGTTGCTAAGATTGTCTGGTAAGTATACATTGAGAGGGAGAGTAGCTGAGCATTTGGTTTGTGCTTTGAGGAATTCATTTAAGCTTTAAGAGGTAAAATTCTATTTTTGTGTTCTTGAGTTTAAGTTTTGTCAAATTCTCGCAATCACTTGAATTCTCTATAATTGGTGGAAGATAACATGCTATTGCGTTATTTGAGCTTGTATACATGTTTAGGAGCTTTGTAGTTGTCTGGTTACAAGTTTGGCATCGGTTGGAATGAAGCTATGTAGAAGCAGAGCCTTCATTTCTGTGTTCTGCTCGAAGTGGCACGGCCGTGCCACTTCTATAGTACATGACCGCGCAGCTGCCAGTCATGTGCACTGCTTTTGTGGTCTTTAATCATTCTGAGCATGTTACTTTGGTTAGAATATTCTTATAAACAACCTTGAAACATGGAATGAGATTTCTAGGTATATAGAAGCCATGTTAGTTTTTTTTAATATGAACACTCAAAGAAAACTTTAAGATTTGAAAAACTAGAAATTGTGAACTTGGGAGAATGTATATTCTGATCTTGCAAGCATGTTAACATAGTTTTGAAATGCATGTCGGAGATACTAACTTACGTATATGGATTTCATATTGAAGCATGATCATGTTGGACTTAGTAGTAAGCTTTGCTAATGAAAATGCAAACTTTGAACGTGAATATTAACATGCTACTTTGAGAGTTAGAATCTGATATTTGTGAACATGTATGATTATACTATTAGACTCACTCATGTATCATAAATATATATCTACCATGCTTAGGTATCGTAATTCAAGTGAAGCATAAACGAAGCACATTTTCAAAATAAAACGATGTTAATTACACATATGTGATATGAGTACTCACAAGCATGTCTAATCTGAGTTATATGACTACCTTGTATGTTTAAGAAGGACGCATGTTAGACTTTGTGGTTTCATAAACCTCGAATGACCTTAAATTGTTGAGATGTCCAACTTAGAACCATATTATGAAAGAAAGGACCTAGACAACTTAAAAGATAGGAAAGGACCTTTATCATGTTAATATGTGTTATGTGTGTAAGGATGGGCAAGCTAGGCCGAGCAAGTGACTGCTCAGCCCTGGTTTGAACGGGAAGTCGCACGTCCACGCTTCTCCTTAGTAAAAATTAGGCGCGGCCGCGCCAGTCTGCAGTAGGATCAGTTTTCTGCTATTAATTTGCAGGAGTTGCATACTTGTATTAATACTCTAGCATGTATTATATGACCATTACATGTCCAATGTGTTAAGAAGCATGCTAGGTGGTAGGAGTGAATGTTTAAGGATGTGATTATAGACTTTCAAGTGATAAGTCCAAAAAGTATTTGCAAACCATAAAGCAACGATTTAAAGACTATGTTATTTGGCTTCATGGCGACTTGTAAATTGATTTTGTGTTAAAGTATGCAAGCTGTGAAATGAAGTATGTGAAGAATATACAACTAAGTTAGACGTTTATGTATGCATTTAAACTTACATATCATGTATGAGCATATGTAACTAATGAATATCCTATACGCATATTATATTATGTTAGGATTCGAAAGAATATTGATAAGCGATATTTTGGTAAGCTACGCTTGAGGCAAGTATCTGAACTGTCCTTTACATTGTGCAAGTATCCTAAACCCTTGCATTACTTTATTCGATGAATGTCGTAAGCTTACCTCTTTAAATGCAAGTTATCTTATTTACTCGTTCAATTGAGCTAGTATGTTTAAACTCTTGTGAAAACTATTATTCATGTTGAACTTGGTATTGTTCTTGAATATTGTGAAAGTGTCTATGCCATTTGATTCGGCTAGGCTATATGCATATTTATACAACTGTCAAAACTAATTGACTGGTGCAGAAATCTTAAAAATTGAGTTAAACAACCCTTATGGTAAGGGGAATGTATGTTGTTGGAAACCCCAACACATGAGTAGATTATTACTGTGGTGTTATGCATAACATGGAGAATTGTAGATTGATCATCTATAGTACTTGATTTGTGGGTTATCACTTTAATATTGGTAATTCTAGTAGATGTTCAATAATTCTTAGTGACTGCTCAGTATAAATTATTTGTCCAGTTGGATACATTGATAGTCTTTGAATTCATATATATCATTGATTTATATTGAATTATCGTTCTTATTCAAAGAATTGTTGATATTCATCATTCATGATATTATTCTGAAACTCTAAACTATCTTAGAGATGATACTTCGATATTTTAAACTCGTGGTATAAACCTCTTTACCTTTGCTGTATATTACTTGTTGGGCAATTTGTGCTCATCCTTGCTTATTTAAAACCTTTCAGTTAAGGCGAAACAGGGAAGTGTATCTGGTAAAGACAAGGGCAAGGGCAAGGCTACCGACTAGCTTGTCCCTTTATGTTTAAGGCTTATGTTGTAATAAAACTATTTTCAGACTATGTTTAAGCTTAAGTATGATTATGTAATAAGTCTTTATTTGATATTATTATGTAATCTATTAAGTACTGTAGGTTGCGAAACTTGAGAGAATAATTATAATAAATCATTGTATATTATTCTAAATTAGATCTTTCGTTGTGAATGTGTGATTTTTGTTATTATGGTAATACTTTGAGCACGTGACGAACCGAATTCGAGTGACCAAGTGGCGGTCCAAATTTTGGGGCGTCACAGAATATCCTAATCCAGTCTTCCCTACTTGGCTAGGCATTTGAGTTGGACTTTTGATTAATATTTGATTTTTCCCTATCCCTTTGCCAGGCCAAAATCCCAAGGATACCATCTCTTGACTGACAGACATTACTTTAGAAGAGATTTTTTGCTTTAAGGCTGGTGCCTTAATCGGCCGATAGTGAGTGTTGCTCAGTTCGAACTCTTAAAAACTTGTAGGCTCAACTCCTTCATTGAGGCTGGTTAAAGGCATTTCACCTTGTATATGGATTGAATATTCTGGTTCGGCATTAACAGTCACATGGTTACCATTGATGATGTATTTCACTTGCTGGTGAAGTGTGGATGAGATAGCTCCTGCCATATGAATCTATGGTCTTCCCAACAGTAAATTGTATCCAGTAGTGATGTTTAATACTTGAAATAAGAGATGGAATGTATGTGGGCCAATCTCTACTGGAAGCTTTATTTCTTCTGCAATATCCCATCGAGATCCATCAAAGGCTCTTATGACGACATGACTTCTCCGGATTCTGTTTGGGTTAATTTTCATTCTCTCCAGAGTATTATAAGGACAGATGTTTAAGGAAGACCCTCCATCTATCAATACACCACCTATCACATATCTTAATGATATCACTGCTATATGTAGCGACTTGTGATGACCAGTTCCTTTTGTTGGTATGTCATCATCAGTGAAGGATATGGCATTGCTATTAAGGATGTGATCTACTAGGTGATAAAAAAATTTTGTGTCCACCATTTTAGGTAGATAAACCTCTTACGGGACTTGAACCGGGATTTTATAGTGATCTTCTAAGGATAATATCAAATCTAGGACGAAGATTTGTTTGGGTGCTCCTTTTAGATGTTGTGACGCCCCTAAATTCGGGTACTTCAATCCCACAGATTTGGTGTTCACAATCCAATTAAATCATAACTAACTACCCATAAACAAAGGATATAATTAAACTCAAAAGTTTAAACAATAAATCTCCCATTAAAGGGTTACAAAATCTCAAGATAAATCCTAGGTTATCTAATCTTTATTATTACAATCATCAGCGGAAAATTTAAAACATAATCATAGTCAAGTCTATTAAATAAGCTTCATAAATATAAGGTAAATTAAATGTCGTCTAATCAAGCACTTTGCCCTTCCCCTTACTTGTAGAAAGCTCCTCAAACTTCTTAACTTCATCTGCATTGTTTTGTGCAAGAGTGAGCAAACAATTTCACACAAGAAGGATATTATACAATAACATTCTATGAATGACAATTAACTGAGCTTTTAATGGTAAAGTATTTTTACCAAAAATAATAAGTTCTAGTTTAAATACTGTGAGTTTAAGGAATAATGATCTTTAAAATCAAACAACAGATATCAATATCAAAGGAATACACTGAGGGTCACAAGAACACAAACTATGCTATAGGTTGTCGAGTATTTCTACTTTAACCTTTAACAGTCTAAAAGACCATAATCATCTTCTATGTCCTAGGTTAATAAGTGTTTCTACTATAACCTTTAAAAGTCCAAACGACTATATGGACCATCATCTCGTACTCCAGGTGATCAGCCCTTTGTACTATGTACTGCACAAACATTTTAAAGCTATTGTGTAGCTTTAAAATAATCTCCTTATATAGGGTTGTTTATCTCAGCATAGATCATTAGGTTCAGTACCAAAGGAAGTTTGGTTCAGAATTAACTTCAAAGGAATTCTAGATCATTAGAACGCTCATCAACCAAGTACTGGTTAAATCAAGTAGGGATTAATAACTATTCAAGAGTTTGGTTACAGTCAAATTATGCCAATGTATCAATAAGAGATAGGATATCAATGGTTTATCAGATGAATAAGTATTAGTTATCGACTATAGACTTTTAAAATTGTACAGATTCATAAGCAAACCAAAGAAAGTTTGGCTTAGACTGACTTTAAGGGTAATTTAGAGTTTAGAACATTCATCAACTAGGGATTAGTTGAATCAATAAAGAATCTCTAGTCAACTAATAGTTCGGTACAACACTGTAAGATAGTTCAATGACATTGGTGATTAGAGATTGAACAACAATTAATTTTTAGCTGAACAAATGTTTTCCAACAAGAACAAGCTTTCAACAATAGTACATACTTTGAATAAACAAAACAACCTCGCTTGAAATGAAGGAGTAAAGATTAAATAACTAGCTCAATGAAAAGTGTAGTTTAGAAACTTACTCAACAATAATTCAGAGTTAAAGAATATGCATAATAATAACAAGTTAGGAACAAGAACTTGCATAATGAAAGATTAAAGTTAAAGAATTTGCTCAATTGAGTAATAACTTCAAGAAACTTGCATAATCGTAAAAGTAGGGTTAGGAAACTTGTGTAACAATAACAACTTAACTGCTTAATAAGAGCTTAGCGATAGAGAACTTGCATAAGTATAACATGACACCTAAAATTAAACCTTGCTGACTAATAAAATAGTAAAGGTTTGGGAACTTGCCTCGTGCGTAAGCTACACAATTATAACCCACGTTCACCAAAATACCCTACACCTACCATTAGAATCTGAATATCAATTAGTTTAGTTATACTAACATTAACCTTATAAGTTCCATTCACCATCTTATTTAAGTTATAACCTTTAACTTAAGATCTAACTATATAGATCAACTACATAACACGAATCTGAAAACTCACTAACATATAACGTAAAGCTATAGCATTCAATTCTCATCTCTAACTTTTACAAACATCGAGTTTCAATCGTTATATAACTTGTTAATTAAAAACTTAAAATCTTCATATTTGTATTACAATGCATCTACAATCTGTTATTACATCATATAATATGATTAACACCTTTTTATGTTCATAAGATTAAGTTACTATTGCATGCTATGGACTGAAATAAAAACAAAACAAAATAGTTTATGTCAGGGGTTAACGCGGCCTTGCCAATTTAAACTTTTGCACCAATGCTTGTGTTCACTGCTACTGAATCTTTTGCTGAGGTGGTAGATAGCTCGCCTTTGGCCTCTATCGTCTTTCTGACCCAGCATGCAGCCCATGGCATTGTCACTTATGGACAGGTACATGAACAGGGGAACATCATCCCTGGGTGGCACCAAAATAGGTGCTTTAACTAGCTGCTCTTTGATTGTAAGGAAGGCCTTCTGGCACTCATCGTTCCATTTCATGGAGGAGTTCTTCCTTAACAATTTGAAGATAGGCTCACAGGTTGCTGTGAGTTAAGAGATAAACCTGCTAATAAAGTTGACTCTTCCCAAAAATCCCTGTATTTCTTTCTCTGTCTAAAGAATGGGTACTTTCGTAATGGCCTGGATTTTGGTGGGATCCGCTCAATCCCTTTGTGGCTGACTAGGAATCCTAGCAACTTGCTTGATTTAACGCCAAAGGCGCACTTGGCTGGATTCAACTTCAAGTTGTACTTACGCAACATGTTGAAGAGTTTTCTGAGATGGTCTAAGTGGTCTTCCTCCCTTTGGGACTTGACAATGATATCATCCACATAGATCTCTATCTCTTTATGCATTAAGTCATGGAAAAGAGCCATCATGGCTCGCTAATAGGTAGCTCCGGCATTGATGAGGCCGAACGCCAACCGTCTATAGCAAAAGGTTCCCCAAAGCATGATGAAAGTAATTTTCTCACGATCCTCCTCAGCAACCATGATCTGATGGTACCCCACAAAGCAATCAACAATGGAGTACATACCGTATTCGGCAGTATTGTCAATAAGAATATGGATAAATGGCACGGGAAAGCTATCCTTAAGGCAAGCTTTATTCAGATCCTGGTAATCCACGCAAACTCGCACCTTCCCTCCAGGTTTAGGCATGCGAACGATGTTGAATATCCATTCAGGATATGTGGACATCATGATAATACCAGCTTGAAATTATTTCACAATTTCTTCTTTCACCTTTAAACTCTACTCATGTTTTTGTCGCCAGAGCTTTTGCTTGACTGGCTTGAATCCCTCTTTAATGGGAAGGCAATGAAGGACAATGTCAGTGGACAAACCCACCATGTCTTTATGAGACCATGCAAACACATCCTGGAATTGGGTTAGTAGCGTAACCATGTCATTCCTTTGGTTTGGAGTAAGGTCTTAACTAATCGAGAATAACTTAGGGCTTTCTAAGGTTCCGAGATTAAGGAAGTGGTTTGATCAAGGTTGGGTTTAGGTTTGTCTTTAACCCATTCTTTGATCTCCGGAGACACCTCAATGCCCTCTTGTATTTCCATCAAGTCTGAGTCCAACTTTTCATCAAAGTTACAATCCTTGTAGAGAAGATGCATCTTATCAGTAAGCATATGCGCATCTAAATTCAGAGTCCTGAAACAAAATATGCTTCCACTTAATATATATGAAATTGTTTAATTATACAAAGTGTTAGCATGTACTGACAAAATAACTGCTAATACTGTACAGAAAAGTAAGCAGTTATAATATCTACAAGGCAGAAGGAATTCCTGCCCGTTTTACCCTTGTCGACCAATGCAAGGAGTGCTGCTCCAATTGGCAAGGGCAAAGTCTGGATGGACCGTAGTGATGGAGGGGCTGTCATCGTCCTCCTTCTCTAGAATGATGACCATTATGTCTGGGCAATCATCGTCTGGGGTGTATCTGTTTGTATGTTCATCATGGACAATTATGCGTACGCTTGACATCATTCTGATGATGTCTTTCTTAATTCTTCATTCCTCTTCTTCCACTTTGGGATCTGGAACAAAGACTTCTTTCTTTTTTACCGGTATAGGCTTAGGAAATAACATAGCCATTACATTGGCTGGCACCTTTATCGAAGATTGTGCAGTCTCAGGATTTACAGGTGGAGATAATCGTTGTGTACCTAAAGTTGGAGGAATCTACTTATGCTTATGTGGATTCCTGTGACTGGAACTAGCAGAATAGCCTAGTCCGGCTGTCCCAGTTTGACTGGACACTTGAATCAGGTGCTTAATACCCTGATGACTTTTACCTAGCCCTTGTCCTGGCTGATGACCCAATGACATCATTTCTTGGGTAGCTACCATCACTTCGACTGAAATCTTGGGTACGGGAAATGGCGTCCCAATAGAATGATATTGAGTGTTGCTCACTTCCAAAGCATGAAAAATGACGGGCTCAACATCTGAATTGACATTGATGAGTGGTATGTCACCATGTTGAGGACATTCCGGCTCAGCGTTTACTGTGACTAGGCTATTATTGATAATGTATTTAAGTTGCTGATGAAGAGTGGAGGGGACTGCCCCGGCCATGTGAATCCACGGTCTCCCCAGAAGCAGGTTGTATCCTGTATTTATCTTGAGCATGTGAAAAGATAAACAGAAAATATGGGGACCAATCTCAATTGGCAGCTCAATCTCTCCAACTAAATTTCGGCGGGATCCATCAAAAGCTTTAATAACCGTATGGCTGCTTTGGATCCGTTTGAGATTGACGTTCATCTTCACCAATGTAGCGTAAGGACAAATATTTAAAGACGATGTAAGACCCTGAATTTTATGAAATAAAAGTATTCAATTTTTCTTATAATTACTATTCAGTAATGGTTAAATTGATAAAAGTTAAAGTTAAGGGTGATATATGAATTTTTTTTTTCAAAATATGCAAGTGGTTATAAAATATTCATTATTGTCGAGGAATATTCGTTTAGTCGTGGAATATTCTTTCTGTCGGAAAATATTTGTACGACGGCGCAGCCATTTGTGGGCCCCATAACAGAATAACTGTCGGATGAAGAAAACGACAAATTTGAGTTTTTATAAATAACGGCGTAGTTGTTACCGTTAACACTGTTGGAATACCTGGTGGTTAAAATACAGTAATACGCGTAGGTGCACAGTAGCACACGGTATTGCACAGTATTTTTTTCAATTATTGATTCTTACGTGAGAAGGCACTACTCAATAATTGTTACAGTAATTATTGTTCAATATTTTATTTTATTGATTCAATAATTGTTGCGTTGATATTTTATATTATTATTGCTCAATAATTGTCACTGCACAGTATTTCCCATTATCAGATCAATAATTCATATTATTTGAATAATATTATTAGATAGCATTATTGGCAATGTCTAGAAAGTTCTGTCAAGGAGAGGTTTGGTCGCCTAATTGCGCGCCATTAAGGAGAAATCCTTAGTGGAAAGCCCCCTCTTTCCTGGGAATGGCCTGGTTGTCATTATTGTGATTCTGTAATATTATTTGTGAATAATTAATTATTGATCTATATGATAATGAAATATTTATTTGATGTGGATATAAATGATGGATATATTTATGTGGTTATAAATGAAGGAATTAATGTTGACGTATTTTATCAGTATTTTGTCGGATTTGAGGTATTAAAAGATCAAATCAGTGTTCTTACATTTTATTGTGTGAGTTATAATTTTTAATCTGATCGTTGGATCGTTGTGATTTTTGGATATGTTATACATATATAAGTTGAGTATATGGTCACAAATTTTGAACCGTTAAAAATGAACGAATGATTTGTTATGAATTTTAAGAGGTGACTGATTCAGAAATTAGGTTTATAAATAATTTTGGTGGAAAATTCTAGAAATGGGTGGGCCCCACTTTTAGTTGTTAGGGAAGATGGCTGATTTTTGGTGGGTGGAATAGTAGCAGGTAAAGCCATCAGGTAGCAGGTCAAGTCTGCTTCGGCGTGCTAACATTTCCTATAAATAGAGGGCTAAGTTAGAATTTAAAAACACGCCATAATTCATAAGCTTTCTCTCTTTTTCTCTCTAGATTATCGAGTGTATTTTGTGAGTATTTAGATACTTGGTGAGTTGCTATTCATCAGTGCAAGTTTCCTTCAGCGTTATATCCGATATCCCGTCAAAAGTGCTGCTCTTTTGAGGTAAGGGATAGTAAGGGGTGTTATATTCTTCTTAAAATGATATTTTCTTCAATATCATCATACCGAAATGTTGGTATGAACTTTTTATCAAATTTAAAACTTTTTGAGTCGAGGTTACTATTCACGTATGTGGCACTATTCACGTATACGACACTATTCATGCATATGGCACTATTTACGTATATGACATTATTTATGTATACGGTACTATGTACGAATACGGAGTAATATTCACGAATTACTATTCATGAGTTACTATTTACGAGTTACTATTCACGGTTACTATTCACGACAAAAATTAGTTTCTTTTTCTAACCAAATTATAGTTGATTTATGAATATTACTCTGGAGATTAAACTATATATCGATTATATTGTTTTTATTATCGTATATAACATTTTTATAACCCTAATGATAATATTTTCTTTCACTTGAGTGTAAAGATTGGTAGATTATTGGCATGATCATGACTAGGGTTCTCTTTGGCCAGTAATGGAAAAGTTGAATTGTGACTGGTATTATCATGACCATTGAATTTATAATTGAATATATTTAGCTTAAGTGCAAAGGTGAATTGATCAACATGGTTATAATTATTATTTATATAAGTTCTAAAATGATTATATATTTCTTTGAGATATGAATATATTTGGCCTGTAGTGTAAATATGAACTGTTGAGGAATATCTTTGGCCTGTAGTGCAAAGATAAATTATTGACGAATATCTTTGGCCCGTAGTGTAAAGATGAATTATTGATAAATATATTTGGCTCGTAATGCAAAGATGACTTGTTGTTGAATATTTTTGGCCTATAGTGCAAAGATGAGTTGTTGATGAATATCTTTGGCTCGTAATGTAAAGATGACCTGTTATTGAATATCTTTGACATGTAGTGGAAAGATGACTTGTTGATGAATATCTTTGGGCCGTAGTGCAAAGATGAATTTATTAGTATGATTATGAACATGAACTGTGATTTGGTATAACCATGATGTTTGATGTTTCAGGTGATAAAAATTATCTTTGTCCTAGATGAGAAAAGGAATTTAGAACTACAATTACGATTATGAGTTATACACGTGATTGTGGACAGGAATTGTTGATTGATGTTACAGGGATAAAACATTGTTGGTGGACTTTTAACGTGGAGAAGATAATAGACTTTATAGTCTATTTGACTCTTCTAATGGATTGCTCGTTCCGTTGCAACTACGGTTGAGAAGTTTTATCATCTACCATATGTTCTAAATCTCTGATTTATTACTAATGAAGGCTATTGATAATTTAATTATCTGTAGTCATGATATTCTTTACTGGGCTAGTTGTGCTCACCCTTTTGCTTCACAATTCCTTTTCAGGTAATAAGAGTGTATCTGGGTCGAGCTGGGCTAACAAGGGAATAGAACGGTGGTCTCTAGCTGTGGAGTTCTCCCTAAGCTGTATAGAAAAGTTCATTTAATAGTTATATTTGGTGAATCCAATAGGGTAAGGTGTACTCAACATTGGAAGGGTGTTTTGCCACTATCATACAAGATGTCTAACGACATACAATCTCGTGTCATCATAAGGCATGGTTGTGCACATCCGCTTGCGGAGTATATCTACGAGCACTACCTATATAATCTTGGTGTTTGTTTGGAGTATAATTCTCAATTAGAGACAGTGGAGATAATGATATGTCAACAGAAGACTCACCATTGGGAAGAATATCTTCTCATTTTTCTTTGGGGTCTATTGGGTCAACCAAGGATAATTCTGTGGCCATATGATATCTATCATAACCTAGAAGAATGGCCTCCCATGTACGAAGGTTTCCTTGAGCACTTCCCAAAGATTCTAATTTCTAAAACAGTTTTTAACTATACCTTTATGTAGGTATCACTGTGAGGTGCTGTCCACTGCTGGGACATTTGTCACATTACGGTTGGGACACGAGTCACAGTTGGTATATATTTGTATCCAAACTCACAGCATATGTGTTGCTGTATTTTGTACGACAATTGTTGTAATAAAGTTGTAGTTGTTTTCTGTACCATGTATTTGGCGACTCAGAATGAGTTGGGTGGAATGGACCTATTTTGGGGTTGTCACATTTGGTATCAGAGCTTAAGGATATGATATCTGGTGGAGATCGAGGAATATAACTAGGAGGGGAGAGATGAGTAAATCCTTCGCTAGTGTGTCCTACCTATGATTATTTGTTGGTCAGTCATAATATCAGGATATTATGTGATATGTTAATTTATTCAATTAACCCTTGTTTTGAAGCTGTATTCTAGAATGATATGTGACGCCCCCAAAATTAGGTATACATCACCCATCTTGGGTCGTCAGATACATAGTACAGAATACAAATACAACTTACTAATACAACTGTTGTGTACAATACGACAAAACATAAACTGTGAGTTTGAATACAAATATTATCTTCTAGAGAGTATTCATACTCAAAAGGAGTCCTCATTATATTTGTTAACACACTATTACATAGAATAGTGAGGACTACTAACTAATACTATCATTCGGACCATCACTCCGTTCCCCGACTTGCCCCAGCTACGTTCTCATTTCCTCAAGAGAACAGTAAAAGAAAGGGTGAGCCCAACTAGCCCAGTAAGAAATATTATGACTAAGATAATGCAGAATAAATTATCATTAGCCTTCAACAATGTTAAACTGATAAAATATAATAAACATCAAGTTTAACTGCAACGGAACAAGCAATCCATTAAAAGAGTCAAGTAGAAAATAAACTCTACTATCTTTTATAATTTAAAAGGTTTTTCAACACTGTGATCGCTGGGACTCAGCTTAATAAAATAATCCACATCATCGAATCACCCCTGCACTACGGCCAAGGATATTCGTGTATTTATTAATGGTCATGATCATGCCAACAACTGTCCATCAATGCACTACGGGCCAATGAGGACTTTTACCACATCATTTGCAACATTACGGTCATGATTATACCGAATAATCCCTGGTCATAATCATACCAAGTCCATCTATGCACTACAGGCCACAGATGACTTTTAACATTTTATAAACATGAGGATGATGACAATGATATAAGAATTCAATAAAACAAGTTCAAGAATTAATTTATCCAAGAATTAACAACGTCCAAATTGTCAACATGATACTGCTTTGTGGAGTAAAATTCAAGAATGCTTAGAAGAATATTTTCATGAAAAGATACTGGATGAACCGCAATTATCAAGGATATTCTACTAATTTCATGGAGTATAGAAGTTAAAACTTAACCAACTAAGTATAGTAAAGAATGGAATAACAAATGAAATCACCCGGCATGCAATAGACCGCACAGACAGGTTATTCCAACAGAATAATAAATAATGGAACCAGGTCCGGCATAAACGCACAAACAGGATATTCCGGCAGAATAATAAATAATGGAACCAAGTCCGGTGTAAAACACACAGACAGGATGTTCCCATAGAATAATAACAAGACGGAACCAGGTCCGGTGTAAAACACACAGACAAGATGTTCCAACAGAATAATAATAAAAACGGAACCAGGTCCGGTGTAAAACACACAGACAGGATGTTCCAACAGAATAACAGAAGAATGTCACCAAGTATAGGGTAGACCGCGTATACAGGTTATTCCAACAGAATAATAAATAATGAAATAACAACAGTTCTCTTCATGAATAAGAAAGAATAACACCCCTTACCGTTTTAAAGAAGAGCTGAAATAAGGAAGTAGTTAAGTAGCAGAGTACTCTTCTCTCTCTCTCTTTATAGTTTCTCTCTATAGTTTCTCTCTCTAAAGTTCAGTGAATTCGTAAGAAATAATGAAGGAATGAGCTGCTATTTATAAAAAAATAGAATGCATAGTAACTAATCCATGAACGGTCTAGATTGATTACTTTAATCTGACGGTCCATATTTAAAGAAAAATCTTTTAAATAAAATATAATATATTCTATTTATAGAATAACTTTAATAAAGTATTCTGTTTTATATAAAAAGATGTTTATGTTTTATTAAGTTAATAATACGAATAAAACAAAACGTCATTATCGCTAAATAATTCATATTATTAACTGATAATAATTGAATCAAACTGAGTGACTTCTCACATAAGCATTAATAATCAATACCGTGTGCTACTATGCAACCACACGTATTACTGTACTTTTACTATCGAGTAGTTCAACAGTATCAATGGTAAAACTTTCGCCGTTATTTTTAATAAAATATTTTTGTCGTTTTCTCAATCCGACAATAATTCTGTTGTGGGGTCCACCAATGATTGTGTCGTTGTACGAATATTTCCTGTTAAAATGAATATTCCCTGACCAATCGAATATTATATAACAACTTGCGTACTTTGTAAAATTTATAAATATTACCCACAACTATAACATTATATCAAATTAACTTCATAATATTCAAAAATGATATTTATAGAAAATTCATTTTTATTTATAAAAGTTGGGGTCTTACAACCTCCCCTTCTTATGAAATTTCGCCCTCGAAATTAGGGTACGTACCTGGTATGTCGAAGAGGTAAGGATACCTTGATTTCATTTCAGATTCTAACTCCCAAGTCATTTCCTCAACATCGTGATTTCTCCACAAAACTTTGACTTGAGGTATAACCTTGGAGCGTAGAATATGTTCCTTCTTATCCAAGATTTGAACAGGAACTTCTTCATACGTCAAATCATCCACTATTTCGTCTGGTTCTAACTCAATAATGTGGTTTGGGTCTTCCACATATTTGCGTAACATGGATATGTGAAAAACGTTATGAACACGAGACATACTTGACGGTAAAGCGAGTCTATAAGCCACAGTTCCTACTCAATCGAGGAATAAAAATGGACCGATGAATCGAGGATTGAGCTTTCCTCTCTTTTCAAATCTCGTAACTCCTTTCCATGGAGCAACACGTAAGAACACATGATCTCCTACATCAAATTCCACGTCTTTTTGATGAAGATCAGCATAACTCTTTTGTCGATCTTGTGAGGTTTTTATACGTTATCGGATCGTTTGAATCTTTTCTATAGTCATACGTACCAACTCCGGTCCCAACAACGTTACTTCACCCACCTCATCCCAGCATACTGGAGAACGATATTTTCTTCCATACAATGCTTCGAATGGAGCCATGCCAATACTTGCTTGATAACTGTTGTTGTAGGAAAACTCCATCAATGGTAAGAACTTGTCCCAACTTCCCTTGAAGTCAAGGACACAGAGTCTTAATAAATCTTCTAGAGTTTGAATAGTCCTCTCTGATTGTCCGTCCGTCTGAGGATGATATGTCGAACTAAATCGTAAATCTGTGCCCATAGCTTTTTGTAAACTAACCCAAAATCGTGAAGTGAATCTTGGGTCTCGATCAGAAACTATGGATACTGGCATACCATGCAGTCTTACTATCTCGTTTATGTACATACGAGCAAGACGTTCAAGTGTATAAGTTTCTCGTATCGGTAAGAAATGAGCAGACTTGGTCAATCTATCAACAATGACCCAAATCGCATCAATACCTTGACAACCCCTAGGAAGACCGGTAACGAAATTCATGGTAATGTGCTCCCACTTCCATTTTAGAATTTCAAGTGGTTGCAATGGACCTTTTGGTACTCGATGCTCCGCTTTGACTCGTTGACAAGTTAAACACCTTGAGATAAACAACGCTATTTCTCTCTTCATATTGCTCCACCAAAATGTATGACGAATATCATGATACATTTTGGTACTTCCAAGATGGATTGCAAACGGTGTGTTGTGCGCCTCCATCATGATTTTATACTTTAAATCAGGGTTGTTAGAAACACAAAGTCTGGAGTTAACTCGAAGTATTCCTTCTTCATTGATTCTTGCTTCCGGCATAGCACCTTCTTGCACTTTCTTCCTCATACGCATCAGCTCCAAGTCTATAGCTTGAGCATCTTTAACTTTATCGATTAAAGTTGGTTTTACTCGTATATTCGTCATCATCACATGGGTCCCTGGAGTCTTTAACTCTATCTCAATCCTTTGCAAGTCACACAAAATGGGCCTTTGTGTTGACAATATAGCACTCGTACTTGCATATGATCTTCTACTCAATGCGTCAGCTACCACGTTCGCTTTTCTAGGATGGTATTGAATGGTATGATCATAATCTTTTAACAGTTCAAGCCAACGTCGTTGTAGCATGTTGAGTTCCTTTTGAGTGAAGAAATATTTGAGGCTTTTATGATCCGTAAAGATCTCCACCTTCTCCCCATACAAGTAATGCCTCCAAATTTTAAGTGCAAAGACAACAGCTGCCAACTCTAGATCATGAGTAGGATAATTCCTCTCATATTCCTTGAGTTGTCTTGATGCATAGGCTATGACTTTTCCATGTTGCATGAGAACGCATCCCAACCCTTTGCTCGAAGCATCACTGTAGATGACAAATCCCTCCGAGCCAGATGGTATTGTTAGAATAGGTGCTGAAATGAGTCTCCTCTTGAGTTCTTGAAAACTTTTCTCACATTCTTTGCTCCAACCGAACTTTGTATCTTTTCGAGTCAGCTGAGTTAATGGAGTAGCGATTCGAGAAAATCCTTCCACGAATCTCCGATAATAACCAGCTAAACCAAGAAAGCTACGTACTTCAGTCACTGATTTAGGTTGCTCCCAGCTTTGAATAGCTTCAATCTTTGTCGGGTCAACCGATATTCCACGACTTGATACTAAGTGCCCAAGGAATGCTACCTCCTCCAACCAGAACTCGCATTTCTTTAACTTGGCATAAAGCTTGTATTCACGAAGCTTTTGGAGTACCAGCCTCAACTGTTGCTCATGATCTTCACGGCTTTTGGAATAAATAAGGATGTCATCAATAAAGACGACCACAAAGTGATCCAAATATTCCTTGAATACCCGGTTCATCATATCCATGAAGGCAGCAGGAGCATTAGTCAATCTAAAGGACATAACTAGGAATTCATAATGCCCGTACCGAGTTCTGATAGTCATCTTTGGAATATCCTCAGTTCTAACCTTCAGCTGATGATATCCAGAACGAAGATCGATATTTGAAAAGAATTGTGCTCCTTGCAACTGGTCAAACAAGTCATCAATACGTGGCAATGGGTACCTATTTTTGATGGTGACATGATTCAACTCCCGATAATCAATACAAAGTCGCATACTTCCATCTTTCTTCTTCACGAATAGCACATGAGCACCCCAAGGAGAAGTACTAGGACGAATAAAGCCAATGTCTAACAATTCTTGCAGTTGGATCTTTAACTCCTGAAGTTCAATAGGAGCCATTCGATATGGAGCTTTGGAAATGGGTTTTGTACCGGGTTCAAGGTCGATACAAAATTCAATTTCACGCTCTGGGGGTAGGCCAGGAAGTTCTTCAGGGAATACGTCAGGGAATTTATTAACAATAGAAATATCATTCAAAACTGACGTATTTTTGTTTAGATCCGTGACATGAGCTAAGAAAGCTTGACATCCGTTTTTTAATAAACGAATAGCTTTATGGCTTGAGATGACAGCGATTGATTTTAATGGTTTGGTTGCTTGAATTCGCATAATAGGTCGATTAGGAATATGAAAGCTAACAACCTTACGAAAACAATCAATTTTTGCATGATGAGTAGTTAACCAATCAATCCCTAGAATCACGTCAAATGCAAGTATTTTTAATGAAATCAGATCGACAAGTCATGTGTGGGTACCAACTTGAACCAAACAAGACTTATAAACCGTGGATGTAATGAAGGTTTCTCCCAATGGAGTTTCAACAGATAAATCAAAGTCTAATTTCTCCGGAGTCAAATTTAATCGATGAGCGCAAGTAGGAGAAATAAAAGAATGGGTAGAACCGGTATCAAATAAAGTATAGACTTCGTTAGAGTTTATGATAAGCTTACCCGTGATGACCTCATTCGGGTTACTTGCTTTCTGGGAGGTCACAACAAACGCTCTCCGTTGCACTACCAGTTTTGACTTTTCTGGAACGGCCTTTGGTGTCTCCATCTTGGCTGAACTTGTTTTTGGTAAACGATAAAATCGAGCTAAATGACCTTCTCTTCCACAATTATAACATGCTTTAGACGGCATCGTGTAGTTTGGACTGATGTGCCCCTCCCCTCCGTATTTGAAACATGTGATAGGTGGTCGTTCTCCTTCCTTAACAACGGGTGCTGGTGCTGACATCTTTCCATCATTGTTGAATCTCCTCTTCTTGAAATGACCATTCTTATTGTTTTGGCCCTAATTACCACTGAAGTGGCTACCATTTCTGGCCTGTTGATTCCCTCCACGCTTGTTGTCACCACTTCGATGACTGCTCTCACAGGTATTATCATTTTGTCGACTGCTCTCTTTTGGTTGTGTTGACTCGTTATCGCGCTCCACTAACTGAGCCTTATTCACAACATCTGAATACAAACACAGTTTATGAGAAATAAGATGTTGACATATCTCAGGTTTCAAACCTCGCAAAAACATTCGCGTCATTCGCTCTTCATTATCCACCAAGTGGGACGCAAATCGGGACAACTCAGCAAATTTAGCCTCATACTGCGACACGGTCATATTATTCTGCTCCAATTTGATGAACTCCACCTCCTTCATGTGACGAACACTTTCGGAAAAGTATTTTTCATTGAACAGCTCTTGGAACTTCTCCCAAGACATCTTCAGTGCAGCAAGTTGAGTACGCTTAATCGATTCGCACCAGTAATCTGCCTCTCCTCGCAACATAAAGGCGGCAAAGGGAACCTTTTACTCCTCGGAGCATCCCAAGAAATCAAATATCTTGGTGATCTGCTTTATCCATGTTTTCGCTATAAGTGGTTTTGGCTCTCCCTTAAACTCTGGTGGTCCCAGCTCCTTGAACTGTTTAGCGGTGACCGTCCGAGAGTTTTCAGTGTTTTCACCTATATTTTGGACAGGAGCCGCTCTCGCCTGTTGTTGCATGAACTGCATAAAGTTTCTGAACATTCCATCATTCATCATCTGGTCAGTGTTGTTGTTTGCATGAGGATTGTCACCTTCTTGATGCACATTATCCTGATTATTGATATGTGGTGAATCAACAGTCGCCTGTGCTCCATTGCTATTCTCAACATTCTTATATGTCATTTTCAGATACTGCCACAAAATAAAAGTTAATTGATATGTCATATATTATCCTTATATTATGACCGACCAATTAAATACCATGCAAATAAACTTAGGTAGGTCATACTAGCGAAGGAATTCCCCGTCTCTCCCCTCCTAGTTCTATTCTCACATCTTAGCCAGGGATCATATCCCTAAGCTTTGATACCAACTGTGATGCCCCCAAAATTAGGTATACATCACCCATCTTGGGTCGTCAGATACATAGTACAGAATACAAATACAACTTACTAATACAACTGTCGTATACAATACGACAAAACATAAACTGTGAGTTTGAATACAAATATTATCTTCTAGAGAGTATTCATACTCAAAAGGAGTCCTCATTATATTTGTTAACACACTATTACATAGAATAGTGAGGACTACTAACTAATACTATCATTCGGACCATCACTCCGTTCCCCGACTTGCCCCAGCTACGTTCTCATTTCCTGAAGAGAACAGTAAAAGAAAGGGTGAGCTCAACTAACCCAGTAAGAAATATTATGACTAAGATAATGCAGAATAAATTATCATTAGCCTTCAACAATGTTAAACTCATAAAATATAATAGACATCAAGTTTAACTGCAACGGAACAAGCAATCCATTAAAAGAGTCAAGTAGAAAATAAACTCTACTAGCTTTTATGATTTAAAAGGTTTTTCAACACTATGATCGCTGGGACTCAGCTTAATAAAATAATCCACATCATCGAATCACCCCTGCACTACGGCCAAGGATATTCGTGTATTCATTAATGGTTATGATCATGCCAACAACTGTCCATCAATGCACTACAGGCTAATGAGAACTTTTACCACATCATTTGTAACATTATTGTCATGATTATACCAAATAATCCCTGGTCATAATGATACCAAGTCCATCTATGCACTACAGGCCACAGATGACTTTTAACATTTTATAAACATGAGGATGATGACAATGATATAAGAATTCAATAAAATAAGTTCAAGAATTAATTTATCCAAGAATTAACAACGTCCAAATTATCAACATGATACTGCTTTGTGGAGTAAAATTCAAGAATGCTTAGAAGAATATTTTCATGAAAAGATACTAGATGAACCGCAATTATCAAGGATATTCCACTAATTTCATGGAGTATAGAAGTTAAAACTTAACCAACTGAGTATAGTAAAGAATGGAATAACAAAAGAAATCACCCAGCATGCGATAGACCGCACAGATAGGTTATTCCAACAGAATAATAAATAATGGAACCAGGTCTGGCGCAAACGCACAGACAGGATATTCCGACAGAATAATAAATAATGGAACCAGGTCCGGTGTAAAACACACAGATAGGATGTTCCCACAGAATAATAACAAGACGGAACCAGGTCCGGTGTAAAACACACAGACATTATGTTCCAACAGAATAATAATAAAAATGGAACCAGGTCCGGTGTAAAACACACAGACAGGATGTTCCAACAGAATAATAGAAGAATGTCACCAAGTATAGGGTAGACCGCGTATATAGGTTATTCCAACAGAATAATAAATAATGAAATAACAATTCATAAATAAGAAAGAATAACACCCCTTACCGTTTTAAAGAAGGGCTGAAATAAGGAAGTAGTTAAGTAGCAGAATACTCTTCTTCTCTCTCTCTCTCGATAGTTTCTCTCTATAGTTTCTCTCTCTAGAGTTTAGTAAATTCGTAAGAAATAATGAAGGAATGAACTGCTATTTATAAAAAAATAGAATGCATAGTAACTAATCCATGAACGGTCCATATTGATTACTTTAATCTGACAGTCCATATTTAAAGAAAAATCTTTTAAATAAAATATAATATATTCTATTAATAGAATAACTTTAATAAAGTATTCTATTTTATATAAAAAGATGTTTCTGTTTTATTACGTTAATAATACGAATAAAACAAAACGTCATTATCGCTAAATAATTCATATTATTAACTAACAATAATTGAATCAAACTGAGTGACTTCTCACATAAGCATTAATAATCAATACTGTGTGCTACTATGCAACCACACGTATTACTGTACGTTTACTACCGAGTAGTTCAACAGTATCAATGGTAAAACTTCCGCCGTTATTTTTAATAAAATATTTTTATCGTTTTCTCAATCTGACAATAATTCTGTTGTGGGGTCCACCAGTGATTGTGCCGTTGTACGAATATTCCCTGTTAAAAAGAATATTCCCCGACCAATCGAATATTATGTAACAACTTGCTTACTTTGTAAAATTTATAAATATTATCCACAACTATAACATTATATCAAATTAACTCTATAATATTCAAAAATGATATTTATAGAAAATTCATCTTTATTTATAAAAGTTGGGGTCTTACATGATATCTGAAATACAGGAGATGAGCATTGGAGAAATCATGATGACAGGGAAGATGGAATCTGAAATGAAAGCAAGGTATTCTCAACTCTTTAAAATACCAGGTACGTAAATTTCGGGGACGAAATTTCATAAGGAGGGGAGATTGTAAGACCCCGAATTTTATGAAATAAAAGTATTCAATTTTTTTATAATTACTATTCAGTAAATGGTTATATTGATAAAAGTTAAAGTTAAGGGTGATATATGAATTTTTTTTCCAAAATACGCAAGTGGTTATAAAATATTCATTGTTGTCGGGGAATATTCGTTTAGTCGTGAAATATTCTTTCTGTCGGGGAATATTCGTACGACGGCGCAGCCATTTGTGGGCCCCATAACAGAATAACTGTCGGATGAAGAAAATGACAAATTTGAGTTTTTATAAATAACGGCGTAGTTGTTACCGTTAACACTGTTGGAATATCTGGTGGTTAAAATACAGTAATACGCGTAGTTGCACAGTAGCACACGGTATTGCACAGTATTTTTTTCAATTATTGATTCTTACGTGAGAAGGCACTACTCAATAATTGTTACAGTAATTACTGTTCAATATTTTATGTTATTGATTCAATAATTTCTGCGTTGATATTTTATATTATTATTGCTCAATAATTGTCACTGCACAGTATTTTCCAATATCAGATCAATAATTCATATTATTTGAATAATATTATTAGATAGCATTATTGGCAATGTCTAGAAAGTTCTGTCAAGGAGAGGTTTGGTCACCTAATTGCGCGTCAGTAAGGAGAAATTCTTATCGGAAAGCCCCCTCTTTCCTGGGAACTGCCTGGTTGTCATTATTGTGATTCTGTAATATTATTTATGAATAATTAATTATTGATCTAATATGATAATGAAATATTTATTTGATGTGGATATAAATGATGGATTTATTTATGTGGTTATAAATGAAGAAATTAATGTTGAGGTATTTTATCAGTATTTTATCGGATTGGAGGTATTAAAAGATCAAATCAGTGTTCTTACATTTTATTGTCTGAGTTATAATTTTTAATCTGATCGTTGAATCGTTGTGATTTTTGGATATAATATACATATATAAGTTGAGTATATGTTCACAAATTTTGAACCGTTAAAAATGAACGAATGATTTGTTATGAATTTTAAGAGGTGACTGATTCGAAAATTAGGTTTATAAATGATTTTGGTGGAAAATTCTAGAAATGGGTGGGCCCCACTTTTGGTTATTGGGAAAGACGGTTGATTTTTGGTGGGTGGAATAGTAGCAGGTAAAGCCATCAGGTAGCAGGTCAAGTCTGCTTCGGCGTGCTAACATTTTCCTATAAATAGAGGGCTAAGTTAGAATTGAAAAGCACACTAGAATTCATAAGCTTTCTCTCTTTTTCTCTCTAGATTATCGAGTGTATTTTGTGAGTATTTAGATACTTAGTGAGTTACTATTCATCAGTACAAGTTTTCTTCAGCGTTATATCCGATATCCCGTCAAAAGTGCTGCTCTTTTGAGGTAAGGGATAGTAAGGGATAGTAAGGGGTGTTATATTCTTCTTAAAATGATATTTTCTTCAATATCATTATACCGAAATGTTGGTATGAACTTTTTATCAAATTTGAAACTTTTTGAGTCGGGGTTACTATTCACGTATACGGCACTATTCACGTATACGACACTATTCATGCATATGGCACTATTTACGTATATGATATTATTTATGTATACGGTACTATGTACGAATACGGAGTACTATTCACGAGTTACTATTTATGAGTTACTATTTATGAGTTACTATTCACGAGTTACTATTCACGACAAAAATTGGTTTCTTTTTCTAACCAAATTATAGTTGATTTATGAATATTACTCTGGAGATTAAACTATATATTGATTATATTGTTTTTATTATCATATATAACATTTTTATAACCCTAATGATGATATTCTCTTTCACTTGAGTGTAAAGATGGGTAGATTATTGGTATGATCATGACTAGGGTTCTCTTTGGCCAGTAGTGGAAAAGTTGAATTGTGACTGGTATGATCATGACCATTGAATTTATAATTGAATATCTTTAGCTTAAGTGCAAAGGTGAATTGATCAACATGGTTATAATTATTGTTTATATAAGTTCTAAAATGATTATATATTTCTTTGAGATATGAATATATTTGGTATGTAGTGCAAATATGAACTGTTGAGGAATATCTTTGGCCTGTAGAGCAAAGATAAATTATTGATGAATATCTTTGGCCCGTAGTGCAAAGATGAATTATTGATAAATATCTTTGGCTCGTAATGCAAATATTACTTGTTGTTGAATATCTTTGGCCTGTAGTGCAAAGATGAGTTGTTGATGAATATCTTTGGCTCGTAATGCAAAGATGACCTGTTACTGAATATCTTTGGCATGTAGTGCAAAGATGACTTATTGATGAATATCTTTGGGCCGTAGTGCAAAGATGAATTTATTAGTATGATTATGAACATGAACTGTGATTTGGTATAACCATGATGTTTGATGTTTCAGGTGATGAAAATTATCTTTGTCCTAGATGAGAAAAGGAATTTAGAACTATAATTACGATTATGAGTTATACACGTGATTGTGGACAGGAATTGTTGATTAAGGTTACAGGGATAAAACATTGTTGGTGGACTTTTAACGTGGAGAAGATAATAGACTTTATAGTCTATTTGACTCTTCTAATAGATTGCTCATTCCGCTGCAACTATGGTTGAAAAGTTTTATCATCTACCATATGTTCTAAATCTCTGATTTATTACTAATGAAGGCTATTGATAATTTAATTATCTATAGTCATGATATTCTTTACTCGGCTAGTTGTGCTCACCCTTTTGCTTCACAATTCCTTTTCAGGTAATAAGAGTGTATCTGGGTCGAGCTGGGCTAACAAGGGAATAGAACGGTGGTCTCTAGCTGTGGAGTTCTCCCTAAGAAGTATAGAAAAGTTCATTTAATAGTTATATTTGGTGAATCCAATAGGGTAAGGTGTACCCAACATTGGAAGGGTGTTTTGCCACTATCATACAAGATGTCTAACGACATACAATCTCGTGTCATCATAAGGCATGGTTGTGCACATCCGCTTGCGAAGTATATCTACGAGCACTACCTATATAATCTTGGTGTTTGTTTGGAGTATAATTCTCAATTAGAGACAGTGGAGATAATGATATGTCAAGAGAAGAACAACCATTGGGAAGAATATCTTCTCATTTTTCTTTGGGGTCTATTGGGTCAACCAAGGATAATTCTGTGGCCATATGATATCTATCATAACCTAGAAGCATGGCCTCCCATGTACGAAGGTTTCCTTAAGAACTTCCCAAAGATTCTAATTTCTAAAACAGTTTTTAACTATACCTTTATGTAGGTATCACTGTGAGGTGTTGTCCACTGATGGGACATTTGTCACATTACGGTTGGGACACGAGTCACAGTTGGTATATATTTGTATCCAAACTCACAGCATATGTGTTGCTGTATTTTGTACGACAATTGTTGTAATAAAGTTTTAGTTGTTTTCTGTACCATGTATTTGGCGACTCAGAATGGGTTGGGTGGAATGGACCTATTTTGGGGTTGTCACAGACGAACCTCCATCTATCAAGACTCAGGCTAGCATGTATCTGGAGGAAAAAATCGCAATGTGTAACGGCTTGCAATGACCGGTCCCTTCGGGCGATATGTCATTATCAGTGAAAGATATCACATTATTGTTAAAAATGTGATCAACCAAATGTTGAAATTTTTCCACATCCACTGATTTTGATAAGTAGGCTTCTTCCAAAACCTTCAGTAAGATCTTCCTATGATCCTCAGAAGTTAAAACTAAGTCCAGTATTGAAATTTGATGTGGAGCTTCTCTTAAGCTTAAAACCACCTTGGCTTCAGTATGACCCATAGTACGGAGGAATTTTTCAATCTTCTCCATGTGAATTTTCCCCTTTGATTTGATGACAGGCTTCATCACCCGTCAGGGAAGATATAATGGATTTTCCTTTGATATTGCAACAGTTATATGAGAGGTGGATCCTTCAGCTTCTCCATAATTCCATGGGACCTTTTGTATGCTGATAACAGGATATTGTGGTCTAAATGGTAAGTTGATTGGCTTTATAGCAGCCCCTTTCAAAGGATTGTCAACTCCTTTAAGTTGAATTGCTAGTATTGTGAATGGTTTGATAGTCCCATCAGCCTCAGTGGATATAACTGCTATCCATCCCTTCCATTTGGTAGGACAGGTATTCTCACTCTCAAATAGCACAGTATCTTAGTCTGCCAGTTGCAGGACACCACTGTCAATTAGATTCTGAATAAGGTGGTGGAGTGCCCAACATTCTTCTGTGCTGTGACAACGAGAATGGGAGTGATATTGACATAGTTCATCAGAATTGAACCGTCCTAAACGGGGATTAATTGGAGGTAGAAGGGAGGTAATCCTTCCTTCATTGATTAGCATCTGAAGTATCTCCTCCATAGGTTGGCCCAGGTATGTAAATTTCCTTCTATTGGCAAAATCCCAACGGGCTTTGGCATTTGCTCTCTTCGTCACTTTGTCTTCCAGTGTTTCATTTTTTGAAGGCGACGAGGGAGTATTCATAACAAAAAGGAGGAGACTAGCATGCTCCTGGCTGACTAATTGGCGTGTGACTTGATGCTGATAGGTCACCAGTTCTGCCAATTGCTCAATCAGTTTACACAGAGCTTTAATCTTTCGTTCCATCACAAATTGGAACTTTGCATAATCCCATTTGTCAACACCGTCTTTGATGGTCTGGGATGATTCACCGTTAAACTCGAAACTCTGTCCATTGCTCCAATTAATCATGTTGACCTCTTCTTCTTTGTGCTGAGGAAGAGGCTTGTCTTGCACGTGAGGTTGATCGGGTTTGGTGAACATGATCTCACCGTTGTCTATTAAATCTTGGATCTTGTGTTTTAAGGCCCAACAATCTTGAGTATCATGTGCAGGTGCCCCGGCATGATAAGCACATTTTTGAACAGCATTGAAACCCTTCCCATTAGGGTTGGCTGGTGGAAGAAGATGCGTAATTTTCTTCTGAGTGGTCAGAAGATTGAGAATGTTCTCGAGTGAATCCCTTAGGGGTGTGAACACTCAAGGGCATTTGACTTCTCCACCCTTAGGCATTGGAGAGTTTGAAGATTGTGCTTGAAAAGGAGCTTAATTTTTCCTCTGGATAGGCATATTCTGATTGCCCTTTTGACCTTGTAGTACTAAGGAAACATCCTCCTCTTTCTTTTTATGGACCCTTCGGGGGTTGTTTCCATAAGTTCCAGACTGGATGTGTTCAGCTACTGCTTTGAGAGCGGCTTGATCTTGAATCTTTCCTAACTTCAACCCCATCTCAGCCATCTCTCCATGTTTGATCATTTCAGAAAATGGTTTACCAATGCCAGCTAAAACTCTCTCATAGAAAGGAGCTTCTTATATGTCTATGAAGGTCATGACCATTTCTGACTCGGTCATAGAAGGAATAACTTGAGTAGCAAGGCGCCTCCACTTTTGAGCATACTCTCTAAAAGACTCATTAGACTGTTTCTTGACCTTGGTAATCTGGTACCGGTCAGGAGCCATCTTAGACTAGAAGCTGTATTGTATAAGAAGGCATGAGCTAGCTCTTCCCAGTTATGGATCTTTGAGTTGTCTAATCTAGTATACCATGAACGGGCTTCTCCAGTCAGACTCTTTTAAAACAGTTGCATTCTGAGCTTCTCGTCCTCTGCATAAGATCCAAGTTATCCAATGAACACCTTTAAATGTGTGTAAGGATCTCCTAACCCGTCGTATTTTTCGAAGTCAGGAGTTTTAAACTTTTCTGGATAATGAACACCACTGAATATACAAAGGTCAGCATTTGAGACACTCCTATGTGCTCCAATTCCTTTGATAGAACGAACGGTTTCTTCCATTTGAAGGACCTTTTTCCTGATGTCACCGATGTCTAGATCTCCTTTGAGATGGGTTTAGGATTTTTGTCTGTGATAAGCAACTGGAGTCCTCCTTGTGTAGAGGATTATGTATGTGTGGGTATCTTCGTACCCTGAGTAGACTGGTGTAGTTCTTTAAGCAGAACAACCAAATCTGTAATATGTTTACTTAATCCGTCAAATTCTTCGCGGAAAACAAGATTAGACTAGCAGATGAAGACATGATTGGCTATAGGCTCTTGGCCTTTTTGGACTTTGAACGGGTTATAGGTCTGATTATTTCCCTGCGAAAGACTTGCACAGTTTAGTCTTAGGGAATGTGTAAATGTTTACATGCTATGTAATGTATCCGTTTTAGGAATATGATCCTGCACAACGGAGGTTAGCTGTTTGTAACCCATGATAGCATGTGAATATGAATATGCATGTGCACATATTTCTTCATATTTATCATTACATGGAGATGAATATGGAATGAAATTACAAGTAATTGACTTTGCAAGTAATTATGAAATAAGAAAGCATGAAGAGACTTTCTTCTGCATTTGGTTTATCAGAGGCTGACATATCTTAGGTTACTCTCGCGGCTTTTTGGCATGAAGGTTCCCAAATCATCGCAATTTACTCAACGGGAAGTTAATCCGGTCTTTCAACTGGAGCGAATTTGGGTGGTGCCTTTCCTGAGCCTCGTTGGAATTAGTCTTCCTACGATTCCAGTAATCAAACATTGACAGGATAGCCTCTTGATGGAGGAACCACACAACATACATTCACATACAACGTGTCTCACCGTTTATGAAAATGATGACATGTGCGAAGCACTAATATCATAGATAGATATTTTGCAGTGTAGTTAAAAAAATGCATTCGTACACATTCATCAAATGTAAATACAACATCCACACACAAGCATATAACAGTTTTGAAAAGCTTGTAATAACGGCTTAAGTCCTCTTACTGGACTCCCCAGCAGAGTCGCCACCTGTCGATGTCGGGATTTTTATTTTTCCCTTTTTTGTTGTTCTTTTGTGTTCTCATGTTAGGTGAGATTTGTTTGAAAAAACAAGTGAAAAAGGTCCGACATTTATATGTCGACGTTTTGACTGTAAGAGTCGCCAGTTAGTTTTTTAACTGGTTGTACCAACACAACCGAGAAAAGGTTTGCACATTGACCCAGCGATGTGACAATGCTAAACGGATCTGTTAAACCGAGATTCATTAGGGTCCGGGGACTTGCTTATGCGGAGGGAATGTGTTAGGCAACCCCCGACATCCGTGTTACCATGGTGACCGCCACTTTTTAAGAAATTGTTATATGAATATATGTGTGTGTGTGTGAGTCAATGTGCTATTTATTTGGAAGTAGTGCTATGCCTCATTTGTACCTATATACAAAGGGTTTGAATTTGTGTAAAAATTCAGTTTTAAACAAGATATAGTAGCGATGTTTTGTAAAAGCAGGTTTTTTAAACCCTTGTGCTCAATAGTAATTGAGGCCTTTGATACTTCCATTTTATTAAATGATCGGCTTGATTGCTTTTATTTTTGAGATACGAAATATCTTCGAGAAAATAATGTACAAAGTAGTGCCGAATTCCTCATGGGCATGAAAACCATATGAGAAAATCCAAACACCGTGAATAAATTTACAAGCTGCTTATAGCTGAAAATGTCCATCACGAAAACCGAATCTAGATTCAGTAGACTGAATCTAGGATCACATGATTCCTAGGCTCACATGATGCCGCAATTTATATGAAAGCAGTAAGCAGTTATATATATAAGCTATAATTATATATATACAGATATGATCAATCACCACAAAGCACCTCCATGGGGATCAGAAATATAAATAATGTTATAAAACTAATCAACCGCCACGAAGTAAACTCCAGGCGGGACGAATAGTAAAGAAAGCAGTAAAAACGATCAACCGCCACGAAGTAAACTCCAGACGGGACAAAATGTAAAGAAAGAAGTAAGAATGATCAACTGCCACGAAGTAAACTCCAGGCGGGACAAAATGTAAATATATATATATATATATATATATATATATATATATATATATATATATATATATATATATATATATATATATATATATATATAAAAGCGGTAAACGCACCGGATGTAAAATCCTGGCTCATCGAACAAAGTTTGACCACAGTAGATATATATAAGTATATATATATATTAAAGCAATAAACGCACCGAATATCAAATCCAGGCTCATCGAACAAAGTTTGACACACAGTTCATATATATAAGTATATATATATATATACGAAAGCAATTAAACGCTTCAGACGTAAGTCTAGGCTCAATCGAGGCATAATTAGATAATGTTAGTCCATATATATATATATATATATATATATATATATATATATATATATATATATATATATACAAATTGAAATGAAACCACGGACCGAAGTTCGGGCATACACACACAAAACGACTCTCAACGTAAAGAATGTTGTGTGTAAAGATGAAGAGAAAGGCTTTAAAATGTGTAAGAAGGCTTACAATGAGCTACCAAAGAAGACTTCTATATCTTGAAATGGATGAATACTCGGCTCCCGCCCGTACAATAGTAGCTATATGTGAGCTCACATGTGTTTAAAATGAGAAAGCACTCAGTTTAGGGTGTGTACAGAGCAAATTGGACAAGGCTTCCTTGCCTTTTTCTCTTCCAAAATGGCCACCCCAAGCCCTCTATTTATAGAGGGGGAGCCGAAGGACCTGTGGCTCACCGCAGATGTACCTGCGGCTGCTCGGGGTGCCCCGGGCTCCGCGGGTCCCGTTGTCTTGTAGTACGTGCACGCATGCAATGTGATGTCCGCTCGAACTTTCAAAACTTCAATTTGGGCATCCGATTGAGGTGTATAAGACCTATTTTGGACTGCCGTTGTCGAGAGTTACGTGATGACATGGGATTAGAGGTTGTACGAATTCAGGAAGATGGGACCATGCCCTCCGGTCTTCAAGCTTCAAATTTTATTCGTTGTCCTGCTTAATAGTCACTCGGGATTGGACTTCCTTGTTTCTTGTGGGATATAGCTGTGTAGAAATGTATGTATAAAATATTGAGACGGTGTGATGTGGCGTCAAGGTGGCAAGATGATGACTTTGTCCCTCACCTGGGTTATCTCCAATTTGGGCTGTTAAAGCAGACGTTACTCAGGGTTATCTCTGAGATTGGAATGCTGCAAGTGTTGAAGGTCCTTAGTGTCATCTCCGAGGTGTGACTGTCTTCCAAGTATTATCTCTGGCTCTTGTACTGAGTGCCTCGGTATGAGTGTCGACGTTGAAGTTAACTGCATGTATTTGAAACAAACATTTTTGGGGTTATCTCCGAAATTGGAACTGTACTCCTTAGGGTTATCTCTGAGGTTAACACTACTATTCCCGGTGTCGGGACTGAGACTGAATATCTCGGGATTATCTCCGAGATGAATCAACCTTCTCCGGTGGAATTTCTGGTATTTGAACTGCTTGCCTCGGGGTTATCTCTGAGGTTGGAACTGATACTCTTGGTATGTGTTTTCGGGTTAAGACTGAACTTCTGATAGTATCTGGACTGGATATGAGCTATCTTCCAGGTTATCTTTGAAAGACGAATCTGCCCTCCTGCAATGTTAGTGACAAGTATGCAGAAAATTTCGAGTATCTACAAGGTATACAGAACTTCATTTGCAAACCGTCATAACTTACGGGCACGGAGGGTGATTAGCCCGTTATACCCTGTATTGATCAATACTACGTGTTCGAACGATGTTTTTGTCCAGCATATCCGCCTTAAGCGCACAAAAGTTTCCCATGTTCGGGATTTTCATACTTAGTCTGGAATTTGAACCAAAATAATTCGGTTGGATAACAATAATGTTTTATCATGTTCAACGATATTTTGAAATATGTGTCTAGCCGAGTCAAATAGCTTAGATGACTTTTAATTAATGTATACATACCGTAATTGGATAAGTATGTATCAACAAGTACAACAATTATTCAAGTGAGGATACTTGCATAACCAAATTTAGAAATTAACGAACATAAAATATATCTGGATTATACATTAATGTTACCCTGGTAATTAATGAATGGATAGAATTCAAGAACTTGTATGAATATAAAGGGTTAGATACATAATTAATAATAGTAGAGTTAATAAACTGACACAACGATAATAAAGTTCTGAAACTGGCTTACACATGTCCATTGCATAAAGTAAATGCAAAGGTAAAGATACTTGTCTGATCTGCTGCTTACACAACTTAGTTTTATCTTTTATACAGATACCTATCATTAATAAGATCATACTTTCAATCAGAATAATGCATCATAACACTTAGTACTTCTATTTACAATCAACACATAACCTAATCACATTGTCACATATGTTTATCAGTCATTAAGACATAAACAGACACTAATCGGGTCAACCTATATAGGTTCGGATCAATTTCGGTAGCATTTCGGTGTACCGACGACTTTATCGGTTAATTATCAAGTTTATTGTTAATAAAACTCTAATCTGTATCTTAAATAGTATTTAAGATATTTTTAAATGTAAGTCATATTATCTTAAATGACTTATAATAATTTTTAAATAATTATTATAATTTATCATAATTTTTCAAACACTGAAATCATTATTAAATGATCTAAATATTAAATAATTCTATTATCATTAATATGTAATTAATATTAAAATATTAATGAAACCATTGTCAAAATATTAAAGTTATTTATAATAACTAAAAATATTTTTAAAGTATTAATATTACCCTTAAATGATTTATAAAACATTTAAAATTATTTTTAAAAAAACTACTATTAATATTCTATTATTCATCAAAATATTAAAAGTAATTTAGTATTACTTAAAATATTTTAAAATCATTTATATCCTTTTTAAATGATTTTTAAATCAATTAAACCATTTTTAAGCTATTTATTTAATATAATTATTAAATAAATCTAATATCATTAATATTAAATAAATAATGAAATTTATCTTAAAATATTAAAAGTTATGTTTTATAATTTAAAATACCTTATTATCATTTAAAATAATTTTTAATATAATAAAATCATTTTTAATTAATTTATTTAATACATTTATTAAATAAATTAAATATTATTAATATTTAAATAAATACTAATATTTATGAAAAATATGTCAAATTATTAAAAGTTAATTTTTATAACTTAAAATAATTTTTAAAATTAATTTTGTAATTTTCAAAAATTAATTTCTATTTTAAATGATTTTTGGAAATTTATTTAATTAAAATTATTAAATCTATCGCTATAGTCTTTAACGACAGAAAGTGTTGCCTAAAGTGTTCTTGAGCACCAAGAACATTCATATTTAGTTTCGAGTGGCCTACTTTGACCGACAATATTTGTCAGATCTTAATATTTTTGGGTGAGCTAATGATCAAATCTTGTAGTATTTATGTAATACTACAAGTGTATAACAAGTTCAGGGTCGGATCATAACACATTAAGAAGATATAAGACCTTGTTCTTCATTTTCTGGGTTACCCAGAAATGAAGAACAGTTCTACTGGCTAGTTTTGGGCTTCCACAACTTGTAATCCTTATGATGTTTTGGTGTTCTTAAGGTTTCAGTTTAAAAACAATATATCAGTGAACAGATCTAACACATAAAATTGATCTAACAACAACAAAATCTCTAGATCTGATCCGGTCAAAGTATGTCAGAAACTGTGCTCATACATTTTATGGGTTACCCAGAAAACATATTTTGTGTTCGACTTAGCTACTTTGATCGGCCACTAAATTCAACATATTTGATGTTTTAGTGATCTAAAGGCATAAGCCTGTAGTCCAAACAACATATTACAACTTAGATGCAACAACAATAACAAAGAAACAAACACAAGAAAGATCTGGAGCCATAAATTTCTTGTCAGACAGTTCTGGGCAAGATCTGGGTTATCTAGAATTTGTTCAGTCATGGTCGGTCAACGAGGTATGACCACCCATAACTTGCAATCTGAACATGATATAGGCTTGATTTTAGTTTCAGATCAAATTCCTCATGATATACTACAACTATAAACCCTTAAACATACAAAACCATAAACAAACAGAGATCTATGAGGCCTGACATTAGGTTGTCAGACATCATTTTAAAATTTTCCAGATTTTGAAAAACTTCAAATTCGTGCATATAAATATTATAGATTCACTATCTAGCAACCCAGATCACTTATTATCATAACATATAACTTGTTTAAACATTAAAACACCAAATCCAACATAGCATACAAGATTGAAGTTTTGGTTTAGGGTTTACCTTTCTATGAACAAATCTTAAACCTGGCCTTGCTAATCTGTTTGTGGTGTTCTATAAACTTGATAAGGGACTGAATTACTTAAAAATTTTATGGGTTTAGAGAGAGAGAGAGAGAGAGAGAGAGAGAGAGATAGAGAGTCTAGGTTGAGTATAAGTGAACAAATGAGGCTAATTTATGAACATTTCTCTTTCTTGATCTATATATAATTTGGTGCAATGCATTTGGCGGAGATGTAATGGCTGATAAGTGTATATTTTAGTCACATGGCTAGGCTAGAGTTGGTCACCAACAAAAGTTTTGGCAAGTTTTACAAGTTAGCTAACAAATAATGCAAGAGGGGTAATTTGGTCAATTGGCTTGAAATTTTAATGGCTAAATTGTAATCTTGGCTAACCCTTAGGGTTTGATACTAAGGTTTTGCAAATTGGTTTTCTAGGAATATTTTACAATTAGGATTTAAAATGGAAATTTAGTTTCCTAAAAATGGAAATTAGGATTTCATAATCATGCTTAGATTCCTAATTACATAGAACATGGAAATTAGATTAAAGACTTACTAATTAGCATTAAGATTGCTAAATTAGCGATTAAGGTTCATAACTTAGCATTTAGGGTTTCTAATCAATTCGGGTTTCTAATTACTAATTAGGGTTTCCCTAATTAGCACTAAAATCTACCATACTTGTTAATAACTAAACAGTCTTGAACTTGTATTGGACTTTTCAAATTAGGGTTTATCAAAGTAATGCTAGGGATTTTCTACTGTTACACCGTAATTGACCAACCATTATCTGTATACACATACAGTACATATTTATAACACTGAAATATAATATTAATATAATATTATTATTATTATTCTTTATTCAAAATCTAAAATTAGAGTTTTAAATCCATATCCGACTTAACTTTCATATATACCATTATTAATTAAGTTAAAATAATTAACTTAACTAATCTGAATAAGTTCATAAAATAAAATCATATATTAAATAATACAATAATTATATTTTCATGGAAAATAAATAATAAAATATTTTTACTACAAAATTAATTTATTATAAAAATATAATTTATAATGATCAATAATTATTTTAAAAAAATTATTTGCAATAATTCATGTAATAAATAAATTTTTATTTATCACATATATACATATACCTTACCTTGTACATATTCCCACCTTTATTTTAACAAAATAAAATAAAAAAAATTTATACGAAAATTTTCTTATTTAATTATATAGAAAATATTGGGTTATTACAGTATGACTTGATTGAAACAATGGCAGTTAACAACTACTAGTGGTCAACAACAAGAATTACACAACCTAAGGCAGCTGGAGTGTTAGAGGTTGATGGAATGACGGCTTTAGCGGCTCAGATTTCAGCGCTATCAAAGCAAATGGATGCCCTCACGGAAGTACAAGTTCAACAAGCGGCGTATGTGTGTGAATTGTGTGCGGGGGAACATCTGACAGAGCAGTGTGCTATCAATTCAGCAGCAGTTCAGTTTGTAGGTAGCTATAATAGAATACCTCCTAATCCATATCAAAATACCTACAATCCGGAGGCAAGGAATCGTCCAAACTTCTCGTGGAGTAATAATCAGAACCATCAGCAGACTCTACGACCATCGTATCCCCCCGGTTTCCAAAATTAGCATCAACAATCAGCTCCACAACGGGATAAAAAGTCAGATTTGGAGGAGCTATTATTGAATTATATATCCGGTAATGAGGCAGCTATGAAAACACAAGCGGCGATGATTATGAACTTGGAAAATTAGATAGGACAGCTTGTTATGGCCTTGAATAACAGACCTCAAGGGACTTTACTGAGTGACACTGAGAAGAATCCAAGGAGAAATCAAGAGCAGTGTCAAGCTGTCACGTTACGAAGTGGAAAACATCTAGAGGGGCAAAGTGTAGAAAATTTTCCAAAGAAAGATGTGAAAGAAAGTGAAGAGAAAGTGATTGAAGAGAAAAAGGGTGAAGACAGAAAAGTGGATAAGAATCAGGCAGATGTTAAACTAGTTGTCTATCTTCCACCACCGTTTCAGCAGAGGGTTCAAAAGCAGAAGTTAGACAAACAGTTCTCAAAGTATTTAGAAAATCTTCAAGAAGTTACAGATTAATATTCCATTTGTAGAAGCCCTAGAACAGATGCCAAGCTTTGCATAGTTTATGAAGGATATTTTGTCGAGGAAGAAGAATTTATAAGATTATGAGACTGTTGCATTGATGGAGGAATATAGTGTTGTATTGCAGAGGAAGTTACCTCCAAAGTTGAAGGATCCGGGGAGTTTCACCATTCCTTGCACAATTGGGAACATGGCCTTCAACAAATGTTTATTTGATTTGGGTGCGAGTGTGAATCTCATTCCGTTATTTGTGTACACTTAGTTGAGATTACCGGCACCGAAACTAACAAACATATCATTTCAGTTGGCTGATAGATCAGTTACTTATTCGAGGGGGATTGTTGAAGATATACTAGTAAAGGTGGATAAGTTTATATTCTCAGCAGATTTCATCATTTTAAATTATGAAGAGGACAAGAACATTCCTTTTATCGTAGGGAGGCCATTTTTGGCAACTGGGAGGACTCTCATTGATGTGCAAAAATTAGAGTTAGTAATGAGAGTGCAAACCAAAGAGGTGAAGTTCAATGTCTTTAAAGCTATGAGATTCCCTACAGATGATGAAGAGTGTTTCAGAATGGATGTGATCTAAAAAATGGTTAGTGAATATCTTATTTGAGGTATGGACAAGGATCCATTGGAAAACACTTTACTGGAAGATGTCGACTTGGATGATCCAGAATTTGTGGAATATTTGCATATGTTGGATGCATTGCCTAGAGTGAGTATATTCAAGGTGCCATTTGAGCCATTACATACGGAAGAGAAAGCATTGGCACAGATGAAACACTCACTTGAGCACCCATCGACTCTCGAGCTAAAGCCTCTTCCTAAACACCTCATGTATGCATTTTTGGGTAATTTAGATACTTTACCTATTATTATTGCATATGCGCTTAACAATTTGCAGGAAAGTAAGTTGTTGAGGGTTCTTCGAGAGTACAAGTCTGCGATAGGTTGGGCAATTGCTGATATTAAGGGGATAAGCCCTTCATTCTGCATGCATGAGATACTCTTGGAAGATGAGGCAAAACCGATAGTAGAACAACACAGAAGGTTCAATCCAATTATGAAAGTGGTTGTGAAGAAAGAGATTTTGAAATGGTTGGATGCTGAGATAATTTACCCTATCTCAGACAGTTCATGGGTGAGCCCAGTGCAGTGTGTCCTGGAGAAAGGTGGGATGACAGTTGTGACTAATGAAGATAATTAATTGATACCAACTAGGACAAAGACTAGCTGGAGGGTATGCATGGATTATAAGAAGCTCAACAAGGCAACCCGAAAGGATCACTTTCCCTTACCTTTCATTGATCAGATGTTGGACCGTTTGGCTGGGCATGAGTACTATTACTTGTTGGATGGGTATTCAGGATATAATCAGATAGTGATTGCACCGGAAGATCAAGAGAAAATGACATTCACGTGTCCATATGGCACCTTTACTTTCAAAAGGATGTCATTCGGACTGTGTAATGAACGAACGACCTTTCAAAGATGTATGATGAAAATATTTTCAAACATGGTGGAGCGCAATGCGGAAGTTTTTATGGATGCCTTTTTAGTATATGGGAATACCTTTGACAGTTGTCTAGAGAATTTGGTCATGGTATTGAAAAGATGCGTGGAAACCAATCTTATGCTGAACTGGGAAAAATGTCATTTCATGGTCTAAGAGGGAATCATCCTTGGGCAAAAAGTATCTGCAAAAGGGTTGGAAGTTGAGCGAGCAAAGTTGGAAACAATTGAGAATCTACCACCACCGACCTCAGTTAAAGAAATTCATTATTTTCTTGGGCATACTTGATTCTACCGCAGGTTTATCAAAGACTTCTCAAAGATTGTAAAATCACTATGTAGTCTTTCAGAAAAAGAAGCAATTTCAGATTTGATGAAGAAGGTTTGATAACTTTTGAACAGTTAAAGGAGAAGTTGACAACTGCTCCTATAATCATAAAATCGGATTGGACGATGCCATTTGAATTGATGTGTGATGCTAGTGATTATGCGGTAGGGGCTATTTTGGGACAACGCCGAGACAAGATCTTTCATGCTATATACTATGCAATTAAAACCCTCACGGATGCTTAATTGAACTACGTAACTAACAAGAAGGAGTTACTTACGGTTGTGTATGCCTTTGACAACTTGATAGGAACAAGGGTTGTTGTATACATGAACCACTCGGTGATTCGATATCTAATTTCTAAGAAAGATGCAAAGCCTAGGCTTATTCGTTTGATTATACTCCTTCAAGAGTTTGATTTGGAAATCAAGGATAGGAAAGGGACAGAAAATCAGGCAGCTGATCATCTTTCAAGGTTGGAAAATACGGACAAGGACAACGAAGATAAGGTATTGACCAATGAGTCATTTCTGGATAAACAGTTATTTGGGGTAAGTTTGGAGTTTCCATGGTATGCAGATTTTGCTAACTACTTAGTGAGCAAGATCCTTCCTCCAAACTTGGCACGTCAGCAGAAAAAGAAATTCCTACATGATGCCAAATGGTATATTTGGGATGAGCCGTATTTATTCAGACAATGTGCGGATAAGATGATTTGTTGATGTATGCCCTACAGTGAAGTGAATAAAATTTTGCACGCATGTCACGCATCTGTATATGGGGGACACTATGGAAGTGAATGAACAACAACAAAGGTTATTCATGCAGGATTCTACTGGCCTACGTTGTTCAAAGATACCCACCATTTTGTAAAAAACTGTGATAGATGTCAAAGGGTGGTTAATATTTCAAAAAGGAATGAGATGCCGCTCAACACAATCTTAGAAGTGGAAGTTTTCGATGTATGGGGGATTTACTTGGACCTTTTCTGCCTTCATACAACAATCTATACATCTTGCTAGCTGTGGACTATGTGTTGAATTGGGTTATGTAACGAATGAGTGGCTTGAGTTGTGATTCTGAAGACAGAATCCTTGTAAGGAGGGAATGATGTAACAATCCAGATTTTTGTTATAATATTTAAATATTTTTTGAATTATAAATATTTATTAATTTATATAAATATTTATTGGGTGTGTTTGTTATGGGATAAACAATTATTCAATTTGATTTAGTTAATTATTTATTTGTTAAATAATTAATGTGTTATGTGGATTGAGTTATGTGATTAAGTGAATTATTTAATAAATTATTATTAAATAAAGTGCGACAAATAACTATGTTATAAAGAGTTATTAAAATAAATTAAAGTAATTTTAAGTTGGTTTTTGCCAAACAAGGCTTATATATATTAATCCTTTAATTTTAAATGATTTGCCAAATAAAGTCGTATGGCTTTTGGTTTTAATTTTTGAATTATAATACGTATAATATATATAATAGTTTTATAACTGATAAATTAATAAGGGGTAATTAGTATACGACGGTTTTAAAAACGTTTTGGAAAGCATACGTTGATTTGTTTTAAGTTTTAGCTATAGCCTGTTATCTGTATTGTCTAAACCTAAGCCTAAGAAAAACTACAGAGAAAGAAAAGAGAAGAAAAGTGTCTGAGAATTTGTGACTGAGATAAAAGGTTCTGTGTTCGTCAAAAGCTATTCTCGATGAAAGGTTTTCTAAAAGCAACAAAAAGGTATGTGTTATAATCTTAACATAGGTTTTATAGTATAACTATTTAGCCTATGTGTTTCTTGAAACTCAACTTCACTGTATATGAGTTTTTACAAAGGTTGTCTGTAAATCATGTTTATGTAATTGATTTTGAAATCCTGAATAATTATAATTGTAATTGATACAACAAGCATATATATATGTATATGTGTTGCATGCTAAAGTAAGTTCATTGAGAAAGAGAACTTGGTTTTACAGTGAAAAATAAATATACGAATATATGTTTTACATGATAACAAAAAAATTCGTGTATGCTAGTTATGAAGTTGAAGGTCATGTATGTTTATTTGGTATGAATTTCAGAAAAATCGTAGTTTAAAGGAATCAAATTGGTTATAACCATGGAATTACAGTTTATTATATTGTATATATCGATAATGGAGTTTTAGTTTTTAAAACAGTGTTTTCAAAGATTTAGTTTCCTAGTATTGTTGATTAATTATGTTAAAACTAGTATATGCATGTTGGGTAGTGTGTATATGTGTAATTTATATAAGTTAGCATGTTAATTGCTGTTAAAAATAAAGACAATAGCTTTGTTCTATTCTTCGTGGTTGGGTTCTGCAAGTTTCGGCGCCCCAGCGCCAAAATTTGAGCCCCAGCGCCAAAAATCGTGCCCCGACGCCAAAATTCGCGCCCCAGCGCCAAAAGTTGGCACCCCAGCGCTGAAACTCGAGCTCCAACGCCAATCTCGTGCCCCGGTTCCACTGTATAGCCTAGTCCTCGCGCCCCAGCGCCGGATTTGTAGTCTGAGTTGGATAATTTTTACCTCCTGTAGTAAAATAGCCATAACTTCCTCATATGAACTCCGATTGATGTGATTCAAGATGATCCGGTACGAGAACTAGTAGACCTACAACTTTTGTTTTTTAAGGTTTTCAATTTGAGGTCATTAGGATGGGTCAAAATGGTCATCTTTAGGACTGTTGTGTTTTCGGAGGCAATCGGAGGGCGTCGGGCATGTACATATGCATGTGTAGTGCTCTTGACCATAAAAGATGATGTCCTAAGTTATAAAACATGAATATTAGTAATTATAATGATGCTTAACATTAATACATGATGTATTAGATGAGTTATAGAAGCATAGTAAGCATACACAAAAGAGGCAAATCGGGCGTGTGACGAATGAACGTCGAAACGCCGTGCCAAGTGTTAATGAACTTAAAAAGTGTTTCAATTCAATTGAAATGGATATTATAAGATATGGAATGGGTTTAATATAAAATCAATAAGTAGTCCTAGCAAGACTTAAGCACTTGAACTTCGAGTTTGACTAAGAAAAAATATAGTGAGTCATAAGTCGAAAAGTTAACACAATCTAATTGACCATTGTGTGCTAATTAATAGGAAAGATTATGAGATGTGGAGTAGAGTTTACATTACAATTGCTATGTGTTGTTATGTGACTAATAGTTGATGTGTATGATTATATAATTGTGTAGAGCACGTGAAGTGCAGATAACTGTAAGCTGTTAAGCTATTATTGGTAAACAACGATCAAGGCAAGTCTTTCGGTTCCTATTTTCTACGTGGACTTTATGAACTGTTTTAAATTGCATGATATGTTATGCATGTTGAAATCATGAAATGTTAAAGTCAATATATGACTGCATTGTTTTGGCTAAGTAATGATGATTGAGTAAGGAACTCAATCTTTATATTTGTTATGTGAATTAAAAGCATGTATGCCATGTTACTTTAATGAGATGTATGTCGAGCATGTTATTATGTGCTATATGATGCATGAAAACTGTTAGACTTTGTTGGGCTGTCGAGCTCACTCTTGCAAATAACCACTTTTGCAGGTCAAGATTTTAAGGTAAAGATATGTGCTATGTGAGTTATAGATATCTATATTCACGAAGATTACTTATGTTTTATGAGAAATGTATTTCATATTTTGAACGTAACATGTTGTTGAAATGTAAGTTGAGATATCCAATGTATATAGATATTTAGTTATAATGTAAGACTTTGTATAGTCATTTTGTTGTAACGATTCCTGATATAAGATTGAATCAAAGAGATGTAATGTAATGGTTGCGATTCAGGGCAAGAAAGAAGGAAATGTAATGTAATGCTGCGAAGTTTAACGAGTTGGCAAGGTTTGCCACTTATCAAGTCAATACGGATGTGCGTAAGGCGAGAAGGTTTGAACAAGGATTGAAACCCTGGCTGTATAGCAAGGTTTCAATGTTCCAGTTAAATACATTTGCGGCTGTATTGGAAAAGGCAATTATCGCGGAAGGTGGAGGCGATGCCTTGACCAAGTACAATCAAGAACAGAAGAAGAAGAAGAATGCGAATGAAAATAAGGCTGGTGGAAGTAACGTTGGAAGTAACAATCAGAAGAGGAAGTGGAACGAGAATTCGACTACGGGAGGACAGCAAGGAAGTTAGCAGAAGAAAAAGTTTGAAGCTTGTGCTACTTGTGGAAAGAACCATATTGGGGTGTGTTTGAAGGGAAAGTGGGTTTGTTTCAACTGTGGTCAGGAGGGACACATTGCATCGAACTATTTTAGTCCAAAGAAAGGAGCATGTTTTACCTGCGGTTCGAAGGATCACATGGCTCGAGATTGCCCTAAAAAGCCAGCGGGGAGTGCAAGTGGTGGAAAGGGAAACAACAACGGTGGTGGTGCATTGACTATCACTGGACCAACATAGTCAAGCCGACCTACTACGAGAACTTTAAATATGACCGTGTAGGATGCTGTTCAGTCTAAGGATGTGGTGTCAGGTATCATTCCGATTAATGGTGTTAATGCTTATGTATTGTTTGATTCGGGTGCTACTTACTCATTTATATCTGATGAATTTGCTCAGAACTTAGATTTGCCTCAAGAAAAACTAGATTATCCTTTGAGCATAGAGATTGCGAATAGGGAAGTGATTCCTGTTGGATTCATATATAAGAATTGTAGAGTGGTTATAAAAGGTCACGAGATGATGGTAGATTTGATACTAATTAAACTTGAGGAATTCGATGTTATACTGGGAATGGATTCGTTATTCAGTTATGGAGCAGTAATTGATTGCCAAAGGAAATGTGTTAACCTTATGACTCCGTCAAAGGTGGTGTTTCTATGGCAACAAGTCACCTCGACAAGCAAGTTGTCTGACAGTGATGCAAGCCAAGAAGTTGTTAAGACAAGGATGTGTGGGATACTTAGCCTACATAGTCGATACATAGAAAAAGAGTGCGAAGTTAGAAGAGATACCGATCATAAGAGATTTTGTAGACGTATTTCTAGACAATTTGTTTGGTCTTCCGCCAGATTGACAAATCGAGTTTGTGATTGATTTAGTACCAGGAACGAGCCCGATATCTAAAGCACCATACAGAATGGCCCCGATAGAGATGAAAAAGTTGATGGTGCAATTGCAAGAATTACTCGACAAGAAGTATATTCAGCCGAGTGTATCGCCATGGGGAGCACCGGTGTTGTTTGTTAAGAAGAAAGATGGATCAATGCGGCTCTGCATTGATTAAAGAGAATTGAATAAGGTCACGATTAAAAATAAGTATCCATTACCGAGAATCGACGACTTGTTCGATCAATTGAAGGGTGCGAGGTATTTCTCAAAGATAGACTTAAAGGTAAAGCCCGAAGACGTACCGAAGACGGTATTCAGAACTCGGTATAGTCATTACGAGTTTCTAGTTATGTCATTTGGTTTAACCAATGCACTTGCAACGTTCATGGATTTGATGAACAGGGTGTTTAAACCATTCTTAGATAAATTTGTGGTGGTGTTTATTGATGATATCCTGGTGTATTCTAAGACCAAGGAGGAACATGTTGAACACTTAAGGGTGACATTGGAGACATAGAGAAAAGAGAAGTTGTACGCAAAATTTTCAAAATATGAGTTTTGGTTGGAACGTGTACAGTTTCTCGGACACATTATTGATAAAGACGAAATTTCGGTAGATCCGTCAAAGGTTAAAGCTGTAATAAACTGGGATCAGCCGAAGACACCGTCAGAAGTAAGGAGTTTCTTAGGATTGGCAGGTTACTATAGGCGTTTTATTCAAGATTTTTCCAAGATCGCGACCCCGTTGACGAATTTAACCAGAAAGGCGGTTAAGTTTGTTTGGACGGAGAAGTGTGAGGAAAGTTTTCACGAATTGAAGAAGAGATTGAGTACAGCACCTGTGTTATCATTGCCTGATGATACATGGAATTTTGTGGTGTATAGTGACGCATCGCATAAAGGACTAGGCTGTGTGCTTATGCAGAACGACAGAGTTATTACGTATGCATCACGTCAATTAAAAGATTACGAGAAGGGGTATCCGACTCATGACTCAAAGTTGGTTGCGGTGGAGTTTGCCCTGAAGATTTGGAGACATTATCTTTATGGAGAGAGGTGTGAGATATATAACGACCATAAAAGTCTGAAGTATATCTTTACACAAAAAGATTTGAATATGAGGCAGAGAAGATGGTTGGAGTTAATCAAAGACTATGACTACGAGATTTTCTATCATCCTGGAAAGGCGAATGTTGTTGCCGATGCTTTAAGTAGGAAGGGACGGGAGAAGTTAATGATGTTGACTGCTCAGGAGAAGTTAGTGACGGAAATGGCAAAGATGGAATTGGAAATTAAATATCCGACGAAATTCGATGAGAAGTTGTTACATATAGGAAACAGTTCAACGTTGGTAGATAAGGTGAAGAATGCACAACTTCAGGATGAAGACTGTGAAAAGATAAAATAAAAAGTATCTGAAGGTGAGGAAAACAAATTCAAAATCGATTCAAAAGGGTTACTTCGATTTGAAGGGAGAATTTAAGTTCTGTCAGTACCTAAAGTTAATGAGGAAATTCTGAGTGAAGCTCACAACTCAAGATATTTGATTCACCCTGGGAGTATAAAAATGTACCAGGATCTTTGACATCAGTTTTGGTGGCCGAATATGAAAAAAGATGTGGCTGAGTGTGTGGCGAAATGCTTAATGTGTCAGAAAGTTAAAGCTGAACACCAAAGGCCAAGCGGATTATTACAACCATTGGAGATACCAGAGTGGAAATGGGAGCATATTACAATGGATTTTGTGGTAGGTCTTCTAATGACTCAACAAGGTTACAATGCCATTTGGGTGATTGTTGATCGATTGACGAAGTCGGAACACTTTTTACCAATAAAGATTAGATTTAACCTAGATCGGTTAGCAAAACTTTATGTGAAGAAAATTGTTTCTAGACACGGTGTACCTGTGTCCATTGTATCAGACAGAGATCCGCGTTTCACATAAAATTTTTGGAAACGATTACAAGAGTGTTTGGGAACTCAGTTAAGAATGAGCACAACGTATCATCCTCAAACAGATGGACAGAGTGAGAGAACCATCCAGACACTAGTGGATATGCTCAGAGCATGTATTATGGATTTCAAGAGAAATTGGGATGATCATTTACCGTTGGTTGAATTTTCCTATAATAATAGTTATCACGCGAGTATTGGCATGACGCCTTACGAAGCGTTATATGGCATGAAATACAGAACTCCATTATGCTGGGATGAGGTAGGTGAACGTCAGCTATTGGGTCCAGAATTGGTACAACAAACCGTCGAGATCATAAAGGTGATTCACGCAAGATTGATAGCTGCACAGGATAGACAGAAGAAATATGCCGATCAACACCGACAAAATCAGGAATTCGATATTGGTGGCTATGTGTTCTTGAAAGTATCTCTCTGTAATGGGAAAATTCAGTTTGGCAAGAAAGGAAAATTAAGCCCTAGGATTGTTATATATATATATATATATATATATATATATATATATATATATATATGTATGTATGTATGGTATTATAATCTGTTAATCATCATAAATGAGTGCTATTTGGTGATCAAAAACATGAAATTGGCTTTGCAAGAAGAAAGTTAGTATAACAGTGATATGTTTATGTGATATGGTTTAGTAAGTCCAAAATTCAATATTCAATACTTGCTATAATCTGCAAATTGGTGTTAGATTGTGATAATATGTTAAGAAAAGAATTCAATGCAATTGGAATGGTGTCAATTGGTTAAGAAACGAAGTTGTAACAATCAAATTCGCTAAAAGTGTTAAAAGTGAAGAAATTGAGAAAATGGGGGTTTTAATTCTTCAAAACTGAATATGTATAATGTTTGTGTAGTTGGAATGGTGAATAGCATGTTTAGTAATGTTATTACAAAGTTTTAGTTGCTAAGTTTCATGAATCTCTGTGGAATTGGGATTTTTGGTCTTGAGCAGAGTTTGATTTCGAGAGTCTGCAAAAATGGTTTCTGGTGTCGAGCGCTGGCGCGCCTGACTCTAAGCTAACCATGGTGCAGCCGCGCCAGTGGTCAGTCAGACCCGAAATTGAACTGCTAACAGCATAGCTTGGAAATTATTAACCTAACTTATGTGATGATTTTAGAGGAACTTAAAATGTGTTATAAGGTATAACAACATGTTGTAGTCACAATGTTGAAACTATAGATTATGAATTAGTAAAGTTGTGTAATGAACCAAATGCGATGTTTTCAAAAGTTAAAGATAAATGATAAGGTTTATGTTAGTTCGTAATGAGATTTCAAATTTGTTATGGATGTTAAGCAACATGATTAGACATTAAGATAATGTAATGACTTAAATGGTGGGTTAAACCCCTAAAACTAATATTCATACAACTAATTGTTATTGTGATTTCAATGATATATGTAGGGTAATTGGCGAATATTATTACTTGTGTAGCTTACGTACAAGGAAAGTTTCTTATCCTAAACTTTTATTGTGTAAGCTTTCTAACTTCATTCTTTTATTAATAAATGCAAGTTCTTTATTCTGAACTTCTATTGAGCAAATTTCACTTTTCTTAATATTATTCGAAGCATATATTGTTCTAGCACATCGATTCAAAGGAGATTGTTCTAACTCTTTTGAATATAGCACGTTGCATGTATATCATGGTTATTCGATTATACATTGTTGTTATTCGGTTTTTGACTTTGATAACCTTATTCAACTCTATGTTGTTATATTAAACCTTCAAGTAGTAAGCAAACTCTTATTAATTGAACTAGTCTATTATGGAATAGTGTTCTAAAATTCTAGAATCACTGATAAGCTAGTTCCAAATTAAACTTTCTTTAGTGCGGAAATTCTTTATTCAAACTGAGACGAACAACCCTTATAAAGGGGATTTTGTACGTGTAACGTTTAGATGTTTGTGCACAATACATGGTACAAAGGGCTGATCCCCCTAAATACGTTAAGCAGGGTCTGTATAGTCTAAAGGACTGTTAAGGTTGGGGTAGTAATACCTAATCACCGGGGACATAGTTCGTGGTCTTAAGACCCTCAGATATTAAATTCGAGCTTGTTTTCTATTTTTGATTCATAGAACAAGTTCACTATTGTTCAGTATTCGTTGTTCATTCACATGTTGTTATCAGTACTACTTTCTATATTAGTGAGCAATTGTTTGCTCACTCTTGCAATTAACACTGCAGCTAAAGTTGAAAGAGTCGATGAGCCATCTACTAGCAAAGGAAAGGGAAAGATGTCCAAATGTTGAAGATTTATGAGAATTTATTTAAATGAATTATGTTACAAGACTTTTTTAATTTTATGATGTATTCCACAAACTGATATATTAAATTAAGGTTAGATTACCTAGGATTGTTTTTGAGATGATGTAACCCTTTAATGGAAAAGATTATTGTTTAAGTTATTTGATGTATTTATCCTTTATTATGGGTAGTTAAATGTAATTATTTTGATAAGTGAGCACCAACTTCTGTGGGAATGAAGTACCCGAATTTGGGGGTGTCACATTAGCCCAAGCTGAACTTGACTTTGTCCTTTCCTGTATCCGACTTATTCGTCTTAATCTGCAATATTAATCATGATATAGCAAGGATGAGTAATGAATTTGCCCAGCAAGTTTAAGTTCAATAATTAAAAGATATATCATGATAAAAAGAATTGAACAAAAGCTGGCTATAATTCAATAATATAATTGTGAATTAGAACGAACAAATTTTATGACTGAACAAGCATTTAACATGAACAAATATATCTGGACCGAATGGTAATAAAGGTGATCATCATTTCATACTTGAAGAATACATGTAATGTACATATAGTACGATTCAACAAATCATAGACGTGATAATCATGAATGATTATTCACAAGCATATACGCAAAATTATAACTTAGGGTTGAGTTAAAGAAAACTTGACTGAACCGTTGATTATCGCTATGCAATTATATTAAGCTTTGTCTGAACCTAATATATAAATAATATTGATATACAAATTAGAATAATATCATCACAGTATTTAAAATAACCTAAACACATTATCACATAACCCTATCTGTGATGCCCCCAAAATAGGTATACATCATCCATCTTGAGTCGCCAAATACATGGTACAAAATTCAAATACAACTTAATAATACAACTATCGTGTAAAATACGACAAAACATAAACTGATAGTTTTAATACGAATATTGTCTTCTACACAGTATTCAACTCAAATGGAGTCCTCAATACATTTATTATCACACTATTCCATAGAATAGTGAGGACTACTAATGCTATCATCTGGACCGTCACTCCGTTTCCCGACTAGTCCCTGCTACGTTTTCATTTTCTGAAGAGAACAATTAAAGCAAAGGGTGAGCTCAACCAGCCCAGTAAGAAATATTATGACCAAGATAATGTAGAATAATTTATCGTTAGCCTTCAACAGTGTTAAACTGATAAAATATAACAAACATCAAGTTTAACTGCAGTGGAACAAGTAATCCATTAGAAGAGTCAAGTAGAGAATAAAATCTACTATCTTCTATGATTTTAAAGGCTTTTCATCACTTTTATCGCTGAGACTCAGCTTAATAAATAATCCACATCATCCTTGCACTACGGCCAAGGATATTCATTAGTATCACGACCATAAATTATCCATGCACTACGGACCAAGGATATTCGTGTATTCATCCATAGTCATGATCATGCCAACAACTGTCCATCAATGCACTACGGGCCAATGAGGACTTTTACCACATTATTTGTAACATTACGGTCATGATTATACCGAATAATCCATGGTCATAATCATACCAAGTCCATCTATGCACTACATGCCACAAATGACTTTCAACATATATTAAACATGAGGATGATGACAATGATATAAGAATTCAACAAAATAAGTTAAAGGATAAATTTTTAAAGATTTATAATTTAATTTATCCAGAAATCAATAACGTCCAAATTGTCAACATGATACTACTTTGTGGAATAAAATTCAAGAATAATATTGTACCAAAAATAATTTGGACCAAAAACGAATCAATTTTTATCATGAATAGTACCCCAGGTGAATAGTACTCGAGAGAATAGTACCCCGTGAATAGTACTTTGGGAATAGTAACCCTATGAATAGTACACCGGCATGAAAAAGTTAAAACTTATCAAGAATGCTCAGAATAATATTTTCATGAAAAGATACTGGATGAAGCGCAAATATCAAGGATATTCTACTAACTTGATGGAGTATAGAAGCCAAAATTTTAACAAAATGAGTATAGATTTCGAAATCTGAAACGAAATAATATTACTTACATACTACAGAGTATGGAAGAAAATATTATTTCAAGTGAATATTGAACAAAAATAACATCTCTTACCTTCAAAAGAAGAATATTCCAACTGGTATAGCGGGGATATTTGTGACGCCCCCAAATTCAAGTACTTGAAACCTGAACTCGGTGCTTCACGATACCATTTCTATGAGCGGAATTATACTAATAATAATAACAATAATATAAAAATCAAACTTAATTTACATTTATCAGAGTTTAATCCCAAGTACGTAACCTTTACTATAATTCCTTACATGATAGATAATACATATCATTGCCTTAATACAGTTTAACTGTTACAAAAGATACCATTAAACATATTCTGTTTGCTTTCCTTTTCACTAGTTCTTGCCTGAACCTTTAGGTTGATCACGCTTAGCTGAAAACATTTAAATAAAGCAAGAGTGAGCATTTAAGTGCCCAGTAAGTAATAACAATTATAAATATAATTAGCGGAAAGAAATAAATGTTTTCTTTGTACATCACTTCTACAACGAATTTATAGTTGTGAAGTAAACTAAACCGATAATAATAACATAACAATTTTATCTCAAATTTTTGAAACTACGTATTGACTATATATATATAGGGTAGTCGACATAATATGAACATTATTTTTAGTTTTCGCTAAGGTTTAGCAGAACTTCATCCGCAAACCGTCATAACTTATAGGCACGAGGGTGATCTGCCCAATGTGCCCTGTATTGATCAATACTACATTACAAGAACGATATTATCGTTCACTCTGTCTGCCTCGGGCACATAATAGTTTTTCCATGATCGGGATGTTCATACTTAGACTGGAATCCGAACCAAAATAATTTGATTGGATACAAAAAGATTTTAACTTATTCACGATATTTCTGAATTTGTGTCTAGCTGGGTCAAATAGCTTAAACAGCTTATATATATATATATATATATATATATATATATATATATATATATATATATATATATATATATATATATATCAACATGTGATTAAATACAATGATTATACAAGTGGGGACACTTGTATAACCATGTTTAGAAATTAACGAACAGAATATATATCTGAATTATCATATACTAACATGTTGATAAACAATGATCGGATATAGAATATATCACAATAGGGTTAATAATATAGCATAATAATAATATAATTTTGAAACTTCTTACTCATGTCCAGTGCATAAAGGAAATGCAAAGGTAAGATATTTGCCTGGTCTGCTGCTTACAGTACGTAATTTTGATTTATCTTTTATATCATGACCTATCATTAATCAGATCATTCGTTCGATTAGAACAATATACTATAACACATAGTACTGCATTTCGCAGTCAGCGCATATCCTAATCACATTGTCACATATGTTTAACAACCATTGAATCACAAATAAACACATATACAGTCAAAATATCTAAGTCCAGATTAATTTCTGAAACATGTCGGTGTACCGACAACTTTATCGGATAATTATCGAGTCTAAGACTCTGTCCTGTAACTTAGTATCAGTCATATTATTTTTAAATGACTTAATATAATTTTAAAATATTTATTATAATTTATCATGAATTTTCAAACATCTGAATCATTATTAAATGATTTAAATATTAAACAATTCTATCATCATTAATATTTAACTAATATTAAACTATTAATGAAATTATTTTCAAAATATTAAAGTTATTTCTAATAACTCAAAATACTTTTAAAGTATTAATATTACCCTTAAATGATTTTTTAAAATATTTAAAATCATTCTTAAATAATTACCATTAATATTTAAATATTAATACAAATACTAAAAGTCATTAATTATAACTGTAAGACCCCAAATTATTAATAAATGAAATTTGAATTTTCTCTATTTATTATTTTGAAATAGTAAGGGTTAAATTGATTAATGAGGTTAGTTATGGGTAAAATGCGCAAATATTTCAAATAAGCAGGTGGTTATAAAATATTCATTGTTGTCAGAAAATATTCGGTTGGTCGTAGAATATTCTTACTGTCGGCGAATATTCGTACGACGTCACAGCCTTGTGTGGGCCCCATAACGGAAAGCAATTGGATGGAGAAAACGACAAGTATAAGTTGTTTATAAATAACGGCGTAATTATTACCGTTAGCACTGTTGGAATACCCGGTGGTTAAAACACAGTAATACGCGTTGTTGCACAGTAGCACACGGTATTGCACCAATTATTGATTCTTATGTAAGAAGGCACTACTCAATAATTGTTACAGTAATTACTGTTCAGTATTTTATCTTATTGATTCAATAATTGTTGCGTTGATATTTTATATTACTGTTATTTTAATAATTGTCATTACACAGTATTTTCTATTATCGGAGCAATAATTCATATTATCTGAATAATATTATTGGATAACATTATTGACAATGTCTAGAAAGTTCTGTCTAAAGAGAGGTTTGGTCATCTAATTGCGCGCCAGTAAGGAGAGATCCTTATTGAAAAGCCTCCTCTTTCCTGGGAACGGCCTGGTTGCTAGTATTGTGATTCTGTAATATTATTTATGAATAATTAATTATTGATTTATATGATGAAAAAAATATTGATTTTATGTGGATATAGATGGAGAAAATTTTTAATGTGACAATTGTTGAAAATTAATATTTTATCTTTTTCTGATAAAATAATTTATTTAAATATAATATTTTAATAATATATTAATGGTGATATTTTTACAATGAATGTGGGATATATGAGTATATGAGGAAGAGTATTTTGTGGCGTTAAATGATTAACACATGTTTTGTGTGTCGGTGGACCCTAATAATTGACTGAAATTTGATAATAGCCTGTAAAATCGTCCGTTTATGGATTTCGGTCAATTTTTGTTTAGAATTTGAAAAAACTTTCTTCTGCAAAGTTGTAGATAATGGAATTTCCTATAGAAAGTCATGCGTTTTGAATTTTTCTGATAAAAGGGCTGTTTATTATGAATTATTGAAGTTCTAAAATTCCGAAATAATTGATTTTTGGAAGTTTTAATTATTTTAATTAAGAAAAACGTTTTTCATATGTTGTGGGCATCATTAACATGTGCAAGGTGGCTGAATTCAGATTCAAGATGTGGGCGTAGGAATTTTGTATATATATATATATATATATATATATATATATATATATATATATATATATATATATATATATTAAATTTTCTGCTTTGGTGTTCTAAGTATTTTCCTATAAATAAGGTGCTTAGGTTAGAATTAAAAATCACACCAGAAACTACAGATTTCTCTCTTTCTCTCTCGATATATTAAGCGTATTCTTGTGAGTATTTTGATAATTTGAGTGTTGGTATACGGTGCAAGTTTCCTTCAGCACTATATCCAGTAGTCCAACCAGAAGTACTATTCTTTCGAGGTAAGGGATGTTATTTCTTCTTAAATGATAATATTTTCTTCAATATCATTATGCAGAAGTATTGGTTGGAAATTTTTATCAAATTTGAAACTTTTAATGTCGGAGTTACTATTCATGAGTTACTATTCACAAATTACTATTCATGAGTTACTATTCACGAGTTACTATTCACGAGTACTATTCACGAAGTATAATGATATTTTTGTGAAATTTCTATCTTTTGGTGTCGGAGTTACTATTCACGTATACGGCACTATTCACGAATATGGTACTATTCACCGAAAAATGAATTTTCTTCTTTTTGTCCAAAATATCTATTCTGGATACTAGCTTTGATTGTATCCATGTTTTGACTATTCTTGAATTTTACTCCACTATGATTATTTATGAGGTATTTTTGGACATGGAATAGCTGAAATGTGAATCCTTAATATTTACTCTTTTGTTTCACTGGATTCGTTTTTTTTAAAATATTTTTCATCATCCCCAGTCTTAAATGATGATATAACTGAATATCTTTGGCCTGTAGTGCAAAGATGAAAGATTTCTTATGAATATCTTTGGCCCATAGTGCAAAGATGAACAGGTGTTGAGATGAACATGACCAACTGATGAATATCTTTGGCCTGTAGTGCAAAGATGACTATTTGATTCAAGATATTTATTGATTGATGTTACAGGGATAAAATATTGATGATGAACTTTTAAATTCATAGATAATCGTAGATTTTATTCTCTACGTAACTCTTCTATGAATTATTATTTTTCGCTGCGAATAATGATTTAAAACTAGTTGTCTATTGTATTCTATTAGATTTTGTCCTGTTGAAGACTAAGGGTAATTTGTTGTATATTATCTTAGTCATAATATTCTTTACGGGGCTAGTTGAGCTCACCCTTTTTCTTTTTGTTCTATTTTTCTTAGGAGGCGAGAATGTAGCGAGTACTAGTCGGGGTATGGAATGATGGTTCAAGATAGTTGTCTTAGTAGTCCTCACTATTTTGTAAAATAGTGTATCAATAACTATAATGAGGACTTAATTGAGTATGAATACTATCTATATGACAATATTTGTATTTAAACTCACAGTATATGTGTTGTCGTATTTTGCACGACAATTGTAATCATAAAGTTGTAGTTATTTTCTGTACCATGTATTTGGCGACTCAGAATGGGTTGGATGGATTGGACCTATTTTGGGGGCGTCACAGTTGGTATCAGAGCTTAGGGATATGATCTCTGGCGGAGATCGGGGAATAGAACTAGGAGGGGAGATACGAGTAAATCCTTCGCTAGTGTGTCCTACCTAAGCTTATCTGTTGGTCGGTCATAATATAGGGATATTATGTGATTTGTTAATTTGTTAAATTAACCCTTGTTTTATAGCAGTATTTGAGAATGTCAACTGAGAATGTTAACAGTGGAGTAAATGAAACCGTGGAGACGCCTGTACTCACCAATGAGGAGAACGTGCAATAGGCTGGCAATGTTCCTCCTGTGAACAACACCAATGAGCAGATGATGAACGATGGGATATTTAGAAGCTTTTTGCAATTCATGCAAAATCAGACAAAAGAGACTCGTGTTCAAAATACAGGAGGAAATGATAGCAATTCACGGTTTGTCACAGCCAAACAGTTCAAAGAATTGGGACCACCAAAATTTAAGGAAAAGTCGGATCCGATCATGGCGAAAACATGGGTCAATCAAATTACAAAGATATTCAATGTCTTGGGATGCATGGAGGAACAGAAGGTTCCATTCGTCACCTTTATGTTCCGTGGCGAGGCAGACTACTTATGGGAGTCTGTGAAGCGTACCCATCCAGCCGCACTCAGCATGTCTTGGGAAACGTTTTAGAAACTTTTTAACGAAAAATACTTTCCTGAAAGTATTCGCCATATGAAGGAGGTAGAGTTTATTAAACTGGAGCAGAGTAACATGACAGTGTCCCAGTATGAGGCGAAATTTGTAGAGTTGTCCAGGTTTGCACCTCATTTGGTGGAGAATGAGGAACGTATGACGCGGATGTTTCTGAGAGGTTTGAAACCCGGCATACGTCAATATCTTATTTCTCATAAATTTTCTCTCTATTCAGATGTTGTCAATAGGGCTCAATTATTAGAGCGAGATAATGAGTACGGTCAATCGAGGGACCATAACCAAGATCATACCGATGACAGCAGTCATCAGAACAATGATAACCAGCGGAGAAAGAAAAATACAGACAAGAACGGCAACCACTCTGGTGGTAATCGTGGCCATAAAAATAGAAGAAGCGAGTCGAGAGGAGATTTTAAAAAGAGGAGATTCAATAATGATAATACGAAGACGTCAGCACCAGCAGCAACTGGTTCCAAGGGAGGAGAACGACCACCGGTTATATGCTATAAGTGCGGAAAAGAAGGACATATCAGCCCAAACTGCCCACAACAGTTTAAGGTATGTTATAACTGTGGAAAGGAAGGACATATCGCTCAAGATTGCACTGTAGCGAAACCAAGTCCAACGGGGGTGGTGACTCAAAAAGTTGTCCCAGAAAAGTCAAAGTCAATGGTTCCTGGAAGAGCGTTTTTCGTGACTGGTCAGAATGCAAGGAACCCGAACGAAGTTAGCACGGGTTAGTTAATTATAAATTTTTACGAAATCTATACCTTATTAGATGCCGGTTCTACCCATTCATTTATCTCTCCTGCTTATACTCAACGTTTAAACTTGACTCCGGAGAAAATTAGACTTTGACTTATCTGTTGAAACTCCGTTAGGAGAAACTTTCGTTACATCCACTATTTATAAATCTTGTTTGATCCAAGTTGGCACCATCACATTACCTGTTGACCTTATCTCTTTAAAGATACTTGCTTTTGATGTGATTTTAGGGATCGATTGGTTAACTACTCATCATGCCAAATTGATTGCTTTTGTAAGGTTGTTAGTTTTCATATTCCTAAGCAACCTGTTATTTAAATTCAAGCAACCAAACCATTGAAGTCAAACTCTATCATATCAAGCCGTAAAGTCATTCGTTTATTGAAAAACGGATGTCAAGCTTTCTTAGATATGTTATGGACTTGAACAAAAATACGTCAGATTTGAATGATATTTCTATTGTTAGTAAATCCCTGACGTATTTCCTGAAGAATTTCTTGGCCTACGCGTGATATTGAATTCTGTATCATCTTTGAATCTGGTACAAAACTCACTTCTAAAATCTCATATCGAATGGCTCCTATTGAACTTTAGGAGTTAAAAACCTAACTGTAGAAGTTTGTACCCGAGCCTCTATCTAGTGACTTCCTTTGTGGAATGCACTGAAGCCAGACTCTCCGTAGGGGATACCATATTCGTGTGCTAGTAAACTGATAGGTGTCATTGTGACGTGCTATCCAAGATTGGGATATGAGTCACAGTTGAGAGCAACCTAAGTCAGTAATCGAAATACGTAGCTTTCTAGTTATTATCAGAGATTCGTAAAAGAATTTTCTCGAATCGCTACTCCATTAACTCAGCTGACTCGAAAAGATACAAACTTCGAATGGACTGAGGAATGCGAGAAGAGCTTCCAAGAATTCAACATGCGACACCGACGTTGGCTCGAGCTGTTGAAAGATTTCGATCACACCATCCAATACCATCCTAGAAAAGTAAACGTGGTCGCTGACGCATTGATCGTATGCGAGTACGAGTGCGATATTGTTGAACATAAAGACCTATTTTGTATAATTTATAAATGATAGAGATAGAGTTAATGACTCTAGGGACCCACGTGATGATATACGAGTAAAATCAACTTTAATCGATAACGTTAAAGCTGCTCAAGCTACAGACCTGGAGCTGATGAATATAAAGAAGAAGGTGCAAGAATGCGTTATTCTAGAAGTAAGAGTCGATGAAGAGAAGAAAGCTCAATCCTTCGATTTATTTGAAATCCTCGATCGAGTAGGAACTGTGGCCTATAGACTCGCCTTAACGCTAAGTATGTCGCGTGTTCATAACGTTATTCACGTATCGATGTTACGTAAATATGTGGACAACCCGAACCACGTTATTAAGTTAGAACCGAACGAGATATCCGAAGACTTAACGTACGAAGAGGTACCTGTTAAGATCTTGGATAGAAAGGAGCATGTCCTACGCACGAAGGTCATGCCACAAGTTAAAGTTTTGTGGAGAAATCATGCTATTGAAGAAATGACCTGGGAGTTAGAAACGAAAATGAAAGCGAAGTATCCTCATTTTTTCGAAATACCAGGTACGACGTCAATTTCGAGGACGAAATTTTATAAGGAGGGGAGGTTGTAAGACTCCAAATTATTAATAAATAAAATTTAAATTTTCTCTATTTATTATTTTGAAATAGTAAGGGTTAAATTGATTAATGAGGTTAGTTATTGGTAAAATGCGCAAATATTTCAAATAAGCATGTGGTTATAAAATATTCATTGTTGTCGGAAAATATTCGGTTGGTCGTAGAATATTCTTACTGTCGGGGAATATTCGTACGACGGCGCAGCCTTGTGTGGGCCCCATAATGGAAAGCAATTAGATGGAGAAAACGACAAGTATAAATTGTTTATAAATAACGGCGTAGTTGTTACCGTTAACACTGTTGGAATACCCGGTGGTTAAAACACAGTAATACGCGTTGTTGCATAGTAGCACACGGTATTGCACCAATTATTGATTCTTATGTAAGAAGACACTACTCAATAATTGTTACAGTAATTACTGTTCAGTATTTTATTTTATTGATTCAATAATTGCTGCGTTGATATTTTATATTACTGTTGTTTTAATAATTGTCACTACAGTATTTTCTATTATCGGAGCAATAATTCATATTATCTGAATAATATTATTAGATAATATTATTGGCAATGTCTAGAAAGTTCTGTCTAAGGAGAGGTTTGGTCATCTAATTGCGCGTCAGTAAGGAGAGATCCTTATTGGAAAGCCCCCTCTTTCCTGTGAACGGCCTGGTTGCTAGTACTGTGATTCTGTAATATTATTTATGAATAATTAATTATTGATTTATATGATGAGGAAAATATTAATTTTATGTAGATATAGATGGAGAAAATTTTTAATGTGACAATTGTTGAAAATTAATATTTTATCTTTTTCTGATAAAATAATTCATTTAAATATATTATTTTAATAATATATTAATGGTGATATTTTTACAATGAATGTGGGATATATGAGTATATGAGGAGGAAGAGTATTTTGTGGCATTAAATGATTAACACATGTTTTGTGTGTCGGTGGACCCTAATAATTGACTGAAATTTGATTATAGCCTGTAAAATCGTCCGTTTATGGATTTCGGTCAATTTCTGTTTAGAATTTGAAAAAACTTTCTTCTGCAAAGTTGTAGATAATGGAATTTCCTATAGAAAGTCGTGCGTTCCAAATTTTTTTGATAAAAGGGCTATTTATTATGAATTATTGAAGTTCTAAAATTCTGAAATAATTGATTTTTGGAAGTTTTAATTATTTTAATTAAGGAAAACGTTTTTCATATGTTGTGGGCATCATTAACATGTGCAAGGTGGCTGAATTCAGATTCAAGATGTGGGCGTAGGAATTTTGTATATATATATTAATATTATATTAAATTTTCTGCTTTGGTGTTTTAAGCATTTTCCTATAAATAGGGTGCTTAGGTTAGAATTGAAAATCACACCAGAAACTATAGATTTCTCTCTTTCTCTCTCGATATATTGAGCGTATTCTTATGAGTATTTTGATACTTTGAGTGTTGTTATACGGTGCAAGTTTTCTTCAGCACTATATCTAGTAGTCCAGCTAGAAGTACTATTCTTTCGAGGTAAGGGATGCTATTTCTTCTTAAAGGATATTAATTTTCTTCAATATCATTATGCCGAAGTATTGGTTGGAAATTTTTATCAAATTTGGAACTTTTTATGTCGGGGTTACTATTCATGAGTTACTATTCATGAGTTACTATTCACGAGTTACTATTCATGAGTTACTATTCACGAATTACTATTCACGAGTACTATTCACGAAGCATAATGATGTTTTTGTGAAATTTCTATCTTTTGGTGTCGGAGTTACTATTCACGTATACGGCACTATTCAAGAATACGGTACTATTCACCGAAAAATGAATTTTCTTCTTTTTGTCCAAAATATATATTCTGGATACTAGCTTTGATTGTATCCATGTTTTGATCCTTTTTGAATTTTACTCCACTATGATTATTTATGAGGTATTTTTGGACATGGAATAGCTGAAATATGAATCCTTAATATTTACTCTTTTGTTTCACTGGATTCGTTTTTTTAAAAATATTTTTCATCATCCTTAGTCTTAAATGATGATATAACTGAATATCTTTGGCCTGTAGTGTAAAGATGAATGATTTCTGATGAATATCTTTGGCCCGTAGTGCAAAGATGAACATGTGTTGAGATGAACATGACCAACTATTGAATATCTTTGGCCTGTAGTGCAAAGATGACTATTTGATTCAAGATATTTATTGATTGATGTTACAAAGATAAAATATTGATGATGGACTTTTAAATTCATAGATAATCGTAGATTTCATTCTCTACGTAACTCTTCTATGAATTATTATTTTTTGCTGCGAATATTGATTTAAAACTTGTTGTTTATTGTATTCTATTAGATTTTCCCTGTTCAAGACTAAGGATAATTTGTTGTATATTATCTTAGTCATAATATTCTTTACTGGGCTAGTTGAGCTCACCCTTTTCCTTTTTGTTCCATTTTTCTCAGGAGGCGAGAATGTAGCGAGTACTAGTCGGGTATGGAATGATGGTTCAAGATAGTTGTCTTAGTAATCCTCACTATTTTGTAAAAAAGTGTACCAATAAGTATAATGAGGACTTAATTGAGTATGAATACTATCTAGATGACAATATTTGTATTTAAACTCACAGTATATGTGTTGTCGTATTTTGCACGACAATTGTATTTATAAAGTTGTAGTTATTTTTTGTACCATGTATTTGGCGACTTAGAATGGGTTAGATGGATTGGACCTATTTTGGGGGCGTCACAATAACTTAAAATATTTTTAATTCATTTATACCCTTTTTAAATGATTTTTTAAATTAATAAAACCATTTTTAAACAATTAATATAATATAATTATTAAATAAATTTAATATCTTTTATAATAATTGAATAATCAATAATATTAATTTATTAATGAAATTATCCTTTAAATGTTAAAAGTTATATTTTATAACTTAAAATATCTTTAAACACTTTATTTTCATTTAAAATGATTATTATAATCTAAAAATCATTTTTAAACTAAATTATTTAATATAATTATTAAATAACTTTAATATCATTAATAATAATTAATTAATAAAATTTATCTTTAAATATTAAAAGTTATATTTTATAACTTAAAATATTTGTAAATACCTTATTATTATTTAAAATAATTTTTAATATAATAAAATCATTTTTAATTAATTTATTTTATTCATTTAGTAAATAACTTAATTATCATTAATATTAATTTATTAATGAAATTTATCACAAAATATTAAAAGTCAGTAAAAATAACTTAAAATATTTTCTTATATCATAATATAATTTTAAATAATTTTTCAAGTATTAAAATTATTTTTAACTAATTTATTTAATAATATAATTAAATAAATTTAATACCTTTAATATTCCAAAAATATTAAATATTTATGAAATATATTTAAAATAATAAACTAATTTTTGGAATTTAAAATAATTTTTAATAATTTATTTTATTTTTTTAATAATTAAAAATTGATTTTTTATAATTATTTATTAATTTTCGAAAAATAAAATACTATTTGTAGCTAAAGAATGCATATAGCGACAGAAGCGTCACTATAGGTGTTCTTCGTGTTCTTGACCAAACCCAGAAAATGCATGGTAGTGAATGAATGGGCAGGTTTGACCAGCAATTAATCTTCACACAAAGTGTTTCTGGACATGTTGTTGATTAGATCATGCAGTACTCGTACAAGACTACACGATCCAGCAACAATAATGATCATAACTTGCATATCAAACGAAATTTGAGCCTTCAAAGAAGCTGTCAGAGCTGTTCTTCATTTCTTGGTTGCCCAGAAATGAAGAACAGTACGACTGGCCTACTTTGGGCTTCCACAACTTGTGATCTAGGTGATGTTTTAGTGATTTAAGAGATCCAGGTTGTATAACACATGTAGTACTACAGATCTAACACCAAACATTATCATAATCATCAACAGATCAAGCATAAAAAAGCCGGTCAAACCATGTCAGACGACATGGTCAAGCGTTTTATGGGTTACCCAGAAAACAGCTTCCATGTTCGTCTGTCCTAGTTTGACCATCCACTGTAATCATCCAGTTTTGTATTTAGGAGATTTTAAGGCATAAACATATAGTGTAAACTACATATTACAACTTAGATAACAAAACAACAACAAAACTCCAATACACTGACTGATCAAGACGGTTAAAAATGTTGTCAGGCCGGTTCTGGGCTGTTTCTGGGTTACCCAGAAACACCCGGTCATGGCCAGTCAATGCATTTTGACCTTAAATATCTTGCAATATATGATCGATACGACCCTGATTCAAGTTCTAGATCCTAGACCACATAACATACTACAAGTATAAACCTTCAAAACACAAAAATCATAAACAGGTTGAGATTTACACCTCTGATATTTGATGTCATACCACAAAATAAAAAATTTCCAAATTTTGTAAAATGGTAAATCCGAGCCTCTAGATGTTATGGATCTAACATCTAGCAACCCAGATCACAAATAGACACTACTAATAACATATTCTAACACTCAAACATAACATCTAACAACATAAAATTTGACAGATTTTTGAGTAGGGTTTATACCTTTACTTTGATCAATTTTGATCTAAGGCTACTGATTTGTTTTTGATATTAGTGGGGCTCGGTTCTTGACTGATCTTAGGAGATAATTTCGTAGGTTTGGGGCTTCAGAGAAAAGGTTTGAGTGTTGGACAAAAATAAGTGAACAAATGACACTTTCTCTTTGTCCAAATTTATTTATAATACTTGTGTGCATTGTATATGGCTGATTGCTGGCTGAGTTGCTATCATTTTAAGTCACAATTGTCAACATAGTTGGTCTTTTCAAAATCCAACAACTCAAACACTTATCAAAATCCAATAATTTAAGAGGGGTAAAATGGTCTTTTCGCTTGGAAATTTAAGGGCATACTTGTCATCCTTGTAAACCCTTAGGGTTTGACCCTTAGGGTTTAACCTTAAGGTTTAGCACAAACCAAATGTAGGATTTAGCAATTAGGGTTTGCACAAAAAATAAAATTAAATAAAAATTAAATAACTTTTAGTTTCTAAAATTTTGAAATTTGAGTTTTCTAATTATAATTAATTTTTTAATTACTTTATACAGGAACATTAGGGTTTAAAATCACTAATTATAATTAACATTGCTAAAATATCAATTAGGGTTTATGATTTTGATAATTAGGGTTATCAATTTATAATTAGGTTTTCTAATTATCAAATTAGGGTTTAAAATTTTAAGGTTTCCCAAAATTAACAATTTTAATTATAATTCTTGTTAATTAATCACATTAACACAATTACAACCACTCTCGAACTCTAATTTAAATTTTAAATTAGGGTTTTTTTTAAAATATCTTAGGGTTTTCTAAAAATTAATTAGGGTTTCTAGATTATAATTAGGTTTAACCTAATTAATCAAATCATTATATAATACACATCATAAAACATATAACACCGTCATATAACAGTCTTAAACTCACAGTTGATTTTCAAATTAGGGTTTCCCTCAGTAAAAATTAGGGTTTAACCAATTAATATTAGGGTTTTAAAATTAAACACCATAATTGACTAATCATCATCAACACGTATATACAGCACATATTTATAGTACTGAAAAATTAAAATATAATTAATATTATATTATTATTCTCATACCTTGACAATAATTCAAAATTAGGGTTTTGATTCCATATCTGATTTATTCGTCATATTTAACCTTAATAATTAAGATAAAATAATTAACCTAATAATCTGTTCTAAAATTCATATAATAAAATAATTATTATAATTATTCTAAAATCACTCCATATATTATTTAAATAATATATGAATATATTTTCATGGAAAATAGTTAATAAAAAAAATTTCACTATAAAATTAATTATTATAAAAATATACTTTTTAATAATCAATTATTCTAAAATAAATTTACTTGTAAATAATCATGTAATAAATATATTTTTATTTATCACATAAATACATATACACACTATCTTGTACAAATCCTCATCCTTAAAATATAAAAAAAAAATTATACGCAAAATTTCTCATTTATTTATATAGAAAATATCGGGTTGTTACATTCACCCTCCCTTATAAAGATTCTGTCCCCGGAATCACCGTTTTAAAACCTATACATACACGGGTACATAGCCCACATACTCTTCGCAAGTAGATCTCGACCAACTTTGATCGAAATGATCTTTAACTATTCACATAAAGCTAGTCTATCTGATTAAACGAAAATTTGATTTCTAAAAGAACTCAGATTCCACTTTCAAAATAACCTATAAAATAACTTACTATATTTATAAGAAAATAAAATGGGTTTGAATTATACCTGGAGTTGTATCCCCGGCTGCTACAAAATCTTGCACAATCATGTTGAAGACTCCTTCGGGTGGTTTTGTTGGTTTGTTTGTCGAAGTTGGTCCCGTTATCGCCAGCATCCCGCTACTTTTTCCTGTATTCACATTCCTTGCCTCCCTTCTTTTCCTTGGACAGTCTTTCGCCTTATGCTCCATTGATGCACAAATAAAACACCCACTATACTTTCTTAAATTGTGGCAGTTAGGAGAGATATGTCCCTCCTGCCCACACTTGTAGCACACTAACTTTCCTTTTAAACACTCCCGAGTGATTCTTTCCACAATTCCTACAATGCACAACTTGTTTCTTTCCACCTTCTGGCCTACTTTTCGTATTCCCTACCTTATCTCCTTTCCTCTTTCTAGTTCTACTACCGCTACTCACATCTCTGGCTTTAACTTGATTTGTCTCCCACCAAAAATTTGCCCCTCCTTTCATTGTACAGGTGGCAAAAGCTGTCTTTTTCCCCTTCGTTACTCTAGCTATCACAACCACTTCTACAGGGTCAGCTGATCCTCTAAATCCTGGTGGTTCGATTACCTTGAAGTCTTCGAAGTTTGCCGATTGATTGCCTGGATGATTCCCCGCGGTTGGTAATCCCTTCTGCATAGCTTAAGCGTTTATATTCGTCAAAGTCTGTATCGGGTCTGGTTTTCCTCCAGCTTTGTTAACATGTTGTTTTGCCCTTTGATTTCGGTTTCGTCTTTATGGCATTATCTGATTAAATTATTCTTTATTACTTACATTCTAAGCCTTATCGTATACATTTAGCATATAACACGAAAGTTTGTGCTCAAATAATCATGTACTCAAAATAATAGTTTTTTTTTTGAAAACTTGGTTTATTGCATTAACCAATGATCAGATAAATAATTATTATCTTTATACAAAACTCATTTCATTAATCCCATATAAATTCAAATTTATAGCACTTAACATACCATAACACATACTGCTGTAAACATCCGCTATCCCTTTGTGACTCAAAAGTCGGGAATCGTTGCTATAACTTATATAAAAGTTAAAAATATTACCTTATACAGACATACTTATCATATACACTACATAGAATCATACATAGTAATACTAATACTACTTATTTCCTACGCCTTCACTAATAATCAATTGCTTAGTAATCTATATAGTCACCTTATCCTCGATAATCCATTCACACCTAACTACACCTAGTTCGCCCAGCTTACCATACATTATGAGTTTAAGAACTCACCACAAACATATGAGTTTAAGAACTCGACATTGACCACATATTCTTTAACTATGCTTTACCTATCAGTCATACTATCGTTTCAGGGTCCGGTACTATACTTTTCAAAACAACCACCTCATTGAGGTAGCTTTCGATGTGACTCTCTATTTTAGCTATTGGCTTTGATATTGGCTCGGTTATGGAGGTTGACTTCTTCTTTACGATTTGAGGGTATCCTAATCCTTTTCTATCTGACATCTGCACACAAACTATCTTGATTATCACTTAATATATACACACAATAATTAATAGTTTTATATAAGTTATCTTTTATTCAATTCATCTCCCTTTTTAAACTCTATATGAGTTATTTGTATTTTTAACGTTTCTCTCTATTCTAAGGTTATAGCCTAAGGTCTAATCCACCTAAGGTTTTTAACCCTAAGCTCCGATACCATAATGTGACGCCCCCAAATTCAGGTACTTGAAACCTGAACTCGGTGCTTCACGATACCATTTCTATGAGCGGAATAATACTAATAATAATAACAATAATATAAAAATCAAAATTAATTTATATTTATCAGAGTTTAATCCCAAGTACGCAACCTTTACTATAATTCCTTACATGATAGATAATACATATCATTGCCTTGATACAGTTTAACTGTTACAAAAGATACCATTAAACATATTCTGTTTGCTTTCCTTTTCACTAGTTCTTGTCTGAACCTTCAGGTTGATCACGCTTAGCTGAAAACATTTAAATAAAGCAAGAGTGAGCATTTAAGTGCCCAACAAAGTAATAACAATTATAAATATAATTAGCGAAAAGAAATAAATGTTTTCTTTGTACATCACTTCTACAACGAATTTATAGTTGTGAAGTAAACTAAACCGATAATAATAACATAACAATTTTATCTCAAATTTTTGAAACTACGTATTGACTATATATATAGGGTAGTCGACATACTATGAACATTGTTTTTAGTTTTTGCTAAGGTTTAGCAAAACTTAATCTGCAAACCGTCATAACTTACAGGCACGAGGGTGATCTGCCCAATGTGCCCTGTATTGATCAATACTATATTACAAGAACGATATTATCGTTCAGTCTGTCCGCCTTGGGCGCATAAAAATTTTCCCGCGATCGGGATGTTCATACTTAGACTGGAATCCAAACCAAAATAATTTGATTGGATACAAAAAGATTTTAACTTATTCAACGATATTTCTGAATTTGTGTCTAGCAGGGTCAAATAGCTTAGACAGCTTATATATATATATATATATATATATATATATATATATATATATATATGTGTGTGTGTGTGTGTGTGTGTGTGTGTGTATGTATGTGTGTGTGTGTAATTAAATACAATGATTATCCAAGTGGGGACACTTGTATAACCATGTTTAGAAATTAACGAACAGAATATATATCTGAATTATCATATACTAACACGTTGATAAACAATGATCGGATATAGAATATATCACAATAGGGTTAATAATATAGCATAATAATAATAATATAATTTTGAAACTTCTTACTCATGTCCAGTGCATAAAGGAAATGCAAAGGTAAGATACTTGCCTGGTTTGCTGCTTACAGTACATAATTTTGATTTATCTTTTATATCACGACCTATCATTAATCAGATCATTCGTTCGATTAGAACAATATACTATAACACATAGTATTGTATTTCGCAGTCAGCCAATATCCTAATCACATTGTCACATATGTTTAACAGCCATTGAATCACGAATAAACACATATACAATCAAAATATCTAAGTCCAGATTAATTTCTGAAACATGTCAGTGTACCGACAAGTTTATCGGGTAATTATCGAGTCTAAGACTTTGTCCTGTAACTTAGTATCAGTCATATTATTTTTAAATGACTTAATATACTTTTAAAACATTTATTATAATTTATCATGAATTTTCAAACATCGGAATCATTATTAAATGATTTAAATATTAAATAATTCTATCATCATTAATATTTAATTAATATTAAACTATTAATGAAATCATTTTCAAAATATTAAAGTTATTTCTAATAACTCAAAATACTTTTAAAGTATTAATATTACCTTTAAATAATTTTTTAAAATACTTAAAATCATTCTTAAATAATTACCATTAATATTTAAATATTAATCCAAATACTAAAAGTCATTAATTATAACTTAAAATATTTTTAATTCTTTTATACCCTTTTTAAATGACTTTTTAAATTAATAAAACTATTTTTAAACTATTTATTTAATATAATTATTAAATAAATTTAATATCTTTAATAATAATTTAATAATCATTAATTTTAATTTATTAATAAAATTATCCTTTAAATATTAAAAGTTATATTTTATAACTTAAAATATCTTTAAACACTTTATTTTCATTTAAAATGATTATTATAATCTAAAAATTATTTTTAAACTAAATTATTCAATATAATTATTAAATAACTTTAATACCATTAATAATAATTAATTAATAAAATTTATCTTTAAATATTAAAAGTTATATTTTATAACTTAAAATATTTGTAAATACCTTATTATTATTTAAAATGATTTTTAATATAATAAAATCATTTTTAATTAATTTATTTAATTCATTTAGTAAATAAATTAATTATCATTAATATTAATTTATTAATAAAATTTATCACAAAATATTAAAAGTCATTAAAAATAACTTAAAATATTTTCTTATATCATAATATAATTTTACATGATTTTTCAAGTATTAAAATCATTTTTAACTAATTTATTTAATAATATAATTAAATAAATTAAATACATTTAATATTCCAAAAATATTAAATATTTATGAAATATATTTAAAATAATTAAAAACTAATTTTTAGAATTTAAAATAATTTTTAATAATTTATTTTGTTTTTTTAATAATTAAAAACTGATTTTTTATAATTATTTATTAATTTTCGAAAAATAAAATACTATTTGTAGCTAAAGAATGCCTATAGCGACAGAAGCGTCGCTATAGGTATTCTTCGTGTTCTTGGCCAAACCCAGAAAATGCATGGCAGTGAACGAATGGGCAGGTTTGACCAGCAATTAATCTTCACACAAAGTGTTTCTGGACATGTTGTTGATTAGATCATGTAGTACTCGTAGAAGACTACACGATCCAGCAACAATAATGATCATAACTTGCATATCAAACGAAATCTGAGCCTTCAAAGAAGCTGTCAGAGCTGTTCTTTATTTCTTGGTTGCCCAAAAATGAAGAACTGTACGACTGGCCTACTTTGGGCTTCCACAACTTGTGATCTAGGTGATGTTTTAGTGATTTAAGAGGTCCAGGTTGTATAACACATGTAGTACTACATATCTAACACCAAACATTATCATAATCATCAACAGATAAAGCATAACAGAGCCGGTCAAACCATGTCAGACGACGTGGTCAAGCGTTTTCTCGGTTACCCAGAAAACAGCTTCCATGTTCATCTGTCCTAGTTTGACCATCCACTGTAATCATCCAGTTTTGTATTTAGGAGATTTTAAGGCATAAACATATAGTGTAAACTACATACTACAACTTAGATAACAAAACAACAACAAAACTCCAATACACTGACAGATCAAGACGGTTAAAAATGTTGTCAGGCCGGTTCTGGGCTGTTTCTGGGTTACCTAGAAACACCCAGTCATGGCCGGTCAACGCATTTTGACCTTAAATATCTTGCAATATATGATCTATACGACCCTGATTCAAGTTCTAGATCCTGGACCACATAACATACTACAAGTATAAACCTTCGAAACACAAAAATCATAAACAGGCTGAGATTTACAGCCTCTGACATTTGATGTCAGACCACAAAATAAATTTTTTCCAGATTTTGTAAAATGCTAAATCCGAGCCTCTAGATGTTATGGATCTAACATCTAGCAACCCAGATCACCAATAGACACTACTAATAACATATTCTAACACTCAAACATAACATCTAACAACAGAAAATTGGACAGATTTTTGAGTAGGGTTTATACCTTTACTTTGATCAATTTTGATATAAGGCTACTGATTTGTTTTTGATATTAGTGGGGCTCGGTTCTTGACTGATCTTAGGAGAGAATTTCGTAGGTTGGCTTCAGAGAAAAGGTTTGAGTGTTGGACAAAAATAAGTGAACAAATGACACACACTCTCTCCAAATCTATTTATAATACTTGTGTGCATTGTATATGACTGATTGCTGGCTGAGTTGCTGTCAGTTTAAGTCACAATTGTCAACATAGTTGGTCACCAACTCCAACAACTCAAACACTTGTCAAAATCTAATAATTCAAGAGGGGTAAAATGGTCTTTTCGCTTGGAAATTTAAGGGCATACTTGTCATCCTTATAAACCCTTAGGGTTTGACCCTTAGGGTTTAACCTTAAGGTTTAGCACAAACTAAATGTAGGATTTAGCAATTAGGGTTTGCACAAAAAAATAAAATTAAATAAAAATTAAATAACTTTTAGTTTCTAAAATTTTGAAATTTGGGTTTTCTAATTATGATTAATTTTTTAATTACTTCATATAGGAACATTAGGGTTTAAAATCACTAATTATAATTAACATTGCTTATAAAATATCAATTAGGGTTTATGATTTTGATAATTAGGGTTACCGATTTATAATTAGGTTTTTTAATTATCAAATTAGGGTTTAAAAATTTAGGGTTTCCCAAAATTAATAATTGTAATTATAATACTTATTAATTAATCACATTAACACAATTACAACCACTCTCGAACTCTAATTTAAATTTCAAATTAGGATTTTTTTAAAAAAATATCTTAGGGTTTTCTAAAAATTAATTAGGGTTTCTAGATTATAATTAGGGTTTACCTAATTAATCAAATCATTATATAATACACATTAAAAAATATATAACACCGTCATATAACAGTCTTAAACACACAGTTAATTTTCAAATTAGGGTTTCCTTCAGTAAAAATTAGGGTTTAACCAATTAATAATAGGGTTTTGAAATTAAACACCATTATTGACTAATCATCATCAACACGTACATACAACATATATTTATAGCACTGAAAAATTAAAATATAATTAATATTATATTATTATTCTCATACCTTGACAATAATTCAAAATTAGGATTTGGAGTCCATATCTGATTTATTCGTTATATTTAACCTTAATAATTATGATAAAATAATTTACCTAATAATCTGTTCTAAAATTCATATAATAAAATAATTATTATAATTATTCTAAAAATCACTCCATATATTATTAAAATAACATATGAATATATTTTCATGGAAAATTATTAATAAAAATATTTCCACTATAAAATTAATTATTATAAAAATATACTTTTTAATAATCAATTATTCTAAAATAAATTTACTTGTAAATAATCATGTAATAAATATATTTTTATTTACCACATAAATACATATACACACTATCTTGTACAAATTCTCATCCTTAAAATATAAAAAAAAAAATTTATACGCAAAATTTCTCATTTATTTATATAGAAAATATCAGGTTGTTACAATATTCTTGAAGAAAACGTTCACTGTTTTCTACGCTTAAAGCTTTTTAAAACTCTAAAAAATACGCTCAAGATTATAGAAGAAGAATTATCTGATTTTGTTGTGATTTTAAATTTCTAACTTAAGCGTCTATTTATAGGAAAATGCTAGAACGTCATACGAGACTAAATAATAAAATATTAATATAACCATTCAAGCACGCCACATTGAAATTTCAGCATTCCACTTTGAATTTGCAGCCAACCATTTTAGATTTTCCACAACAAAATAAAAGTGGGTCCCCCATGTTTTAATAAAAATATTTTAATTTTTGAAACTTCAATAATTCAAATAAAATAGCCCTTTAATCAGAAAAATATGAATTTTATGTCCATTCCACAGGAAATCGAATTCTCTACAACTTTGTAGCTTTAAGTTTTTCCAAATTCCAGACGAAAAATATCCGAAATCCACAAACGGATAATTTTTAACACCTTTTAAAGTTCATAACATATCATGCGTTCATTTTTAACGGTTCAAAATTTGTGTACATATACTCAACTTATATATTCATAACATATCCAAAAATCACAACGATCCAACGGTCGGATTAAAATTATAACTCACACAATAGAGCTTTAAGAACACTGATTTGATTTTTAATACCTCTATTTCGACAAAAATACAGATAAAACAGTTCAACATTAATTTCTTCATTTATAACCACATAAAATAAATATTTTTCTATCCATCATTTATGTCCACATAAAATAAATATTTTCTTATCATATAAATTAATAATTAATTATTTACAAATAATATTACAGAATCACAATAATGACAACCAGGTCGTTCTTAGAAAATAGGGGGCTTTCCGATAAGGATTTCTCCTTACTGGCGCGCAATTAGGTGACCAAACCTCTCCTTGATAGAACTTTCTAGACATTGCCAATAATTCTATCTAATAATATTATTCAAATAATATGAATTATTGATTTGATAATGGAAACTACTGTACAGTGATAATTATTGAACAACAATAATATAAAGTATTAACGTAGCAATTATTGAACCAATAAGATAAAATATTAAACAGTAATTACTGTAACAATTATTGAGTAGTGTCTTCTTACGTAAGAATCAATAATTCAAAAATAATGTGCAATACCGTGTGCTACTGTGCAACAACGCATATTACTGTATTTTAACCACCGGGTTTCGCCGTTATTTTATAAAAAGATATTTTTGTCGTTTTCTCAATCCGACAATAATTCTGTTGTGGGGTCCACCAATGATTGTGCTGTCATACAAATATTCTCTGTTAAAACGAATATTCCCCGACCAATCGAATATTATATAACAACTTGCGTACTTTACAAAATTTATAAGTATTATCCACAACTATAACATTATATCAAATTCACTCCATAATATTCAAAAATGATATTTATAGAAAATTCATATTTATTCATAAAAGTTGGGGTCTTACAACCTCCCCTTCTTATGAAATTTCGCCCTCAAAATTAGGGTACGTACCTGGTATGTCAAAGAGGTAAGGATACCTAGATTTCATTTCAAATTCTAACTCCTAGGTCATTTTCTCAACATCGTGGTTTCTCCACAAAACTTTGACTTGAGGTATAACCTTAGAGCGTAAAATATGCTCCTTCTTATTCAAGATTTTAACAGGAACCTCTTCATACGTTAAATCTTCCATTATTTCATTCGGTTCTAACTCAATAATGTGGTTCGAGTCTTTCACATATTTACATAACATAGATATATGAAAAACGTTATGAACATGAGACATACTTGGCGGTAAGGCGTGTCTATAGGCCACAGTTCCTACTCGTTCGAGGATTAAAAATGGGCCAATGAATCGAGGATTGAGCTTTCCTCTCTTTCCAAATCTCGTAACTCCTTTCCATGGAGCAACACGTAACAACACATGATTTCCAATATCGAATTCCACGTCCTTTCGATGAAGATCATGATAACTCTTTTGTCGATCTTGTGAGGTTTTTGTACGTTGTCGGATCGTTTGAATCTTTTCCATAGTCATACGTACCAACTCTGGTCTCAACAACGTTGCTTCACCCACCTCATCCCAGCATACTAGAGAACGACACTTTCTTCCATATAACGCCTCGAATGGAGCCTTGCCAATACTTGCTTGATAACTGTTGTTGTAGGAAAACTCCACCAATGGTAAAAACTTGTCCCAACTTCCCTTGAAGTCAAGGACACAAAGTCTTAATAGATCTTTAAGAGTTTGAATAGTCCTCTCTGACTGCCCATTCGTTTGAGGATGATAAGCTGAACTAAATCGTAAATTCGTGCCCATAGCTTTTTGCAAACTAACCCAAAATCTTGAAGTGAATCTTGGGTCTCGATCAAAAATTATGGATACTGGCATACCATGCAATCTTACAATCTCGTTTATGTACATACAAGCAAGACTTTCAAGTGTATAAGTTTCTCGTATAGATAAAAAATGAGCCGACTTGGTCAATCTATCAATAATAACCTAAATCGCATCTATGCCTTGAGAAACCTTGGGAAGACCGATAACAAAATCCATGTTAATGTGCTCCCACTTCTATTCTGGAAATTCAAGTGGTTGCAATGGACCTTTTGGTACTTGATGCTCCGCCTTGACTCATTGACAAGTTAGACACCTTGAGATAAACTCCGCAATCTCTCTCTTCATATTGCTCCACTAAAATGTATGTCGAAGATCATGATACATTTTGGTACTCCCAGGATGGATTGCAAACGGTGTGTTGTGCGCCTCCATCATGATTTTATACTTTAAATCAGGGTCGTTAGGAACACAAAGTCTGGAGTTGACTCTAAGTATTCCTTCTTCATCGATTCTTGCTTCCGGTATAGATCCTTCTTGCACTTTCTTCCTCATACGCATCAGCTTCAATCTTCGCCGGGTCAACAGATATTCCATGACTTGATACTACGTGCCCAAGGAATGCTACTTCCTCTGGCCAAAACTCGTATTTCTTCAACTTGGCATAAAGCTTATTTTCACGAAGCTTTTAGAGTATCAGCCTTAAGTGTTGCTCATGATCTTCACGACTTTTGGAATATATAAGGATGTCATCAATAAAGGCGACCACAAAGTGATCCAAATATTCCTTGAATACTCGGTTCATCATATCCATGAAGGCAGTAGGAGCATTAGTCAATCCAAAAGACATGACTAGGAATTCATAATGCACGTACCGTGTTCTAAAAGCCGTCTTTGGAATGTCATCGGTTCTAACCTTTAACTGATGATATTCGAAACGAAGATCGATCTTTAAAAAAAATTTGGCGCCTTGTAACTGGTCAAATATGTCATCAATATGTGGCAATGGGTTCCTATTTTTGACAGTGACATGGTTCAACTCCCGATAATCAATACAAAGTCGCATACTCCCATCTTTCTTCTTCACGAATAGAACAGGAGCACCCCAAGGAGACGTACTAGGACGAATGAAATCGATGTCTAACAATTCCTGCAATTGGGTCTTTAACTCCTGAAGTTCAATAGGAGCCATTTGATATGTGGCTTTGGAAATGTGTTTTGTACCAGGTTCAAGGTCGATACAAAATTCAATTTCTCGCTCTGGGGGTAGGCTAGGAAGTTCTTCAGGGAATACGTTAGGAAATTTATTAACAATAGAAATATCATTCAAAACTGACATATTTTTGTTTAAATCCGTGACATGAGCTAAGAAATCTTGACATCCATTTTTTTTTCAATAAACAAATAGCTTTATGACTTGAGATGACAGTGATTGATTTTAATGGTTTGGTTGGTTGAATTCGCATGATAGGTTGGTTAGGAATATAAAAGCTAGCAATCTTACGAAAATAATCAATTTTTACATGATGAGTAGTTAACCAATCAATCCCTAGAATTACGTCAAATTCAAGTATTTTCAATGAAATAAGATTGACAGATAATGTGAGGGTACCTATTTGAACCAAACAAGACTTATAAACAGTGGATGTAATGAAGATTTCTCCCAATGGAGTTTTAACAGATAAGTCAAAGTCTAATTTCTCCGGAGTTAAATTTAAACGTTGAGCGCAAGTAGGAGAAATAACAGAATGGGTAGAACCGGTATCAAATAAGGTATATACTTCGCTAGAATTTATGATAAGTTTACCCGTGATGACCTCGTTCGGGTTCTTTGCTTTCTGGGAGGTCACGACAAACGCTCTCCCTTGAACTACCAATTTTAACTTTTCTGGGACGGCCTTTGGTGCCTCTATACCAGCTGGACTTGTCTTTGGTACAGGACAAAATCAGGCTAGGTAACCTTCTCTTCCACAATTATAACACACTTTGGACTGCATCGCGCAGTTCAGATTGATGTGTCCCTCCTCTCCGCATTTGAAGCATATGATAGGTGATCGTTCTCCTTGCTTAACAACGGGTGCTGGTGCTGACATCTTTCTATCATTGTTGAATCTCGTCTTCTTGAAATGTTCACTCTTATTGTCTTGGCCATGATTAACACCAAAGTGGTTACCATTTTTGGCATGTTAATTACCTCCACATTTGTTGTCACCGCTTCGATGACTGCTACCACTGGTATTATCATTTTGTCAGCTGCTCTCTCTTGGTTGGGTTGACTCGTTATCGCGCTCCAATAACTGAGCCCTATTTACAACATCTGAATACAAACATAGCTTGTGAGAAATTAAGTATTGGCGTATCTCAGGTTTCAAACCTCTTAGAAACATCCGTGTCATTCTCTCCTCGTTATCAACTAAGTGGGACGCAAACTGGGACAACTCAGCAAATTTGGCTTCGTAGTATGACACGATCATATTGTTTTGCTCCAGTTTAATGAACTCTACCTCTTTCATATGACGAATACTTTCGAGAAAGTACTTGTCATTGAACAGTTCTTAGAACTTCTCCCAAGACATCTTCAGTGCGACAGGTTGAGTACGCTTTACAGATTTCCACCAGTAATCTGTGTGACAACCCGAGAATTTAGATAATTATTAAAACCCTAAAATGATGGATTAAAGGTTATAAGATGAACCTAGACAGAAAATAAGTGTATGAAATTGACGTTTCTGTGAAGGAATTTTATGGATTTCAAAATTTTTAAGAAGAACCTATATGGTTTCTTAATTGAATAAGAATAATGAGATATGGGTTACAAAATTCTAAAACCCTAGAAATGAATTGATATGTATTTGAATGAATATCAATAATGAGGTATTATGATACCTGTAAAATTTGATGTGAATTAAATAGTGTAAGAAATGTTATACTAATACAGGTGGAATTTTATTACGAAATAAGATTTCACAGGAAGAAAAGCTATGAGGTTAAACGAAGATGAGTATATGTATAGAAATATATATACGTAGTAAGGTGCTATAAATATTTTAGCAAGAGGAATAATGAATTAAGTTAATGACATAAGGATCAAGATAAAACTATGTTAGTAATTAACATAGTTTGAATGTGGGCCTTGATTGGCAAATAAGAAGATAAATAAGTTTAAAGTCGTTAGTTAATACGATTAGCAATAAGAAGGGAGTAATTTAAAACTCAAAAGTTGAGTTAGAGATAGAATATTGAAGCACGGACTGCTCGGTTGCGTCCGGAACGTCAAGTTTAGTCAAAATAGACAGTAAATACAAAATGTGTAAAGGTTGACTTTTGGTCAAAGTCAACAATTGACTTTTTACGGAGAAAAGTCAAAATTAGTGTGAGATGTGAAATATGTTATGATTATGTGAATTATGTGTATGATTAAATAAATATACATTATATGATGTGATTACATTTATTTTGTATATAAAAGTGAATTAAGAATTAAGTTACGTAACCTAATATATATATTAGGTGTTGTAATTAAATAACCTAAAAGGTTATAAATTGGGAGAATATTAGTATATAAATATATATACTAACACGAAGATATTTATTTTATGTATCTCAAATAATTAATTTTGTAACCAAGTTTAATTGGGTTATGAAATTAAAAATGCATTGGTATGAAATTTATTTACAAAAGTGTAGTGGAACCCTAATTAGATGATTAGGGTAAAATAGAATTAAAAGTATTGGACTTTAATAATATCATAGCCCAATAATTTAAATAGAGTCAAAGAGAATTAAATTTGATGGACTAAGGAAGTTTTATTATTTAAACAAGCTCAATTAATTAATTAAGTATGGAACTTGTAGATAAAGTGATTAAGGGCAATTAAATTATTTAATCTAGCCAATATACTATGTATGAGACAAGTATTATATTGACCCAATTTAATTAGGGTTGAAAGCCCAAGTTGGTTGTTGTTAGTAAGTAAAACAAGTAAATTTGTTAGCTCAATGAAATTAATTAAGGACCCAAACTAAGCCCACTTGTGGGAGGATGATAATATTAAAAATAATATTAAGATAAGAGATATATTTTTTATTATATCAAGTTATTAATTTTATAATTTAATTAAAACACGTTTAATTGAGTTATAAAATTTAATGTGCTAAAGTGAGGATTTAAATTCTATATATTTGGAATGGATACCCTAATTAAATATTTAGGGTGAGTTAAGATGGAAAAGATTGGAATATGTAAATATTACATAGCCCAAATGATTAATTGAAAGCCCAAAAGATTAAGATAGTGGCCCAATTGTTAAAACCAATTAAAGAAGGGCATATTAGACAATTGTTATATTAGAAATAATAATAATAATATGTGGCCATAAGAAGGCCACATGTGCCGAATTTGTGGAGGAGAAAAAAAAATAAAAGAATCGACAATTAGAAGAGAAAGAGAGAAAGAGAAAAGAAAAAAAAAGAAGAAAGAGAAAGGGAGAAAAAAGAAGAACGAGAAAGAGAGAGAAGAAGAAGTGACCGAAGCCATGGATGAGTAGGAGAGGAGGGGGGGTAGCCCATGAGGGAGAAGAAGAGGAGATAGAAGGTTTTCCATGGAAGAAGGAAGAAGAAGAAGGAAAATAAAGGTATAATTTCTTCCTTTATTATTTTAATTTGAAAAGGGGGTTTTGATTTAGATGTATAAAACCCTATGATTAATGTGTTTTTTTTCATGGATTCATGTATGGATTTACCCATATTGTGTGTTTATTTTGTTGGAATCAAAAAGAAATTTTTTTTTCTAGTTTATGAAACCTATTTCTATTTACTTTGAAAATCCACCGTTTTAAATCTATAACTCTTTTTTACGATCCGTCAAAGAGGGGTGCTAGATATATGTGTTTACTAGTTAACCCAAGTTGTAGCACTCAAAAATGTTGAGTTTTCATGGAGTAGTGGCTGTGGAAGCCAAAACAGTCCCGATTTTTGGAAAAAATAAATAGGACTGTTTTGGACCAGCCAGCAACGGGGGCATTTTCGTCCACTTTTTGTGCTTGAAAAATTCTGAAAAAATTTGGAGTGTTAATATCAGAAGATATGAAGAATGTGTAAAAATTTGAGAATTTTTGGCCATACGGTTTGAGAGTTATGGATTTTACGGTGAATGACTATTTTTATGAAGTCACCAAAATAACTCTCTGTATATAAGTCTAAAAATTACAATATTTTTACTAGAAGTACATGTGCATAACAGGATCATACTGTAAAAATTTTAGAATTTTTGGAGTTAAATTCGATTTATGAAAAATCGGAGAAGATTTGGCTATTATGGACTATTTAAATATAGTAAATCTATTTAAAAATTTTCGATAAAAATATATGTTCAACATGGAACTATATTCTGTCAAATCCCAGAAAAGAAATATTTTTAAAGCTGATTTGGTATTTTTCATCTAAATGATGATAAATGGATTTAATTAAATATATGATGTCCAAAAATATGAAAAAAATACGATTTATGACTTGAGACCCTTGAGCATGGTTTATGTAAATTTTTGATGAAGATTTGGGTCGGGTGTGAAGTATTGTGATGTTTATGACATTTTAAAATGATTAAATACATTATTTGGTAAAGTGTAAACAATTAAAATAAATTATTTATAAGCTTAGTAAATGATTAAAATATTGTTATAATATTAATAATATTAGGTTATGAGATTATTGAGTGATTAATAACATTTGAATTAAAGTGTTATGAAATCATTGATTTAAAATATTATTTAGTGATTAATAATATTAGTAAATAAATTTAATGTTATTAAATGGAGTTTAAAAGAGGAGTTAAGTTAATTTGACATTCAATAGGTCATATTGAATGTATAGTGTGATGATTTGGAAACTTGATATATTGAAAACGAAAACAACTTGCAGAATTGAAAAAAAAAAACAGCTTGCTGAATTAGAGAAAACAACTTGCTGAATTAGAGAAATCAGCTTGCTGAATTATAAAACAGTTTGCTGAATTGTAATTTAGTTTAAATCCAAGTTGCTGAATTGAAGAATAGTTTCAATACAGGTTACTGGATTGATATGTTTAAATAATCCATATTATAATATTAGTATTTGATTTACTGGATTATAGAAAGGAACTTATGAAATGAAAAAGCGAGTGTTAATCATAATGGATATGATATAGTGATTAAAGAATTATCAAAGGACAATAATAATACTGATGTGTTAAGAGGTTATCTAATATTTGATTAAGTATTAGATAATCTATGGATAAAGTAATTATATTATGATATAAAGTAGAATATGCTAATTGAAAGACCAATCTTATTAATGATATGTCTTACCAAAAGAAGTTAACTTAAACTGCGTAGCAGTAGTCAACGAATTAGACAAGTTTCCTTAACTCAAATTCGAGTTATATTTCAAAGTATGCTAGTGAATGATTATTGATGATTATTCATGTCTAAACTGATTATTGATTCGCACTTAGTACATGTTGCATATGTTCATCACGTATGAAAGGCTGATCACCTTCATTACCATAAGGTTCGTTTAAAGTGTTTATGGTCATTGTTGACCTTCAAACATTATTGATTCAGTCATGAAATTATTGAAACTTGATTCACATTATTTCACAATTATTATATTGTTGAAAACTTGAAAGCTTATTCATTCTTTTCAATCATGATATATCTTCATTCTATTTAAAACTTACTGGGCAAATTTGATGTTCACCCTTGCTATATCATGATAAAAATTTTCAGATTAAGATGAAAGCTCGAGTAAAGACAGAAGAAAAGTCAAAGTTCAAGATTTAAATTATGATACAGTTAGATCTATTAAATTTTTTGACGAAAATAGCATTGTAAACCTTTAAGATATGGAAGGTATGTATTAAGTTAAGGTTGTAGACCTTGGGAATGAAGTGTAAAAGTTTAATGTATAAACAATTTATGTTTATATCTTCCGCAATAGTTATAGAAATAGTATACCAGATCCTTGGTGATTAGGACCGGGATCTAGGGATGCTATAATCTGCCTCTGCCCGGAACATGAAGGTGGCAAAGGGAACCTTTTGCTCCTTGGAGTATCCCAAGACATCAAATATCTTATTGATCTGCTTTATCCACGTCTCCGCCTTAAGTGGTTTTGGCTCTCCAAAAAATTTCGATGGTCCCAGCTCCTTGAATTGTTTAGCGGCGACCGTCCAAGAGTTTCCAGTGTTTCCACCTATATTTTGGACAGGAGCCGCTCTCGCCTGATGTTGCATGATTTGCATAAAGCCTCTGAACATTCCATCGTTCATCATTGTTTAACTGAGGATTATTGTCTTCCTGTTGCACATTATCCTGGGTATTGATCTGTGGTGACTCAACGGTCTCCTGTGATCCATTGCTATTCTCAACATTATCGGATGTCATTTTCAAAAACTGCCACAAAACAAGGGTTAATTGACATGTGACATATTATCCCTATACTCTGACCGACCAATTAAATACTAAATAAACTTAGGTAGGTCATACTAGCGAAGGAATTCCCCGTCTCTCCCCTCCTAGTTCTAGTTTCACATCTTAGCCAGGGATCATATCCCTTAGCTTTGATACCAACTGTGACGCCCCCAAAATATGTATACATCACCCATCTTGAGTCGCCAAATACATGGTACAAAATTCAAATACAATTTAATAATACAACTGTCATGTAAAATACGACAAAACATAAACTGAGAGTTTTAATACGAATATTATCTTCTAGATAGTATTCAACTTAAATGGAGTCCTCAATACATTTATTATCACAATATTTCATAGAATAATGAGGACTACTAATGCTAACATCCGGACCGTCACTCCGTTCCCCAACTAGTCCCTGCTACGTTCTCATTTCCTAAAGAGAACAATTAAAGTAAAAGGGTGAGCTCAACTAGCCTAGTAAGAAATATTATGACTACGATAATACAGAATAATTTATCGTTAGCCTTCAACAGTGTTAAACTGATAAAATATAACAAACATCAAGTTTAACTGCAGCGGAACAAGCAATCCATTAGAAGAGTTAAGTAGAGAATAAAATCTACTATCTTCTATGATTTAAAAGGTTTTTCATCACTTTTATCGCTGAGATTCAGCTTAATAAATAATCCACATTATCCCTGCACTACGACCAAGGATATTCATTAGTATCACGACCACAAATTATCCATACACTACGGGCCAAGGATATTCGTCTATTCATCAATGATCATGATTATGCCAACTGTTAGTTATTCCATAATTGATGTTTTTGAATGATAACAAAATTTCGTGATTGCATGGATTATGGTTGATTAATATGCATGAATATTGGCAGTATATAATAATATATGCATGGTTTGTGGGTGGACATTAGTATATAATATTATATGCATGGATTGTGGGTGGACATTATGGTAACATATAAGAGTCCATATAAATCTATATTGCATGATTGTTGTAATCTCATCTCAATTGATTGACAGTGAATGAAATTTGATCAACTGATTAGTTGATTCAAATTTGTTCTAGAAGCTTCAAAAGGTATATGCTCTAAATATAGTATATTGTTAACAAACCATATCTTTTGTATCCATTCATATCAGATGATTGATATCATATCTCTTCGATTGAGCTTATCAAGGAAACAATATATCTATTTATTTGGTACTGATTTTTTGTGACTGAGGATTTCATGGAATCAGCCCTCTCATATATAGCCGTTGGAAGCTCTACTATATATATCTCTCTTGCTCGGCTATTGGAGGACAGAACTTGGAAAAGCTTCAATTAGTCTCATACGTTCTATTCAAAAGTGATTCTGAGTTTCTTTCCAGCAACCCTTTTGTATTGTTCTTAAATTATATTATGCTGGAAACTTGAAAGTCTGTAATCAATATCCTTGTTCTCAGTTTAAGCCGTGCATCGGCTTGGTCTATCTAGAGTTGATAGGATCTATTTGTAGACAAGCTTTCAAGGTTGCAGTAGTGCAGAGGTCTCAGTGGTGAGAAGGATTGCAGAGGTGCAAGAAGGGGCAGTCGTGTCCAACGGAAAGCTTTCTCAAACAGGGAGTTCTTTTTATTGTATTTAATTGAATATTGAGTTTAATAAAAAGAGTCTCCAATCCTAGTTGGGATTGGACGTGGATTAGGCCACTAGATTAGAGGATAGGGGCTGAACCACGTAAAAATCTTGGTGTGATTTTTACTTATGTTTATCTCTTTAACTGTAATTCACGTTCTGAATTTTTTGTTATTCACGCCACTATCCAGACACTAAAGCAGACATGTCTAGTTGTCTGATAATAAGAAATGAAGAACATAAGCTAAAGCAGACACTAAAGTAGACATACGTAGCTGTCTGAATTATACCTGTTGCAGAAAATTTCAAAACGTTTTCACCGTTTATCACTTTTACCTTAAACACCTATTCACCCCCCTTCTAGGTGTGCACATACATAGAATTACAATTGGTATCAAAGCAAGGCTCTACTAATATTGATCGTTGCAGGTCGTAGGGGAAGATCCTATGGCACACCTAAACTTTCAAGAAGGCCAGTCCACAAGTAGGCCACCGCTGTTGCTAGGAAGTGAAAACTTCAATTTTTGGAAGTTCAGAATGAAGATCTATCTGAACCGTGACCCATGGGAATGGTGGGTAGTCGAAAATGGACCAGTCATTCCGTGACACGATGATGGCAAGCCAAAGAATCTCATGAAAATGGACTCAAATGAATTGTATATGGTATCTTATAATTCCAAGGCCATAAATACACTTTTAAGTGGCATGGTTCAGTCAGAGATAGATAAAGTATCTTCTTGTACTACGGCTAAGGAAATTTGGGACACAGTCATCATGAGCCATGAAGGTACTACTAAAGTGAAGGAGGTCAAGCTGAGCATGCTAATGCACGAATACGAACTATTCAAATTAGAGAAAAATGAATCAATTAGACATGCACAAGCAAGGTTCCTTACTCTAATAAATTCTCTAAGCATGCTCAGAAGAAAGATTGATCAAAAGGAAATCAACCGAAAGCTTCTTAGAGTCATGCCAAAGCGATTCGCACCAAAGGTTACTACACTTCAAGACTCGGTCACAATCAGCACAATGGAAACTCTTACCATATTTGGAGAACTTGAAGAGTTTGAAAACCAACTAAAATTGTATAACGAAGAAGATGAGGCACCTAAGAAGAAGACCTTTGCTCTACAAGCTGAAAGCTACATAGAAGGCAATGATGAAGATTTTGATGAAGAAATTGAAATGCTCTCAAGAAAACTCGAGAGACTACTTCAAAGAAAGAAACAAAGGAAGAACCAAAAAGGTAGCTCAACTCCAATGAGCAAGTCCAAAACAGAACAAGATGAAGAAATTGGTCAATTATGTTTCATGGGACTAGAAGACGATGATCAACTTGAGGTAACGAATTTTCATTAAAATTTTGAAATATCTACATCTAATTATCTTTCTTTGCTAAATGAAAATCAAAAGTTTAAAAAGAAAATTGCTTATTTTAAGAATTGCGTAAATGAGCTAATGAATGAAGTTGAATTACTTATTGAAGAAAAGAAAGAAAATGAATATCTTACAAATGAAAATCAAATTTTAAAAGAAAAATTGAAAATGAGAGATGTATGCATAGATGCTTTTAATGATGGAAAAATGATGAATATGCAACATGATGATAATGTAACAAATGCAGAAATAGCATCTTTAAAAAATGATCTTGCTAAATTTGTGCAAGGAGAAGAGAACCTAAATGTTATGTTAGGGGCACAAATGTCTAGTCTTGATAAACAAGGAATTGTGTATAATCCTATTAAAAATGTAGAAAATAAGATTAATACTAATATTAGAATGATTAATAGTAAATCAAGGCATAAACCACTTTATTGTTCACCATTTGTTACTTGTAAAAAATATGGTTTTAAAGGTCAATGTGATTCTAATTGTAATAAAATTAGAATAAAACAAATTTGGGTAAAAAAAGTGATTTATATGCTACTAACCCAAAAGGACCCAAGAAGATTTGGGTACCAAAAAGATAGAGATTATTTGTTTGTTTTGTAGGTGTCTCAAGATCAAAAAGGAGATGGATGATTCTTTACCTTGAGAGAGTAAGTTACCTATAAATTATTTAGCAGAATCTGTAAGTACCTCATGTTGTTTTTTTTAAATAGAGTTTTAATTAGATATATTATTATAAAAACTCTATGGATTTCGTGCTACAAGGGTTCATAACATCATGTCAAATGTTCCATATTTAATACACATGATAATCTTGATATAAGGTTGATGAATATGTTTATATTTTATTTGATAATTTTGACCTTGATCTGTCAAAAGAAGAGGATGGAGACTTTGTAGGAATATAGTTAAGGGATTTGGAATTTGAAAAGAAAACAGCTCAATCCAGACAGCCTAAGCCATCTGCATCAGAAGGAAAAATAGATGAACCAGGAAAACATGCAGACACCTAAATCCAGACAGCTCGACCCGTCTATTTTAGAAGGCAAATCAGATGAATATTCTGATGCAAAATCTGATATTCCAGAAAGTGAATTAGATGAACATATGACCGATGGAAGTCTTTCAAGAGCAACCAGAATAGTGAAAAATTATCCTCCTAACCTGAGCTTTAAAGACCCTAACATTTGGATGACCAAAAGAAGTGCTATTGAATAGATTTTTGATTCTGAATATAAAAAATCCAAATCTACACTAAGGAGCACAACTATCAAGATTTCTACTGGTAACAAAATGTTAATATGTAGGTAACAAATCACAAAGGTATGATTATATTGTTTACTTGCTATATGTGATTTTGTTATAACCTTGCTCCAATATCATTCTTTGTGCTTAATTTTTTCAATTTGAAAAATGGGGTGAGATAACTAATTATATGAATTATTTTTTGTTGATGACAAAGGGGGAGAGATATAACTTGATGATTTGTTTATAATGAAAAAGGGGAAGATATATTTGGGTATATTTGAATTAAGATATTATATTGTGTTGGAATATGCAATGATAAAGTAATTTTATTTTGCTCTTTGATATGATAAATTTAGGGGGAGTCATATACTTAGGGGGAGCATTTTGATTAAAGTGGTGCATAAATTGTCATCATCAAAAAAGGGGAGAATGTTGGTTTTGGATTTTATGATGTTTTGTATGATGACTAATTTAAGCATATTGCACTTATTTTGTCATCGTCAAAAAGGGGGAAAATGTTAGTTATTGCATAATTGATGTTTTTGAATAATAAAAAAATTTCGTGACTGCATGGGTTATGGTTGATTAATATGCATGAATATTGGCAGTATATAATATTATATGCATGGTTTGTGGGTGGACATTAGTATATAATATTATATGCATAGATTGTGGGTGGACATTATGGTAACATATAACACTCCATATAAATCTATATTGCATGATTGCTGTAATCTCATCTCAATTGATTGACAGGGGATGAAATTTAGTCAACTGATTAGTTGATTCAAATTTGTTCTAGAAGCTTCAAAAGGTATATGCTCTAAATATAGTATATTGTTAACAAACCATATCCTTCGTATCCCTTCATATCAGATGATTGATATCATATCTCTTCGGTTGAGCTTATCAAGGAAACAATATATCTATTGCTTTGGTGATGATTTTTTGTGACTGAGGATTTCATGGAATCAGCCCTCTCATATGTAGCCGTTGGAAGCTCTACTATATATATCTCTCTTGCTCGGCTATTGGAGGACAGAACTTGGAAAAGCTTCAATTAGTCTCATACGTTATATTCAAAAGCGATTCTGATTTTCTTTCCAGCAACCCTTTTGTATTGTTCTTAAATCATATTATGCTGGAAACTTGATAGTCTGTAATCAATATCCTTGTTCTCAGTTTAAGCCGTGTATCGGCTTGGTCTATCTAGAGTTGATAGGATCTGTTTGTAGACAAGCTTTCAAGGCTGCAGTAGGGCAGAGGTCTCAGTGGTGAAAAGGATTGCAGAAGTGCAAGAAGGGGCAGTCGTGTCCAACGGAAAGCTTTCTCAAACAGGGAGTTCTTTTTATTGTATTTAATTGAATATTAAGTTTAATAAAAAGGGTCTCCAATCCTAGTTGGGATTGGACGTGGATTAGGCCACTAGATTAGAAGATAGGGGCTGAACCACGTAAAAATCTTGGTGTGATTTTTACTTCTGTTTATCTCTTTAACTGTAATTCACGTTCTGAATTTTTTGTTATTCACGCCACTATCCAGACACTAAAGCAGACAGGTCTAGCTGTCTGATAATAAGAAATGAAGAACATAAGCTAAAGCAGACACTAAAGCAGATAGGTGTAGCTGTCTGAATTATACTTGTTGCAGAAATTTTCAAAGAGTTTTCACCATTTATCACTTTTACCTTAAGCACCTATTCACCCCCCTCTATGTGTGTACATACGTAAAATTACACCAACAACTATCCATCAATGCACTACGAGCCAATAAGGACTTTTACCGCATCATTTGCAATATTATGGTTATGATTATACCGAATAATCCCTGGTCATAATCATACCAAGTCCATCTATGCACTACAGGCCACAGATGACTTTTAACATATATTAAACATGAGGATGATGACAATGATATACGAATTTAATAAAACAAGTTCAAGGATAAATTTTTAAAGATTTATAATTTAATTTATTCAGAAATTAATAACGTCCAAATTGTCAACATGATACTACTTTGTGGAGTAAAATTCAAGAATAATATTGTACCAAAAATAATTTGGACCGAAAACGAATCAATTTTTATCATGAATAGTACACCGGGTGAATAGTACTCGAGAAAATAGTACCCCGTGAATAGTACTTCAGGAATAGTAATCCTGTGAATAGTACACCGGCATAAAAAAGTTAAAACTTATCAAGAATGCTCAGAATAATATTTTCATTAAAAGATACTGAATGAAGCGCAAATATCAAGGATATTCTACTAATTTCATGGAGTATAGAAGCCAAAATTTTAACAAAATGAGTATAGAATTCGAAATCTGAAACGAAATAATATTACTTACATACTACAGAGTATGGAAGAAAATATTATTTCAAGCGAATATTGAACAAAAATAACATCCCTTACCTAGAAAAGAAGAATATTCCAACTGGTATAGCGGGGATATTCTTGAAAAAAACTTTCACTGTTTTCTACGCTCAAAACTTTCTAAAACTCTAAAGAAATACGCTCAAGATTATAGAAGAAGATTTCTCTGATTTTGGTGTGATTTTAAATTTCTAACTTAAGCGTCTATTTATAAGAAAATGCTAGAACGCCACAGGAGAATAAATAATAAAATATTAATATAACCATTCAAGCACGCCACATTGAAATTTCAGCATTCCACTTTGAATTTGCAGCCAACCATTTCTGATTTTCCGCAACAAAATAAAAGTGGGTCCCCCATGTTTTAATAAAAATATTTTAATTTTTGAAACTTCAATAATTCAAATAAAATAGCCCTTTAATCATAAAAATACGAATTTTATATCCATTCCACAGGAAATTGAATTCTCTACAACTTTGTAGTTTTAAGTTTTTCCAAATTCTAGATGAAAAATATCCGAAATCCACAAACAGATAATTTTTAATATCTTTTAAAATTCATAACAAATCATGCGTTAATTTTTAACGGTTCAAAATTTGTGGACATATACTCAACTTAAATATGCATGACATGTCCAAAAATCACAACGATCCAACGGTCGGATTAAAATTATAACTCACATAATAGAGCTTTAAGAACACTAATTTGATTTTTAATACCTCCATTTCGACAAAAATACTGATAAAATACCTCAACATTAATTCCTTTATTTATAACCACATAAAATAAATATTTTTCTATCCATCATTTATGTCTACATAAAATAAATATTTTTTTATCATATAAATCAATAATTAATTATTCATAAATAATATTACAAAATCACAATAATGACAACCAGGCCGTTCTCAGGAAAGAGGGGGCTTTTCGATAATGATTTTTCCTTACTGACGCACAATTAGGTGACAAAACCTCTCCTTGACAGAACTTTCTAGACATTGCCAATAATGCTATCTAATAATATTATTCAAATAATATGAATTATTGATCTGATAATGGGAAATACTGTGCAGTGACAATTATTAAATAACAATAATATAAAATATCAACGTAGCAATTATTGAACCAATAAGATAAAATATTGAACAGTAATTACTATAACAATTATTGAGTAGTGCCTTCTTACGTAAGAATCAATAATTCCAAAATACTGTACAATACCGTGTGCTACTGTGCAACAACGCATATTACTGTATTTTAAATACCGGGTATTCTAACAGTTAACGGTAAAACTTTCACCGTTATTTTATAAAAAAGATATTTTTATCATTTTCTCAATCCGACAATAATTTTATTATGGGGTCCACCAATGATTGTGCCGTCGTACGAATATTCTCTGTTAAAACGAATATTTCCCGATCAATCGAATATTATATAACAACTTGCGTACTGTGCAAAATTTAAAAATATTACCCACAACTCTAACATTATATCAAATTCACTCCATAATATTCAAAAATGATATTTATAGAAAATTCATCTTTATTCATAAAAGTTGGGGTCTTATACTATCAGTCTATAACACACATATGACATATCCTCAAGTTAAACTTTTACAGTCTTAATCGAGTTCGATACAATTCTGACATCCCAATGGTCTAGTCGGACAAATTTCGAGTTTAAGTTCAATTAAACTCTGTCTAACCCTTAACAATTATCTTACATAACTATATTATTAGTCAAAACAATTTTCATAAGCTCGTAATAATTTTCAGATAATTATTATCATTTAAAATAAATTTTCAATCATTAATATCGTATTTAAATAAATTAAATATCACATAATTCCTTTATCATTAATATTTATTTAATACTAAATATTAATAAAAATCATAACATAATATTATAATATATTTATAATTCATCAAAGTATTTTTAATACCTTAAAATCATATTTATATGATTTTTAAACAGTTAAATCCATTATTCGATAATTGCTTTCAATATTAAAATATTAATATTTTCATGACAAAATATCAAAAGTTATATTTTATAACTTACAATATTTTTATAACACTTAAATCATTTTTATATGATTTTTAAATCATTAATTCTACTTTTCTATAATTTATTTAATATATTTATTAAATAAATTAATTATCATTAATATTAATTAATTAATAAAATTCATCATAAAATATTAAAAGTCATTAAAAATAACTTAAAATAATTAATTTCAGAAATTAAGTGTCGCTATAGGGGCTTTAGGCGACAAATCCGTTGCTGTAGGCGTTCTTGAGCCTTAAGAACACTAACAAGCCGGTTCTCAAGGGTTATGGTTTGACCGTGTTTAATTCTCTGTCTAACCTGTTTCTGGGTCTGTTTGAACACGAATCTTGTAGTAGGTATGTAGTACTACAAGTTTTAATCATCATCGGAGTCATAACAAATCATATCATGAAGATCTGGGCATTCAAAGTATTGTCAGAGACTGTTCTTCATTTTCTAGGTTATTCAGAAATGAAGAACAGGTCAAGGTGCCACTTTTAGAGCTTTGTAACTTGAATTCTATAACTTGTTTCGGTCAAATATTGGTTCAATATTGTAGCATACATGTCATGGTACATTTATATAACATCACTTCAACCTAACAACATCCCCTACACAAGATCTGGGCCGATCAAAGTAGCCCAGAAAAACTGTCTTTGAACATTTCTGGTTTTCCAGAAATGTTCTTGGGCAGATGGTCAACCCAAGTTTGACCGGTCATAGCTTTGATTCGATACATGATCTGGGTGTTCTACCGACTTATATGTGTAGTTCATATACCAGTCTACAAAATAACAACAACAAGTTGGCAAAAATTACAAACAACAGCATGATCAGAGGTCTAGAAAATCTTGTCAAACCATTTCTGGGAAATCTGGGCTGCTCAGAAAGCATTCCCTTGATCGGTCAACGAGGTTTGACCGTTCATAACTTGCAATATAAACATGATATAAACCTGATTTCAGTTCCAGATCCTAGTCCACATGGCATACAACAGATCTATAACACAAAACACCTTAAACATCTAATACACAGAGATCTAGAGGCCCTAACATATGGCTGTCATGCCATTTTTCTAACTTTTTATAGAATTCAAAACACTCAAATTTCGAGTAGTTTGGTGTTATGGATATGGGATTTAACAACCCAGATCACTAAATGACATCTTCTAACACAACTTAAAACATCAAACCACAAAATAAAACATCAAATCATATGATTTAGAAATCTTAGGGTTTATACATCTTTAGACTTTGATTCTTGGATCTGATCTTTGTGATCTGTTCTTGTCAAGTTAAGAATTGATATTGGCTTATCTTATCTCACTCTCTCACTCTAAATTTCGAAGTTTAAAGAGAGAGAAGGTCTAGGTTGCTTTTCTAAGTAAAGTAAGGATTTTTCTTACTTTAAATCTACTATATCTTACATTCAATGCATCTAAGGGTGCAAGGTGGCAAGATTGGCTGATCTTGGAAGATATTAGACACATGGCATATCTTAAGTTGGTCAACAACCCCTTCTCTTGGCAAGATTTAGAAGCAACATACTAAATAATACAAAAAGGGCATTATGGACATTTTGCTTTTAATTTAATCGCATTCATGTAAATGGTCCAAATCCTTAGGATTTAGGGTTTGACCCTTAGGGTTTAGGGTTTAACCCTTAACTTTGCAATTTAATTTCTAAGATTTCTGAATTTTGATTTTCAAAATAGAAAATTAATATTACTAAATTTATAATTAGGATTCTATAATTATATTTAAAATTTCCTAATCATAATTCGAACTTACTAATTAGGATTAATATTTCCTGATTAAAATTTATAATTTACCAATTTGGTCCCAAATTATAAATTAGGGTTTCAAATTAAAATTAGGGTTTCTAATAATTAGGTTTTCTAATTATTAGGGTTTTTCTAAATCAATTAGGGTTATTCCTAATTAGGTTATCATTAATAACGTTTACACCATAGACTAGCATTTGTTTTCTCAAATTAGGGTTTCAACTTCTGAATTAGGGTTTTAGATTTCCAGAACTGAAATTAGGTTTTCTAGAACCGATATTAGGGTTTCTTATAATTCGTAAGAATTTTCATACTGAACGTTGGCGTTCTTAATATAATATATGGGTTTGCCATTTTCTGGTCAACCCTTGACCCTTAGCCATATACTGTACACATATAATACCAAATACACATAACATATTCACTTATTCCCTTAATCCTGAATAATTCACCAAAAAATTTTGAAATCCTTCAAATTTTTTCTTAAAAATGTTAAATCCATTCACTTATTTTCTGTCTAGGTCCTAATATTGAACCTTTAATCAATCAGTTATGATTTTAAAAATTTTCTAAATTCTCGGGTTGTCACATTCATCCCTTCTTCTAAAAATTTCGTCCCCGAAATTTTCCTTACACCTTACATCATGCACCATACACCATTCATTCTCATTATCACATGCTACCGAATACATTCCTCACAAGTGTAAAAATTTTGAATTTGTGCTGAGGGGTTATATAGACTATTGTCTATCATTTTCGAAAAAGTTTTATGAAAATTCATCCGCAAACCGTCATAACTTATGGACATAGTGGGTAAGTAATCCAATATGCACTGTACTTATAAAGTACTTCTGGTCTGATCTGTTTCTCGTCACTGCCATAGGCACAAAAATTTTACCTCAGTCTTATCGGATTCCGCACTAAAATAATTTGGTTTGGAAAAATTTTCAAAGAACGCTTAGAATTTTCATAAACGTTGGTCTAGCCGAATCAAATAGCTTATACTCATATCAATAATCAACTTCAATCGAATTACGAATGTGTGTAGCCAAACGCCGTTGGCAAATTAAATTTTTAAAAATATTTTTGAGAATGACGTCATGATGCCGTACTGTATTAACAGTCCGTTTGAGGATGTCGTCATTGTATGACTTTGTCATAACACATCATACAATAGTGGAACAATGATTTTTGGATCGAATTCACACTAAGTATTCATGTATTTATAACTCTATCAGCTTTTTATCATCTTTGCACCAGGTTACATGGTACATAAGTGATAAATAAAATATATTTTGATATTTCAAATCATTATCGTCTTGCTGAAATAAGTAGCATAGACTATTCTTTAAACCGTTCAAAAATTCATTTCAAAATAGTTTTATTAACTCAACAGGTAATGATGTGTTGGTGGCCCGAAGTCCACTCTAACACAATGGGCACTCGGAGTGGAGAATAAAATTTATTTTCAAAAGCACATAGTGCGTATTTAGCTTGATGTCAAAAATTTTGAAATCCATCACAGGTAGGAGATTTGGAAAACCTAATGTCTCCACTAATGATCAATTGCTTAATCAATCTATCTGTTCCTATTATCCTCAATATTCCAGTCACACTTAATTCTACCCAGTTCGTCAAACCACACTTATCAATTCAGGAACTTTCCACAATCATATGAGTTTAAGAACTTGTCCTAGTCATACCTTTGGCGTCCATTCGTTGAGGGGTTCATAAACATTTCATATAATCATGAGTCATGAAAGTATCATAAGTATGAGTTTTGAGAACTCGTACTTAACTTGATATTCTCTATCTATACCCTATCTATCTGATATATACATGAGAAAGGAATCACCCTCTTAACATGCATATAGCAAATAGCACGACACATGCATTCCAATGATTATCAGTGCCAGAAACTAAGTGGTTGTTACACCAAGTTCAATTCAGCTCTCATACGAAGAATCATACAACTTAGTTGCGATATGAGTTCTCAATTGAAATCCCCACCTAATCTTAACTCCCTTCTCCATACGAATTTCATTTAATCCATATACATAATCCTTTCCTGAGTCTGTATCAATTCATAGTACAACTGACACTTAGCAATCTTGCTGTAAACTTTTCAATCATTCACTTGATCATTCTCCATGCTATAACCTTATCAGATCACGGGGTGATCTCATCGTATATATTACGATTCATTTTTACGCCTTGATTATTTTGTTTTACGATCTCCTGCCTCCTGTACTTTTAGTCTTTTAGACTCTATCTATTCATTACTACTATTCACTTTCATTATCAGTGTTAGGGAACTCTATATCTTATGACTCGTCGAGATTCGTCTTTGAATCTTACCGATCAACTAACTCTATTTGAGTTAGTACTTATCCTAATCACTGCGGTTGTTAGTCTCAGGTAACCCTACCTAAGGTTTATAACCTACAGCTTTGATACCAACTGTGAGAGCTCCCAAATCCGGGTCCCAAATCACCGCGGATCTGGTACAATCATTCTACAACTATTGCGGAAGATATAAACATAAATTGTTTATACATTACACATTACATAATATTTCCTCAAGGTCGAGTAACCTTCACTTAATACACAATTCATAACTTATTTGACTTACAACATTATTATTATACTATACTATTACATTTATCTGCATATATTAGCCCAAGATGAACTTGGCTTTGTCATTTCCTGTATCTGACATATTCGTCTTAATCTGCAATGTTAATCATGATATAGCAAGGGTGAGCAATGAATTTGCCTAGCAAGTTTAAGTTCAATAATTTAAAGATATATCATGATAGAAAGAATTGAACAAAAGCTGGCTATAATTCAACAATATAATTGTGAATTAGCACGAACAAATTTTATGACTGAACAAGCATTTAACATGAACAAATATATCTGGACCGAATGGTAATGAAGGTGATCATCCTTTCATACCTGAAGAATATATGCAATGTACATATAGTACGATTCAACAAATCATAGACGTGATAATCATGATTATTCACAAGCATATACGCAAAATTATAAATCAGGGTTGAGTTAAAGAAAACTTGCCTGAAACCGCTATGCAATTATATTAAGCTTTGTCTGAACCTAATATATAAATAATATTGATATACAAATTAGAATAATATCATCACAGTATTTAAAATAACCTAAACACATTATCACATAACCCTATCAGTCTATAACACACATACGACCTATCCTCAAGTTAAACTTTTACAGTCTGAATCGAGATCGGTACAATTCTAACATCCCGACGGTCTAGTCGGACAAAATTTCGAGTTTAAGTTCAATTAAACTCTGTCTAACACTTAACAATTATCTTAGATAATTATATTATTAGTCAAAATATTTTTCATAAGCTCGAAATAATTTTTAGATAATTATTATCATTTAAAATAATTTTTCAATCATTAATATAGTATTTAAATGAATTAAATATCACATAATTACTTTATCATTAATATTTATTTAATACTAAATATTAATAAAAATCATAACATAATATTATAATATATTTATAATACATCAAAGTATTTTTAAATCCTTAAAATCATGACAAAATATCAAAAGTTATATTTTATAACTTACAATATTTTTATGACACTTAAATTATTTTTATATGATTTTTAAATCATTAATTCTATTTTTTCATAATTTATTTAATATATTTACTAAATAAATTAATTATCATTAATATTAATTAATTAATTAAATTCATCATAAAATATTAAAAGTCATTAAAAATAACTTAAAATATTTTCTTATACATTAACATAATTTTTCATGAATTAAAATTATTTTTAAATAATTTATTTAATATTATAATTAAATAAATTTAATACCATTTATATTCCAAAAATATTAAATACTTATGAAATATATTCAAAATTATTAAAAACTCATTTTTAGAATTTAAAATAATTTTTAGGAATTTATTTTGTATTTTTAATAATTAAAAACTAATTTTATCTATTTATTAATTAAAATAATTAATTTCAGAAATTAAATGTCGCTACAGGGGCTTTAGGCGACAAATCCGTCGCTGTAGGTGTTCTTGAGCCTCAAGAACACTGACTAGCCGGTTCTCAAGGGTCATGATTTAACCGTGTTTAATTCTCTGTCTAACCTGTTTTTGGGTCTGCTTGAACACTAATCTTGTAGTAGGTATGTAGTACTACAAGTTTTAATCATCATCGGAGTCATAACAGATCATATCATGAAGATTTGGGCATTCAAAGTATTGTCAGAGAATGTTCTTCATTTTTTGGGTTACCCAGAAATGAAGAACAGCTCAAGGTGCCACTTTTGGAGCTTTGTAACTTGAATTCTATAACTTGTTTCGGTGAAATATTGGTTCAATATTGTAGCATACATGTCATGGTACATTTATATAACATCACTTCAACTTAACAACATCCCCTACACAAGATCTGGGCCGATCAAAGTAGCCCAGAAAAACTGTCTTTGAACATTTCTAGGTTTTCCAGAAATGTTCTTCGGCAGATGGTCAACCCAAGTTTGACCGGTCGTATCTTTGATTCAATACATGATCTGCGTGTTCTACCGACTTGTATGTGTAGTTCACATACCAGTCTACCACATAACAACAACAACTTGGCAAAAATAACAAACAGCAGGAAGATCAGAGGTCTAGAAATTCTTGTCAGACCATTTCTGGGAAATCTGGGCTGCCCAGAAAGCATTCTAGTGGTCGGTCAACGAGGTTTGACCGTTCATAACATGCAATATAAACATGATATGAACCTAATTTCAGTTATAGATCCTAGTCCACATGGCATACAACAGATCTATAACACAAAACACCTTAAACATCTAATACACAGAGATCTAGAGGACTTGACATATGGCTGTCAGGCCATTTTTCTAAATTTTTACAGAATTCTAATAACTCAAATTTTGAGTACTTTGGTGTTATGGATCTGGGATTGAACAACCTAGATCACTAAATGACATCTTCTAACATAACTTAAAACATCAAACCACAAAATCAAACATCAAATCATATGATTTAGAAATATTAGGGTTTATACCTCTTTAGACTTTAATTCTTGGATCTGATCTTTGTGATCTGTTCCTGTCAAGTTAAGGACTGATATTGTCTTATCTTGTCTCACTCTCTTACTCTAAATTTCGAAGTTTGAAGAGAGAGAAGGTCTAGGTTGCTTTTCTAAGTAAAGTAAGGATTTTTCTTACTTTAAATCTACTATATCTTAGATTCAATGTATCAAGGGTGCAAGGTGGCAAGATTGGTTGATCTTGGAATATATTAGACACATGGCATATCTTAAGTTGGTCAACAACCCCATCTCTTGGCAAGATTTGCAAGCTACATACTAAATAATACAAAAAGGGCATTATGGACATTTGGCTTTTAATTTAATGGCATTCATGTAAATGGTCTAAACTCTTAGGGTTTAGGTTTTAACCAGGGTTTAGGGTATAACCCTTAAATTTGTAATTTAATTTCTAAGATTTCCGAATTTCGGTTTTCAAAATAGAAAATTAATATTTCTAAATTTATAATTAGGATTCTATAATTATATTTAAAATTTCCTAATCATAATTCGAACTTACTAATTAGGATTAATATTTCCTAATTAAAATTACTAATTTAACAATTTGGTCCCAAATTGTAAATTATGATTTCAAATCGAAATTAGGGTTTCTAATAATTAGGTTTTCTAATTATTAGGGTTTTTCTAAATCAATTAAGGTTATTCCTAATTAGGTTATCATTAATAACGTTTACACAATATACTAGCATTTGTTTTCTCAAATTAGGATTTTAACTTCGGAATTAGGGTTTCGGATTCCCAGAATAGAAATTAGGGTTTCTAGAACCGGTTTTAGGGTTTCTTATAATTCGTACGAATTTTCAAACTGAACGTTGACGTTCTTAGTATAATATTAGGATTTGCCATTGTCTAGTCAATCCTTGACCCTTAACCACATACTGTACACATATAATACCAAATACACATAATATATTCACTTATTCCCTTAATCCTGAATAATTCACCAAAAGATTTTGTAATCCTTAAAATTCCTTCTCAAAAATATCAAATCCATTCACTTATTTTCTGTCTAGGTCCTAATATTGAACCTTAAATCAATCAATTATGATTTTAAAAATTTTCTAAATTCTCGGGTTGTCACACTTCTTATGAAATTTCGTCCCCAAAATTAGTGTCTGTACCTGGCATATCGAAGAGGTGAGGATATCTTGATTTCATTTCAGATTCTAACTCTCAGGTCATTTCCTCAACATCGTGGTTTCTGCTTAAAACTTTGACTTGAGGTATAACCTTGGAGCGTAGAATATGCTCCTTCTTATCCAAGATTTTAGCATGTACCTCTTCATATGTTAAATCTTCCGTTATCTCGTCTGGTTCTAACTCAATAATGTGGATCGGGTCTTCCACATATTTGCGTAACATAGATATGTGAAAAACGTTATGAACACGAGACATACTTGGCGGTAAGGCGAGTCTGTAGGCCACAGTTCCTACTCGATCGAGGATTTCAAATGGGCCAATGAATCGAGGATTGAGCTTTCTTCTCTTTCCAAATATTGTAACTCCTTTCCATGGAGCAACACGTAACAACACATGTTCTCCAACATTAAATTTCACGTCCTTTCAATGAAGATCAGAATAATTCTTTTGTCGATCTTGTGGGGTCTTTATACGCTGTCGAATCATTTGTATATTTTCCGTTGTCATGCGTACCAATTTCGGTCCCAACAACGTTGCTTCAGCCACCGCATCCCAGCATACTGGAGAACGACACTTGCATCTATATAACGCCTCGAATGGAGCCATGTTGTTACTTGCTTGATAACTGTTGTTGTAGGAGAATTCCACCAATGGCAAGAACTTGTACCAACTTCCTTTGAAGTCAAGGACACAGAGTCTAAATAAATCTTTAAGAGTTTGAATATTCCTCTCTGACTGCCCATCCGACTAAGGATGATATGCTGAACTAAATCGTAAATCCGTGCCCATAGCTTTCTATAAACTGACCCAAAACTGTGAAGTGAATCTTGGGTCTCGATCAGAAACTATGGATACTGGCATACCATGCAGTCTTACAATTTCATTTATGTACATACGACCAAGACGTTCAAGTGAAAAAGTTTCTCATATAGGTAAGAAATGAGTAGACTTGGTTAATCTATCAACAATGACCCAAATTGCATCTATACCTTGAGAAACTTTGGGAAGACCGGTAACGAAATACATGGTAATGTGCTCCCACTTCCATTCTAGAATTTCAAATGGTTACAATGGACCTTTTAGCACTTGATGCTATGCCTTGACTCGTTGACAAGTTAGACACCTTGAGATAAACTTCGCAATCTCTCTTTTCATATTGCTCCACCAAAATGTATGTCGAAGATCACCAAAATATATGTCGAAGATCACGATACATTTTGGTACTCCCAAGATGGATTGCAAACGGTGTGTTGTGCACCTCCATCATGATCTTATAATTCAAATAAGATTCGTTAGGAACACAAAGTTGGGAGTTGACTCTAAGTATTCCTTCTTCATCGATTCTTGCTTCTAGAATAGCATCTTCTTGCACTTTCCTCTTCATACGCATTAGCTCCAGGTCTGTAGTTTGAGCAGTTTTAATTTTATCGATTAAAGTCGGTTCTACTCGTATATTTGTCATCATCACATGGGTCCCTAGAGTCTTTATCTCTATCTCCATCTCTATCCTTTCCAAATCATACAAAATGGGCCTTTGCGTTGAAAATATCGTACTCGTACCCGCATATAATCTTCTACTCAATGCGTCAGCTACTACGTTCGCTTTTCCAGGATGGTATTGAATGGTATGATCATAATCTTTCAACAGTTCAAGCCAACGTCGTTACCGCATGTTGAGTTTCTTTTGGGTGAAGAAATAATTGAGGCTATTATGATCCGTAAAGATCTCCACCCTCTCCCCATATAGGTAATGCCTCTAGATTTTTAGGGCGAAAACGACAGCTGCCAACTCTAGATCATGAGTAGGATAATTTCTCTCATATTCTTTGAGTTATTGTGAGGCATATGCTATGACTTTTCCATGTTGCATAAGAACACATCCTAAACCTTTACCTGAAGCATCACTGTAGATGACAAATCCCTCCGAACCAGATGGTATTGTCAGAACAGGTGCTGAAATGAGTCTCCTCTTGAGTTCTTGAAAACTCTTCTCACATTCTTTGCTCCAACCGAATTTTGTATCTTTTCGAGTCAGCTGAGTTAATGGAGTATCGATTCGAGAAAATCCTTCCACGAATCTCCGATAATAACCATCTAAGCCCAGAAAGCTACGTACTTCGGTTACTGACTTCGGTTGCTCCCGGCTTTGTATTGTTTCAATCTTCGCTGGGTCAACAGATATTCCGTGATTTGATATCACGTGCCCAAGGAATGCTACTTCCTCAAGCCAGAACTCTCATTTCTTTAATTTGGCATATAGCTTATTTTCCCGAAGCTTTTGAAGTATCTGTCTCAAGTGTTGCTCATAATCTTCATGACTTTTGGAGTAAATGAGGATGTCATCAATAAAGACAACCACAAAATGATCAAAATATTCCTTGAATACTCGGTTCATCATATCCATAAAGGCAGCAGGAGCATTAGTCAATCCAAAAGACATGACTAGGAATTCGTAATGCCCGTACCGAGTTCTGAAAGAAGTCTTTGGAATGTCATCAGTTTTAACCTTTAATTGATGATATCCGGAAAGTAGATCGATCTTTAAAAAGAATTTGGCGCCTTGCAACTGGTTAAACATATCATCAATACGAGATAACGGGTACCTATTTTTGTTGGAGACATGATTCAACTCCCGATAATCAATACAAAGTCGCATACTTCCATCTTTCTTCTTCACGAATAGAACAGGAGCACCCCAAGGAGATGTACTAGGATAAATGAAACCGATGTCTAACAATTCCTGTAATTGGATTTTTGACTCTTGAAGTTCAATAGGAGCCATTCAATATGGGGCTATGGAAATGGGTTTTGTATCGGGTTCAAGGTCGATACAAAATTCAATTTCACGCTCTGGGGGTAGGCCAGGAAGTTCTTCAGGGAATACGTAAGGAAATTTATTAACAATAGAAATATCATTCAAATCTGACGTATTTTTGTTTAAATCTCTGACATGAGCTAAGAAAGCTTGACATTCGTTTTTCAATAAACGAATAGCTTTATGACTTGATGTGACAGTGATTGACTTTAGTGGTTTGGTTGCTTGAATTCACATAATAGGTTGGTTAAGAACACGAAAGCTAACAACCTTACGAAAATAATCAGTTTTTACATGATGAATAGTTAACCAATCAATCCCTAAAATAACATCAAATGCAAGTATTTTCAAAGAGAAAAGATCGACAGGTAATGTGCGGTTACCGATTTGAATCAAACAAGACTTATAAACAGTGGATGTAATGAAGATTTCTCCCAATGGAGTTTCAACAGATAAATCAAAGTGTAATTTCTCCGGAGTTAAATTTAAACGTTGAGCGCAAGTAGGAGAAATAAAAGAATGGGTAGAACAGGTATTAAATAAGGTATAGACTTCGCTAGAGTTTATGATTAGCTTACTTGTGATCACCTCGTTTGGATTCCTCGCTTTTTGGGAGGTTACGACAAATGCTCTCCATTGAACTACCGGTTTTGTCTTGTCTGGGACGGCCCTTGATGCCTCCATCCTAGCTGGACTTGACTTTGGTGCACGACAAAATCGGGCTAGGTGACCTTCTCTTCCACAATTATAACATGCTTTGGGTTGCTGCGTACAGTTTGGACTGATGTGTCCTTCCCCTTCGCATTTGTAACATACGACCAGCGGTCGTTCTCCTTCCTTAACAACAGGTGCTGGTGCTGACGTCTTTCCATCATTATTGAATTTCTCTTCTTGAAATTTCTACTTCTATTATCTTGGTCATGATTACCACCGAAGTGGTTACGATTTTTGGCATGTTGATTCCCTCCACGTTTGTTGTCACCGCTTCGATGACTGCTACCAATGGTATTATTGATTTGCCGACTGCTCTCTCTTGGTTGGGTTGACTCATTATCGCGCTCCAATAACTGAGCCCTATTTACAACATCTGAATACAAACACAGTTTGTGAGAAATTAGGTATTGACGTATCTCAGGTTTTAAACCTCTTTGAAACATCCGTATCATTCTCTCCACATTATCAATCAAGTGGGTCGCAAATCGGGACAACTCGGAAAACTTAGCTTATATTGTGACACGATTATATTATTTTACTCTAGCTTGATGAACTCCACCTCTTTCATGTGACGAATACTTTTGGGAAAGTACTTGTCATTGAATAGTTCTTGGAACATTTCCCAAGACATCTTCAGTGCGGCAGGTTGAGTACGCTTTATAGATTCCCACCAATAATCTGCCTCTCCTCGCAACATGATGGTGGCAAAGGGAACCTTTTGCTCTTCGGAGCATTCCAAAACATCAAATATCTTGGTGACATGCTTTATCCATGCCTCCACCTTAAGTGGTTTTGGCTTTTCCAAAAACTCCGGTGGTCCCAGCTCCTTGAACTGCTTAGCGGTGACTATCCGAGAGTTGCCAGTGTTTCCACCTGCATTTTGAACAGGAGTCGTTCTCTCCTGATGTTACAGGAATTGCATAAAGCCTCTGAACATCCCATCGTTCATCATTTGGTCAGCGTTGTTATTTTCCTAAGGATTATTTTCATCTTGATGCACATTATCCTGGGTATTGATCGTTGGTGACTTAACGGTCTCATGTGCTTCATTGCTTATCTCAACATTTTCGGATGCCATTATCAAATACTGCCACAAAACATGGGTTAATTAACATGTCACATATTATCCCTATACTTTGACATACCAAATAAATACCAAATAAACGTAGGTAGGTCATACTAGCGAATGAATTTCCCATCTCTCCCCTCCTAATTCTAGTCTCACATCTCAGCCAGGGATCATATCCCTAAGCTTTGATACCAACTGTGACGCCCCCAAAATAGGTATACATCACCCATTCTGAGTCGCCAAATACATGGTACTAAATTCAAATACAACTTAATTAATACAACTGTCCTGCAAATACGACAAAACATATGTTGAGAGTTTTAACATGAATATTGTCTTCTAGACAATATCCAAACTCAAATTCAATCTTATTACAATTATTATCACACTATTTCATAGAATAATAAGGACTACTAAAATAACCATTTGGACCATCACTCTGTTCCCCGACTAGTCCCAGTTATATTCTCATTTCCTGAAGAGAACAATGAAAGCAAAGGGTGAGCTCAACTAGCCCAGTAAAGATAATTATGACTAAGATAATACAGAATAAATTATTGTTAGCCTTCAACAGTGTTAAACTGATAGAATATAATAGACAACAAGTTTAACTGCAGTGGAAGAAACAATCCATTAAAAGAGTCAAGTAGAGCATGATATCTACTATCTTCTATGATTTAAGAGTTTATCATCAATTTTATCGCTGAGACTCAGCTTAACAAATAATCCATATCACTGAATTATCCATGCACTACGGGCCAAGGATATTCATTATTATCACCAATGGTCATGATCGTGCCAACAACTGTCCATCAATGCACTACGGGCCAATAAGGACTTTTACCACTTCATTTGTAACATTACGGGTCATGATTATACCGAGCGATCCCTGGTCATAATCATACCAATCAACAGTCCATCTATGCACTACGGGCCAAAGATGACTATCATAACAATATAAACAAGAGGATGATGTCAATGATATAAGAAATCAATTATAAATTCTAAAGATTTATAATTTAATTTATCCAGAATTCAATAATGTCCAAATTGTCAATATGATACTGCTTTGTGGAGTAAAATTCAAGAATAATATTGTATCAAAAATGATTTGGACCGAGTGAATAGTATCCCATAAATAGTACTTTGAGAATAGTACCCCGTGAATAGTAATCCGACATGAAAAGGTTAAAACTTATCAAGAATGCTCAGAATAATATTTTCATGAAAATATACTGGATGAAACGCAAATATCAAGGATATTCTACTAATTTCAGGAATTATAGAAGTAATACTTACCATAGTAAGTTTAAATTTAGGAATATGAAATGAAATAATATCCCTTCCATACTATGGAGTATGAAAGAAAATAATATTTCTTACGAGTATTGAAATAAAATAAAATCATTTACCTTAATAGAAACTGGATTTGACTGGAATAATATCGAATATTAGTCTAAGAAAATCTTGCAGAAAAAAACTACACTCAAAGTATCTTTATACTCAAGAAAAATACTCACAATACTATAGAATAAGAATTTCTGATATTGAAAATGGTGTGATTTAGGATGGAGGGTTGCCCTCCTTTTATAGCACAATTCGGAGGAAGAAAAATCAACTCCTAACTAATAATATGAATAATTGTGTCACGTCAATTATTGATTTAATAATATAAAATATTATGCAGATGATACTGTGACAATAATTGAATCAATAATATAAGAAACTGTGCAACAATTACTGTGGCAATTATTGAATAAACTGAGTGACTTCTCACGTAAGCATCAATAATCAAAGATACTGTACAATACCGTGTGTTACTATGCAACCACGTGTATTACTGTACTTTTATCACCGGATATTTCAACAGTTAACGGTAAAACTTTTGTCGTTATTTTTATAAAAAGATATTTCTGTCATTTTCTAACTCCGACAGTAATTCCGTTGTGGGGTTCACCAATGATTGTGCCGTCGTAGGAATATTCCCTGATAAAACGAATATTTCTTGACCAATCAAATATTTTATGACAACTTACTTACTTTGCAAAATTTGTAAATATTACCCACAACTATAACATTATATCAAATACACACCATAATATTCAAAAATAATATTTAGAAAAAATTCATCTTTATTCATAAAAGTTGGGGTCTTACAACTTGGGATTTAAACCTTCTTTAATTGTAATTCACATAGAGATATAGTGAATTAGTTAATTAGGGTGTTTGGCTTAATTCTATCATCTGTGGATTTAAGTTAGGTTTAGTGCATTGAGAGATGACTATTTCTACTTTAGTGTTCTTGATTAATGAGTGGGAATAGTTAAATTGGATTAAAAAGAGTCATGATAATCTGATTGAAGCATAAAATGAAGTTGTAGGCTTAATTCTCTATTATCTGAGTAAATTTGTGATTGATAGTTGATTTTTATTTTGCTTAATAGTATTTCATTATTAAATCAGTTAGTTTAATAAAATTGAAATAATACAAAGCTGATAATTGTTAGATTAAAATTAAATTTTGTCTCTGTGGGAACGATACTTAACTTATTACTATATTACTTATTGATCACGTATACTTGTGTGCCGTGCTTAATTAGATTACACCAAACAAATACTCCAAGGTGAAACTCGGCGAGGAAGTAAAAACCCGCCCATACAAAGACAAAATAACTATTCCCCATTCCAAACATCTGTAAATCCTGCAAATCCGTCATCCTAGAAAGTTGGAGAAGTCAGGCGCAGGAGAATATTAACACCCTTGGGGGATTCACTTAAAAATATCTTCAAGCTTCTGACAACATAGAAGAAAAACACTCAGCTCCTTACCCCTACAAATCTAAATGGGGAAAACTTTGTCCCAATAAAAAGTGTGTTTACCATTCTGGTTCCCCCTGGCTGATACACTAGAATGTTGGTCTCTGAAACACAAAATCCAAAACATGATAGATAGTGGTGACAACACCAGAGCAACCACATATCCAAGAAAATCCTATACCTCAACACAATGAGGAAGGAATAAACATGATCAGTATTGGAAGGGGAGAAAGTTCTAAGTACCTTTAATACATTGGAGAAACATCGCAAATAGATGAAGGAATACCTACAGAGTTAGGTTATTCCAAAGGATGGTCTTCAATCAAGCATGAAATAAAATCCATCAAGGAGCATATTGATCAGTTAGAGGAGTTGGTGGTATATCAGCACCAAGTAACTCGATAGCTGATAAGTCAGATTAGTCAGGGGCAAACAATCCTCCTCCCCCATTGCAATATGAGATCCGCACCGATTCTAAGAAAATAAAATGTGGGAAGATAAAGTTGCAAGGAAAGTTAGATCTCAGGCTCGTCGAGAGTATGCAGATAAAAGAAAGTTCACTCCTTTGGGTCAACCGATGGATGGAATTCTACATATGTTGATCAATGAAAGGAAGGTCACAGAACTGTTACCCCCAATTAACCCTCGTTCAAAGAGGTTTGATGCTACCAGGATATGTCAATACCATTCCAACACTCTTGGTCATGACACATAAAGTTGTTAGGCACTTTGTCACCTGATCCAGAATATGATTGACAGCGGTGACCTACAAATGGTAAACATCGGTAATACCTTACCTGAAGAAGATGAGATATTTTCTCCTGGAACACAGAGATGGAGGGAAGTTATAGCAGTTGTATCCTCTGAAGGAGACATATATTCAACACCTTTAGTAATTCAAGGAATGGGGGATAAAAGAGGAAAGAATCCTATAAAGATAGCTGAACCAGAACCACTGATGCTGCCATATCTACCCCAATATCCAATTACCAACTTGAGGAAAGTCCTGTGGGATTATAGGAAAAGCAAATGATCAACCTCAGACTGCACTACTATCCTCCCTAAGGATAACCCGTTATTCTTACCTCAGAATGTAATGAAGTCAGTTAACAAAGCCTCAGGGAAAGTACCTGAGAAAAAGATCAAAGAGTTCCTTTGAAAGATGGGGTACAATGAAATAAAAGTGGTGCAACATCTGGGACGATCTAGAATTTTTGTGTGTCATTTAAAATATTTATTGAATTAAATAAATATTTTAGTTGATGTGTTTATTGTTAAATAAATATTTGTTTTATTTGATTATTTATTAGTTAAAAAAATTATTCTTGAGTTGTGGAGAATTAACTTAATTAAGTGTAATATATTAATTAAGTTGGTATTTAGTAATTTTGTATTTGAAGTTAATTAAATTAAATGAATGCTGAATTAATTATTATGTTACATAGTAGTAATATCCTAATTTAATTTAATAATTAAATTATAGAGTTGATAATGATTAAATCAGTTGTTTTGATGTTGATTATATGATTTTATAAGTTGTGCGTATTTTAATATGCTAATGTATAGTTTAAATTATAATTTAATTGAAAGGTGAATTGTTAAATAGTTATAATGTTGTTTTATTTTAATTTAGTAATTAAAGTGATGTATTAATTTATTAAATAAAATTATAATGGAAATTATAGTTTTGTCATAATTGGATTATGTGGCAAATTGATTTAATAGATTGTTGTTAGTTTTAATTTAGTTAAATTTGAATATGAGAATTGAATTGAATAAATTGTGATAATTAAGCTATATTGTTAATGAGTTATTAAAATAAATTAAAAGAATTTTAATTTGGTTTTATCAAGCAATGCCTTAGAGCTTTTGAAATTCTTATTTTAATCTTGTTTTGCAAAACAAGGCCCTATGGCTTTTAAATTTAAAATAAAGCATAACTGATATATATATTAAGTATTATTATTATTATTATACGTCAGTTTTTTTTTATTTTGCATTTGTTTACTTTACGTTAGGTTGTATTGGTTTAAGCCTAAAGCTAGGAGAGAGAAAGAACAGATAAGAAAATAGAGAGAAAAGAGAGAAGGAATAAGTTTTGTGAGTTTGAGATAATCAAATGGATTGCTTTCATCTGTGTTGCTCAAAAAAGAGATTTGAGGTAGTAATTTAACACTTTTTCTCTTAGCGAGTTTTCATAAAAAAAATTCTTTATCAATTTGTTTTGTGACGAATGAATTGTTTAAGTTGTGATTCTGGGGGATATAATCCTTGTAAGGAGGGAAGAATGTGACCATCCAGAATTTTTGTATGTAATTTAAAATATTTATTAAATTAAATAAATATTTTAGTTGATGTGTTTATTGTTAAACAAATATTTATTTTATTTGATTATTTATTAGTTTAATAAATAGTTCATGAGTTGTGGGGAATTAACTTAATTAAGTGTAATATATTAATTAAGTGGGTATTTAATACTTTTGTATTTGAAGTTAATTAAATTAAATGAGTGTTGAATTAATTATTATGTTACATAGTGGTAATATCCTAATTTAATTTAATATTAAATTAGAGAGCTGATAATGATTAAATGAGTCGTTATGATGTTGATTATATGATTTTATTCGTTGTGCGTATTTGATTACGCTAATGTATAGTTTAAATTGTAATTTAATTGAAAGGAGAATTGTTAAATAGTTATAATAGTGTTTTAATTTAATTTAGTAACTAAAGTGATTTATTAATTTATTAAATAAAATTATATTGAAAATTATTATTTTGTGATAATTGGAGCAAATTGATTTAATAGATTGTTTTTAATTTTAATTTAGTTAAATTTGAATATCGGAATTTAATTGAATAAAGTGTGATAATTAAACTGTATTGTAAATGAGTTATTAAAATAAATTAAAAGAGTTTTAATTTCGTTTTATCAAGCAAAGCCTTGGAGCTTTTGAAATTCTTATTTTAATCTTGTTTTGCCAAACAAGGCCTTATGGCTTTTAAATTTAAAATAAAACATAACTGATATATATTAAGTATTGTTATTATTATTATACGCGAGTTTTTTATTATTATTTTGCGTCTGTTTACTTTACGTTAGGCTGTATTGGTGTAAGCCTAAAGCTAGTAGAGAGAAAGAACATAGAAGAAAATAGAGAGAAAATAGAGAAGGAAGAAGAGAAGGGTTTTGTGAGTTTGAGATAATCAAATGGATTGCTTTCATCTGTGTTGCTTAAACAAGAGATTTGAGGTAGTAGTTTAACCCTTTTTCTCTTAGTTCTTACGTTTTTGAGTTTTCGTAAAAAAATTTCTTAATGAATTAGTTTTGTATATAATTATTGAAAGTGTGATGTTATATGTGTTAATTGGTGTTGATAACATATTTTATATCATTCATTCATGATTTAGAGTAGTCAATTTCATGAAAATGTGCTTAGTATTGAAGAATTGAATTACAGTGATATATCTATATATGATATGGCTTAGTTTAGAATTAAAGTTGATGTTTAATTCATGTGTTAAGCTGCAAATTGGTTGTGGATTGTGAAAATAAATGAGAAAACGAAAACAATATGAGTTAAATTAGTTGTTTTGGTTGAAAAATAAATTCACAGTGATGAATTTCACTATGAATATCAAAAGAAGAAGAAATAATAAAAATAGTGAAAGTAAATGTTATAATTTTGGAGTGTTTTTGTGAAGTTTATGTAACTTATATGTGTGAAATTTGATTGTTAGAATGTAGCTTGTAAGCCAAATTGGCTTTCTGCTATGTGCAAATCGCGAACTGCAGATTCTAGGACTGCGCACCAGTGCGGTCGCGCTGGTGCCAAAGCTTAAATTGGCGCGGCCGCACCAACCCCTGACAGAAATTGGTTTGTTTTGTTTTTTTTATTTCAGTCCATAGCGTGTAATAATAACTTAATCTTATGAACATAAAAAGGCGTTAGTCATATTATATGATGTAATAACAAATTGTAGATGCATTGTAATACAAATATGAAGATTTTAAGTTTTTAATTAACAAGTTATATAACGATTGAAACTCGATGTTTGTAAAAGTTAGAGATGAGAATTGAATGTTATAGCTTTACGTTATATGTTAGTGCGTTTTCAGATTCGTGTTTTGTAGTTGATCTATATGGTTAGATCTCAAGTTAAATGTTATAACTTAAATAAGATGGTGAATGGAACTTATAAGGTTAATGTTAGTATAACTAAAGTAATCGATATTCCGATTCTAATGGTAGGTGTAGGGTATTTTGGTGAACGTGGGTTATAATAGTGTAGCTTACGAACGAGGCAAGTCCCCTAACCTTTGTTATTTTATTATTCAACAAGGTTTACTTTTCGTTGTCATGTTATACTTATGCAAGTTCTCTATCTCTAAGCTCTTATTAAGTAGTTAAGTTGTTATTGTTACGTTAGTTTCCTAACCCTACTTTTACGATTATGCAAGTTTCTTGAAGTTATTACTCAATTGAGTAAATTCTTTAACTTTATTCTTTCATTATGCAAGTTCTTGTTCCTAATTTGTTATTATTATGCATATTCTTTAACTCTGAATTATTGTTGAGTAAGTTTCTAAACTACACTGTTCATTGAGCTAGTTATTTAATCTTTACTCCTTCATTTCAAGTGAGGTTGTTTTGTTTATTCAAAGTATGTACTATTGTTGAAAGCTTGTTCTTGTTGAAAAACATTTGTTCAGCTAAAAATTAACTGTTGTTCAATCTCTAATCACCAATGTCATTGAACTATCTTACAGTATTGTACCGAACTCTTAGTTGACTAGAGATTCTTTATATATTCAACTAATCCATAGTTGATGAATGTTCTAAACTCTAAATTACCCTTAAAGTCAGTTCAAGCCAAACTTGCTTTGGTTTGCATTTGAATCTGTACAGTTTTAAAAGTCTATAGTCGATAACTAATACTTGTTCATCTGATAAACCATTGATATCCTATCTCTTATTGATACATTGGCATAATTCGATTGTGACCAAACTCTTGAATAGTTATTAATCCCTACTTGATTCAACCAGTACTTAGTTGATGAGCGTTCTAAAGATCTAGAATTCCTTTGAAGTTAATTCTGAACCAAAATTCCTTTGGTACTGAACCTAATGATCTAAGCTGAGATGAACAACCTATATCAGGGGATTATTTTAAAGCGACGCAATAGCGTTAAAATGTTTGTGCAGTACATTGTACAAAGGGCTGATCACCTGGAGTACGAGATGATGGTCCACATAGTCGTTTAGACATTTAAAGGTTATAGTAGAAATACCTGTTAACCTAGGACATAGAAGATGATTATGGTCTTTTATACTGTTAAAGGTTAAAGAAGAAATACTGAACAACCTATAGCATAGTTCGTGATCTTGTGACCCTCAGTGTATTCCTTTGATATTGATATCTGTTGTTTGATTTTAAAGTTCATTATTCCTTAAACTCAAAATATTCAAATTAGAACTTATTATTTTTGGTAAAAATAATTTACCATTGAAAGCTCAGTTAATTGTCATTCATAGAATGTTATTGTATAATATCCTTCTTGTGTGCAATTATTTGCTCACTCTTGCACAAAACAATACAGATGAAGTTAAGAAGTTTGAAGAGCTTTCTATAAGCAAGGGAAATGGCAAAGTGCTTGATTAGATGACATTTAATTTACCTTCTATTTATGAAGCTTATGTAATAGACTTGACTATGATTATGTTTTAAATTTTTCGCTGATGATTGTAATAATAAAGGTTAGATAACCTGAGATTTATCTTGAGATTTTGTAACCCTTTAATGGGAGATTTATTGTTTAAACTTTTGGGTTTAATTATATCCTTTGTTTATGGGTAGTTAGTTATGATTTAATTGGATAGTGAACACCAAATCTATGGGATTGAAGTACCCGAATTTGGGGGCGTCACAACATTTAAAAGGAGCACCCAAACAAATCTTCATCCTAGATTTGATATTATCCTCGAAAGATCATTGTAAAATCCTGGTTTAAGTCCCGTAAGAGGTTCATCTACCTAAAACGGTGGACACGAAAATTTTTTATCACCTAGTTGATCACATCCTTAATAGCAATGCAACATCCTTCACTGATGATGACATACCAACAAAAGGAACTGGTCATCACAAGTTGCTACATATAGCAGTGATATCATTAAGATATGTGATAGGCAGTGTATTGATAGATGGAGGGTCTTCCTTAAACATATGTCCTTACGATACTCTGGAGAGAATGAAAATTAACCCAAACAGAATCCGGAGAAGTCATGTCGTCATAAGAGCCTTTGATGGATCTTGATGGGATACTACAGGAGAAATAGAGCTTCTAGTAGAGATTGGCCTATATACATTCTACCTCTCATTTTAAGTATTAAACATCACTACTGGATACAATTTACTATTGGGAAGACCTTAGATTCATATGGCAAGAGCTATCCCATCTACACTTCACCAATAAGTGAAATACAACATCAATGGTAACTAGGTGACTGTTAATGTCGAACTAGAATATCCAATCCATATACAAGGTGAAATGCCTTTAACCAATCTCATTGAAGGAGTTGAGCCTGCAAGTTTTCAAGCGTTCGAAGTGAGCAACACTCACTATCGGCCTACTAAGGTACTAGCCTTAAAGCAAAAAATCTCTTCTAAAGTAATGTCTGTCAGTCAAGAGATGGTATCCTTGGGATCCTGGCCTGGCAAAAGGCTAGGGAAAAATCAAATAGGAATCAAAAGTCCAATTCAGATGCCTAGCCAAGTAGGGAATACTGGATTAAGATATTCCTTTGGATCAAATCCCTGAAACCTGCATAAACACATGTCGGTTCATCTATCCACCATTCTGTTGCCCAATTTTATAGAAGCAGGCTTCAGGAAACCTGTAAGGAATATTTCCACCTCCCTGTCTAACATGTTGATACCAAAGGTCAATTCAGTTAAAGGCAAAAGAGAAGTGCCCCTTATTGCTAAGGAGGAAAAGATACAAGATGAACACTTTCTCCAGGAAGTTCAAAGTCAATTTGCAGGAATGTTTTTTCTAGCGCCTACTAAGGGTGAAACTACCTATGTTAAAGAAAGTGACCCAATCAGGAGACCATCTTTCTCTCCCTTTCATAAATTGGGCCCATGTGGATGTTCTAGGGAAAGACGCTGACCCTAACATGGATTCAGTCATGACTATCATTGAGGTGGAGGACAACAGTAACCCCTTCATCACAGCTATCAATAAGGATCTGACTCTGGAAAATTGGAGCAATGCTCCTTGCATCACTCGAAAAACGTAAAAGGGTAAAGAGTTTACCTGCCCTGAAGTGTAGATATTATTAAACTGCTTATTTTGTTGCTTAGTGCTAGTAGTCTACTTTTGTCATGCTTTTATGAATGTTTTGTACTATCAAATAGTTGCATATATTAATGTAAAAGCATTATATTTTTAAGACTCCAAAGTTGGATTTGTTTAGCCTTGCTGATGAATCGCCAAATCTCAACATTGACTAGGAATTTGATGTAGGACTGGAATTTGTCCTGATGGGGATTGAGCAAGAGGAGATAGATGACTATGAGGTACCAGAGGAGATTAAATGAGTGTTGAATTAATTATTATGTTACATAGTGGTAATATCCTAATTTAATTTAATAATTAAATTAGAGAGTAGATAATGATTAAATGGGTTGTTTTGATGTTGATTATATGATTTTCTAAGTTGTACGTATTTGATTACACTAATGTATAGTTTAAATTTTAATTTAATTGAAAGGTGAATTGTTAAATAGTTATAATGTTGCTTTAATTTAATTTAGTAATTAAATTGATGTATTACTTTTTTAAATAAAATTATAATGAAAATTATAATTTTGTCATAATTGGATTATGTGGCAAATTGATTTAATAGATTGTTGTTAGTTTTAATTTAGTTAAATTTAAATATGGGAATTGAATTGAATAAAGTGTGATATTTAAACTATATTGTAAATAAGTTATTAAAATAAATTAAAAGAGTTTTGATTTGGTTTTATCAAGCAAAGCCTTAGAGCTTTTGAAATTCTTCTTTTAATCTTATTTTGCCAAACAAGGCCTTATGGCTTTTAAATTTAAAATAAAACATAACCGATATATATTAAGTATTGTTATTATTGTTATATGTCAGGTTTTTTTTATTATTTTACGTTTGTTTACAAACGTTAGGTTGTATTGGTTTAAGCCTAAAGCTAGAAGAGAGAAAGAACAGAGAAGAAAATAGAGAGAAAAGAGAGAAGGAATAAGAGAAGGGTTTTGTGAGTTTGAGTTAATCATAGGGCTTGCTTTCATCTGTGTTTCTCAAAAAAGAGATTTGAGGTAGTAATTTAACCATTTTTCTCTTAGTTCTTATGTTTTTGAGTTTTCATAAAAGAATTTCTTTATGAAATTGTTTTGTGACGAATGAATTATTTGAGTTGTGATTCTGGGGACATAATCCTTGTAAGGAGGGAAGAATGTGACGATCCAGAATTTTTTTATGTAATTTAAAATATTTATTGAATTAAATAAATATTTTAGTTGATGTGTTTATTGTTAAACAAATATTTATTTTATTTGATTATTTATTAGTTTAATAAATAGTTCATGAGTTATAGGGAATTAACTTAATTAAGTGTAATATATTAATTAAGTGGGTATTTAATACTTTTGTATTTGAAGTTAATTAAATTAAATGAGTGTTGAATTAATTATTATGTTACATAGTGGTAATATCCTAATTTAGTTTAATATTAAATTATATAGTTGATAATGATTAAATGAGTCGTTATGATGTTGACTATATGATTTTATACGTTGTGCGTATTTGATTACGCTAATGTATAGTTTAAATTGTAATTTAATTGAAAGGTGAATTGTTAAATAGTTATAATGTTATTTTAATTTAATTTAGTAATTAGAGTGATGTATTAATTTATTAAATAAAATTATAATAAAAATTATAATTTTGTGATAATTGGATTATGTGGCAAATTGATTTAATAGATTGTTGTTAGTTTTAATTTAGTTAAATCTGAATATGAGAATTTAATTGAATAAAGTGTGATAATTATACTATATTGTAAATGAGTTATTAAAATAAATTAAAAGAGTTTTAATTTGGTTTTATCAAGCAAAGCCTTAGAGCTTTTAAAATTCTTATTTTATTCTTGTTTTGCCAAACAAGGTCTTATGGCTTTTAAATTTAAAATAAAGCATAACTGATATATATTAAGTATTGCTATTATTATTATATGTTAGTTTTCTTTTTATTATTTTGCATTTGTTTACTTTACGTTAGGTTGTATTAGTTTAAGCCTAAAGCTAGTAGAGAGAAAGAACATAGAAGAAAAGAGAGAGAAAAGAAAGAAGGAAGAAGAGAAGGGTTTTTTTGAGTTTGAGATAATCAAATGGATTGCTTTCATCTGTGTTACTCAAACAAGAGAGTTGAGGTAGCAATTTAACCCTTTTTCTATTAGTTCTTATGTTTTTGAGTTTTCATAAAAAAATATCTTTATGAATTAGTTTTGTGTATAATTGTTGAAAGCATGGTGTTATATGTGTTTATTGGTGTTGATAACATGTTTTATATCATGCATTCATGATCTAAAGTAGTCAATTTCATGAAATTATGCTTAGTATTGAAGAATTGAATTACAGTGATATATCTATATATGATATGGCGATAAGATCACGCCTTTGCCACACAAAATGACTTCAATGCTTCCTTGGCAGAGGCGTTTTCCAGAATGAATCCCACTGTTGCTGACCAGTTTCAGTTCCCAAGTTCGTTGCCACTACCGGCCTACCCACCATCATATTTTGACGTTGAGGAGGTGCCACCTCCTGCTTAGCTACTACAGGGAAGTCCTTTTGTGCTTTATCACTGTATTTTAACAATGAAGACATTGTTTATGTTAAGTTTGGGGGATTCTTAGTTTTTGCTTAATGTTTAGTTCTGTTTAAGTTAAGTATGCCATGTTGCATGTGTTTGTTAGTTTTGCATTTGTTAGTTCTTGTTAGTTCATGTTTGCATTACATGTTAGTTGCATCATTAGTATAGTGTAGTTATGTTCTTTTAGTTTAGTAGTTTAGTTTTGTAAATAGTAGTTTCCGTTTTTGTTTGAGTCATTTATATATTTAAGTGTAAAAAAATAAATAAACTAAAAAATCGAAAATCTCAAAAATATTAGTTAGTTTATTATTTCTTTTTTACATTTAGTTCATATTTGCATGATTCTAGCTCTTAGATGGGTAAAGTTTATTTGAGCCAATGATGAGATTGGAATTGTATAGATAAGAATAGTATTGACTATTAAGACTTTGATGTAATTTCTTATCATAACCTAAATCTTTGTCTGTTTGAACTGGTATAATCAGGGTAGCACATAAAAAAATAACTATGTTGATTGATTGGGTTTAAATTTACACATAATTGACTTCTTAAGGAGGATTTTAGTCTTAATGAAAGAAAGTCGTGAATAAGTGGTGATGGCTAAGATTAGACAGAAACCTAAGTTTTGGGAAAGATTTGGGATATATCTGGAAAAAAAAGAAGAGAAAAAGGATTAAAAAACAGAAAAAAAAATATGAATAAACACTATGGCTAGTTTAGTTTAAAGGTCTTTATTACTTGAGTAAGTACACCTGAGGGGATGTCTCTACACTCAGCGCCCTAAAGCCATATGGTTTGGGAGTCATTGGTCGAAAGCTCGCTACTGGGTAGAACTGAAAAGCCTAAGAGGACTAGACATTGCACAACCACAAGTAAAATAAAAAGTGAAAACGGGAAAAATAGCGAAAAGCCCCCGTATGTGAATAAGAAAGCAAAAGTATCCCATTTTGACTTCTAAATTCGGCAACTGTTTGGGTTTTAGCCGGATCTTGCTTGTTTATGGATTTCTTATTGTTAAACTGTTTGACTCCTTTAAATAGGCATATTATGTGTTTTATTTAAGCTACTGTCAGTTAACATGGTTGTTAAGTACACACGCATTATATCAGTCATAACAAGGAAAGATTTGGTGATTGATGTAAGATTATTGATTTATCTTGGAAGGATGTATTGTTCATGTCTATTATAGTTTCTCTTAGGCAATTTGAATAGACACTGTACTATTTGATAGCTGGATTCGTAGGCATGTAGTTAGTTGCATTGCATTGCATTTTGTTGTGCTCGAGGACACACACAGTTTAAGTTTGGGAGAATTTGATGGGTGGGTTTCATACCTATGAATTGGATGTCTATTCGGACTTAAATGGTTGCTAATATGTTTATACTAGTGTGGTTTTATGTGTTTTGTATGTGTTTGTGTACATGGTTAGTACGTGTTGGCTAAGGCGAGGATGGTGGCAATGTGGCAGGAATGTGCAACAATGTAGCAAAAAATAGCAAGTATGAAAAGTATACCCTGTCGGGGTGGGCCCTTTTATAAAGAAAATACCCTGCTGGGGCGGGGGATACATATTCTAGAGACTTAACACCCCGCCGGGTCGGGGGTTCCCAAGCACAAAAAGCCTGCCGGGGCGGGGGTACGCGGCGAAGAAGGAAGAGTTCTGATTTGTTTCTACTACTATTATGGTGTGGCTTGGTGGATTTGGGCGCGAATGGGACTTAACAAAGGACGTATCCAGTTACAATAAGAGAGACTTAAACAATTCTATTGAGGAATTCAACATTCAATCAATCAATTACAACTTTCATGCCCTAATTTTGAAGATTGTGGAGGAATTAAGGCAAGGAGCAAGGAGCACAAAGATTGCAGATTTGAATGAAGTAAAGGGTGATTTTATTATTGTTCTTATTCTTTAATTTCAGTTCTGTAATTGGGATGTTGATTTCTTTGATCTATTCAGTGTTTATTTCGTCAAGTATGAACTAATTTATCTTATTAAGCGTATAATGGATCTTTAAGTGTAACGAGGATTATCACGCTTTGATTTCAGTTCAATGATGCTATTTTTTTCAGTTCATCTATTATGAGGTGTGCGTAATCTATGAGTTGCTTGATCGCCAATTCTATGTGGACTTATATGAATTCGAGAGATGAAATATGGGTTTAGACTTAGTCATAATAGCACGTGTTTGTGATTTCTGCATTTGATGGAATTCATAATTTATGTTTAGTATAGAGATATATTTATGCATCGCATGTAATCATATGAGAACTTGTGTGACGCCCCCAAAATAAGTATACATCACCCATTCTGAGTCGCTAAATACCTGGTACTAAATTCAAATACAACTGTCGTACAAATACGACAAAACATATGCTGAGAGTTTTAACACGAATATTGTCTTCTAGACAATATCCAAACTCAAATTCAATCTTATTACAATTATTATAACAATATTTCATAGAATAGTGAGGACTACTAAAACAACCATCTGGACCGTCACTCCATTCCCTGACTAGTCCCAGCTATATTCTCATTTCCTGAATAAAACAATGAAAGCAAAGGGTGAGCTCAACTAGCCCAGTAAAGAATATTATGACTAAGATAATGCAGAATAAATTATCGTTAGCCTTCAACAGTGTTAAACTGATAGAATATAATAGACAACAAGTTTAACTGCAGCGGAACAAACAATCCATTAGAAGAGTCAAGTAATCTACTATCTTCTATGATTTGTGAGTTTATCATCAATTTTATCGCTGAGACTCAGCTTAACAAATAATCCACATCACTTAATTATCCATGCACTTCGAGCCAATGATATTCATTATTATCACCAATGGTCATGATCGTGCCAATAACTGTGACGCCCCCAAAATAGGTCCAATCCATCCAACCCATTCTGAGTCGCCAAATACATGGTACAAAAAATAACTACAACTTTATTATTACAATTGTCGTGCAAAATACGACAACACATATACTGTGGGTTTAAATACAAATATTGTCATCTAGACAGTATTCATTCTCAATTAAGTCCTCATTATACTTATTGATACACTATTTTACAAAATAGTGAGGACTACTAAAATAACTGTCTTGAACCATCATTTCACACCCCGACTAGTACTCGCTACATTCTCGCCTCCTGAGAAGAAAAATGGAACAACAAGGAAAAGGATGAGCTCAACTAGCCCAGTAAAGAATATTATGACTAAGATAATATACAACAAATTATCGTTAGTCTTCAACAGTGAAAAATTTAATAGAATACAATAGACAACAAGTTTTAAATCAATATTCGCAGCGAAAAATAATAATTCATAGAAGAGTTACGTAGAGAATGAAATCTACGATTATCTATGAATTTAAAAGCCCATCATCAACATTTTATCCCTGTAACATCAATCAATAAATATCTTGAATCAAATAGTCATCTTTGCACTACAGGCCAAAGATATTCATCAGTTGGTCATGTTCACCTCAACACCTGTTCATCTTTGCACTACGGGCCAAAGATATTCATCAGAAATCATTAATCTTTGCACTACAGGCCAAAGATATTCAGTTATATCATCATTTAAGACTGAGGATGATGAAAAATATTTTAAAGAAAACGAATCCAGTGAAACAAAAGAATAAATATTAAGGATTCGTATTTCAACTATTCCATGTCCAAAAATACCTTATAAATAATCATAGTGGAGTAAAATTCAAGAATGATCAAAACATGGATACAATCAAAGCTAGTATCCATAATAGATATTTCGGACAAAAAGAAGAAAATTTTATTTTTCGGTGAATAGTAACTCGTGAATAGTAACTCATGAATAGTAATCCCGACATGAAAAGTTCTAAATTTGATAAAAATTCAGATCAATACTTCGGCATAATGATATTGAAGAAAATAATATCATTTAAGAAGAAATAACATCCCTTACCTCGGAAAGACGGTACTTCTGACTGGAATACTAAATATAGTGCTGAAGGAAACTTGCACCGTATAGCAACACTCAAAGTATCAAATACTCACAAGAATACGCTCGATATAGAGAGAGAAATAGAGAGAAAACTTCAGTTTTTGGTGTGATTTTCAATTCTAACCTAAACACCCTATTTATAGGAAAATGCTTAGAACACTAAAACAGAAAATTTAATATAATATTAATATATTAATCAAATTTTCCTTAGCCCACCTCTAGACATCTGATCTCAGCCCATTTATATCACATGTTAGCCCACTTAAATGCCAAAAAACGTTTTTCTTTAAAATAATAATTAAAACTTCCAAAAATCAATTATTTCAGAACTTCAATAATTCATAATAAATAGCCCTTTTATCAGAAAATTCGAATCACGCGTGTATTTATAGGAAATTCAATTCTCTACAACTTTACAGAAGAAAGTTTTTCCAAATTCCAAACAGAAATTGACCGAAATCATCAAACGGGCGATTTTACAGTCAATAATAAATTTTCGGTCAAGAATTATGTCCACCAACACACAAAACATGTGTTAATCATTTAATGCCACAAAAATACTCTTCCTCCTCATATACTCATATATCCCACATTCATTGTAAAAATATCACCATCAATATATTATTAAAATAATATATTTAAATGAATTATTTTATCAGAAAAAGATAAAATATTAATTTTCAACAATTGTCACATTAAAAATTTTCTCTATCTATATCCACATAAAATCACTATTTTTCTCATCATATAAATCAATAATTAATTATACACAAATAATATTACAGAACCACAGTACTGGCAACCAGGTCGTTCTCAGGAAAGAGGGGGCGTTCCAATAAGGATCTCTCCTTATTGGCGCGCAATTAGATGACCAAACCTCTCCTTAGACAGAACTTTCTAGACATTGCCAATAATGTTATCTAATAATATTATTCAGATAATATGAATTATTGTTCCGATAATAAAAAATACTGTGTAGTGACAATTATTAAAACAATAGTAATATAAAATATCAACGCAGCAATTATTGAATCAATAAAATATAATATTGAACAGTAATTACTGTAACAATTATTGAGTAGTGCCTTCTTACGTAAGAATCAATAATTGGTGCAATACCGTGTGCTACTGTGCAACAACGCGTATTACTGTGTTTTAACCACCGGGTATTCCAACAGTATTAACGGTAACAACTACGCCGTTATTTATAAACAACTTATTTTTGTCGTTTTCTTCATCCAATCGCTTTCCGTTATGGGGCCCACACAAGGTTGCGCCGTCGTACGAATATTCCCCGACAACAAGAATATTCCACGACCAAACGAATATTCCCCGACAACAATGAATATTTTATGACCACTTGCTTATTTGAAATATTTGCGCATTTAACCCATAACTAACCACATTAATCAAATCAACCCTTACTATTTCAAAATAATAAATAGAGGAATTTAAATTTCATTTATTAATAATTTGGGGTCTTACAACCTCCCCTCCTTATGAAATTTCGTCCTCAAAATTGACGTACGTACCTGGTGTTTCGAAAAGATGAGGATACCTCGCTTTCATTTCCGTTTTCAACTCCCAGGTCATTTCCTCAATAGCATGGTTTCTCCACTAACTTGTGATAAGACCTTCGTGCGTAGGACATGCTCCTTCCTATCCAAGATCTTAACAGATACCTCTTCATACGTTAAGTCTTCAGCTATCTCGTTCGGTTCTAACTCAATAACGTGGTTCGGGTCGTCCACATATTTACGTAACATCGATACGTGAATAACGTTATGAACACGTGACATACTTAGCGTTAAGGCGAGTCTATAGGCCACAGTTCCTACTCGATCGATGATTTTAAATAAATCGAAGGCTTGAGCTTTCTTCTCTTCATCGACTCTTACTTCTAGAATAACACATTCTTGCACCTTCTTCTTTATATTCATCAGCTCCAGGTCTGTAGCTTGAGCGGCTTTAACGTTATCGATTAAAGTCGATTTTAATCGTATATTCGTTTTCTTCACGCAGGTTCTTGGAATCTTTAACTCTATCTCCATCTTCTGTAAGTCGTACGAAATGGGTCTTTGACAATATCGTACTCGTGCCCGTGTACGATCTTTTACTCAATACGTCAGCTACCATGTTCGCTTTTCCAGGATGGTATTGAATAGTGTGGTCGTAATCTTTCAACAGCTCGAGCCAACGTCGGTGTCGCATGTTGAATTCTTGGAATCTCTTCTCGCATTCCTCGGTCCATTCGAAGTTTGTATCTTTTCGAGTCAGCTGAGTTAATGGAGTAGCGATTCGAGAAATCCTTCCACGAATCTCCGATAGTAACCAGCTAAGCCTAGAAAGCTATGTATTTCGATTACTGACTTAGGTTGCTCTCAACTGTGACTCATATCCCAATCTTGGATAGCACGTCACAATGACACCTATCAGTTTACTATCATACGAATATGGCGTCCCCTACGGAGAGTCTGGCTTCAATGCATTCCAAAAAGGAAGTCACCAGATAGAGGCTCGGGTACAAACTTCTACAGTTAGGTTTTTAACTCCTGAAGTTCAATAGGAGCCATTCAATATGAGATTTTAGAAATGGGTTTTGTATCGGGTTCAAAGTCGATACAAAATTCAATATCACGCTTTGGGAGTAAGCCAAGAAAATTTTCAGGAAATACGTCAAAAATTTTACTAACAACAGAAATATCATTCAAATCTGACGTATTTTTGTTCAAGTCCATGACATGGCTAAGAAAGCTTGACATCCATTTTTCAATAAACGAATGACTTTACGGCTTGATATGAAAGAGTTTGACTTCAATGGTTTGGTTGCTTGAATTTGAATAACAGGTTGCTTAGGAATATGAAAACTAACAACCTTACGAAAGCAATCAATTTTGGCATGATGAGTAGTTAATCAATCAATTCCTAAAATCACATCAAAAGCAAGTATCTTTAAATAGATAAGATCAGCAGGTAATGTGATGGTGCCAACTTGGATCAAACAAGATTTATAAACAGTGGATGTAATGAAAGTTTCTCCTAACGGAGTTTCAACAGATAAGTCAAACTCTAATTTTCTCCGGAGTCAAGTTTAAACGTTGAGTATAAGCAGGAGAGATAAATGAATGGGTAGAACCGGTATCTAATAAGGTATAGACTTCGCAAAAATTTATAATTAACTAACCCGTGCTAACTTCGTTCGGGTTCCTCACATTCTGACCAGTCACGAAAAACGCTCTTCCAGGAACCATTGACTTTGACTTTTCTGGGACAACTTTTTGAGTCACCACCCCCGTTGGACTTGGTTTCGCTACAGTGCAATCTCGAGCGATATGTCCTTCCTTTCCACAGTTATAACATACCTTAAACTGTTGTGGGCAGTTTGGGCTGATATGTCCTTCTTTTCCGCACTTATAGCATATAATCGGTGGTCGTTCTCCTCCCTTGGACCCAGTTGCTGCTGGTGCTGACGTCTTCGTATTGTCATTGTTGAATCTCCTCTTTTTAAAATCTCCTCCCGACTTGCTTCTTCTATTTTCATGGCCATGATTACCACCAGAGTGGTTGCCGCTCTTGTCCGTATTCTTCTTTCTCCGCTGGTTATCATTGTTCTGATGACTGCTGTCACCGGTATGATCCTGGTTGTGGTCCCTCGATTGACCGTACTCGTTATCTCGCTCTAATAATTGAGCCCTATTGACAACATCTGAATAGAGAGAAAATTTATGAGAAATGAGATATTGATGTATGCCGGGTTTCAAACCTCTCAGAAACATCCGCGTCATACGTTCCTCATTCTCCACCAAATGAGGTGCAAACCTGGACAACTCTGCAAATTTTGCCTCGTACTGGGACACCGTCATGTTATTCTGCTCCAGTCTAAGAAACTCTACCTCCTTCATATGATGAATACTTTCAGGAAAGTACTTGTCATTGAACAGTTTCTGAAATGTCTCCCAAGACATGCTGAGTGCTGCTGGATGGGTATGCTTCACAGATTCCCACCAGTAGTCTGCCTCGCCACGGAACATAAAGGTAGCGAATGGAACCTTCTGTTCCTCCGTGCATCTAAAGACATCGAATATCTTGGTAATTTGCTTGACCCATGTTTCCGCCTTAATCGGATTCGGCTTTCCCCAGAATTCTGGTGGTCCCAACTCTTTGAACTGTTTGGCTGTAACCAGCTGTGCGTTGCCATTGTTTCTTCCTATATTTTGAACAGGAATCTCCTTCATCTGGTTTTGCATGAATCGCAAAAAACTTCTAAACATCTCATCGTTCATCGTCTGCTCAGTGGTGTTGTTCACAGGAGGAACATTGCCAGCCTGTTGCACGTTCTCCTCGTTGGTGAGTACAGGCGTCTCCACGATTTCATTTACTCTACTGTTAACATTCTCAGTCGACATTCTCAAATACTGCCATAAAACAAGGGTTAATTTAACAAATTAACAAATCACATAATATCCCTATATTATGACCGACCAGCAAATAAGCTTAGGTAGGACACACTAGCGAAGGATTTACTCGTCTCTCCCCTCCTAGTTCTATTCCCCGATCTCCGCCAGAGATCATATCCCTAAGCTCTGATACCAACTGTGACGCCCCCAAAATAGGTCCAATCCATCCAACCCATTCTGAGTCGCCAAATACATGGTACAGAAAATAACTACAACTTTATTATTACAATTGTCGTGCAAAATACGACAACACATATACTGTGAGTTTAAATACAAATATTGTCATCTAGACAGTATTCATACTCAATTAAGTCCTCATTATACTTATTGATACACTATTTTACAAAATAGTGAGGACTACTAAAATAACTGTCTTGAACCATCATTTCACACCCCGACTAGTACTCGCTACATTCTCGCCTCCTGAGAAGAAAAATGGAACAACAAGGAAAAGGATGAGCTCAACTAGCCCAGTAAAGAATATTATGACTAAGATAATATACAACAAATTATCGTTAGTCTTCAACAGGGAAAAATTTAATAGAATACAATAGACAACAAGTTTTAAATCAATATTCGCAGCGAAAAATAATAATTCATAGAAGAGTTACGTAGAGAATGAAATCTACGATTATCTATGAATTTAAAAGCCCATCATCAACATTTTATCCCTGTAACATCAATCAATAAATATCTTGAATTAAATAGTCATCTTTGCACTACAGGCCAAAGATATTCATCAGTTGGTCATGTTCACCTCAACACATGTTCATCTTTGCACTACGGGCCAAAGATATTCATCAGAAATCATTAATCTTTGCACTACAGGCCAAAGATATTCAGTTATATCATCATTTAAGATTGAGGATGATGAAAAATATTTTAAAGAAAACGAATCCAGTGAAACAAAAGAATAAATATTAAGGATTCGTATTTCAACTATTCCATGTCCAAAAATACCTTATAAATAATCATAGTGGAGTAAAATTCAAGAATGATCAAAACATGGATACAATCAAAGCTAGTATCCATAATAGATATTTCGGACAAAAAGAAGAAAATTTTATTTTTCGGTGAATAGTAACTCGTGAATAGTAACTCATGAATAGTAATCCCGACATGAAAAGTTCTAAATTTGATAAAAATTCAGATCAATACTTCGGCATAATGATATTGAAGAAAATAATATCATTTAAGAAGAAATAACATCCCTTACCTCGGAAAGACGGTACTTCTGACTGGAATACTAAATATAGTGCTGAAGGAAACTTGCACCGTATAGCAACACTCAAAGTATCAAATACTCACAAGAATACGCTCGATATAGAGAGAGAAATAGAGAGAAAACTTCAGTTTTTGGTGTGATTTTCAATTCTAACCTAAACACCTATTTATAGGAAAATGCTTAGAACACTAAAACAGAAAATTTAATATAATATTAATATATTAATCAAATTTTCCTTAGCCCACCTCTAGACATCTGATCTCAGCCCATTTATATCACATGTTAGCCCACTTAAATGCCAAAAAACGTTTTTCTTTAAAATAATAATTAAAACTTCCAAAAATCAATTATTTCAGAACTTCAGAACTTCAATAATTCATAATAAATAGCCCTTTTATCAGAAAATTCGAGTCACGCGTGTTTTTATAGGAAATTCAATTCTCTACAACTTTACAGAAGAAAGTTTTTCCAAATTCCAAATAGAAATTGACCGAAATCCTCAAACGGGCGATTTTACAGTCAATAATAAATTTTCGGTCAAGAATTGTGTCCACTAACACACAAAACATGTGTTAATCATTTAATGCCACAAAAATACTCTTCCTCCTCATATACTCATATATCCCACATTCATTGTAAAAATATCACCATCAATATATTATTAAAATAATATATTTAAATGAATTATTTTATCAGAAAAAGATAAAATATTAATTTTCAACAATTGTCATATTAAAAATTTTCTCTATCTATATCCACATAAAATCACTATTTTCCTCATCATATAAATTAATAATTAATTATACACAAATAATATTACAGAACCACAGTACTGGCAACCAGGTCGTTCCCAGGAAAGAGGGGGCTTTCCAATAAGGATCTCTCCTTATTGGCGAGCAATTAGATGACCAAACCTCTCCTTAGATAGAACTTTCTAGACATTGCCAATAATGTTATCTAATAATATTATTCAGATAATATGAATTATTGTTCCGATAATAAAAAATACTGTGTAGTGACAATTATTAAAACAACAGTAATATAAAATATCAACGCAGCAATTATTGTATCAATAAAATACAATATTGAATAGTAATTACTGTAACAATTATTGAGTAGTGCCTTCTTACGTAAGAATCAATAATTGGTGCAATACCGTGTGCTACTGTGCAACAACGCGTATTACTGTGTTTTAACCACCGGGTATTCCAACAGTATTAACGGTAACAACTACGCCGTTATTTATAAACAACTTATTTTTGTCGTTTTCTTCATCCAATCGCTTTCCGTTATGGGGCCCACACAAGGCTGCGCCGTCGTACGAATATTCCCCGACAACAAGAATATTCCACGACCAAACGAATATTTCCCGACAACAATGAATATTTTATGACCACTTGCTTATTTGAAATATTTGCGCATTTAACCCATAACTAACCACATTAATCAAATCAACCCTTACTATTTCAAAATAATAAATAGAGTAATTTAAATTTTATTTATTAATAATTTGGGGTCTTACAATAACTGTCCATCAATGCACTCTGGGCCAATGAGGACTTTTACCATTTCATTTATAACATTACGGGTCATGATTATACCGAACGATCCCTAGTCATAATAATACCAATCAACAGTCCATCTATGCTCTACGGGCCAAAGATGACTTTCATAACAATATAAACATGAGGATGATGACAATGATATAAGAATTCAATTAAATGCAAGCAAATGATAAATTCTAAAGATTTATAATTTAATTTCTCCAGAATTCAATAATGTCCAAATTGTCAACATGATACTACTTTGTGGAGTAAAATTCAAGAATAATATTGTATCAAAAATGTTTTGGACCGAAAAGAAATCAATTTTTATTATGAATAGTATCGCAGGTGAATAGTACCCGAGTGAATAGTACTCCGTTAATAGTACTTCGGGAATAGTACTCCATAAATACTACTCCAGCATGAAAAGGTTAAAACTTATCAAGAATGCTCAGAATAATATTTTCATAAAAAGATACTGGATGAAGCACAAATATCAAGAATATTCTACTAATTTCAGGAATTATAGAAGCAATACTTACCATAGTAAGTTTAAATTTAGGAATATGAAATGAAATAATATTCTTTTCATACTATGGATTATGAAAGAAAATAATATTTCTTACGAGTATTGAAATAAAATAATATCATTTACCTTAGTAGAAACTGGATTTGACTGGGATAATATTAGATATTATTTTAAGAAAATCTTGTACAAAAAAACTACACTCAAAGTATCTTTATACTCAAGAAAAATACTCACAATACTATAGAATACGAATTTCTGATATTGAAAATGGTGTGATTTTCCTTTTATAGCACAATTCGGAGGAAGAAAAATCAACTGCATGCCTAACTAATAATATGAATAATTGTGTCGCGTCAATTATTGATTTAATAATATAAAATATTATGCAGATGACACTATGACAATAATTGAATCAATAATATAAGAAATTGTGCAACAATTACTGTGACAATTATTGAATAAACTGAGTGACTTCTCACGTAAGCATCAATAATAAAAGATATTGTACAATACCGTGTGCTACTTGCAACCACGCGTATTACTGTACTTTTATCACTAGGTATTTCAACAGTTAACGGTAAAACTTTTGCCGTTATTTTTATAAAAAGATATTTCTGTCGTTTTCTAACTCCGACAGTAATTCCGTTGTGGGGTCCACCAATGATTATGTCGTTGTACGAATATTCCCTGATAAAACGAATATTCTCCGACCAATCAAATATTTTATGACAACTTGCTTACTTTGTAAAATTTGTAAATATTACCCACAATTATAACATTATATCAAATCCACACTATAATATTCAAAAATAATATTTAGAGAAAAATTCATCTTTATTCATAAAAGTTGGGGTCTTACAACCTCTCCTTCTTGTGAGAGCTCTCAAATCCAGGTTCCAAATCACCGCGGATCTGGTACAATCAATGTACAACCATTGCGGAAGATATAAACATAAATTGTTTATACATTATATTATAAACTATTTTCCCAAGGTCGAGTAACCTTCACTTAATACACAATTCATAACTTATTTGACTTACACCATTATTATTATATTATACTATTATATTTATCGGCACATATTGGCTGTAACGATCGAGAAATTTATAATTTAATATAAATATTTATTGAATTAAATAAATATTTTAAATAATTTATTTATTGAGATAAATAAATATTTGGTGAATTGCAATGTAATAATTTAGTTGAGTATGTGTGCTAACTAAATTAATGAATGGCAATTTTATTATTTGAGGATTTAATTTAATAAAAATAGTTAAAGTAAATGAATTGTTTAATATTTAAGAAAATAAGTAAATTAAATAAAGTAAGGGTTTAGTCTAGTTTAATAATTAAATTGGATGTATAATTATTTATTAATCATAAGTATTATTATAATAAAAATTATAATTATTATAACTATTATGATAAGTTATTTAAATTAACTAAAGTGTGACAAGTGAAAATTATAAAATATAAGACTATTAAAATAATGGGAATAGGGCAATTGGTGTGTGGCCAAATAAGACCTTGTGGCCTTTGGCTTATTTCTAACTGATGTAAACCTTTGTAGTTCTTACCTGACGTACGTGGGGGAAGAGGGAGTCAATTTATATGTGTTACGCATATTTTCTTAAGGCTAACTAAGACAGAGAGTTGGAGAAAGCAAGAGAGAAAAACACAGTGAAAGAAATAATTCTCTGAGATTTTCAAGAGGAAGGAGAGGATTGCTAAACCTTGTCACCATCTTTTGCTAGCATATAATCAAGGATTAAAGGTATATTCTACTCCTAGTGTTCATGTTTAGAGTTTTCAAGGATTATTGTTTGTAAATTTCTAAGACACGTTGGATTGTTATATATATATATATATATATATATATATATATATATATATATATATATATATATATGGTATGTATATAATCTGTTAATCATCATATATGAGTGCTATTTGGTGATCAAAAACGAGAAATTGGCTTTGCAAGAAGAAAGTTAGTATAACAGTGATATGTTTATGTGATATGGCTTAGTAAGTCCAAAATTCAATGTTCAATTCTTGCTATAATCTGCAAATTGGTGTTAGATTGTGATAATATGTTAAGAAATGAATTCAACGCAATTGGAATGGTGTCAATTGGTTAAAAAACGAAGTTGTGACAATCAAATTCGCTAAAAGTGCTAAAAGTGAAGAAATTGAGAAAATGGTGGTTTTAATTCTTCAAAACTGAATATGTATAATGTTTGTGTAGTTGGAATGGTGAATAGCATGTTTAGTAATGTTATTACAAAGTTTTAGTTGCCAAGTTTCATAAATATCTGCAGAATTGGGATTTTTGGTCTTGAGTGGAGTCTGATTTCGAGAGTCTGCAAAAATGGTTTCTGGTGTCGAGCGCGAGTGCGCAGCCTGTGGCACGGGCGCGCTGCCTCTTGGCACGGGCGCGCCGCACTCTAAGCTAACCATGGTGCGGTCGTGCTAATGGTCAGTCAGACCCAAAATTGAACTGCTAACAGCATAGCTTGAAAATTATTAACCTAACTTATGTGATGATTTTAGAGGAACTTAAAATGTGTTATAAGGTATAACAATATGTTGTAATCACAATGTTGAAACTATAGATTATGAATTAGTAAAGTTGCGTAATGAACCAAATGCGATGTTTTCAAAAGTTAAAGATAAATGATAAGGTTTATGTTAGTTCGTAGTGAGATTTCAAATTCGTTATGGATGTTAACCAACATGATTAGACATTAAGATAAAGTTATGACTTAAATGTTGGGTTAAACCCCTAAAGCTAATATTCATACAACTAATTATTGTTGCGATTTCAATGATATATGTAGGGTAATTGGCAAATATTATTACTTGTGTAGCTTACGTACAAGGCAAGTTTCTTATCCTAAACATTTATTGTGCAAGCTTTCTAACTTCATTCTTTTATTAATGAATGCAAGTTCTTTATTCTGAACATCTATTGAGTAAATTTCACTTTTCTTAATATTATTCGAAGCATATATTGTTCTAGCACATCGATTCAAAGGAGATTGTTCTAACTCTTTTGAATATAGCACGTTGCATGTATATCATGGTTATTCAATTATACATTATTGTTATTCGGTCTTTGACTTTGATAACCTTGTTCAACTCTATGTTGTTATATTAAACCTTCAAGTAGTAAGCAAACTCTTATTGATTGAACTAGTCTATTATGGAATAGTGTTCTAAAATTCTAGAATCACTGATAAGCTAGTTCCAAATTAAACTTTCTTTAGTGCGGAAATTCTTTATTCAAACTGAGACGAACAACCCTTATAAAGGGGATTTTGTACGTGTAACGTTTAGATGTTTGTACACAATACACGGTACAAAGGGCTGATCCCCCTAAGTACGTTAAGCAGGGTCTGTATAGTCTAAATGACTGTTAAGGTTGGGGTCGTAATACCTAATCACTAGGGACATAATTCGTGGTCTTAAGACCCTCAGATATTAAATTCGAGCTTGTTTTCTATTTTTGATTCATAGAACAAGTTTACTATTGTTCAGTATTCGTTGTTCATTCACATGTTGTTATCATTACTACTTTCTATATCAGTGAGCAATTGCTGGCTAACTCTTGTAATTAACACTGCAGCTAAAGTTGAAAGAGTCGATGAGCTATCTACTAGCAAAGGAAAGGGCAAGATGTCCAAATATTGAAGATTTATGAGAATTTATTTAAATGAATTATGTTACAAGACTTGTTTTATTTTATGAAGCATTCGGCAAACTGATGTATTAAATTAAGGTTAGATTACTTGGGATTGTTTTTGAGATGATGTAACCCTTTAATGGGAAAGATAATTGTTTAAGTTATTTGATATATTTATCCTTTATTATGGGTAGTTAAATGTAAATATTTTGATAAGTGAGCACCAAATTCTGTGGGAATGAAGTACCCAAATTTGGGGGTGTCACAGGTTGGTATCAAAGCTTTAGGTTATGAACCTTAGGTGGGAAAACCTTAGGAAGTAACCTTTAAGGTGTCAAAAAACATAGAGGTGTTTAACTCTTATCGGGTTTTAAGGAATGGATTAAGGCATCCATTGAAGCTAAACAATAAAAGAAATTATGTGCTATGTGTTAATAACTTATGTGCTCGCGAGTATCGAAAATGTTAAGTAAAACTTAAAAATATTTTTTTGTCAGGATGTCTAACGAAGTAGGATCCAGTCCAGCTAGGGAGGTGATACCTTAGGTACCTAGAGATGATGAACCCCGGGATATTCACGTAGTGCGAGAATAGTTGATCCAGGAGGATGAGCCTGTGACTGATCCCGAGGAGGATAATTCTGAGGAGATAGGGAGGATGATGAGGAAGAGGATCCTGTGGAGTTTCCACCAAACCCCATATCACCTGAGATGTATGATGCTTTGTATGATTAGAACATAGAATTACAGGCTAATGTTGAGGAGCTAAAGGAGTTGGTTGAGATGTATCACGCTACGATGGAGTAGAGGGATGCGGAGATTCAGGAACTCGACTCACGCCTTGGAAAGTGGGACTTAGTGCAAATGAAAGGTCAGCATGGGGATCTGTTGGCAGTGAACGAGAAGATGAAAACTGACATGGAGAAATTCAAAGATGACTTCAAAGAGGAATTCGCTAAGCGTGCAAGAGCAGAGGACGCCTGGATGAAGGCGACTCACCATGCAGACCGTGCTGAGGCTAAAGTCCAAGTGAAGAAGGCCAAAATGAATGAAATGGATCATGCCTTTAATTCTGCGATTGATAGGGCCCAGGATCGAGTCTTTTATTACCCACCTCAATTGGAAGACTCGCCGTGGTTCGTGATGAATCGTAGGACGGCATATCGTATCATGGAGGAAGAGCATCGAGAAGCCTTACGACGTCTTAATATGCATAGAGAAGAAGAATAATAGTGATAATAATATGTGGTTAATTATGTGAATAAATAAATTTTGAATCCCTTATTTAGAGATGAATAAAGGGGTAATACGAGTATGTAATCCTAAAACTTGTTTAGTTCAGAAAAGTGGATGTTAATAGCGTTTATGCTATCTTTATTGTGTTTTAAAAACATTATGAATGAATAAAATATCAAAGTTTATTCAAAATGTTGTGTTATAGATTTAATTTTAAAATGTTTAAGTTAAGCCTCAGATACTCAAGAAGATGAGTAATGAACTAATAAGCGTATATTTTAACAGAAAATGCCTCTTAGAAGAAGACAACCACGTCAACAACCACCTCCTGAGGGGTCTACTAACAATAACCACGAGGCCAATGCTAACCCGGTTCAGCAGTTGGTGACTTTGTTGACGGGAGCACTTGCGAATCAACCGCAAGCTCAAGTTACGACCTTTAAAGAATTTAAAGCGGTTGGACCGCCAGAATTTCAAGGGTTTATGAATCCAGTGGAAGCCCAAACCTGGATCATGGAAATAGAGAAGGTGTTTGACGTTGCTAGAGTTAACGAAGATCAGAAGAATGCGTTCGCGACGTTCATGTTGAAGTCTGAAGCTAGCTATTGGTGGCAAGCAAATAAGGTTTGTGGGGGACAAGGAGTGATAACGTGGGATAGATTTAAGGAGATTATTTTTGAAATGTACTTTCCAGCGAGTTCTCAGAATCAGTTGGAAGTGCAATTTCTGGAGTTGAAGCAAGGAACCATGATGGTGCCAGAATATGCTGCAAAGTTTAACGAGTTGGCAAGGTTTGCCACTTATCAAGTCAATACAGATGAGCGTAAGGTGAGAAGGTTCGAACAAGGATTGAAACCCTAGCTGTATAGCAAGGTTTCAATGTTCCAATTAAATACATTTGCGACTGTATTGGAAAAGGCAATTATCGTGGAAGGTGGAAGCGATGCCTTGACCAAGTACAATCAAGAACATAAGAAGAGGAAGAATGAGAATGAAAATAAGGCTAGTGGAAGTAACGTTGGAAGTAACAATCAGAAGAGGAAGTGGAACGAGAATTCGACTACGGGTGGACAGCAAGGAAGTCAGCAGAAGAAAAAGTTTGAAGCTTGTGCTATTTGTGGAAAGAACCATACTGGGGTGTGTTTGAAGGGAAAGCGGGTGTGTTTCAACTGTGGTTAGAAGGGACACATTGCATCGAACTATTTTAGTCCAAATAAAGGAGCATGTTTTACCTGGGGTTCGAAGGATCACATAGCTCGGGATTGCCCTAAAAAGCCAGCGGGGAGTGCAAGTGGTGGAAAGGGAAACAACAACGGTGGTGGTGCATTGACTATCACTGGACCAGCACAGTCAAGCCGGCCTACTGCGAGAACTTTCAATATGACCGTGTAGGATGCTCTTCAGTCTAAAGATGTGGTGTCAGGTATCATTCCGATTAATGGTGTTAATGCTTATGTACTGTTTGATTCGGGTGCTACTTACTCATTTATATCTGATGAATTTGCTCAGAACTTAGATTTGCCTCAAGAAAAACTAGATTATCCTTTGAGCATAGAGATTGCGAATATGGAAGTGATTCCTGTTGGATTCATATATAAGAATTGTAGAGTGGTTATAAAAGGTCACGAGATGATGGTAGATTTGATACCAATTAAACTTGGGGAATTTGATGTTATACTGGGAATGGATTCGTTATTCAGTTATGGAGTAGTAATTGATTGCCAAAGGAAATGTGTTAACCTTATGACTCCGTCAAAGGTGGTGTTCTATGGGAACAAGTCACCTCGACAAGCAAGTTGTCTGACGGTGATGCAAGCCAAGAAGTTGTTAAGACAAGGATGTGTGGGATACTTAGCCTACATAGTCGATACACAGAAGAAGAGTGCAAAGTTAGAAGAGATACCGATCATAAGAGATTTTGTAGACGTATTTCTAGACAATTTGTTGGGTCTTCCGCCAGATTGACAAATTGAGTTTTTGATTGATTTAGTACCAGGAACGAGCCCGATATCTAAAGCACCATACAGAATGGCCCCGGTAGAGATGAAAGAGTTGATGGTGCAATTGTAAGAATTACTCGACAAGAAGTATATTCAGCCGAGTGTATCGCCATGGGGAGCACCGGTGTTGTTTGTTAAGAAGAAAGATAGATCAATGCGGCTCTACATTGATTACAGAGAATTGAATAAGGTCATGATTAAAAATAAGTATCCATTACTCAGAATCGACGACTTGTTCTATCAATTGAAGGGTGCAAGGTATTTCTCAAAGATAGACTTGAGGAGTGGTTATCACCAGCTGAAGGTAAGGCCCGAAGACGTACCGAAGATGGCATTCAGAACTCGGTATAGTCATTACGAGTTTCTGGTTATGTCATTTGGTTTAACCAATGCACCTGCAGTGTTCAAGGATTTGATGAACATGGTGTTTAAACCATTCTTAGATAAATTTGTGGTGGTGTTTATTGATGATATCCTGGTGTATTCTAAAACTAAGGAGGAACATGTTGAACACTTAAGGGTGACGTTGGAGACATTGAGAAAAGAGAAGGTGTACGCAAAATTTTCAAAATATGAGTTTTGGTTGGAACGTGTATAGTTTCTCGGATAAGTTATTGATAAAGACGGAATTTTGGTAGATCCATCAAAGGTTGAAGCTGTAATAAACTGGGATCAGTCGAAGACACCGTCAGAAGTAAGGAGTTTCTTAGGATTGGCTGGTTACTATAGGTGGTTTATTCAAGATTTTTCCAAGATTGCGACCCCGTTGACGAATTTAACCAAAAAGGCGGTTAAGTTTGTTTGGACGGAGAAGTGTAAGGAAAGTTTTCACGAATTGAAGAAGAGGTTGAGTATGGCACCTGTGTTGTCATTACCTGATGATACAGGGAATTTTGTGGTGTATAGTGACGCATCGCATAAAGAACTAGGTTGTGTGCTTATGCAGAACGACAGAGTTATTGCGTATGCATCACGTCAATTAAAAGATTACGAGAAGGGGTATCCGACTCATGACTTAAAGTTGGTTGCGGTGGTGTTTGCCCTGAAGATTTGGAGACATTATCTTTATGGAGAGAGGTGTGAGATATATACCGACCATAAAAGTCTGAAGTATATCTTTACACAAAAAGATTTGAATATGAGGCAGAGAAGATGGTTGGAGTTAATCAAAGACTATGACTACGAGAGTTTCTATCATCCTGGAAAGGTGAATGTTGTTGCTGATGCTTTAAGTAGGAAGGGACGGGAGAAGTTAATGATGTTGACTTCTAAGGAGAAGCTAGTGACGGAAATGGCAATGATGGAATTGGAAATTAAATATTCGACGAAATTCGACAAGAAGTTGTTCCATATAGGAAACGGTTCAACGTTGGTAGATAAGGTGAAGAATGCACAACTTCAGGATGAAAAATGTGAAAAGATAAAATAAAAAATATCTGAAGGTGAGGAAAACAAATTCAAAATCGATTCGGAAGGGTTACTTCGATTTGAAGGGAGAATTTGGGTTCCGCTAGTACCAAAAGTTAAAGAGGAATTTATGAGTGAAGCTCACAACTCAAGATATTTGATTCACCCAGGGAGTATAAAAATGTACCAGGATCTTTGACATCATTTTTGGTGGCCGAATATGAAAAAGGATGTGGCTGAGTGTGTGGCGAAATATTTAATGTGTCAGAAAGTTAAAGCTGAACACCAAAGGCCAAGCGAATTATTACAACCGTTGGAGATACCAGAGTGGAAATTGGAGCATATTACAATGGATTTTGTGGTAGGTCTTCCAATGACTCAACAAGGTTACAATGCCGTTTGGGTGATTATTGATCGATTGACGAAGTCAGAATACTTTTTACCAATTAAAGAAAACTTGCCTGAACCGTTGATTACCGCTATGCAATTATATTAAGCTTTGTCTGAACCTAATATATAAATATTATTGACATATAAATTAGAATAATATCATCACAGTATTTAAAATAACCTAAACACATTATCACATAACCCTATGTGTGACGTCCCCAAAATAGGTATACATCACCCATCTTGAGTCGCCAAATACATGGTACAAAATTCAAATACAGCTTAATAATACAACTGTCGTGTAAAATACGACAAAATATAAACTGAGAGTTTTAATACTAATATTGTCTTCTAGACATTATTCAACTCAAATGGAGTCCTCAATATATTTATTATCACACTATTTCATAGAATAGTGAGGACTACTAATGCTATCATCTGGTCCATCACTCCGTCCCCCGACTAGTCCCTGCTACGTTCTCATTTCCTGAAGAGAACAATTAAAGCAAAAGGGTGAGCTCAACCAGCCCAGTAAGAAATATTATGACTAAGATAATGCAGAATAATTTATCGTTAGCCTTCAGCAGTGTTAAACTTACAAAATATAACAAACATTAAGTTTAACTGCAGCGGAACAAGCAATCCATTAGAAGAGTCAAGTAGAGAATAAAATCTACTATCTTCTATGATTTAAAAGGTTTTTCATCACTTTTATCGTTGAGACTCAGCTTAATAAATAATCCATATCATCCCTGCACTACGGCCAAGGATATTCATTAGTATCACGACCACAAATTATCCATGCACTATGGACCAAGGATATTCGTGTATTCATCAATGGTCATGATCATGCCAACAACTGTCCGTCAATGCACTACGGGCCAATGAGGACTTTTACCACATCATTTGTAATATTACGGTCATGATCATACCGAATAATCCCTGGTCATAATCATACCAAGTCCATCTATGCACTAAAGGCCACAGATGACTTTCAACATATATTAAACATAAGGATGATGACAATGATATAAGAATTCAATAAAACAAGTTCAAGGATAAATTTTTAAAGATTTATAATTTAATTTATCCAGAAATCAATAACGTCCAAATTGCCAATATGTTACTACTTTGTGGAGTAAAATTCAAGAATAATATTGTACCAAAAATAATTTAGATCGAAAACGAATTAATTTTTATCATGAATAGTACCCCGGGTGACTAGAACTCGAGGGAATAATATCCCATAAATAGCACTTTGGGAATAGTAACCCTGTGAATAGTACACCGGCATGAAAAAGTTAAAACTTATCAAGAATGCTCAGAATAATATTTTCATGAAAAGATACTGGATGAAACGCAAATATCAACGATATTCTACTAATTTCATGGAGTATAGAAGCCAAAATTTTAACAAAACGAGTATAGAATTCGAAATCTGAAACGAAATAATATTACTTACATACTACAGAGTATGGAAGAAAATATTATTTCAAGCGAATATTAAACAAAAATAACATCCCTTACCTTGAAAAGAAGAATATTCCAACTGGTATAACTGGAATATTCTTGAAGAAAACTTTCACTGTTTTCTACGGTCAAAGCTTTCTAAAACTCTAAAGAAATACGCTCAAGATTATAGAAGAAGAATTCTCTGATTCTGGTGTGATTTTAAATTTCTAACTTAAGCGTCTATTTATAGAAAAATGCTAGAACGCCATAGGAGACTAAATAATAAAATATTAATACAACCATTCAAGCACGCCACATTGAAATTTTAGCATTCCACTTTGAATTTGCAGCCAACCATTTCAGATTTTCCACAAAAAAACAAAAGTGGGTCCCCCATGTTTTAATAAAAATATTTTAATTTTTGAAACTTCAATAATTCAAATAAAATAGCCCTTTAATCAGAAAAATATGAATTTTATGTCCATTCCACAGGAAATTGAATTCTCTACAACTTTGTAGCTTTAAGTTTTCCCAAATTCCAGACGGAAAATATCCGAAATCCATAAACGGATGATTTTTAACACCTTTTAAAATTTATAACAAATCATGCGTTAATTTTTAACGGTTCAAAATTTGTGGACATATACTCAACTTATATATGCATAACATATCCAAAAATCACAACGATCCAACGGTCGGATTAAAATAAAACTCACACAATGGAGCTTTAAGAACACTGATTTGATTTTTAATACCTCCATTTCGACAAAAATACTAATAAAACAACTCAACATTAATTTCTTCATTTATAACCACATAAAATAAATATTTTTCTATCCATCATTTATGTCCACGTAAAATAAATATTTTCTTATCATATAAATTAATAATTAATTATTCATAAATAATATTACAGAATCACAATAATGACAACCAAGCCGTTCCCAGGAAAGAGGAGGCTTTCCGATAAGGATTTCTCCTTACTGCCGCACAATTAGGTGACCAAACCTCTCTTTGACAGAACTTTCTAGACATTGCCAATAATGCTATCTAATAATATTATTTAAATAATATGAATTATTGATTTGATAATGGAAAATACTCACAGTGACAATTATTGAACAATAATAATATAAAATATCAATGTAGCAATTATTGAACCAATAAGATAAAATATTGAACAGTAATTACTGTAATAATTATTGAGTAGTGCCTTCTTACGTAAGAATCAATAATTCAAAAATAATGTGCAATACCGTGTGCTACTGTGCAATAACGCATATTACTGTATTTTAACCACCGGATATTCTAACAGTTTACGGTAAAACTTTCGTCATTATTTTATAAAAAGATATTTTTGCGATTTTCTCAATCTGACAATAATTCCGTTCTTGGGTCCACAAATGATTGTGCTGACATACAAATATTCTCTGTTAAAATGAATATTCCCCGACCAATCGAATATTATATAACAACTTGCGTACTTTGTAAAATTTATAAATATTATCTACAACTATAACATTATATAAAATTCACTCCATAATATTCAAAAATGATATTTATAGAAAATTCATCTTTATTCATAAAAGTTGGGGTCTTACACTATCAGTCTATAACACACATATGACCTATCCTCAAGTTAAACTTTTACGGTCTGAATCGAGTTCGGTACAATTCTGACATCCCGATGGTCTAGTCGGACAAAATTTCGAGTTTAAGTTCAATTAAACTTTGTCTAACACTTAACAATTATCTTAGATAACTATATTATTAGTCAAAATATTTTTCATAAGCTCTTAATAATTTTTAGATAATTATTATTATTTAAAATAATTTTTCAATCATTAATATCGTATTTAAATGAATTAAATATCACATAATTTCTTTATCATTAATATTTATTTAATACTAAATATTAATGAAAACCATAACATAATATTATAATATATTTATAATTCATCAAAGTATTTTTAATACCTTAAAATCATATTTATATGATTTTTAAACAGTTAAATCTATTATTCGATAATTGCTTTCAATATTAAAATATTAATATTTTCATGACAAAATATCAAAAGTTATATTTTATAACTTACAATATTTTTATAACACTTAAATCATTTTTAAATTATTAATTATATTTTTCTATAATTTATTTAATATATTTATTAAATAAATTAATTATCATTAATATTAATCAATTAATGAAATTCATCGTAAAATATTAAAAGTCATTAAAAATAACTTAAAATAATTAATTTCAGAAATTAAGTGTCGGTATAGGGGCTTTAGGCGACAAATCCGTCATTGTTGGTGTTCTTGAGCCTTAAGAACACTAACAAGCCGGTTCTCAAGGGTCATGGTTTGACCGTGTTTAATTCTCTGTCTAACCTGTTTCTGGATCTGTTTGAACACTAATCTTGTAGTAGGTATGTAGTACTACAAGTTTTAATCATCATCGGAGTCATAACAAATCATATCATGAAGATCTGGGCATTCAAAGTATTGTCAGAGACTGTTCTTCATTTTCTAGGTTATCCAGAAATGAAGAACAGCTCAAGGTACCACTTTTGGAGCTTTGTAACTTGAATTCTTTAACTTGTTTCGGTGAAATATTGGTTCAATATTGTAGCATACATGTCAGGGTACATTTATATAACATCACTTCAACCTAACAACATCCCCTGCACAAGGTCTAAGCCGGTCAAAGTAGCCCAGAAAAACTGTCTTTGAACATTTCTGGGTTTTCCAGAAATGTTCTTCGGCAGATGGTCAACCCAAGTTTGACCTGTCATAGCTTTGATTCGATACATGATCTGGGTGTTCTACCGACTTATATGTGTAGTTCATATACCAGTCTACAACATAACAACAACAAGTTGGCCAAAATAACAAACAACAGCAAGATCAGAGGTCTAGAAATTCTTGTCAGACCATTTCTTGAAAATCTGGGCTGCTCAAAAAGCATTCCCTTGATCGGTCAACGAGGTTTGACCGTTCATAACTTGCAATATAAACATGATATAAACCTGATTTCAGTTCCAGATCCTAGTCCACATGGCATACAACAAATCTATAACACAAAACACCTTAAACATCTAATACACAGAGATCTAGAGGCCCTGACATATAGCTGTCAGGCCATTTTTCTAACTTTTTACAGAATTCAAAAAACTCAAATTTCGAGTAGTTTGGTGTTATGGATCTGGGATTTAACAACTTAGATCACTAAATGACATCTTCTAACACAACTTAAAACATCAAACCACAAAATCAAACATCAAATCATATGATTTAGAAATCTTAGGGTTTATACCTCTTTAGACTTTAATTCTTGGATCTGATCTTTATGATCTGTTCCTGTCAAGTTAAGGACTGATATTGGCTTATCTTATCTCATTCTCTCACTCTTAATTTTGAAGTTTAAAGAGAGAGAAGGTCTAGGTTGCTTTTCTAAGTAAAGTAAGGATTTTTCTTACTTTAAATCTACTATATCTTAGATTCAATGCATCTAAGGGTGCAAGGTGGCAAGATTGGCTGATCTTGGAAGATATTAGACACATGGCATATCTTAAGTTGGTCAACAACCCCATCTCTTGGCAAGATTTGCAAGCAACATACTAAATAATACAAATAGGGCATTATGGACAATTGGCTTTTAATTTAATGGCATTCATGTAAATGGTCCAAATCCTTAGGGTTTAGGGTTTGACTCTTAGGGTTTAGGGTTTAACCCTTAAATTTGCAATTTAATTTCTAAGATTTTAGAATTTCGATTTTCAAAATAGAAAATTAATTTTACAAAATTTATAATTAGGATTCTATAATTATATTTAAAATTTCCTGATCATAATTCGAACTTACTAATTAGGATTAATATTTCCTGATTAAAATTGCTAATTTAGCAATTTGGTCTTAAATTATAAATTAGGGTTTGAAATCAAAAATAGGGTTTCTAATAAATAGGTTTTCTAATTATTAGGGTTTTTCTAAATCAATTAGGGTTATCCCTAATTAGGTTATCATTAATAACGTTTACACCATATACTAGCATTTGTTTTCTTAAATTAGGGTTTTAACTTCCGAATTAGGGTTTTAGATTCCCAGAACTGAAATTAGGGTTTCTAGAACCGATATTACGGTTTCTTATAATTCGTAAGAATTTTCAAACTGAACGTTGACGTTCTTAATATAATATCTGCGTTTGCCATTGTCTGGTTAACCCTTGACCCTTAACCACATACTGTACACATATAATACCAGATACACAAAACATATTCACTTATTCCCTTAATCCTGAATAATTCACCAAAAAATTTTGAAATCCTTAGAATTCTTTCTAAAAAATGTTAAATCCATTCACTTATTTTCTGTCTAGGTCCTAATATTGAACCTTAAATCAATCAGTTATGATTTTAAAAAATTTCTAAATTCTCGAGTTGTTACATTCATCCCTTCTTCTAAAATTAAATCCTCGAAATTTTCTTTACACCTTACACCATGCACCATACACCATTCATTCTCATTACCACATGCTACCCAATACATTCCTCACAAGAGTAAAAATTTTGAATTTGTGCTGAGTGGTTATATAGACTATTGTCTATCATTTTCGAAAAGGTTTTATGGAAATTCATCCGCAAAACGTCATAACTTACGGACATAGTGGGTAATTAATCCAGTATGCATTGTACTTATAAAGTACTTCTGGTCTGATATGTTTCTCGTCACTGTCATAGGCACAAAAATTTTACCTCAGTCTTATCGGATTCCGCACCAAAATAATTTGGTTTGGGAAAATTTTCAAAGAACGCTTAGAATTTTCATAAATGTTGGTCTAGCCGAATCAAGTAGCTTAGACTCATATCAATAATCAACTTCAATCGAATTACAAATGTGTGTAGCCAAACGCCATTGGCAAATTAAATTTTTGAAAATATTTTTGACAATGACGTCATGATGCCGTACTGTATTAACAGTCCGTTTGAGGATGCCGTCATTGAATGACTTTGTCATAACACATCATACAATAGTGGAACAATGATTTTTGGATCGAATTCACACTAAGTATTCATGTATTTATAACTCTATCAACTTTTTATCATCTTTGCACCATGTTACATGGTACATAAGTGATAAATAAAATATATTTTGATATTTCAAATCATTATCGTCTTGCTAAAATAAGTAGCATAGACTATTCCTTAAACCGTTCAAAAATTCATTTCAAAATAGTTTTATTAACTCAATAGGTAATGATGTGTTGGTGGCCCGAAGTCCACTCTAACACAATGGTCACCCGGAGTGGAGAATAAAATTTATTTTCAAAAGCACATAGTGCGTATTTAGCTTGATGTCAAAAATTTTGAAATCTATCACAGCTGGGAGATTTGGAAAACCTAATGTCTCCACTAATGATCAATTACTTAATCAATCTCTCTGTTCCTATTATCCTCAATATTCTAGTCACACTTAATTCTACCCAGTTCATCAAACCACACTCATGAGTTCAGGAACTTTCCACAATCATATGAGTTTAAGAACTTGTCCTAGTCAGACCTTTGGCGTCCATTCGTTGAGGGGTTCATAAATATTTCATATAATCATGAGTCACAAAAGTATCATAAGTATGAGTTTTGAGAACTCGTACTTAACTTGATATTTTCTACCTATACCCTATCTATCTGATATATACATGAGAAAGGAATCACCCTCTTAACATGCATATAGCAAATAGCGCGACACAGGTATTCTAATGATTATCAGTGCCAAAAATTAAGTGGTTGTTACACCAAGTACAATTCAGCTCCTATACGAAGAATCATACAACTTAGCTGCTGACATGAGTTCTCAATTGAAATCCCCACCTAATCTTAACTCCCTTCTCCATACGAATTTCATTTAATCCATATACATAATCCTTTCCTGAATCTAGACCAATTCATAGTAGAACTGACACTCAGCAATCTTGCTGTAAACTTTTCAATCATTCACTTGATCATTCTTCAAGCTATAACCTTATCAGATCACGGGGTGATCTCATCGTATATATTACGATTCATTTCTATGCCTTGATTGTTTTGTTTTACGATCTCCTGCCTCATGTACTTTTAGTCTTTTAGACTCTATCTATTCATTACTACTATTCACTTTCATTATCAGTGTTAGGGAACTCTGTATCTTATGACTCGTCGAGATTCATCTTTGAATCTTACCAATCAACTAACTCTATTTGAGTTAGTACTTATCCTAATCACTGCAGTTGTTAGTCTCGGGTAACCCTACCTAAGGTTTATAACCTACAGCTTTGATACCAACTGTGAGAGCTCCCAAATCCGGGTCCCAAATCACCGCGGATATGGTACAATCATTCTACAACTATTGCGGAAGATATAAACATAAATTGTTTATACATTACATTACACAATATTTCCCCAAGGTCGAGTAACCTTCACTTAATACACAATTCATAACTTATTTGACTTACAACATTATTATTATACTATACTATTACATTTATCTGCACATATTAGCCCAAGCTGAACCTGGCTTTGTCATTTCCTATATCCGACATATTCATCTTAATCTGCAATGTTAATCATGATATAGCAAGGGTGAGCAATGAATTTTCCCAGCAAGTTTAAGTTCAATAATTTAAAGATATATCATGATAGAAAGAATTGAACAAAAGCTGGCTATAATTCAACAATATAATTGTGAATTAGCACGAACAAATTTTATGACTGAACAAGCATTTAACATGAACAAATATATCTGGACCGAATGGTAATGAAGGTGATCATCCTTTCATACCTGAAGCTATGCAATTATATTAAGCTTTGTCTGAACCTAATATATAAATAATATTGATATACAAATTAGAATAATATCATCACAGTATTTAAAATAACCTAAACACATTATCACATAACCCTATCAGTCTATAACACACATACGACCTATCCTCAAGTCAAACTTTTACAGTCTGAATCGAGTTCAGTATAATTCTGACATCCTGACGGTCTAGTCAGACAAAATTTCGAGTTTAAGTTCAATTAAACTCTGTCTAACACTTAACAATTATCTTAGATAATTATATTATTAGTCAAAATAGTTTTCATAAGCTCGTAATAATTTTTAGATAATTATTATCATTTAAAATAATTTTTCTATCATTAATATAGTATTTAAATGAATTAAATATCACGTAATTACTTTATAATTAATATTTATTTAATAATAAATATTAATGAAAATCATAACATAATATTATAATATATTTATAATACATCAAAGTATTTTTAATACCTTAAAATCATATTTATATGATTTTTAAACAGTTAATCCATTATCTGATAATTGCTTTCAATATTAAAATATTAATATTTTCATGAAAAAAATATCAAAAGTTATATTTTATAACTTACAATATTTTTATAACACTTAAATCATTTTTAAATGATTTTTAAATCATTAATTCTATTTTTCCATAATTTATTTAATATATTTATTAAATAAATTAATTATCATTAATATTAATTAATTAATAAAATTCATCATAGCATATTAAAAGTCATTAAAAATAACTTAAAATATTTTCTTATATATTAATATAATTTTTCATGAATTAAAATCATTTTTAAATAATTTATTTAATATTATAATTAAATAAATTAAATACCATTTATATTTTAAAAATATTAAATATTTATGAAATATATTCAAAATTATTAAAAACTAATTTTTAGAATTTAAAATAACTTTTAGGAATTTATTTTGTATTTTTAATAATTAAAAACTATTTTTATCTATTTATTAATTAAAATAATTAATTTCAGAAATTAAATATCGTTATAGGGGCTTTAGGCGACAAATCTGTCGCTGTAGGTGTTCTTGAGCCTCAAGAACACTGACAAGCCAGTTCTCAAGGGTCATGATTTGACCGTGTTTAATTCTCTGTCTAACCTGTTTTTGGGTCTGTTTGAACACTAATCTTGTAGTAGGTTTGAAGTACTACAAGTTTTAATCATCATCGGAGTCATAACAGATCATATCATGAAGATCTGGGCATTCAAAGTATTGTCAGAGACTGTTCTTCATTTTCTGGGTTACCCAGAAATGAAGAACAGCTCAAGGTGCCACTTTTGGAGCTTTATAACTTGAATTCTTTAACTTGTTTCGGTGAAATATTGGTTCAATATTGTAGCATACACGTCATGGTACATTTATATAACATCACTTCAACCTAACAACATCCCCTACACAAGATATAGGCCGGTCAAAGTAGCCCATAAAAACTGTCTTTGAACATTTATGGGTTTTCTAGAAATGTTCTTTGGCAGATGGTCAACCCAAGTTTGACCGGTCGTATCTTTAATTCGATACATGATCTGGGTGTTCTACCGACTTATATGTGTAGTTCATATACCAGTCTACAACATAACAACAACAACTTGGCCAAAATAACAAACAGCAGCAAGATTAGAGGTCTAAAAATTATTGTCAGACCATTTCTGGGAAATCTGGGCTGCCCAGAAAGCATTCTCGTGATCGGTTAACGAGGTTTGAGCGTTCATAATTTGCAATATAAACATGATATAAACCTGATTTCAGTTCTAGATCCTAGTCCACATGGCATGCAACAGATCTATAACACAAAACACCTTAAACATCTAATACACAGAGATCTAGAGGCCCTGACATATGGCTGTCAGACCATTTTTCTAACTTTTTACAGAATTCTAATAACTTAAATTTTGAGTACTTTGGTGTTATGAATCTGGGATTGAACAACCCAGATCACTAAATGACATCTTCTAACATAACTTAAAACATCAAACCACAAAATCAAACATCAATTCAAATGATTTAGAAATCTTAGGGTTTATACCTCTTTAGACTTTGATTCTTGGATCTGATCTTTGTGATCTGTTCCTGTCAAGTTAAGGACTGATATTGGCTTATCTTATCTCACTCTCTTACTCTAAATTTCGAAGTTTGAAGAGAGAGAAGGTCTAGGTTGCTTTTCTAAGTAAAGTAAGGATTTTTCTTACTTTAAATCTACTATCTCTTAGATTCAATGTATCAAGGGTGCAAGGTGGCAAGATTTGTTGATCTTGGAAGATATTAGACACATGGCATATCTTAAGTTGGTCAACAACCCCATCTCTTGGCAAGATTTGCAAGCAACATACTAAATAATACAAAAAAAGGCATTATGGACATTTGGCTTTTAATTTAATGACATTCATGTAAATGGTCCAAACCCTTAGGGTTTAGGTTTTAACCCTTAGAGTTTAGGGTTTAACCCTTAAATTTGCAATTTAATTTCTAAGATTTCAGAATTTCGGTTTTCAAAATAAAAAATTAATATTTCTAAATTTATAATTAGGATTCTATAATTATATTTAAAATTTCCTAATCATAATTTGAACTTACTAATTAGGATTAATATTTCCTAATTAAAATTGTTAATTTAACAATTTGGTCTCAAATTGTAAATTAGAGTTTCAAATCGAAACTAGGGTTTCTAATTATTAGGTTTTTTCTAAATCAATTAGGGTTATCCCTAATTAGGTTATCATTAATAACGTTTGCACCATATACTAGCATTTGTTTTCTCAAATTAGGGTTTCAACTTCCGAATTAGGGTTTCGAATTTCCAGAACCGAAATTAGGGTTTCTAGAATCGGTTTTATGGTTTCTTATAATTCGTACGAATTTTCAAACTGAACGTTGACGTTCTTAGTATAATATTAGGATTTGTCATTGTCTGGTCAATCCTTGACCCTTAACCACATACTGTACATATATAATACCAGATACACAGAACATATTCACTTATTCCCTTAATCCTGAATAATTCAGCAAAAGATTTTGAAATCCTTAAAATTCTTTCTCAAAAATAGCAAATCCATTCACTTATTTTCTGTCTAGGTCCTAATATTGAATCTTAAATCAATCAATTATGATTTTAAAAATTTTCTAAATTCTCGGGTTGTCACACTTCTTATGAAATTTCGTCCCCGAAATTGGTGTCTGTACCTGGTATATCGAAGAGGTGAGGATATCTTGATTTCATTTCAGATTCTAACTCTCAGGTCATTCCCTCAACATCGTAGTTTCTCCATAAAACTTTGAATTGAGGTATAACCTTGGAGCGTAGAATATGCTCTTTCTTATCCAAGATTTTAACAGATACCTCTTCATATGTTAAATCTTCCGCTATCTCGTCTAGTTCTAACTCAATAATGTCGTTCGGGTCTTCCACATATTTGTGTAACGTAGATATGTAAAAAATGTTATGAACACAAGACATACTTGGCGGTAAGGCGAGTCTATAGGCCACAGTTCCTACTCGATCGAGGATTTCAAATGGGGCAATGAATCGAGGATTGAGCTTTCTTCTCTTTCCAAATCTTGTAACTCCTTTCCATGGAGCAACACGTAACAACACATGTTCTCCAACATTGAATTCCACGTCCTTTCGATGAAGATCAACATAACTCTTCTGTCGATCTTGTGGGGTCTTTATACGTTGTCGGATCATTTGTATCTTTTCCATTGTCATGCGTACCAATTTTGGTCCCAACAACGTTGCTTCACCCACCTCATCCCAGCATACTGGAGAACGACACTTGCATCCATACAACGTCTCGAATGGAGCCATGATGTTACTTGTTTGATAACTGTTGTTGTAGGAGAATTCCACCAATGGCAAGAACTTGTACCAACTTCCTTTGAAGTCAAGGACACAGAGTCTTAATAAATCTTTAAGAGTTTGAATATTCCTCTCTGAATGCCCATCCGTCTAAGGATGATATGCTGAACTGAATCGTAAATCCGTGCCCATAGCTTTCTATATACTGACCCAAAATCGTGAACTGAATCTTGGGTCTCGATCAGAAACTATGGATACTGGCATACCATGCAGTCTTACAATTTCATTTATGTATATACGAGCAAGACGTTCAAGTGAATAAGTTTCTCGTATAGGTAAGAAATGAGCAGACTTGGTCAATCTATCAATAATGACCCAAATTGCATCTATGCCTTGAGAAACCTTGGGAAGATCGGTAACGAAATACATGGTAATGTGCTCCCACTTCCATTCTGGAATTTCAAGTGGTTGCAATGGACCTTTTAACACTTGATGCTATGCCTTGACTCGTTGACAAGTTAGACACCTTAAGTTAAACTCCGCAATCTCTCTTTTCATATTGCTCCACCAAAATGTATGTCGAAGATCACCAAAATGTATGTTGAAGATCACCATACATTTTGGTACTCCCAAGATGGATTGCAAACAGTGTGTTGTGCACCTCCATCATGATCTTATACTTCAAATAAGATTCGTTAGGAACACAAAGTTTGGAGTTGACTCTAAGTATTCCTTCTTCATCGATTCTTGCTTCCTGAATAGCATCTTCTTGCACTTTCCTCTTCATACGCATCAGCTCCAGGTCTGTAGTTTGAGCAGTTTTAACTTTATCGATTAAAGTCGGTTCTACTCGTATATTTGCCATCATCACATGGGTCCCTAGAGTCTTTATATGTATCTCCATCTTTTCCAAGTCATACAAAATGGGCCTTTGCATTGAGAATATCATACTCGTACCCGCATACGATCTTCTACTCAATGCGTCAGCTACTACGTTCGCTTTTCCAGGATGGTATTGAATGGTATGATCATAATCTTTCAACAGTTCAAGCCAACGTCGTTGCCGCATGTTGAGTTCCTTTTGGGTGAAGAAATAATTGAGGCTTTTATGATCCGTAAAGATCTCCACCTTCTCCCAATATAGGTAATGCCTCCAGATTTTTAGGGCGAAAACGACAGCTGACCACTCTAGATCATGAGTAAGATAATTCCTCTCATATTCTTTGAGTTATTGTGAGGCATATGCTATGACTTTTTCATGTAGCATAAGAACACATCCTAAACCTTTACTTGAAGCATCATTATAGATGAAAAATCCCTCCGAACCAGATGGTATTGTCTGAACAGGTGCTGAAATGAGTCTCCTCTTGAATTATTGAAAACTCTTCTCGCATTCCTCGCTCCAACCGAATTTTGTATCTTTTCAAGTCAGCTGAGTTAATGGAGTATCGATTCGAGAAAATCCTTCCACGAATTTCCGATAATAACCAGCTAAGCCCAGAAAGCTACGTACTTCGGTTACTGACTTCGGTTGCTCCCAGCTTTGTATTGCTTCAATCTTCGCCGGGTCAACAGATATTCCGTGATTTGATATCACGTGCCCAAGGAATGTTACTTCCTCAAGCTAGAACTCCCATTTCTTTAATTTAGCATATAGCTTGTTTTCACAAAGCTTTTGAAGTATCAGTCTCAAGTGTTGCTCATGATCTTCACAACTTTTGTAGTAAATGAGGATGTCATCAATAAAGACAACCACAAAATGATCCAAATATTCCTTGAATACTCGGTCCATCATATCCATGAAGGCAGCAGGAGCATTAGTCAATCCAAAAGACATGACTAGAAATTCGTAATGCCCGTACCGAGTTCTGAAAGCAGTCTTTGGAATGTCATCAGTTTTAACCTTTAATTGATGATATCCGGAAAGAAGATCGATCTTTAAAAAGAATTTGGCGCCTTGCAACTGGTCAAACATATCATCAATACGAGGTAACGGGTACCTATTTTTATTGGAGACATGATTCAACTCCCGATAATCAATACAAAGTCGCATACTTCCATCTTTCTTCTTCACGAATAGAACAGGAGCACCCCAAGGAGACATACTAGGACGAATGAAACCGATGTCTAACAATTCCTATAATTGGGTTTTTGACTCCTGAAGTTCAATAGGAGCCATTCAATATGGGGCTTTGGAAATGGGTTTTGTGCCGGGTTCAAGGTCGATACAAAATTTAATTTCACGCTCTGGGGGTAGGCCAGGAAGTTCTTCAGAGAATACGTAAGGAAATTTATTAACAATAGAAATGTCATTCAAATCTGACGTATTTATGTTTAAATCCGTGACATGGACTAAGAAAGCTTGACATTCGTTTTTTAATAAATGAATAGCTTTATGGCTTGATGTGACAGTGATTGACTTTAGTAGTTTGGTTGCTTGAATTCACATAATAGGTTGGTTAGGAATATGAAAGCTAACAACCTTATGAAAATAATCAATTTTTGCATGATGAATAGTTAACCAATCAATCCCTAAAATCACAACAAATGCAAGTATTTTCAAAGAGAAAAGATCGACAGGTAACGTGCGGTTACCGATTTAAATCAAACAAGACTTATAAACAGTGGATGTAATAAAGATTTCTCCCAACGGAGTTTCAACATATAAATCAAAGTCTAATTTCTCTGGCGTTAAATTTAAACGTTGAGCGCAAGTAGGAGAAATAAAAGAATGGGTAGAACCGGTATCAAATAAGGTATAGACTTCGCTAGAGTTTATGATTAGCTTACCCGTGATCACCTCGTTCGGATTCCTTGCTTTTTGGGAGGTTACGACAAATGCTCTCCCTTGAACTACTGGTTTTGTCCTGTCTGGGACGGCCCTTGATGCCTCCATCATAGCTGGACTTGACTTTGGTGCACGACAAAATCGGGCTAGGTGACCTTCTCTTCCACAATTGTAATATGCTTTGGGTTGCTGCATACAATTTGGACTGATGTGTCCTTCCCCTTCGTATTTGTAACATACGGCCGACGGTCGTTCTCCTTCCTTAACAACAGGTGTTGGTGCTGACGTCTTTCCATCATTATTGAATTTCTCTTCTTAAAATTTCCACTTCTATTATCTTGGCCATGATTACCACCGAAGTGGTTACAATTTTTGGCATGTTGATTCCCTCCACGCTTGTTGTCACCGCTTCGATGACTGTTACCACTGGTATTATCGATTTGCCGGTAGCTCTCTCTTGGTTAGGTTGACTCATTATTGCGCTCCAATAACTGAGCCCTATTTACAACATCTGAATACAAATACAGTTTGTGAGAAATTAGGTATTGACGCATCTCAGGTTTTAAACCTCTTAGAAACATCTGTGTCATTCTCTCCACATTATCAATCAAGTGGGACGCAAACCGGGACAACTCGAGAAACTTAGCTTCATACTGTGACACGATTATATTATTTTACTCTAGCTTGATGAACTCCACCTCTTTCATGTGACGAATACTTTTGGGAAAGTACTTGTCATTGAAAAGTTCTTAGAACATTTCCCAAGACATCTTAGTGCGGCAGGCTGAGTTCGCTTTACAGATTCCCACCAATAATCTACCTCTCCTCGCAACATGAAGGTGGCAAAAGGGAACCTTTTACTCTTTGGAGCATTACAAAATATCAAATATCTCGGTGATCTGCTTTATCCACGCCTCCACCTTAAGTGGTTTTGGCTTTCCCAAAAACTCTGGTGGTCCCAGCTTTTTGAACTACTTAGCTGTGACTATCCGAGAGTTGCCAGTGTTTCCACCTGCATTTTGAACAGGAGTCGTTCTCTCCTGATGTTGCATGAATTGCATAAAGCCTCTGAACATCCCATCGTTCATCATTTGGTCAGCGTTGTTGTTTTCCTAAGGATTATTTCCATCCTGATGTATATTATCCTGGGTATTGATCGTTGGTGACTCAACGGTCTCATGTGCTTCATTGTTTATCTCAATATTTTCGGATGCCATTATCAAATACTGCCACAAAAATAAGGGTTAATTATCATGTCACATATTATCCCTATACTCTAACAAACTAAATAAATACCAAATAAACTTAGGTAGGTCATACTAGCAAAGGAATTTCCCGTCTCTCCCCTCCTAGTTCTAGTCTCACATCTCAGCCAGGGATCATATCCCTAAGCTTTGATACCAACTGTGACGCCCCTAAAATAGATATACATCACCCATTCTGAGTCGCCAAATACATGGTACTAAATTAAAATACAACTTAATTAATACAACTGTCGTGCAAATACGACAAAACATATGTTGAGAGTTTTAACACGAATATTGTCTTCAAGACAATATCCAAACTCAAATTCAATCTTATTACAATTATTATCACACTATTTTATAGAATAATGAGGACTACTAAAACAACCATCTGGACCGTCACTCCGTTCCCCGACTAGTCCCACTTATATTCTCATTTCCTGAAGAGAAGAATGAAAGCAAAGGGTGAGCTCAACTAGCCCAGTATAGAATATTATGACTAAGACAATGCAGAATAAATTATCGTTAGCCTTTAACAGTGTTAAACTGATAGAATATAATAGACAACAAGTTTAACTGCAGCGAAACAAACAATACATTAGAAGAGTCAAGTAAAGAATGATATCTACTATCTTCTATGATTTAATAGTTTATCATCAATTTTATCGCTGAGACTCAGCTTAATAAATAATCCACATCACTGAATTATCCATGCACTACGGGCCAAGGATATTCATTATTATCACCAATGGTCATGATCGTGCCAACAACTGTCCATCAATGCACTACGGGCCAATGAGGACTTTTACCACTTTATTTGTAACATTACGGGTCATGATTATACCGAATGATCCCTGGTCATAATCATACCAACCAACAGTCCATCTATGCACTACGGGCCAAAGATAACTTTCATAACAATATAAACAAGAGGATGATGACAATGATATAAGAATTCAATTAAATGCAAGCAAAGGATAAATTCTAAAGATTTATAATCTAATTTATCCAGAATTTAATAATGTCCATATTGTCAACATGATACTGCTTTGTGGAGTAAAATTCAAGAATAATATTGTATCAAAAATGATTTGGACCGAAAAGAAATTAATTTTTATTATGAATAGTACCCCGGGTGAATAGTCTCTGAGTGAATACTACCCCGTGAATAGTACTTTGGGAATAGTATCCCGTGAATAGTAATTCGGCATGAAAATGTTAAAACTTATCAAGAATGCTCAGAATAATATTTTCATGAAAAGATACTGGATGAAGCGTAAATATCAAAGATATTCTACTAATTTCAGGAATTATAGAAGCAATACTTACCATAGTAAGTTTAAATTTTAGAATATGAAATGAAATAATATCCCTTTCATACTATGGAGTATGAAAAAAAAAATATTTCTTACGAGTATTGAAATAAAATAATATTATTTACCTTAGTAGAAACTGGATTTCCCTAGAATAATATCGGATATTATTCTGAGAAAATCTTGCAGGAAAAAACTACACTCAAAGTATCTTTATACTCAACAAAAATACTCACAATACTATAGAATAAGAATTTCTGATATTGAAAATGGTGTGATTTAGGATGGAGGGTTGCCCTCCTTTTATAGCACAATTCGAAGGAAGAAAAATCAAATGCATGCCTAACTAATAATATGAATAATTGTGTCGCGTCAATTATTGATTTAATAATGTAAAATATTATGCAGATGATACTGTGACAATAATTGAATCAATAATATAAGAAACTATGCAACAATTACTGTAGCAATTATTGAATAAACTGAGTGACTTCTCACGTAAGCATCAATAATCTAAGATATTGTACAATACCCTGTGCTACTATGCAACCACGCGTATTACTGTACTTTTATCACCGGGTATTTCAACAGTTAACGGTAAAACTTTTGTCGTTATTTTTATAAAAAGATTTTCTATCGTTTTCTAACTCCGACAGTAATTCCGTTGTGGGGTCCACCAAGAATTGTGCCGTCGTACGAATATTCTCTGATAAAATGAATATTCCCTGACCAGTCGAATATTTTATGACAACTTGCTTACTTTGCTAAATTTGTAAATATTACCCACAACTATAACATTATATCAAATCCACACCATAATATTCAAAAATAATATTTAGAGGAAAATTTATCTTTATTCATACAAGTTGGGGTCTTATAACCTCCCCTTCTTATGAAATTTCGTACTTGAAATTGGTGTACGTACCTGGTATGTCGAAGAGGTCAGGATACCTTGATTTCATTTCAGATTCTAACTCCCAAGTCATTTTCTCAACATCGTGGTTTCTCCATAAAATTTTGACTTGATGTATAACCATTGAGCATAGAATATGCTCCTTCTTATTCAAGATTTTAGCAGGTACCTCTTTATACGTTAAATCATCCACTATCTCGTCTAGTTCTAACTCAATAATGTGGTTCGGGTCTTCCATACATTTACATAACATAGATATGTGAAAAACGTTATGAACACGAGACATACTTGGCGGTAAGGAGAGTCTATAGGCCATAGTTCCTACTCAATCGACAATTTCAAATTGTCCAATGAATCGAGGATTGAGCTTTCCTCTCTTTTTAAATCTTGTAACTCCTTTCCATGGAGCAACACGTAACAACACATGTTCTCCAACATTGAATTTCACGTCCTTTCGATGAAGATCAACAAAACTCTTTTGTCGATCTTGTGAGGTCTTTATACGTTGTCGGATCATTTGTATCTTTTTCGTTGTCATACGTACCAATTCTGGTCCCAACAACGTTGTTTCACCCACATCATCCCAGCATACTAGAGAACGACACTTGCGTCCATACAACGCCTCGAATGGAGCCATGCCGATACTTGCTTGATAACTGTTGTTGTAGGAGAATTCTACCAATGGCAAGAACTTGTCCCAACTTCCTTTGAAGTCAAGGACACAGAGTCTTAATAAATCTTTAAGAGTTTGAATAGACCTCTCTGACTGCCCGTCCGTCTGAGTATGATACGCCGAATTGAATCGTAAATTCGTGCCCTTAGCTTTCTTTAAACTGACCCAAAACCGTGAAGTGAATCTTGGGTCTCGATCAGAAATTATGAATACTGGCATACCATGCAGTCTTACAATCACATTTATGTACATACGAGCAAGAAATTCAGGTGAATAAGTTTCTCGTATAGGTAAGAAATGAGCAGACTTGGTCAATCTATCAACAATGACCCAAATTACATCTATGCCGTGAGAAACCTTGGGAAGACCGGTAATAAAATCCATGATAATGTGCTCCCACTTCCATTCTGGAATTTCAAGTGGTTGCAATGGACCTTTTGGCACTTGATGCTATGCCTTGACTCGTTGACAAGTTAGACACCTTGAGATAAACTCCGCGATCTCTCTTTTCATATTGCTCCACCAAAATGTATGTCGAAGATAACGATACATTTTGGTACTCCCAAGATGGATTGCAAATGGTGTGTTATGCGCCTCCATCATGATCTTATACTTTAAATCAGAGTCGTTAGAAACACAAAGTTTGGAGTTAACTCTAATTATTCCTTCTTCATCGATTCTTGCTTCCGGAGTAGCATCTTCTTGCACTTTCCTCTTCATACGCATCAGCTCCAGGTCTGTAGTTTAAGCAGCTTTAACTTTATCGATTAAAGTCAGTTCTACTCGTATATTTGCCATCATCACGTGGGTCCCTGGAGTCTTTATCTCTATCTTCATCCTTTGTAAGTCATACAAAATGGACCTTTACATACACAATATCGCACTCGTACCCGCATATAATCTTCTACTCAATGTGTCAGCTACTACGTTCGCTTTTTCAGGATGGTATTGAATGGTATGATCATAATCTTTCAACCGTTCAAGCCAACGTCGTTGTCGTATGTTGAGTTCCTTTTGGGTGAAGAAATATTTGAGGTTTTTATGATCCGTAAAGATCTCCACCTTCTCCCAATGCAGGTAATGCCTCCAGATTTTTAGTGCGAAAACGATAGTTGCCAACTCTAGATCATGAGTAGGATATTTCCTCTCATATTCTTTGAGTTGTCGTGAGGCATATGTAATGACTTTCCCATGTTGCATAAGAACACATCCTAAACCTTTACCTGAAGCATCACTGTAGATGACAAATCCCTCCGAACCAGATGGTATTGTCAGAACAGGTGCTGAAATGAGTCTCCTCTTGAGTTATTGAAAACTCTTCTCATATTCCTCGCTCCATCCGAATTTTGTATCTTTTCGAGTCAGTTGAGTTAATGTAGTATCGATTCGAGAAAATCCTTCCACGAATCTCCGATAATAACCAACTAAGCCCAGAAAGCTACGTACTTCGGTTACTGACTTTGGTTGCTCATAGCTTTGTATTGCTTCAATCTTCGCCAGGTCAACAGATATTCCATGATTTGATATCACGTGCCCAAGGAAAGCTACTTCCTTAAGTCAGAACTCCCATTTCTTTAATTTGGCATATAACTTGTTTTCATAAAGCTTTTGAAGTATCAGTCTCAAGTGTTGCTCATGATCTTCACTGTGAAAACCCCCCCCCCAAATTCGGGTCCCTTCGAACCCCGAATCCAGTCCATCGCGATACTACTATCGACAAATTATTATATCTTTTATTCATAACTTAATGAATATAACATTGCTTATTACAATTTAGAATATAAATTCATTCCATTACCAGGATCTGCACAATGACCCCAAACTTTTATAAGTTTCACAACTTGGTCATTTACTATTCCTGTTTTACATCACATTCGATATTATAAAAATATGCGGAATAATTTAAACTTTTTCAATCTCCTTTGAAAATAAATCTTTTATTGATATCTTAACTTGAATCAATTACTTATCCTTCAATCAAATTATGTTATGATTCATTCTATTCGAATTACTGTATAAATTTTTACATCTCAATTCGAAGATCTCTATGTACTGCCTAGTACAACTTTACAAGCTAACATATATTACACATTGTAAATTACTATCAAATATATCTACTAGAACCTAAACATGGTTCAAGAGCATATATTTAATTAAACAAATCAATCTCCTTTGATGTGATTAAACTTTATCAATCAAGTAGCACGTAACTTTACCGTGAGGCCTTAACCTGCAAAAGTGTTATTTGCAAGGGTGAGCTCGACAACCCATTAATTCTAACAGTTTTCATGCAGCACATAGCATATAATAGCATATTTAGTTCATGCATTTATAATCAATTTATATTTACTACGCATGTTACTTCTCACATAACAGGCATAGAGGTTTACTTCACAAGCATATCATCAAATATCAACTTTCAAATTTCATACATATCTCATATGCATTTCATATATATACATCAACATTCGCATAACATAATATAGCTTAACTAGCAGTTATCGAATTCATATATCAAATAGGAACTGAAAGACTTGTCTGATTCGTAGTTTATGAACTACGACTAAACTGTGTATCGCTAAGTGCACTTCGTGTGTTCCTACACAGTCATATAATCATGGATTCATATCCATTAGTAACATATTTCATGCATTCTCAAAGTAATAACAATGTTACATTGCTTCCTAACTAGGTTCATAAAACCTACATTTCACCTTCTCATCATACTCTTAGAATAGCTAGGTAGGTATAGGTATACCTTAACCATTCGCACTTGACATCCACATTCATATATTTCTATCACACACTTGTCTCACTATGTGATCGACACATTTAAAACTCGTATAGTTAAGTTCAAACGTATACATAACGTCTAACTTAGTCGTAACATCATACAACATCACCTATACTATATATTCATAGCACAATTCAGTTTGTAAGTCATTACAAATCCAAACAACATATCATGGCCTAATATCTTGAAAGTATTCCTTTGGACTTAACTTTTGAAAATCATAATTAACATTCATCTCTATCACATAGCATGCTTCTGAACACATTTCATAGCATATTGGTCATCTATTACAAGTTAAAATAATATAAGCATGCTTCAAACATCAGATCAAAAATAGATCACATAACTGACGGCAGCATAGCGCAGCTGCACCCTGTCCAGGCTTAGGGACGGCGCAGCTGCGCTGTCCCCTGGCCAGTCCAAGGCTAAGCTTTGCACTTCCTTTTTCTTTCCAAACTTTAACATAAATATGTACTAATACTCTATCATATATGCATGTTAGAGGTGCTCACATAAGCACATGACCACTCTTGAGTTATTCTCTAGAAGCTTTAACTTACAACTTACATGGTATTATAGCATAACAAAACCATGTAGCTACCATATTTTATAACTTAGCTATATATCCACAAAGAGGTTTCACGATCTATTAATACATATGCTTATAATGCTCATATTGTTTATTCACAACTATCATTGTTCACACTTCAAATCATGCTTTAAACTCATTTTTAGTTTAGCTATCAACCTGTTAAATACATACAAATCGTGTCTAGGAATATTATAGTCATAACATGACATCCTAACCCTTTAGAATCTAGATACTCAAGTGATGCAACTAGATTTTGGAAATATGTTCAAGGTTGCCTTTGAAATCATTTTTCATGAATGATGCAACATGGCACATATAAGACAACTTTAAAACTCTTATCATAAGTAAATAAGTCATGATATCTTCTTTTCAAGATCAGAATATATAACATGTAACATTCATGCATATTCACCTTAACTGTATCAAGCTTTTAACCTTAAAACATTTTCTAACACAAAGGTAACAAGTATGATCATGACAAGGACACCATAACACCATAACTTGCTTATTTCTCTTTGAAAGAAATCATGTATATGAACTACTAAGTTCAGAATTCGTAGAACATGTATTACCTCAAAGTTTGTTTTCAAAACTTTAAGTTTTCATTACAAGTCTCTTACTAAATCTTGTTGATCACTTCATACTACACAAGAAATCTTTATATCTCATGTTATTCCCCTTTTTAGATATATATTTAGGTCATAACACCAATTCCACAACACACGGCATAAACAAAACCAGCAACTGGTTCTGAGGTACGACGCAGCTGCGTTGCACCCCAGTATAACCAGGGCGCAGCTGTGCTAGGTCGAGTTCAGAAGCAGTATGCATTCTCTATTTTGCAGCAAAAATTCTAACATTGTTTCCATCGATTCAAGCATGCTTCAAACCTTTACTAAAGTGTTTATACACGCTAGTAAACTTCCTAAACACCTTATAACATGATTATTCATATCAATTAACAATTAAATTCAAGAATTTTCAAGAATCAAACAATACCCATCTCAAGAACATAATTAGAATTTATACCTTCTTGAGCTTGAATTGAACTTCCTACACTCTGGGTATGCTTCTAAAGTAGCTCAGCAACTTATACTCTACACATAGAATTACTAGACAAGCTTCAAGCAACACAAAAACTAAAATCAAGCTTATATTTATAGAAAGAGCATGGACTAGACATTGGCATTACTCTAAGGTTTGATTCATGGTGTAATGGAGGGACACATTGGTTAATCAAGAGTTGATCAACCACCCTTACCAACCCTCTTCTTAGCAAATAATCACCTATTCAATAGCCTTTTTGAAAAAATACGTAACTTAGCTTCTAAGTCAGTATTCATGTCCTTTGTGACGCTTAATTTGGGAAAAGAGAGGAAAATCTCAGCAATCTTGCAAAACATAGGTTATCCACATATACACAACCCTATTCTTAGGTTATATTGTATACACATAACATCCATACATGGGTTATAACATAATGTCACAATATGATTTTCATAATTAACATTTTAAGGTAGTAGATGTGATATGGAAATGTAACATACATATAATCCATGTACATTTTATCGCACCGGTATATTTTATTAAAATAATAGTTTACAATATGTTCATGGTATATTATTTTAATATATGCCCATATACATATTGTCACATACACATTTCATGATGTATTCATATCATATGATTTCCATAAATCTCAATATATGGTCACTACATATAGTATAGTCACATAAGCGTCGCACTACACTATATAATGCAGTTATATTCCATATATATAATATATATAATATCTCCTTTTTACTATTTACCATCCATTGGAATAGAAATAAATAACACATATCTTTGAGAATACACATTTAATTGCCTCATCACAATAAATATAAATCTTATAATATTTGTAACTAGTATACTTATTATCATGCTATCACTTGCAATAATAATAATAATTTAATGTACCATCAAATAATTGCTAGATACTAATATATTATCCATAACAATAATTAATATTATAAGACAATGTATCTCACCACTGTGCCACACAAGGCATATCTTACAAGCTCGATCTTAAGCTTCTCTCATTCCCACACTTATTATTCTTTCAATATAATAACAATTAACTATATGTACGACACATGTACATATATTATATATAGAAAATAGATAATGAGTTTATTTTCTATTATAATAAATTATTTCCATCAATTTATTTACACATAGCAAATACGTTTTAATACATTTACTATATTATTAATCATACCCTATATAAAAATATATAAGGTAATATTATTATTCAAAAATAACATTTCCTCCTTTTATTAACATAACTCAATATTAGAAATATATAATTATTATGCATTCTTCTAATAGAATATAATATTCTATAATACCACTGAATTAACCATATTTAATCCGGGTTAATTAATTAAGCATTTATTCAAGTCATGTTTTGCTAACTAAATTTCTTCATGAACACTTAGTCAGCATTCGTGACCTTATAAGAGTATTAGTATGCATGGCTTGCAAATCACAGTTCATAAACTGACTCAGGATTTTCTACAAAATGGCGCAGCTGCGCTTGTCACAGACTTGGAAATGGCACAGCTGTGCCATACCAAAATCAGTGGCAAACCAGTTCTGCATTAGCAGAACTAAAGCCTACGCTTCTAAATACTTTACATATCCTCCTTAAGTGTTAACTCATCTAACATCAATGACCTCTTTGATTCCACATCATTGGTTACTATTTTCCTTAACAACTTAAGGATCGTACTTCGAGTTTTAAAACTCTATTTCCCTGATTAGTTTAACCAACTATACATATCCTCTATGGTTTCATACCACTAATAACACAAAACTCGAGTGCAACACATACATACATTCCTTTAATCTTCGCTTCTTGCTGTGTATTGAATTACGTAATAATTCTCTAACCATTTCAAAGGTATATCGATTATCTACTCTCGTCAACAACGTACATATATACAGATCTAAATCTAGCACACGTCGAGCCTTTAATAGTATTCAATATAGTACACTGAGTGATTTTCCACAAACAACCAATAAATTAGTTTTCGTCTCGTCTACACTGTTTTCACAGTGAGTTAGATCGGTTACTAATTCGTATATACCTCCGCTCTCTGAAGGAATCGTTTAGCCCAGCTCCTATACATACACCATTAAAGAGTACGGTTACACTGCCTTAGACTTGATATGTACTCGTACATATACTCAAAAAATTGGTGATTATCAAAGATATTTAATGTCACCATCTACTATTATAAAATAATTTCATATAAATTATTTAACATCAATAGATAAATTCCTATCCATCTTCTTACTAATTAATCTATACAATTTATCACAAATATATCATAATGATATATATTCATTAAACACAACATTACATATTACATATCTCATATTACCCTATGTAACACAATACCACATACCTCGTAACACAATATATATACTCATTCGAACCCATCTCATGCTTTAAGAATTTTATTCACTAAATTCTTATTTTAATATTTTCTGAAAATTCGAGTTCCTACATTCACAGCTTTTGGAGTAAATGAGGATGTCATCAATAAAGACAACCACAAAATAATCTATATATTCCTTGAATACTCGGTTCATTATATCCATGAAGGCAGCAGGAGCATTAGTCAATCCAAAAGACATGACTAGAAATTCGTAATGCCCATACCGAGTTCTGAAAGCAGTCTTTGGAATGTCATCAATTTTAACCTTTAATTGATGATATCTGGAACGAAGATCGATCTTTGAAAAGAATTTGGCGCCTTGCAACTGCTCAAACAGATCATCAATACGAGGTAATGGGTGCCTATTTTTGATGGTAAAATGATTCAACTCCCGATAATCAATACAAAGTCGCATACTTCCATCTTTCGTCTTCACGAATAGAACAGGAGCACCCCAAGGAGACGTACTAGGACGAATGAAACCAATGTCTAACAATTCCTATAGTTTGGGTTTTAACTCCTGTAGTTCAATAAGAGCCATTTGATATGGGGCTTTGAAAATGGGTTTTGTACCGGGTTCAAGGTCGATACAAAATTCAATTTCAGGCTCTGGGGGTAGGCCAGGAAGTTCTTCAGGGAATACGTCAGGAAATTTATTAACAATAGAAATCTCATTCAAATCTGACATATTTTTGTTTAAATCCGTGGCATGGGCTAAGAAAGCTTGACATCCGTTTTTAATAAAAGAATAGCTTTATGGCGTGATATGACAGTGATTGACTTTAGTGGTTTAGTTCCTTGAATTTGCATAATAGGTTGGTTAGGAATATGAAAGCTAACAACCTTATGAAAATAATCAATTTTTGCATAATAAATAGTTAACCAATCAATCCCTAAAATCACATCAAATGCAAGTATTTTCAAAGAGATAAGATCGACAGGTAACGTGCGGTTACCGATTTGAATCAAACAAGACTTATAAACAGTGGATGTAATGAAGATTTCTCCCAACGGAGTTTTAACAAATAAATCAAAGTTTAATTTTTCCGGAGTTAAATTTAAACGTTGAGCGCAAGTAGGAGAAATAAAAGAATGGGTATAACCGATATCAAATAAGGTATAAACTTCGCTAGAGTTTATGATTAGCTTACCCGTAATAACCTCATTTGGATTTCTCTCTTTTTTGGGAGGTTACGACAAATGCTCTCCCTTGAACTACCGATTTTATCTTGTCTGGGACGGCCCTTGACGCCTCCATCCCAGCTGGACTTGACTTTGGTGCACGGAAAAATTGGGCTAGGTGACCTTCTCTTCCACAATTGTAACATGATTTGGGTTGTTGCGTACAATTTGGACTGATGTGTCCCTCCCCTTCGCATTTGTAACATACGATCGGCGATCGTTCTCCTTCCTTAACAATAGGTGTTGGTGCTGACGTATTTCCATCATTATTGAATTTTCTCATCTTGAAATTTCCACTTCTATTATCTTGGCCATGATTACCATCGAAGTGGTTACCATTTCTGGCATGTTGATTCCATCCACGTTTGTTGTCACCGCTTCGATGACTGCTACCACTGGTATTATCGATTTACCGAATGCTCTTTCTTAGTTGGGTTGACTCATTATCTCGCTCTAATAACCGAGCCTTATTTACAACGTCTGAATACATGCAAAGTTTGTGAGAAATTAGGTATTGATGTATCTCAGGTTTCAAACATCTTAGAAATATTCGTGTCATTTTTTCCTCATTATCAATCAAGTGGGACGCAAATCGGGACAACTCAGCAAACTTAGCTTCGTACTGTGACATGGTTATATTATTTTGCTCTAGCTTGACGAACTCCACCTCTTTCATGTGGCGAATACTTTCGGGAAAGTACTTATCATTGAACAGTTCTTTGAACTTTTCCCAAGATATCTTCAGTGTGGCAGGCTGAGTACGCTTTACAGATTCTCACCAATAATCTGCCTCTCCTTATAACATGAAGGTGGCAAATGGAACCTTTTGTTCTTCAAAGCATCCCAAGACATCAAATATCTCAGAGATCTGCTTTATCCACGCCTCCGATTTAATTGTTTTTGGCTCTCACAAAAACTCTGGTGGTCCCAGCTCTTTAAACTGCTTAGTGGTGACCATCTGAGAGTTGCCAGTGTTTCTACCTGCATTTTGAACAGGAGTCGTTCTCGCCTGATGTTGCATGAATTGCATAAAGCCTCTGAACATCCCATCGTTCATCATTTGGTCAGCACTGTTGTTTTCCTGAGGATTATTGTCATCCTGATGCACATTAACCTGGGTATTGATCGTTGGTGACTCAACGGTCTCATGTGCTTCATTGTTTATCTCAACATTTTCGGATGCCATTATCAAATACTGCCACAAAACAAGGGTTAATTAACATGTCACATATTATTCTTATACTCTGACCGACCAAATAAATACCAAATAAACTTAGGTAGGTCATACTATCGAAGGAATTTCCCGTCTCTCTAGTCCTAGTTCTAGTCTTACATCTCAGTCAGGGATCATATCCCTAAGCTTTGATACCAACTGTGATGCCCCCAAAATAGGTATACATCACTCATTCTAAGTCGCCAAATATATGGTACTAAATTTAAATACACCTTAATTAATACAACTATCGTGCAAATACGACAAAACATATGCTGAGAGTTTTAACATCAATATTGTCTTCTAGACAATACCCAAACTCAAATTTAATCTTATTACAATTATTATCACACTATTTTATAGAATAGTGAGGACTACTAAAACAACCATCTGGACCGTCACTCCGTTCCCCAACTAGTCCCAGCTATATTCTTATTTCCTAAAGAGAACAAAGAAAGCAAAGGGTGAGCTCAACTAGCCCAGTAAAGAATATTATGACTAAGATAATACAAAATAAATTATCGTTAGCCTTCAACAGTGTTAAACTGATAGAATATAATAGACAACAAGTTTAACTGTAGCGGAATAAATAATCCATTAGAAGAGTCAAGTAGAGCATGATATCTACTATCTTCTATGATTTAGGAGTTTATCATCAATTTTATCGCTGAGACTCAGCTTAACAAATAATCCATATCACTTAATTATCCATGCACTACGGGCCAAGGATATTTATTATTATCACCAATGGTCATAATCGTGCTAATAATTGTCCATCAATGCACTAAAGGCCAATGAGAACTTTTATCACTTCATTTGTAACATTACGGGTCATGATTATACCGAGCGATCCCTGGTAATAATCATACCAATCAACAGTCTATCTATGCACTACGGGCTAAAGATGACTTTCATAACAATATAAACATGAGGATGATGACAATGATATAAAAATTCAATTATAAATTCTAAAGATTTATAATTTAATTTATTCAGAATTCATTAATGTCCAAATCGTCAACATGATACTGCTTTGTGGAGTAAAATTCAAGAATAATATTGTATCAAAAATGATCTGGACCGAAAAGAAATTAATTTTTGTTATGAATAGTACCCCAGGTGAATAGTACCACAGTGAATAGTACCCCATAAATAGTACTTCGAGAATAGTACCCCGTGAATAGTAATCCAGCATGAAAATGTTAAAACTTATCAAGAATGCTCAGAATAATATTTTCATGAAAAGATACTGGATGAAGCGCAAATATCAAGGATACTCTACTAATTTCAGGAATTATAGAAGTAATACTTACCATAGTAAGTTTAAATTTAGGAATATGAAATGAAATAATATCCCTTCCATACTATGGAGTATGAAAGAAAATAATATTTCTTACGAGTATTGAAATAAAATAATATCATTTACCTTAATAGAAACTGGATTTGACTGAAATAATATCAGATATTATTCTGAGAAAATCTTGCAGAAAAAAACTACACTCAAAGTATCTTTATACTCAAGAAAAATACTCACAATACTATAGAATAAGAATTTCTGATATTGAAAATGGTGTGATATAGGATGGAGGGTTGCCCTCCTTTTATAGCACAATTCGGAGGAAGAAAAATCAACTGCATGCCTAACTAATAATATGAATAATTGTGTAGCGTCAATTATTGATTTAATAATATAAAATATTATGCAGATGATACTGTGACAATAATTGAATCAATAATATAAGAAACTATGCAACAATTACTGTGGCAATTATTGAATAAACTGAGTGACTTCTCACGTAAACATCAATAATCAAAGATATTGTACAATACCGTGTACTACTATGCAACCACGCGTATTACTGTACTTTTATCACCAGGTATTTCAACAGTTAACGGTAAAACTTTTGCCGTTATTTTTATAAAAAGATATTTCTGTCATTTTCTAACTCCGATAGTAATTCCGTTGTAGGGTCCACCAATGATTGTGTCGTCGTACGAATATTCCCTGATAAAACGAATATTCCTTGACCAATCGAATATTTTATGACAACTTACTTTGCAAAATTTGTAAATATTACCCACAACTATAACATTATATCAAATCCACACCATAATATTCAAAAATAATATTTAGAGAAAAATTCATCTTTATTCATAAAAGTTGGGGTCATACAACTTGGGATTTAAACCTTCTTTAATTGTAATTCACATAGAGATATAGTGAATTAGTTAATTAGGGTGTTTGGCTTAATTATATCATCTGTGGATTTAAGTTAGGTTTAGTGCATTGAGAGATGACTATTTCTACTTTAGTGTTCTTGATTAATGAGTGGGAATAGTTAAATTGGATTAAAAAGAGGCATGATAATCTGAGTGAAGCATAAAGTGAAGTTATAGGCTTAATTCTCCATTATCTGAGTAAATTTGTGATTGATAGTTGATTTTTATTTTGCTTAATAGTATTTCATTATTAAATCAATTAGTTTAATATAATTGAAATAATACAAAGCTGATAATTGTTAGATTAAAATTAAATTCTGTCTCTGTGGGAACGATACTTAACTTATCACTATATTACTTATTGATCACGTATACTTGCGTGTCGTGCTTAATTAGATTACACCAAACAAATACTCCAAGGTGAAACTCAGCGAGGAAGTCAAAACCCGCCCATACAAAGACAAAATAACTATTCCCCATTCCAAACATCTGTAAATCCTGCAAATTCGTCATCCTAGAAAGTTGGAGAAGTCAGGCGCAGGAGAATATTAACACCCTTGGGGGATTCACTTGAAAATATCTTCAAGCTTCTAAAAACACAGAAGAAAAACACTCAGCTCCTTACCCCTACAAATCTAAATGGGAAAAACTTTGCCCCAATAAAAAGTGTGCTTACCATTCTGGTTCCCCTGGCTGATACACTAGAATGTTGGTCTCTGAAACACAAAATCTGAAACATGATAGATAGTGGTGACAACACCAGAGCAACCCCATATCCAGGAAAATCCTATACCTCAACACAATGAGGAAGGAATAAGCATGATCAGTATTAGAAGGGGAGAAAGTTCTAATTACCTTTAATACATTGGAGAAACATCACAAATAGATGAAGGAATACCTACGGAGTTGGGTTATTCCAAAGGATGGTCTTCAATCAAGCATGAAATAAAATCCATCAAGGAGCATATTGATCAGTTAGAGGAGTTGGTGGTATATTAGCACCAAGTAACTCGATAGCTGATAAATCAGATTAGTCAGGGGCAAACAAGCCTCCTCCCCATTGCAATATGGGATCCGCACCGATTCCAAGAAAATAAAATGTGGGAAGATAAAGTTGCAAGAAAAGTTAGATCTCAGGCTCGTCGAGAGTACGAAGATAAAAGAAAGTTCACTCCTTTGGGTCAACCGATGGATGGAATTCTACAGATGTTGATCAATGAAAGGAAGATCACAGAACTGTTACCCCCAATTAACCATCATTCAAAGAGGTTTGATGCTACCAGGATATGTCAATACCATTCCAACACTCTTGGTCATGACACATAAAGTTGTTAGGCACTTTGTCACCTGATCCAGAATATGATTGACAGCGGTGACCTGCAAATGGTAAACATCGATAATACCTTACCTGAAAAAGATAAGATATTTCCTCCTGGAACACAGAGATGGAGGGCAGTTATAGCAGTTGTATCCTCTGAAGGAGACATATATTCAACACCTTTAGTAATTCAAGGAATGGGGGATGAAGAGGAAAGAATCCTATAAAGATAGCTGAACCAGAACCACTGATGTTGCCATATCTACCCCAATATCCAATTACCAGCTTAAGGAAAGTCCTGTGGAATTATGGGAAAAGCAAATGATCAACCTCAGACTGCACTGCTATCCTCCCTAAGGATAACCCGTTATTCTTACCTCAGAATGTAATGAAGTCAGTTAACAAAGCCTCAGGGAAAGTACCTGAGAAAAAGATCAAAGAGTTCCTTTGAAAGATGGGGTAAAATGAAACAAAAGTGGTGCAACATCTAGGATGATCTAGAATTTTTGTGTGTCATTTAAAATATTTATTGAATTAAATTAATATTTTAGTTGATGTGTTTATTGTTAAATAAATATTTGTTTTATTTGATTATTTATTAGTTAAAAAAATAATTCATGAGTTGTGGGGAATTAACTTAATTAAGTGTAATATATTAATTAAGTTGGTATTTAGTAATTTTGTATTTGAAGTTAATTAAATTAAATGAGTGTTGAATTAATTATTATGTTACATAGTGGTAATATTCTAATTTAATTTAATAATTAAATTATAGAGTTGATAATGATTAAATGAGTTGTTTTGATGTTGATTATATGATTTTATAAGTTGTGCGTATTTTAATACGCTAATGTATAGTTTAAATTATAATTTAATTGAAAGGTGAATTGTTAAATAGGTATAATGTTGTTTTATTTTAAGTTAGTGATTAAAGTGATGTATTAATTTATTAAATAAAATTATAATGGAAATTATAGTTTTGTCATAATTGGATTATGTGGCAAATTGATTTAATAGATTGTTGTTAGTTTTAATTTAGTTAAATTTGAATATAAGAATTGAATTGAATAAAGTGTGATAATTAAGCTATATTGTTAATGAGTTATTAAAATAAATTAAAAAAGTTTTAATTTAGTTTTATCAAACAATGCCTTAGAGCTTTTGAAATTCTTATTTTAATCTTGTTTTGCCAAAAAAGGCCCTATAGCTTTTAAATTTAAAATCAAGCATAACTGATATATATTAAGTATTGCTATTATTATTATACTTCAGTTTTTTTTATTATTTTGCATTTGTTTACTTTACGTTAGGTTGTATTGGTTTAAGCATAAAGCTAGGAGAGAGAAAGAACAGATAAGAAAATAGAGAGAAAAGAGAGAAGGAATAAGAGAAGAGTTTTGTGAGTTTGAGATAATCAAATGGATTGCTTTCATCTGTGTTACTCAAAAAAGAGATTTGAGGTAATAATTTAACCCTTTTTCTCTTAGTTCTTATGTTTTCGAGTTTTCATAAAAAAAAATCTTTATGAATTTGTTTTGTGACGAATGAATTGTTTGAGTTGTGATTCTGGGGACATAATCCTTGTAAGAAGGGAAGAATGTAACCATCCAGAATTTTTGTATGTAATTTAAAATATTTATTGAATTAAATAAATATTTTAGTTGATGTGTTTATTGTTAAACAAATATTTATTTAATTTGATTATTTATTAGTTTAATAAATAGTTCATGAGTTGTGGGGAATTAACTTAATTAAGTGTAATATATTAATTAAGTGGGTATTTAATACTTTTGTATTTGAAGTTAATTAAATTAAATGAGTGTTGAATTAATTATTATGTTACATAGTGGTAATATCCTAATTTAATTTAATATTAAATTAGAGAGCTGATAATGATTAAATGAGTCGTTATGATGTTGATTATATGATTTTATACGTTGTGCGTATTTGATTACTCTAACGTATCGTTTAAATTGTAATTTAATTGAAAGGTGAATTGTTAAATAGTTATAATATTGTTTTAATTTAATTTGGTAACTAAAGTGATTTATTAATTTATTAAATAAAATTATATTGAAAATTATAATTCTGTGATAATTGGATTACGTGGCAAATTGATTTAATAGATTGTTGTTAGTTTTAATTTAGTTAAATTTGAATATGAAAATTTAATTGAATAAAGTGTGATAATTAAACTATATTGTAAATGAGTTATTAAAACAAATTAAAAGAGTTTTAATTTCATTTTATCAAGCAAAGCCTTGGAGATTTTGAAATTCTTATTTTAATTTTGTTTTACCAAACAAGGCCTTATGGCTTTTAAATTTAAAATAAAACATAACTGATATATATTAAGTATTGTTATTATTATTATACATGAATTTTTTATTATTATTTTGCGTCTGTTTACTTTACGTTAGGCTGTATTGGTTTAAGCCTAAAGTTAGTAAAGAGAAAGAACATAGAAGAAAATAGAGAAGGGAGAAGAGAAGGGTTTTGTGAGTTTGAGATAATCAAAGGGATTGCTTTCATCTGTGTTGCTTAAACAAGAGATTTGAGGTAGTAATTTAACCCTTTTTCTCTTAATTCTTACGTTTTTGAATTTTCATAAAAAAAATTCTTAATGAATTAGTTTTGTGTATAATTATTGAAAGCGTGATGTTATATGTGTTAATTGGTGTTGATAACATATTTTATATGATTCATTCATGATTTAGAGTAGTCAATTTCATGAAAATGTGCTTAGTATTGAAGAATTGAATTACATTGATATATCTATATATGATATGGCTTAGTTTAGAATTAAAGTTGATGTTTAATTCATGTGTTAAGCTGCAAATTGGTTGGGGATTGTGAAAATAAATGAGGAAACGAAAACAATATGAGTTAAATTAGTTGTTTTGGTTGAAAAATAAATTCACAGTGATGAATTTCGCTATGAATATCAAAAGAAGAAGAAATAGTAAAAATAGTGAAAGTAAAGGTTGTAATTTTGGACTGTTTTTGTGAAGTTTATGTAACTTATATGTGTGAAAATTGGTTGTTAGAATGTAGCTTGTAAGCCAAATTGGCTTTCTGCTATGTGCAAATCGTGAACTGCATATTCTAGGACTGCGCACCAATGCGGTCGCGCTGGTGCCAAAGCTTAAATTGGCGCGGCCGCACCAACCCTTGACAGAAATTGTTTTGTTTTGTTTTTTTTATTTCTGTCCATAGCATGTAATAGTAACTTAATCTTATGAACATAAAGAGGTGTTAGTCATATTATATGATGTAATAACAAATTGTAGATGCATTGTAATACAAATATGAAGATTTTAAGTTTTTAATTAACAAGTTATATAACGATTGAAACTCGATGTTTATAAAAGTTAGAGATGAGAATTGAATGTTATAACTTTACGTTATATGTTAGTGAGTTTTCATATTCGTGTTTTGTAGTTGATCTATGTGGTTAGATCTCAAGTTAAAGGTTATAACTTAAATAAGATGGTGAATGGAACTTATAAGGTTAATGTTAGTATAACTAAACTAATCGATATTGCAATTCTAATGGTAGGTGTATGGTATTTTGGTGAACGTGGGTTATAATAGTGTAGCTTACGAACGAGGCAAGTCCCCTAACCTTTGTTATTTTATTATTCAACAAGGTTTACTTTTCGCTGTCATGTTATACTTATGCAAGTTCTCTATCTCTAAGCTCTTATTAAGTAGTTAAGTTGTTATTGTTACGTTAGTTTCCTAACCCTACTTTTACGATTATGCAAGCTTCTTGAAGTTATTACTCAATTGAGTAAATTCTCTAACTTTATTCTTTCATTATGCAAGTTCTTGTTCCTAACTTGTTATTATTATGCATATTCTTTAACTCTGAATTATTGCTGAGTAAGTTTCTAAACTATACTTTTCATTGAGCTAGTTATTTAATCTTTACTCCTTCATTTCAAGTGAGATTGTTTTGTTTATTCAAAGTATGTACTATTGTTGAAAGCTTGTTCTTGTTGAAAAACATTTGTTCAGCTAAAAATTAACTGTTGTTCAATCTCTGATCACCAATGTCATTGAACTATCTTACAGTGTTGTACCGAACTCTTAGTTGACTAGAGATTCTTTATTGATTCAACTAATCCTTAGTTGATGAATGTTCTAAACTCTAAATTACCCTTAAAGTCAGTCCAAGCCAAACTTTGTGACACCCCCAAATCCGGGTACTTCGATTCCACGGGATTTGGTGTTCACTGCACAAATATCATCTATCTATCTACCCATAAAAATGTAAACCATAATAGATAGAATTAAAATCTTCTCCTTAAAAGGATTACATCATCCGAATAATAAATACAATCCCAAGTTAAACTAACATTAAAACATCTGTGCGGAATTCTAATAATAAGTCTTAAACAACATCTTTAACTTAAGTCTTAAACAAATATATCATATAAAATAACAAGTCATATCAAATAACAAGTCTCCATCATTTGCTAACTTTGCCCTTGCCCTTACTAGTGGAAGGTTCGTCAGCTCTTTCGTTCTTAACTGCAATGTTATTATCAAACAAGAGTGAGCACAAATGCCCACAAGTATAAAAATGAAATAACAGTATAATAACATGCGAATACATCAAAGACATCTGAATAAATCAAGAGTGAATAACAAGAATCAAAGAATTCTGAGGGTCATAAGACCTTGAACTATGTCCTAGGTTAACAAGGGTTATACTTGAAACCTTTAACAGTCATAAGACTATGGACCTTCTTCTCGTACTTAGGGGGATCAGCCCTTAGTACCATACTGTGCATAATATCTTAACGCTAAGCTTAAATAATCCCCTATACAAGGTTGTTCATCTCAGTTTGACATTCGAGTCCGCACCAAAGGAAGTTTGGTTTGGATAATTCTTCAAGGGTTCTGAAATTTAGAACGCTCATCAACGATGGACTAGTTGAATCATTAAGGTTTCACTAGTCTAATAAGGTTCAACAATAATGATATTCAATTTGAATAATAATCTCAAGAAGTATACAATAGAACAATTATTGTATAACTAAATCATACTTTGAAAAGATAATCAATCTTTAATAAATCATTTGAACTTGAATAATAGTAACGATAGCTTATTCAAGGTAAATAATAAGCTTGAACAATAATGAAAAATAGGGTTAGGGAACTTGCTCAAATTTAAGAGTTTAAGTTTAGGAAACTTGCCTCGTGCGTAGATTACACTTTAACTAAACTCGTTCTTTGAATTAAATCCTACATACCATTCACATACACAATACCAGTTAATTATAACTTAATTAATCATCATAAACTCTTTCTTTTTGTCTAATTTAATTATTGACTATACTTAATCAATTTATCACATTAACTGTCACATAATATCACTTCATAAATAATCAAGCTAATTATGTATTCAATAATTCAATTCACATGTAATTATGTTATTTACATGTTAAACAACTATGTCATCATTTCATTATATTTCTAACATGTTTACATGTTCATTACATTAAGTTACTAACACATTGCTAGACTTAACATTAAAAAAAATACATTTCTGGACATTCTGCTAAGTGGCGCAGTGGCGCCACTTTTGTACTGAGTCTTGGTGCTGCGGCGCCATGGCACTGCGGCCTGGTACTTGGTGTTGCGGCGCGGTGGCGTTGCGGCGCGAGAAATGAACTGGGAGTGGCGCGAAACCCCAGACTTTGAGTTTCCAGTTCGCGAAGAACATAGAATTCAGCGAAATCAACACATTTTTAACACTAATTTCACCAAATTACACATACCCATATGTTATAATTTATACATAAACATAACTCAACCTTTGTAAAGTGATTTTAACCATTTAAAACACCCAATAACAGAATTAAATCATGTAAAATTTGATTGTTCTTGATGTTCTTGAAGTTAATGAACAAAATCATAAATTTAACACTACGAATTCGTTATAATACCGAATCTGTTCGTTTAAGGCTTGGTCTCTTCGTATCAACATGCATAATAATATAGGAGTGTAAAATTTAGGGATAATATACGATCACTACATAAAATATCACGTATAAGGCCATAAGGCCAAAACCCATACTCTGTAATTTTGTAGAAATCATATACGACATATTTTCATGAATTTGATGTTATGGTTTACAACATATACATAATTAAACACAATTTGATATAACATAACACACATATAACCCATAAACATTACTCCTAAACCAATTACAGAGTTTCACAGAAGACTTAAGCCATACTCATGGAAATTTTAAAAGACGTAAATATAACCATTGGGTTGAGGAGATTACCCAAGCGTAAATAAAGTAATAGGAGATGAATTAAAACCTTCCTCAAAAATTCTTACACACCAAGCAAACTCACTCAACAATTTCTCAAACTTTCTCTTTGTGATGTTTTTATCAGACTTAGAAGAATAATAGAAAAGAAGGAGCATACGTATAATATTGCCAAGAACAGACGCGCATCAATGCCAGTTAACCCAGTCATGGGTAACTGGTGGCAACTCCCACTAAGGCCATGTTTGGCTATGCTTAATATATTACAAAACCAATTAATTTAATAAAACCTTTACAATATAGTTTAATTAATATCACATCCACTTGCACAATAATCCATATATCTTATTTAATTTAATATAAATATAATATAATAATTTTTCATAATTTCACATAGTCACATAATTAATTATCTCATTAATAAATAATGTCAATTTATCAAATCTCTAATTAATAATTAAATTAATTAAAATACCAATATGCTTATTAAATAATTCATTTAATTCAATAAGCTCACATAATTACATACTTTGATAATAAAAATTCTCTACATTAATTTAATAAATGTAACACATATAATTAAATTAATCTAACATAATTACATCAATTAATTATTTAATCCAATAATTAAATTATCGAAAAATATTTATTTAATTCAATAAATATTAGAAATTAATTACAAAAATCTCGTTTGTCACATCTTTTCCCCCTTAAAAGGATTTTGTCCCCAGAATCACGACTCAATAAATTTCGACCCGTTACATTCTTCCTCCCCTTACAAAGATTCTGTCCCCATAATCGCTTACAAATAATTAAGTAAATAAATGAGGGTAATTCTTCATCATATTCTTTTCCAGTTCCCACGTAGCTTCATCAGCATTGTGGTTTCTCCAAATTACCTTAAATGAAGGTATAACTTTATTTCTCAGAACTTGTTCTTTTCGGTCGACAATTTGGACATGAATTTCTTCGTAAGATAAGTCTTTCTCAAAATTTAGGGGTTCGTATTCGATTACATGCTTGTAATCAGGCTTGTAGGGTCGTAACACAAAAACATAGAAGACGTTATGGATATTCTCGAGTGCTGGAGGTAAGGCTACCTCATACGTAACTTCTCCGATTCTTCTCAGTACTTCAAAGGGTCCAATGAATCTTGGGCTCAATTTCCCTTTCTTTCCGAATCTGATCTTTCCTTTCCAGGGAGAGACCTTCAAGAAAACATAACTACCTGATTCAAACTCGATATTTTTACGATGTGGGTCAGCGTATTTCTTCTATCGATCTTGAGCCGCTACCAGTCGTGCTCGGATCACTTTGACTATTTCTGCTGTCTGCTGTACCAATTCTGGCCCTAGCAATTGTCTCTCACCAACTTCATCCCAGTAAAGCGGAGTTCTGCACTTTCTGCCGTATAAAGCTTCATAAGGCGGCATGCCAATACTAGCGTGGTAACTGTTGTTGTAGCCGAACTCTACTAATGGTAGGTGATCATCCCAATTTCTTTTAAAGTCCATCACACAGGCTCTTAGCATATCTTCTAATGTCTGAATCGTTCTCTCACTCTGTCCGTCTGTTTGAGGGTGGTAAGCTGTACGCATTCGCAATTGCGTACCCATGCATTCCTGAAGACGTTTCTAGAAATTTGATGTGAAGAGCGGATCCCTATCCGAAATAATTGATACCGGAACTCCGTGCCTCGAAACAATCTCTTTCACGTATAGCCTGGCTAACAGATCTAAGTTGAATCTTATTTTGATCGGAAGGAAGTGTGCAGATTTCGTCAGTCGGTCAACGATAACCCATACTGCATCGTAGCCTTTCTGAGTCGTCGAAAGACCAACCACGAAGTCCATTGTAATATGTTCCCATTTCTACTCTGGGATCTCTAACGGTTGTAGCGATCTACTCGGTCTCTGATGTTTCGCTTTCACTTTCTGACAGGTCCGACACTTGGCAACACATTTTGCAACATCACGCTTCAAATTCGGCCACCAGAAATGTTGTCTAAGATCTTGGTACATCTTGGTACTACCAGGGTGAATCGAATATCGTGAACTATGAGCCTCGCTTAAAATATCTTCCTTAATCTCTTGTACTGGCGGTACCCAAATTCTACTCTCAAATCTCAGTATTCCTTCCTTATCCATCTTAAATCTCGGTTCAGTTCCTTCAGATATCTTATTTGCCACCTTTTTGCATTCATCATCCTGAAGCTGAGCCTCCTTCACTTTATCTAGTGGAGTTGTACCAGATTGCATCTGAAATATCTTCTCATCAATCTCCATTGGATACTTCACTTCCAATTCCAGTTTCTCCATTTCTGTGATTAGCTCCTCCTGAGCAGTCAACATCATCAATTTCTCACGACCCTTTCTACTTAAGGCGTCGGCAACTACATTCGCTTTACCCGGATGATATAAAATCTCACAGTCGTAATCCTTAATTAATTCTAACCATCTTCTTTGACGCATATTCAAGTCCTTCTGTGTGAAAATACATTTCAGACTCTTGTGATCCGTATATATCTCACACTTCTCTCCGTAGAGATAATGCCTCCAAATTTTTAAAGCAAAAACAACTGCAGCTAACTCCAAATCATGGGTCGGGTATCCCTTCTCGTAATCCTTCAACTCTCGTGATGCCTACGCGATTACTTTACCGTTTTGCATTAGCACACAGCCAAGTCCTTTATGCGACGCATCACTAAAAATAACAAAATTTCATGTATCATCCGGAAGAGATAACACAGGTGACGTACTCAACCTCTTCTTTAATTCTTAAAAGCTCTCCTCACACTTCTCCGTCCAAACAAATTTCATAGCTTTTCGAGTTAAATTCGTTAACGGAGTTGCGATCTTGGAAAAATCTTGAATGAATCATCTATAATATCCCGCCAATCCAAGAAAACTTCTTACTTCTGACGGCGTTCTCGACTGTTCCCAGTTAATCACGGCTTCTACTTTGGATGGATCTACCGAAATTCTGTTTTTATCGATCACGTGACCAAGAAATTGTACTCGCTCGATCCAGAATTCGCATTTCAAAAATTTAGCGTACAACTTCTCCCTTCTCAATACTTCCAACGTTAATCTCAGATGCTCTTCGTGTTCTTCTTTGGTTTTAGAATATACCAGAATGTCGTCTATAAATACCACCACGAATTTGTCCAAAAACGGCTTGAACACACCATTCATTAGTCCCATAAATGTTGCAGGAGCATTCGTTAGACCAAACAACATTACTAAAAATTCGTAGTGACCGTATCGCGTTCTGAATGTTGTCTTCGGTACATCCTCTGGTCTCACCTTCAGTTGGTGATAACCACTCCTTAGGTCTATCTTAGAAAAGTATCTTGCTCCCTTTAATTGATCAAACAGATCGTCGATTCTTGGTAATGGATATCTATTCTTAATCGTGCCCTTGTTCAATTCTCTGTACTCAATGCAGAGCCACATCGATCCGTCCTTCTTTTTCACAAACAACACCGGCGCTCCCCACGGCGATACGCTCAGTTGAATATACTTTTTATCCAGCAATTATTGTAGTTGGACCATCAGTTCTTTCATCTCTACTGGTGCCATTTGGTATGGTGATTTCGATATTGGAGCGGTTCCGGGCGCCAAATCGATCACGAAATCTACCTCTCTATCTGGTGGAAGTCCTAGAAAATCGTCTGGAAATACGTCGACGAAGTCCCTTACAATCGGTATTTCTTCTACCTTCGGATTCTCTTTTCGACTGTCGACTATGTAAGCTAAGTATCCTACACAGCCTTGTCTTAACAACCTCTTGGCCCGCATCATCGTCAAACAACTCGCTTGTATAGGCGACTTGCTACCATAAAACACAACCTTTGACGGAGTCATAAGGTTAATACACTTCTTCTGGCAATCAATTACCACCCCACAATTGGATAACCAATCCATACCCAAAATAACGTCAAATTCCCCAAGCCGAATAGGGATAAGATCTACGTTCATGATATTACCCTTAATGTCCACCCTACAGTTCTTAAACACGTACTTAACAGGAATTATCTCTCTATTCGTAATTTCTATATTCATGGGATATTCCAACTCATCCATAAGCAAATCTAAACTATTTGCAAAGTCTTCAGATATAAGGGAACAAGTAGCACCCGAATCAAATAAAACATAAGCATTAATTTCATTGATCGGAATGATACCTGACACCACCTCACGAGACTGGATTGCATCCTGCACTGTCATATTGAAAGTTCTAGAGGTCAGTCGATTTGTTGCAGGTGGTCCGGTAATGGTTAAAGTATTTCCACTGCTATTTCCACGGTTAGCTCCTTGCACTGCTCCTCCTGATCCCTTCTTGGGGCAATCTCTTGCTAGATGATCCTTAGAACCACAGTTAAAATAAGCACCCTTCTTTGGGTTTGGACAGTTTGGTGCTATGTGGCCTTCCTGACCACAATTGCAGCACACTCGCTTCCCTTTCATGCAAACTCCCAGATGAGCTTTTCCACAGTTTGAGCACGCTTCAATTTTCTTCTTCTGCCCACCTTGTTGACTTCCAGCTGACGAATTATCCGTCCACTTTCTCTTCTGATTATGAGTACCCCCAATGTTACTCCCACCAGTCTTGTTATTTACTTCACCTTCACTCTTCTTCTTCTTCTGCTCTTGATTGTACTTGGTCACCGCATCGCTCCCACCTTCAGCGAGGATGGCCATTTCCAGTACTCCGACAAATGTGTTTATCTGAAACATTGACACCTTACTGTAAACCCAAGGCTTTAGTCCTTGTTCAAATCTTCTGGCCTTTCTTTCGTCAGTGTGTACTTGGTACGGGGCAAACCTTGCCAACTCATCGAATTTAGCTGCGTATTTAGGTACGCTCATGGTTCCTTGCTTCAGTTCCAGAAATTGAATTTTCATCTGATTCTGCGAACTAGTTGGGAAGTACATTTCGAAAAACATTTCTTTAAATCTCTCCCACATAATTACACCTTCACCTCCTCGCACTTTGTTTGCTTGCCACCAATAGCTAGCTCTTCAGTATAAACGTTGCGAAAGTGGTCTTCTGGTCTTCTCTAACCCTAGCAACGTCGAATACTTTCTCCATTTCCATGACCCACGTTTGAGCCTCGATTGGGTTCCTGGAACCTTTGAACTCTAGCGGTCCCACCACCTTGAAGTCTTTAAACGTTGTGTTTGGTGGAGCTTGAGGTTGATTGTTCATTGCTCCCGTCAGTAAGTTCACCAACTGCTGAACAGGATTAGCGTTGGCGTTATTGTTATTATTGGTTGACTCTTCCTGAGCCGGCTGACGTTGTTGTCTTCTTCTTGGGGGCATATTTCTGATAAAATAAATGCTTATTAGGACTTTATTTATTTCTCTAAATAGTTAAGGCATTACTCAACCATTTAACACATCATCTCAAACAACTTAATATATTTAATTCAACTCAAAGTTTTAACATCAAATTATAGCATAACTGCTATTTACATCAACTATCCTGAAATAAAGAATCCATAGGATTTAAAATATTAACATATTCCTTCGTTCATAAACACATCGGAATTTACATATAAAAACTAATTAAGTCTTTCACATAATTAAACGGATTCTAATCCTGTCTATCAAGGTGTTGAATAGTCTTGCCACGCTCCTCATCCTAGATACGAGACATCGTCCTGCGATCCAGCATATACGACGGAAGTCCTTCGAACTGGATGGGGTATCTCAAAACTCGTTTCTGAGCCTCATCCATTGCATGATTAAGTGTGGAGTATGTCTCTTCAAACTTTGCCTTCTTTGCGCGACTATCATCTTCTGCACGATCAGCTCGACGTGATTCTCTTACCCATCCTTCCTCTACTATTTTCAGTCTTCTGGAGGTTTCTTTCAGTTCCTTTTTCAGCTTCTCTATCTCCTCGGTCTTATCTTCAGTTTGACCCTTCTCATGGACCAAATCCCATTCTACATTTCCCAATCGTGTGTAAAGAGTCGAAATCTCCCTCTCATTCTCCTCTAAAGTAGACTGCTGAACAGTTGCTCGCTCAGTCAATTCCTGAACCTCGTCTTGTAATTCCACGTTACGGTCGTATAACGTGTCATACATCTCTGCATCAACGGTGTACCGTGGTAACTCATCTTCTTCCTCTTCCTCATTAAACTCCTCCTCAGGATCCTCCTCAGGATCAGTCTCGGGCTCATGCTCCTGACCAACAATGGTGATCAATGGAGATGACTCCCTCTGAACTAACTGTTCCCTAATAACATGTATGTCTCGGGGCTCCTCCTCTGTAGGTACTATAGGTAATCGGGATTCTTCCTCCCCAGCTTGACTAGCTTCTCCAACATTCGTCATCCTGACAACAAAATTTTAAGTTTTAGTTATTAAGTCGTACTAACGAGCACATACATTAACACATAGACACATAATGTATTTTATTATCTTCAATGAATTACCAAAAATTCATTTCTTAAAACTCGATAAGAGTTTTCCTTTACTATCTTCTTTCTATAAGGTTACTACCTAAGGTTGTTCCCCCACCTAAGACTCATAACCTACAGCTCTGATACCAACCTGTGACACCCCCAAATTCGGGTACTTCGATTCCACGGGATTTGGTGTTCACCACACAAATATCATCTATCTATCTACCCATAAAAATGCAAACCATACAATAGATAGAATTAAAATCTTCTCCTTAAAAGGATTACATCATCCGAATAATAAATACAATCCCAGGTTAAACTAACCTTAAAACATCTGTGCGGAATTCTAACAATAAGTCTTAAACAACATCTTTAACTTAAGTCTTAAACAAATACATCATATAAAATAACAAGTCATATCAAATAACAAGTCTCCATCATTTGCTAACTTTTCCCTTGCCCTTACTAGTGGAAGGTTCGTCAGCTCTTTCGTTCTTAACTGCAATGTTATTATCAAACAAGAGTGAGCACAAATGCCCACAAGTATAAAAATGAAATTACAGTATAATAACATGCAAATACATCAAAGACATCTTAATAAAAGCTCAACTTTTGAATCAAGAGTGAATAACAAGAATCAAAGAATTCTGAGGGTTATAAGACCTTGAACTATGTCCTAGGTTAACAAGGGTTATATTTGAAATCTTTAACAGTCATAAGACTATGGACCTTCTTCTCGTACTTAGGGGGATCAGCCCTTAGTACCATACTGTGCACAATATCTTAACGCTAAGCGTAAATAATCCCCTATACAGGGTTGTTCATCTCAGTTTGACATTCGAGTCCACACCAAAGGAAGTTTGGTTTGGATAATTCTTCAAGGGTTCTGAAATTTAGAACGCTCATCAACTATGGACTAGTTGAATCATTAAGGTTTCACTAGTCTAATAAGGTTCAACAATAATAATATTCAATTTGAATAATAATCTCAAGAAGTATACAATAGAACAATTATTGTATAACTAAATCATAATTTGAAAAGATAATCAATCTTTAATAAATTATTTAAACTTGAATAATAGTAACAATAGCTTATTCAAGGTAAATAATAAGCTTGAAAAATAATGACAAATAGGGTTAGGGAACTTGCTCAAATTTAAGAGTTTAAATTTAGGAAACTTGCCTCGTGCGTAGATTACACTTTAACTAAACTCGTTCTTTGAATTAAATCCTACATACCATTCACATACACAATACCAGTTAATTATAACTTAATTAATCATCATAAACTCTTTCTTTTTGTCTAATTTAATTATTGACTATACTTAATCAATTTATCACATTAACTGTCACATAATATCACTTCATAAAAAATCAAGCTAATTATGTATTCAATAATTCAATTCACATGTAATTTATGTTATTTACATGTTAAACAACTATGTCATCATTTCATTATATTTCTAACATGTTTACATGTTCATTACATTAAGTTACTAACACATTGCTAGACTTAACATAAAAAAAAATTACATTTCTGGACATTCTGCTAAGTGGCGCTGCGGCGCCACTTTTATACTGAGTCTTGGCACTGCGGCGCCGTGGCGCTGCGGCCTGGTACTTGGTGTTGTGGCGCGGTGGCGCTGCGGCGCGAGAAAGGAACTGGGAGTTGGCGCCGCGGCGCGATACCCCAGACTTTGAGTTTCCAGTTCGCGAAGAACATAGAATTCAGCGAAATCAACACATTTTTAACACTAATTTCACCAAATTACACATACCCATATGTTATAATTTATACATAAACATAACCCAACCTTTGTAAAGTGATTTTAACCATTTAAAACACCCAATAACAGAATTAAATCATGTAAAATTTGACTGTTCTTGAAGTTAATGAACAAAATCATAAATTTAACACTACGAATTCGTTATAACACCGAATCCGTTCGTTTAAGGCTTGGTCTCTTCGTATCAACATGCATAATAATATAGGAGTGTAAAATTTAGGGATAATATACGATCACTACATAAAATATCACGTATAAGGCCATAAGGCCAAAACCCATACTCTGTAATTTTGTAGAAATCATATACGGCATGTTTTCATGAATTTGATGTTATGGTTTACAACATATACATAATTAAACAAAATTTGATATAACATAACACACATATAACCCATAAACATTACTCCTAAACCAATTACAGAGTTTCACAGAAGACTTAAGCCATACTCATGGAAATTTTAAAAGACGTAAATATAACAATTGGGTTGAGGAGATTACCCAAGCGAAGATAAAGTAATAGGAGATGAATTAAAGCCTTCCTCAAAAATTCTTACACACCAAGCAAACTCACTCAACAATTTCTCAAACTTTCTCTCTGTGATATTTTTATCAGACTTAGAAGAATAATAGAAAAGAAGGAGCATACGTATAATATAGCCAAGAACAGACGCGCATCATGGCCAGTTAACCCAGTCATGGGTAACTGGTGGCAACTCCCACTAAGGCCATGTTTGGCTATGCTTAATATATTACAAAACCAATTAATTTAATAAAACCTTTACAATATAGTTTAATTAATATCACATCCACTTGCACAATAATCAATATATCTTATTTAATTTAATATAAATAAAATATAATAATTTCTCATAATTTCACATAGTCACATAATTAATTATCTCATTAATAAATAATGTCAATTTATCAAATCTCTAATTAATAATTAAATTAATTAAAATACCAATATGCTTATTAAATAATTCATTTAATTCAATAAGCTCACATAATTACATACTTTGATAATAAAAATTCTCTACATTAATTTAATAAATGTAACACATATAATTAAATTAATCTAACATAATTACATCAATTAATTATTTAATTCAATAATTAAATCATCGAAAAATATTTATTTAATTCAATAAATATTAGAAATTAATTACAAAAATCTCGTTTGTCAGAAACTTGCTTTGGTTTGCATATGAATCTGTACAATTTTAAAAGTCTATAGTCGATAACTAATACTTGTTCATCTGATAAACCATTGATATCCTATCTCTTATTGATACATTGGCATAATTCGATTGTAACCAAACTCTTGAATAGTTATTAATCCCTACTTGATTCAACCAATACTTAGTTGATGAGCGTTCAAAAGATCTAGAATTCCTTTGAAGTTAATTCTGAACCAAAATTCCTTTGGTAATGAACCTAATGATCTAAGCTGAGATGAACAACCCTATATCAGGGGATTATTTTAAAGCGACGCAATAGCGTTAAAATGTTTGCGCAGTACATAGTACAAAGGGCTGATCACCTGGAGTACGAGATGATGGTCCACATAGTCGTTTAGACATTTAAAGGTTACAGTAGAAACACATGTTAACCTAGGACATAGAAGATGATTATGGTCTTTTATATTGTTAAAGGTTAAAGAAGAAATACTCGACAACCTATAGCATAGTGTATGGTCTTGTGACCCTCAGTGTATTCCTTTGATATTGATATCTGTTGTTTGATTTTAAAGTTCATTATTCCTTAAACCCACAATATTCAAACTAGAACTTATTATTTTCGGTAAAAATAATTTACCATTGAAAGCTCAGTTAATTGTCATTCATAGAATGTTATTGTATAATATCCTTCTTGTGTGCAATTGTTTGCTCACTCTTGCACAAAACAATGTAGATGAAGTTAAGAAGTTTGAAGAGCTTTCTATAAGCAAGGGCAAGGGCAAAGTGCTTGATTAAATGACATTTAATTTACCTTCTATTTATAAAGCTTATGTAATAGACTTGACTATGATTATGTTTTAAATTTTCCGCTGATGATTGTGATAATAAAGGTTAGATAACCTGGGATTTATCTTGAGATTTTGTAACCCTTTAATGGGAGATTTATTGTTTAAACTTTTGAGTTTAATTATATCATTTATTTATGGGTAGTTAGTTATGATTTAATTGGATAGTGAACACCAAATCTGTGGGATTGAAGTACCCAAATTTGGGGGCGTCACAACATTTAAAAGGAGCACCCAAACAAATCTTCATCCTAGATTTGATATTATCTATAACAACCCCAAAATTCATACCATTTAAATCTCAACTTCGGTCGTTAACCATACATTAAATCTCTAATTTTACATCATTATTCGATATTAAAAACATTAAATTTACGGAAAATTTAAAACGTTTGTACATTTCCTTCTTTCTTGCCCTGAATCGCAACCTTTACCTTACATCTCTTTGATTCAATCTTATATCATGAATCGTTACAACAAAATGACTATACAAAGTCTTACATCATAAATAGATATCCATATACACTGAATAGCTCAATTTATAACTCAACAACATTTACATTCAAAATCTTACATACATTTCTCATAAAACATAAATAATCTTCATGAATATAGATTTATATAACTCACTTAGCACATATCTTTACCTTAATTTCTTGACCTGCAAAAGTGGTTATTTGCAAGAGTGAGCTCGATAGCCCAGCAAAATCTAACAGTTTTCATGCATCACATAGCACATAATAACATGCTTAACATACATATCATAATAATTAAAGTAACATGGCATACATGCTTTTAATTCGCATAACAATTATAAAAATTGAGTTCCTTACTCAATCATCATTATATAACCAAAACACAGTAGTCATAGATTGACTTTAGCATTTCATGATACAACATGTATAATATTGTATGCTTGCTTATAACACATATCACATGTCATGCAATTTAAAACAGTTCATCAAGTCCACGTAGAAAATAGGAACCGAAAGACTAGCCTTGCGCGTAGATTAAACCGTTGATATCCAAATCACAATACCCTATATACATATGTCAACATGACATGATCAGTCATAATCAACACTACATCACGTATGGTTTAAATGTCTAACCATGTAATTAATTTATATTCCTAAACGATAATAAACTCGTTAGGCATTAACACCATGTTCGCTCAACACATTACAATACTAAAATAACAGAATTATTTGGTCATATAGCATTACAACTAAAACATAAAAGGACTCGGCGCGAGGTCCGGCTCTCCGGCGATGACTTCGACGCTGCGGTGCTGCGGCGCGAAGTCTGGCGGGGGCGCGATTTTTGGTGCTAAGGCGCGAGATTTGACGCTGGAGCGTTAATTTTGACGCTGGGGCGCCGAAACTCACAGAACCCAACCAGAAAACAGAACAAAGCTACTGTCTAACTTTTTAACAGTAATTGACACCCATTAACATGTATAACTTCACGTAAATTACACATAAAAGTTATGAAAAATTCGTGTACAAATTTTACACAGCTTAAACAACAATATCAGAGTACTAATTCTTTGAAAACGTTGGTTTTCTTTGAAACCAAAATTTTAAAACTCCATTGTTGATATCTAAAATACATTGAACGTAAATCCAGAATTATAACCAACTTAATACTTTTGGAATACTAGCATACCAACATATAGTCCAATTAACATATACAAAGTTCAATTCGCGTATTAGTTCACAATTTGCATAATCACATACCAATTTTGTTATTTTGCAAAACATACGTTCATACATGTTTTTCACTGTAAAACAAATTTTCCTTTTTCTTGTATACGTAATCTAGCATATAATCTCATATATACATATGCTAATATAACAATTACAGTTACATGTACACATAAAATATTACACGAAATTGTAAAAACATAGTTCTACAAAAATTTTGATAAAAACTTTATACCCAGTGATATTCAAGAAAACAGAAAATATCAAGTTCATAGGAAATGGCTTAAACATATCTACGTACATATTTTAAGGTTAGAGAAGCATACCTTTTTGTTTGCTTAAGAATCTTTGTTAACAGGCTTCCTTTGAAAATCACGTTTTCTCTCTAACTCTCTAAAAACTCTGAACTTTTCTCTCTGAAAACCTTTTTCTGAACTTGTTCTTAGACTTAAACCATATACAATATACATAACATAAAATAACACCAACGTACCAGTTTTAAAACGTATAAAACCGACGCCACACTTATTACCCTAATAATATATCAATTACCATATATATATATATATATATATATATATATATATATATTATTTATTTAACTAATAATTTAAATTCAAAAGAAATTCAAAAGCCATAAGGCTTTGTTTGGCAAACCATTTAAAAATTAAAGGATTAATATACTTAAACCTTGTTTGGCAAAAACTAAATTAAAATTACTTTAATTTATTTTAATAACCACTTATAATATAGCTATTTGTCAGACTTCTAATTAATTAAGTTTTCATACTTAATTTAATTAATTCTAATAACAATTCATTGCATAATATAATAATTTATTTAATCATTATAAACTCTCTAACTTAATTACTAAATTAAATTAGATTACTATTTCAAAATAATTACTTTCCTTAACTCATTAATTATTTATTAAACAAATAAATAATCAAATCGCATCAAATCAATTAAACAAATACTTATTCAACGATAAACACATCTATTAAATATTTATATAATTCAATAAATGTTTAATTAAAAATCTGGATTGTTACATCTTTCCATCCTTACAAAGATTATGTCATCAGAATCACAACTCAAACAACTCATTCGTTACAATCTTCCCTACTTACAAAGATTCTGTCCCCAGAATCGAAGACACAAATTAAACACCAATTAACACTTAAATTTTCTTCACACCAATTCACATATCTCACAGTATATAGCACATATACACATACTCGTATTTAAACATCTTAAAATAAGAATTTTATTTATTAAATTCTCATTTATTAATTCTTAAAAATTCAGGATATCACATCCTTCCCTCCTTATAAGGATTCCGTCCTCGGAATCAACGAAACCTCCCTTACTCGGTTTTCGCAAAAATCTCTTTCACAATTATCGTTGAATAACTTCAATACGTTAACTTAGCAAAAGGTTTTACATATATATATATTTCATTCATTTCTTCAACACTTTTAGGTTTTATTACATAACCTTCAATTAAACACAGTCATCTATCAAATATTATATATTCTTTAACCCAATTCATTTCCTTTTCTAAGGATCGTTATCATAAACACTCAGGATATTACATTCACCCATTCTTCTAAGAATTTTGTCCTCAAAATTTTATTTATTAATATTTATTCATTCAATCTATCAAAGTAGATTTTACGTCACTACTTCATTCATTCATTGGTTTCTATAACACTTTCTTTCCACAAAGACCATTCTATAATTATTAACTTTTCTATTAAAAGTTTTACAAATTTCTTTGATAACTCATCCCCTTCTCATTTCAAAATCTCTTTTCTCACTTAATCAACACATTCATCATTTAGTGCCGCATTCTACGACTTACTACTTTTTAAGGAATACTTTCCTTTCCATATTCACTTCAGAATAACATGAATCCTCCACAATTGTTCAATAATTGGGAAGTAGTATGAATAACTCAAGATTTTAAAAGATTATCCAATCATGCTGAGGGGTCACAAGACCTTGAACTACGTCCCCAGGTTATCAAGTATGTCTCACCTTGAACCTTTAACAGTCATAAGACTATATGGACCTCCGTACTTAGGGTGTTAAGCCCTTCGTAAAATGTATTGTGCACAAATATTTTAGCGCAAAGTGTAAACTAAGCGTAACCTCTAATAAAAGAGTTGTTCATCTCAAAATTTAGAGTGCAAGCATTCAACTGAGGGTTTAATGACCACGAACCATGTCCACAGTTATAAGTAATCTTTCAACTTTAACTTTAACAGTCATAAGACTATAAGGACTCCACGTACTTAGGGAAATCAATCCTTCGTACAATGTATTGTGCACAAACATTTCAACGCAAAGTATAAACTAAGCGTAACCCTTAATATTAGGGTTGTTCATCTCAGCTTTTCAACATCTGAATCCACACCAAAATAATTTGGTTTGGCATAACTTTTCAAGAAACTCTTGAATTTTATGAACATTTTTAATATTCGTCTAGCTGAATCAAATAGCATAGACCTCGACAACAATTTGGACATCAACCGAAATATACATATACATACATACATATGTATTCTCATATCGTAAAGAAATCTTAAAAAAAATCTTTTTATGACGTCATGATACCGCACTGTATTTACAGTCTGTTGAGGATTTCGTCATTTGGTGATTTTATCATACTACATCATACCATAGTGGGCTGACGATCCTTAGATCACATCCAACACTAGGTAATACTGCATTGATGACTCCATCATTTTTATCATCTTTGCACCAGGTTACATGATGCATTAATGATATAAAATACATTTTGATATATTGCAAATCATTTTTGTCTAGCCAAATCAATTAGAATAGACATACGAATAACAATATTGTTGTTAAAACTCATTGGTTCCATCAGTTGATCCAATGTTTTTCAAGAAAATAGAAGTGTAACATCAGCACGAAGTCAATAAATTTCGAAAGTCTATCATAGCTAGTAGATTTAGAATACCTATGCTTCCACCATCAACTCCACTTTCTATAATGATTCATTGCTTAATAGCTATACCCAGTTCGTCAAACTTACCACACGTTATGAGTTCAGGAACTTGCCACAATCATATGAGTTTAAGAACTTATCCTAGTCAGACCATAGGCGTCCATTCGCTGAGGGGTTCAAAAATATACCATATAATTATGAGTCACGAACCTATCATAAGTATGAGTTTTAAGAACTCGCACTTAACCTTATAATATTCTCTAACTATACTGTACCTATCTGTTATATACATGAGAAAAGAATCACATTCTCAACAGGCATATAGCAAATACCGCGACACAAACATTCCAATGATTATCAATGTGATAAATTGAGTACCAGCACAAAACCCCCGCCCATACAAAGGTTTGTACAACTCAGCCACCACCTGAGTCCTCAATTGAAATCCCTCCTAACTCTATCTTGCTTATAACTTGCTCTTTGCTCGATACGAATTCCTCGTATCACATTATCTATAACTCCTCATGAGTTTACCTCGTACTATATCATAGTACAATATCTTCATAGCATCAAGCTATAATCATTCAAACATTACAAACCATCTTCCTTTTATAACTTAAACAGATCACGTCGTGATCTTATTCTATAATCATCTCCCTTAAAATTCTTTTCTTAACTCGTGATCGTTTTGTTTTACGATCCTCATTCTTTCCTTTTTCATCACTTTTGGAGTTAGGAAACTCCCATTTCTTATCTTTAGATCTCTTCAAGATTCTTCTTTGAATCTTCTTATTTATATAACAATTCTTCCTTTAAGAATTTCTAACTTCATTTACATCACTCAAAATTTCATTCGAGTTACACACTTGGCACACATCGCGTCTCTAACAGTTTCAATATGGTACGCTGAGTGGATTCCCACAAACAACCAACAAACTAGGTTCCGAGTTGCTAGTTCGTATATACCTCCGCTCTATGAAGGAATCGTTTAGCCCAGATACCATACATCAACTACTAAAGAGTACAATTACACCATACTTAAATATAACTCTCTATTCTTAACTTCTTTATCACTCTCATTATAGACACCGTCTATTTATTATTATTATTGGAGTTGGGTAACCCCACATTCATATTCCTTATAACTCTGCGAGATTCTTCTTTGAATCCTTTTTCACATGTTTTAAACCCTTCTTGTTCAAACTCTATTTGAGCTTATTCGTTCACTATCTTCATCTCTCTTTTCAAAGGTTATAGCCTACGGTACTCCTACCGAAGGTTTATAACCTATAGCTCTGATACCAACTGTAACAACCCCAAAATTCAGACCATTTAAATCTCAACTTCGGTCGTTAACCATACATTAAATCACTAGTTTTACATCAGTATTCGATATTAAAACACTAAATTTGCAGAAAATTTAAAATGTTTGTACATTTCCTTCTTTCTTGCCCTGAATCGCAACCTTTACCTTACATCTCTTTGATTCAATCTTATATCATGAATCGTTACAATAAAATGACTATACAAAGTCTTACATCATAAATAGATATCCATATACACTGGATAGCTTAATTTACAACTCAACAACATTTACATTCAAAATCTTACATACATTTCTCATAAAACATAAATAATCTTCATGAATATAGATTTATATAACTCACTTAGCACATATCTTTACCTTAATTTCTTGACCTGTAAAAGAACTTATTTGCAAGAGTGAGCTCGACAGCCCAACAAAATCTAACAGTTTTCATGCATCACATAGCACATAATAACATGCTTAACATACGTATCATAATAATTAAAGTTACATGGCATAAATGCTTTTAATTCACATAACAATTATAAAAATTGAGTTCCTTACTCAATCAACATTATATAACCAAAACACAGTAGTCATAGATTGACTTTAGCATTTCATGATACAACATGTATAATATTTTATGCTTTCTTATAACACATATCACATGTCATGCAATTTAAAACAGTTCATCAAGTCCACGTAGAAAATAGGAACCGAAAGATTTGCCTTGCGCGTAGATTAAACCGTTGATATCCAAATCACAATACCCTATATACATATGTCAACATAAAATGATCAGTCATAATCAACACTACATCACGTATGGTTTAAATGTCTGACCATGTAATTAATTTATATTCCTAAACGATAATAAACTCGTTAGGTATTAACACCATGTTCGCTCAACACATTACAATACTAAAATAATAGAATTATTTGGTCATATAGCATTACAACTAAAAATTTCAGACTTCTGTGCAAGACAGAAGTCATTTCAGAACAATCTGCTAAGTGGTGCCGCGGCGCCACAATTTGAACTGTGGGCCGCGCTGTGGCGCTGAGGTGGTGCTTCGGCGTGAGCAACATAAAAGGACTCGGCGCGATTTTTGGCGCTAAGGCGCGAGATTTGACGCTGGAGCATGAATTTTGACGCTGGGGCACCAAAACTCACAGAACCAAACCAGGAAACAGAACAAAGCTACTGTCTAACTTTTTAACAGCAATTGACACCCATTAACATGTATAACTTCACGTAAATTTCACATAAAAGTTATGAAGAATTCGTGTACAAATTTTACACAGCTTAAACAACAATATCAGAGAACTAATTCTTTGAAAACACTAGTTTTCTTTGAAACCAAAATTTTAAAACTCCATTGTTGATATCTAAAATACAGTGAACGTAAATCCAAAATTATAACCAACTTAATACTTTTGGAATACTAGCAGACCAACATATAGTCCAATTAACATATACAAAGTTCAACTCGCGTGTTAGTTCATAATTTGCATAATCACATACCAATTTTGTTATTTTGCAAAACATACGTTCATGTTTTTCACTGTAAAACAAATTTTCCTTTTCTTGTATACGTAATCTAGCATACAATCTCATATATACATACCGAATGGCAATATACCGAATGGCACCAGTAGAGATGAAGGAATTAATGGTACAACTACAAGAATTGTTGGACAAGAAGTACATTCAACTGAGCGTATCGCCGTGGAGAGCGCCGGTGTTATTCGTGAAAAAGAAAGACAGATCGATGCGGCTCTGCATTGACTACAGAGAACTGAACAAGGTCACGATTAGGAATAGATATCCATTACCAAGAATCGACGATCTGTTTGATCAATTAAAGGGAGCAAGATATTTTTCCAAGATAAACTTGAGGAGTGGTTATCACCAACTAAAGGTGAGGCTAGAGGATGTACCGAAGACAGCGTTCAGAATGCGATACGCTCACTACAAATTTTTAGTAATGTCGTTTGGTTTAACGAATGCTCCTGCAGCATTTATGGGACTAATGAATGCTGTGTTCAAGCCGTTTTTGGACAAATTCGTGGTGGTATTCATAGACGACATTCTGGTATATTCCAAAACCAAAGAAGAACACGAAGAACATTTGAGATTAATGTTGGAAGTAATGAGAAGGGAGAAGTTGTACGCTAAATTTTCCAAATGCGAATTCTGGATCGAGCGAGTACAATTTCTTGGTCACGTGATCGATAAAAATGAAATTTCGGTAGATCCATCTAAAGTCGAAGCTGTGATTAACTGGGATCAGCCAAGAACGCCGTCAGAAGTAAGAAGTTTTCTTGGGTTGGCAGGATATTATAGAAGATTCATGCAAGATTTTTCCAAGATCGCAACTCCGTTAACGAATTTAACTCGAAAAGCTGTGAAATTTGTTTGGACGGAGAAGTGTGAGGAGAGCTTTCAAGAATTAAAGAAGAGGCTGAGTACGGCACCTGTGTTATCTCTTCCTGATGATACAGGCAATTTTGTTGTTTTTAGTGATGCGTCGCATAAAGGACTTGGTTGTGTGTTGATGCAAAATGGTAAAGTCATTGCGTATGCATCACGACAATTGAAGGATTACGAGAAGGGGTATCCGACCCATGATTTAGAATTAGGTGCAGTTGTATTTGCTTTGAAAATTTGGAGGCACTATCTCTACGGGGAGAAGTGTGAAATATATACGGACCACAAGAGTCTGAAATATATTTTCACACAGAAGGACTTAAATATGCGTCAGAGAAGATGGTTGAAATTTATCAAGAATTACGACTGTGAGATTTTATACCATCCGGCATCTGGGTAAGGCGAATATGCCTTAAGTAGAAAGGGTCGTGAGAAATTGATGATGTTGACTTCTCAGGAAGAGCTAATTGTGGAAATTGAGAAAATAGAATTGGAAGTGAAGTATCCAATGGAGATTGATGAGAAGCTATTTCAGATGCAATCTGGTACAACTCTATTAGATAAAGTGAAGGAGGCTCGGCTTCAGGATGATGAATGAAAAAAGGTAACAAAGAAGATATCTGAAGGAACTGAACCGAGATTTAAGATGGATAAGGAAGGAATACTGAGATTTGAGAGTAGAATTTGGGTACCGCCAGTACAAGAGATTAAGGAAGATATTTTAAGCGAGGCTCATAGTTCACGATATTTGATTCACCCTGGTAGTACCAAGATGTACCAAGATCTTAGACAACATTTCTGGTGGCCGAATTTGAAGCGTGATGTTGCAGAATGTGTTGCCAAGTGTCTGACCTGTCAAAAAGTGAAAGCGAAACATCAGAGACCGAGTAGATCGCTACAACCGTTAGAGATCCTAGAGTAGAAATGGGAACATATTACAATGGACTTCGTGGTTGGCCTTCCGACGACTCAAAAAGGCTACGATGCAGTATGGGTTATCGTTGATCGACTGACGAAATCTGCACACTTCCTTCCGATCAAAATAAGATTCAACTTAGATCAGTTGGCCAGGCTATACGTAAAATAGATTGTTTCGAGGCACGGAGGTCTGGTATCAATTGTTTCAGATAGGGATCCGCGCTTCACATTAAATTTTTGGAAACGTCTTCAGGAATGCATGGGTACGCAATTGCAAATGAGTACAGCTTACCACCCTCAAACAGATAGACAGAGTGAGGGAACGATTTAGACATTAGAAGATATGCTAAGAACCTGTGTGATGGACTTTAAAGGAAATTAGGATGATCATCTACCGCTCATAGAGTTCGGTTACAACAACAGTTACCACGCTAGTATTGGCATGCCACCTTATGAAGCTTTATATGGCATAAAGTGTAGAACTCCGCTTTACTGGGATGAAGTTGGTGAAAGACAATTGCTAGGGCCAGAATTGGTACAGCAGACGGCAGAAATAGTCAAAGTAATCCGAGAACGACTGGTAGCTGCTCAAGATCGACAGAAGAAATACGCTGATCCACATCGTAAAACTATCGAGTTTGAATCAGGTAGTTATGTTTTCTTGAAGGTCTCTCCCTGGAAAGGGAAGATCAGGTTCGGAAAGAAAGGGAAATTGAGCCCAAGATTCATTGGACCCTTTGAAGTACTGAGAAGAATCGGAGAAGTTGCGTACGAGGTAGACTTACCTCCAGCACTTGAGAATGTCCACAACGTCTTCCATGTTTCTGTATTACAATCATACAAAGCCGATTACAAGCATGTAATTGAATACGAACCCCTACATTTTGAGAAATACTTATCTTACGAAGAAATTCATGTCCAAATTGTCGACCGAAAAGAACAAGTTCTCAGAAATAAAGTTATACCTTCTGTTAAGGTAATTTAGAGAAATCACTATGCTGAAGAAGCTACATGGGAACTCGAAGAGAATATGATGAAGAATTACCCTCATTTATTTACTTAAATTATGTGTAAGCGATTCTGGGGACAGAATCTTTGTAAGGGTGGAGAATGTAATGGGTCAAAATTTTTGAATCGTGATTCTGGGGACAAAATCCTTTTAAGGGGGGAAAGATGTGACGAACTAGATTTTTGTAATTTAATTTTAATATTTATTGAATTAAATAAATATTTTTCGATGATTTAATTATTGGATTAAATAATTATTTCATGCAATTGTGGTAGATTAATTTAATTATATGTGTTACATTTATTAAATTAATGTAGAAAATAATTATTATTCGAAGTAGGTCATTATGTGAGCTTATTGTATTAAAAGAAATATTTAATAAGCCTAATGTTATTTAAATTAATTTAATTATTAATTAGAGAATTAATAATTTGACATTATTTATTTATGAGAACATTAAATACATGACTATGTAAATTTATGAGAAGTTATTATATTTTATTTATATTAAATAAGATATATGAATTATTGTGCAATTGGGTTGTGACATTTATTAAGCTATATAATAAAGCTTTATTAAATTAAATGGTTTTTAAAACCTATTCTAACTAGCCAAACATGGCACTAAAGGGAGTTGGGGCCAGTTAACCCATGACTGGGTAACTGACAACCAACGCGCGTCAGACTTTTCTTTTTAACAATACGACATCTGATTTCCTTCATTTGTTTTCTAAGCCTGATAAAGCTAACCATAGAGAATTTGAGAGAGAATTCAGGGGAATTGTGAGAATCTCTATATTGAAGAAGCTTGAAAAGGGTTTTATCTCTACTCATTAACACTCTGGGTAATCTCTTCTTCCCAATTCCTACTTTACGTATTTTAGTTTTCATGAAAATGGCTTTTAAAGTTTTTGGTTTAACCTCTGTAATTGGATTAAGAGTAATGATTATGGGTTGTATGTATGTTATGACATATCAAATCGTGTTTAATTATATATATTATGTAAACCATATCATCAAATTCATGAAAACATGACGTATTATTGATGACTTGTTATTTCAAAATATACAGAGTTTGGGTTTTTGCCATATGGCCTTATACATAACTTTAAGGTGTCAAACATAAATATTTTCGTAAAATGTACACTCTTATTTGATTATGCATGTTGATACGAAGAGACCAAGCCTTAAACAAACGGATTCGGTGTTATAACGAATCCGTAGTGTTAAATTATATGTTTTTGTTCAAAATCTTCAAGAACATTAAGAACAGTACAATTTGCATAATTTAATTATGTGATTATGAGTTGTAAATGGTTAAAATCATTTTATAAATGTTGGGTTATGTTTATGCATGAATTATAACATGTGTATATGATTAATTTCGCGTAGTAGTAATTTAATTAGAAATTTTTGGGCTGTGTTCTGCAATTTTCGCGAATTGCAAAACAATTTCTAGCTCGCCGCGCCGCCGCGCCAGTCCAGTGACTTATGTCCCACGCCGCAGCGCCAAGTGTCCGGCTGCAGCGCCATCGCGCCGCAGCGCGAATGTAACATTCCATATTTTTAAAATGTAAGTTAAAATATTTATTAATTTATATAAATATTTATTGGATATGTTTATTATTGAATAAGTAATTGTTCAATTTGATTGAGTTTATTTAGTTAATTATTTATTTGCTAAATAATTAATGTGATTAGTTAATTATTTATTTGTTAAATAATTAATGTGTTATGTGGATTGAATTATGTGATTAAGTAATTTATTTAATAAATTGTTATTAAATAAAGTGTAACAAATAACTATGTTATAAAGAGTTATTAAAATAAATTAAATTAATTTTAATTTAGTTTTGCCAAACAAGGTGTAAGTATATTAACCCTTTATTTTTAAATGGTTTGCCAAACAAAGCCTTATGGCTTTTGGATTTCTTTTGAATTTAGTTTATTAAGTAAATAATAATATAATATATATATATATATATATATATATATATATATATATATATATATATATATGGTAACCGATATATATTATTAGGGTAATAAGTGTGGCGTCAGTTTTATACGTTTTAAAAGTAAGCGTTGGTTTTTAGTTAATATTACGTATATACTATTTTGGCTTAAGCCTAATCAAAATTTGGAGTTTGTCTGAGATAGTTGAGAGAGAGAGACAGAGAGAGGAAAGCTCAGAGATTGTCAAGATTTTCTTCAGTGATTTACAAGGTTTTCTAAAATCAACAAAAAGGTAGGTGCTTATAACCTTAAATTATGTATATGTAATCATATATGTTTCACGCTTTATACTTACTGTGAATTTGATAGTCTGTGTTCTTGAAAGTCATTCACTCTGTTAAGGTTTTTACCAAAAAAAAAAAAATTATCTGTAAAACATGTTCTAGAATTGGTTATGATGTTACATGTTTTTATTGTTATAATTGTTATAGTTAGCATATATATGTGTGTTGTATGCTAAATTACGTATTCAAGAAATTGATTTTTTTCACAGTGGAAGCATGTGAGTACGAACTTGAGTGTAGAATCTATCAAAGGTTATATATATATAATTGTATGCTAACTGAGAAATTGGACTATACATGTTAATTGGGATATATATTGGTATACTTGTACTTCAAAGGAATCAAAATTGGTTAATAATAGTGTAAATTACATTCACTACAAATTGATATTTCGTCAATGCAGTTTTGTTTTAAAAGGAGTGTTTTCAAAGAATTAGTTATGATGGTGTTGATTAGTGGTTGATAATTAGTATATAGTTGATTGTTAACTTTTATGTGTAATTTTCATGAAGTTATATATGTTGTTGGATGTCATTGACCGTTAAAAATAAATTAGACAGTAGCTTTGCTCTGTCTTTCTGGGTTGGTTCTGTGAGTTGCGGCGCCCCAACGTCAAAATTCACGCCCCAGCGTCAAATTTCGCGCCCTGGCGCCGAGGTTCGCGCCCCAGCGCCAAAAATGGGCTAGTAGCTTGCGCCCAGCACTGTAGCTCGCGCCCCAGCGCTGAAGCTCGCGCCCCAGCGCCACTGTTCCGCGCCCCGGCGCCGGAAAAGTGTCCTAGTTGGGCAGTTTTGACCTCCTGTAGTAAAATGGCCATAACTTTTTCATACGAACTCCGATTGAGGTAATTCAAGATGATTCGGAAAGAGGACGAGTAGACCTACAACTTTCATTCTTTAAGTTTTTTTAATTTGAGGTCTGTAACAGTAGTCAAAATGGCCATCTTTAGGACTGTTGTGTATTTGGAGCCAATCGGAGGGCATCGGGATGCACGAATGCAAGTGCAACCCTTTGGGTATTAGTATAACTTAATGATAACATGTTGGACATGTATTAGGATGTTGTATCAAGTTGTTAATGTACATGTGGTGCAATGGCATGATCATTTAAGTAGTTGTAATAAAGCTAAAAAGTAATGTTCATGAAAGATATGATGTTGTTTAAACTTAAACTTAGTTAGTAGCTATACTAAGAGTAATAAAGGAACTCATAAAGGTAATGTTAGTGTAACTAATGTGTATTGTCAATGCATATGGTATGTGTAGGACTTGGGGTGAACGTGAATAGTAATTGTTTAACCTACACACGAGGCAAGTTCCCTAACCTTTGCTACTTTATTATTCAGCAAGGTTACTTTTCACTGTTATGTTACACTTATGCAAGTTCTCTAACTCTACTTTTATAATTATGCAAGTTTTCTTAACTCTAAACTTGTTATATTAGCATACAAGTACCTTTAGTTTATCGTGCAAGTTATTATTTGTTGTGCATGCTTGATATTAAATTCTAAGATGTAACCTTAGCTTAACGTTGTTCAAAGCAAGGTATGATAAGTTATTCAATTGTTATGCTATTAGATTATTCCTAAAGCATGAACTTAGAACGAAATGTTTATTCAGTATGATCATTCAATAACATAGTGTTATTATCTTGTATTCAACTAATCCTTAGTTGATGTCCGTTGAACTCCAAATTACCTTGAAAACTTATCCAAACCAAACTTACTTTGGTGCGGACTTGTATTCTAAATACTGAGATGAACAACTCTTTTAATAGAGGTTTACGCTTAGCGTTAAAATGGTTGTGCACAATACATTATACGAAGGGTTGATCCCCCTAAGTACGTAGAGTCCTTATAGTCTTATGACTGTTAAAGTTAAAGTTGAAAGATTACTTATAACTGTGGACATGATTCGTGGTCATTAGACCCTCAGTGAATGTTATAATTTTCAAAAAGTTAATAGAATATATTGCTCAGTTCTATTGAGCCTAATATTGGCAATTGATGTGAAAGTTTAAAGATTTACTTATTGTTATTTCAAGTGGGCCTTGTTTGCTCACTCTTGCCTGTAAAATTTCTTACAGCTAAAGTTGAAACGGGTGACGTACCTCGCACCAGTAAGGAAAAAGGAAAGATGAATAAATACTGAAGACTTGTAATAGTTTTGATAGTTTACTTTCAGAATTTGATTTAAAGATTGTAATGAAGTTATTTAATTTTCCGCATTTGAATGATTGTTGTTAAAGGTTGGATAACCTGGGAGATTTTTTTTATTTAAGTTTAATCCTGTATGGGCAGGTTTTCTTTTATTATTCAATTCTATTATGATTGGGTAGTTAGAAATGAATGTTTTGATTACGTGAACACCAAATCTTGAGGTAATGAAGTACCGAATTTGGGGGTGTCACAGGTTGGTATCAAAGCTTTAGGTTATGAACCTTAGGTGGGGGAAAAAGCCTTAGGAAGTAACCTTTGAAAAGATAGTGGAGATAACTCTTATCGAGTTTCAAGGAAGAAGTAATAAAACACTTATGTGCTTATGTGCTTATAACTTATGTGCTCGCGAGTGTCGAGTAGAATGATTAATAACTAAAACTTCAAAATTTTGTTGTCAGGATGATTAATGTCGGAGAATCTAGTCAGGCTAGGGAGGAAGGACCTCAAATGCCTATAGAGGAGGAGCCTCGCGACATTCAGGTAGTTTGGGAACAACTACTGCCACGGGAGTCAGCCCCGTTGGTCACGGTGGTTGAAGATGAGGATGATGATGTGGAGACGGATGAGGAGGATCCTGTGGAGTTGCCATAGGAGGATGAAGGTAACGAGGACGAGGAAGAGGAGACTCCACTAACCTCGATGGCTGCTCGTATGTATGATGAGGTCTACGACCGTAACGTGGAACTTCAGGACACAGTTGAGGAGTTGCAGGAGATAATAGCTGAACAACAGACTGCAATGACACAGAAGGACGACGACATCCGGGATCGAGATGAACGTCTAACTAATGCTGAAGAGAAGCTGATGCAGACTGAAGGAGAAAAGGAACAACTGATCGAGACGGTCGTGGAACTGAAGAAAAAGCTGAATGAAGAATCTACCAAGAGGGCGAGAGCTGAAGACGCATACGAGGAAGCTTATCAACGAACTAGAAGAGCAGTAAGGGATGCACAAGCAAAGAGGATGAAGATGGAAGAGATGGATAAAGTATTTAATACCGTGATCAATCGAGCTCAAGATCGGGTCATGGGTTATCCAATTCAGTTCGAGACTCTGCCATCATACGTGTTAGATCACCGAGCCATGTTCCGTGTTATGGAAGAAGAGCGTCAAAAGGCGACTGATTATCTTAATAGATCATCGTAGGAAATTTGTCTGTTTTGCAAATAATAAGTGTTAAATAATGTGTAAATCTCGAGTGTTATGTAACCATGGGATATGAGAATGATGATGTTGTCCTGTAACTTTTGTAGTTCAGGAAAGGAATGTAAATGGCAGTGATGCTATTATTGTTATGTTTTTCAAAGTTATGATGAATAAATAAGAAGCTATTATTTTATTCAAAAGTGTTATGTGGTTATTTTTTTTGGAGGCAAGTTAATTAGAAAATACTTAAAGAAGTTGGGTAATAGTCTAATAGATGTTTTTTTTTTCTAACAGAAAATGCCTCCCAGACGTGAACCACCCCGTCAGAGAACCAATGCTAGAACTAACAATAACGATGTTGAGGATAATCCCATTCAACAACTAGTGACATTACTAACAGGAGCGTTGCAGAATCAACCTTAAAACCAAGGCACAACGTTTAAGGAGTTTAAGGCGGTCGGACCACCTGAATTTCGTGGGTCAATGAATCCGGTCGAGGCACAGACCTGGATTATGGAGATTGAGAAGATATTTGAAGTCACTAGGGTAGGGGATGAACAGAAGACTGCTTTTGCAACATTCATGTTGAAAGCAGAAGCTAGTTATTGGTGGCAGGCCAATAAAACCCGGGAAGGACCAGGAGTGATGACTTGGGATAGGTTTAAGGAGTTATTCTTCGAGACCTACTTCCCAGAGAGTTCTAAGAGTCAGTTAGAGGTTCAGTTTCTGGAACTAAAACAAGGAACGATGACGGTATCTGAGTATGCCGCAAAATTTAACGAATTGGCAAGATTTGCGCCATATCAAGTCAGCACAGACGAACGTAAGGCGAAGAGATTTGAACAGGGACTGAAGCCCTGGCTGTACAGTAGGGTTTCCCTATTCCAGTTGAAGACATTTGCAGCGGTGATGGAGAAAGCAGTACTCGCTGAAGGTGGAGGTGAGGCAGTGACAAAGTTTAATCAGGAACAGAAGAAGAAAAAGAATGAGAATAAGATTAAGAATGGAGGTGGTAGCAGTGGAAACAACAACAACAACAGCAACAACAGCTTGAAGAGAAAGTGGAATGGGAACATGGGTGCTGGAAACCATCAGGGTAATCAGCAAAACAAAAAGTTTGAAGCATGTGCAACATGCGAGAAATTTCACAAGGGTTCGTGCCTGATGGGGAAACGAGTTTGCTACAATTGTGGCCAGGAGGGTCACATCGCACCAAATTGCACTCAACCGAAGAAGAAGGCATGCTTCACGTGCGGATCCAAGGATCATTTTGCTCGTGAATGCCCTAAGAAGAAGGAGGGAGGGACAACCAGAAGCAATGGAGGTAACAAAGGAAGTACATGGGCCATTACAGGACCTGCAGCATTAAACAAACCCACAGCCAGAACCTTCAACATGACTGTGCAAGATGTTGTGCAATCAAAAGATGTGGTGTCAGGTATTATCCCAATCAATGATATTAATGCATATGTATTATTTGATTCGGGTGCTACTTGCTCGTTTATATCTGATGAATTTGTCAAGAGTTTAGAATTGCCTAGAGAAGAACTGAATTTTCCTTTGAACATAGAAATTGCGAATAAGGAAGTAATCCCTGTTAGATTCGTATACAAGAACTGTAGGGTGAACATTAAGGAGAATATCTTGTTGGTAGATTTGATTCCGATTAGACTCGGGGAATTTGATGTAATTTTGGGAATGGATTGGTTGTTCAAATACGGAGCGGTAATTGACTGCCAAAAGAAGTGTGTAAACCTTATGACACCGTCAAAGGTAGTATTTTATGCTAGCAAGTCGCCTAGACAAATGAAATGTCTGACGACTATGCAGGCCAAGAAATTGTTGAGTCAAGGTTGTGTGGGCTATTTAGCTTACATAGTCGATACTCAGAAGAAGGGGGTAAAACTAGAAGAAATACCGGTAGTGAGAGAATTCGAAGACGTGTTTCCAGAGGATTTGCCAGGACTTCTGCCTGACCGAGAAATTGAGTTCGTGATCGACTTAGCGCCGCGAACAACACCTATATCGAAGGCCCCGTACAGAATGGCTCCGGTAGAAATGAAGGAACGCATGGTGAAACTGCAAGAACTACTGGACAAGAAGTATATTCAACCAAGCGTGTCACCGTGGGGAGCGCCGGTATTATTAATGAAGAAGAAGGACGGATCAATGCGTCTTTGCATTGATTATAGGGAGTTAAACAAGGTCACTATTAAGAATAGGTATCCGTTACCTAGAATAGATGACTTGTTTGATCAGTTGAAGGGTGCTAAATACTTCTCGAAAATAGATTTGAGAAGTGGGTATCACCAATTGAAGGTAAGAAAGGAGGGGATATACCTAGAACGGCATTCAGAACTCGGTACGGACATTACGAGTTTCTGGTGATGTCTTTTGGTTTAACAAATGCCCCTGCCGCGTTCATGGATCTGATGAACAGGGTGTTTAAACCATTCTTAGACAAGTTCGTAGTGGTGTTTATCGACGACATTCTGGTGTATTCAAAAACTCAAGAAGAACCCGTGGAACATTTACGTCTGACATTGGAGACACTAAGAAAGGAAAAGTTGTACGCGAAATTCACTAAGTGTGAATTTTGGCTCGACCGTGTACAATTTTTGGGTCATGTTATTGACAAGAATGGGATTTCAGTGGATCCATCAAAAGTGGAAGCTGTAATCAATTGGGAACAACCAAGAACACCGTCAGAAGTGAGGAGTTTCTTGGGACTGGATGGTTATTATAGAACATTCATTCAAGATTTTTCTAAGATAGCCACTCCGCTAACAATTTTGATAAGGAAAGCTGTAAAATTCGTGTGGACGAAGAAATGTGAAGAGAGCTTCCAAGATTTGAAGAAGAAGCTAAGTATGGCACCTGTGTTAACCCTGCCGGATAATACAGGAAATTTTGTGGTGTATAGTGATGCCTCACACAAAGGGTTGGGTTGTGTTCTTATGCAGAACGGAAAAGTTATTGCCTATGCATCAAGACAACTGAAGGATTACGAGAAAGGTTACCCGACTCATGATTTAGAATTGGCTGCAGTGGTATTTGCTCTCAAGATATGGAGACATTATATGTATGGAGAGAAATGTGAGATCTACACAGACCACAAAAGTCTGAAGTATATTTTCAATCAGAAGGACCTGAACATGCGTTAGAGGAGATGGATGGAATTGATAAAGGATTACGATTGTGAGATCTTTTATCATCTGGGCAAAGCGAATGTGGTTGCGGATGCTTTAAGTAGGAAAGGTCGGGAGAAATTAATGCTGATAACAACTCAGGAGGAGCTCATTTCAGCAATGACAAAGTTAGAACTGGAAATCAAATTTCCACAGGAATTCGATAAACAACTATTTCAGATAGAAGCTGGTCCAACTTTAGTGGACAAAGTGAAGGATGCTCAACTACAAGATGAAGAGTGTGGGAAAATCAAAGAGAATCTGGTTGAAGGCGGTGATGTAAAATAAGAGATCGATACCGAAGGATTACTACGGTTCGAGGGAAGAATTTGGGTTCCAGCAGTGCTAGAACTGAAAGACAAAATCTTAACCGAAGCACACAACACAAGATATTCGATTCATCCAGGAAGCACGAAAATGTATCAAGATTTACGCCGACATTTTTGGTGGCCGAATATGAAAAGGGATGTTGCAGAATGCGTGGCTAAATGTTTGACATGTCAAAGAGTAAAAGTCGAACATCAAAGACCCAGCGGATTACTTCAACCGTTGGAAATACCGGAATGGAAGTGGGAACATATCACGATGGATTTTGTGGTGGCTCTTCCAACTACTCAGAAAGGATACGATGCGATTTGGGTAATAGTAGACAGACTGACAAAATCTGCACACTTTTTGCCAATAAAGATTAGATTCAATCTTGATCAGCTGGCAAAAATATATATTAAAGAGATTGTTGCAAGACATGGAGTTCCAGTGTCAATTGTGTCAGACAGAGATCCGAGGTTCACATCAAACTTCTGGAAGAGACTACAAGAATGTATGGGAACACAGTTACGAATGAGTACGGCATATCATCTGCAAACAGATGGCCAAAGCGAACGAACGATCCAGACATTAGAAGATATGTTGAGAGCATGCGTCATGGATTTCAAAGGAAGCTGGGAAGAGCAATTACCGTTGGTGGAATTTGCCTACAATAATAGTTATCACGCGAGCATCGGCATGCCGCCTTACGAAGCGTTATACGGCAGAAAGTGCAGAACTCCACTGTACTGGGATGAAGTTGGTGAACGTCAACTATTAGGACCAGAATTGGTGCAACAAACTGCTGAGGTTATCAAACTCATCAGGATAAGATTGGTAGCAGCTCAAGACCGACAGAAGAAGTATGCTGATCAACACAGGCAAGATCGTGCATTTGACGTAGGAAGCTATGTATTCCTAAAAGTTTCTCCTTGGAAGGGGAAAATTCGTTTCGGTAAGAAGGGAAAACTAAGCCCGAGGTTTATTGGACCCTTTGAAGTGCTGCGAAAAGTTGGAGAGGTAGCTTATGAGGTAGCTCTACCTCCAGAGTTGGAAAACATTCATAATATTTTTCATATTTCGGTGTTACGACCATATAAACCCGATTACAAGCACGTAATCGAGTACGAACCGTTGCAGTTCGAGAAAGATTTGTCTTATGAAGAGGTTCCTATCCAGATAGTCGACAGGAAAGAACAAGTGCTCAGGAATAAAGTGATACCTTCTGTGAAGGTGATATGGAGAAACCACAACGCTGAAGAAACAACGTGGGAACTCGAAGAGAAAATGTTGAAAGAATATCCTGAGTTATTTGTTTAATCTGTGTCTTCGATTCTGAGGACAGAATCTTTGTAAGTAGGAAAGAATGTAACGAATATGTTGTTTGAGTTGTAATTTTGAGGACAGAATCCTTATATGAGGGGAATGATGTAACATTCCATATTTTTTAAATGTAAGTTATAAATATTTATTAATTTATATAAATATTTATTGGATATGTTTATTATTGAATAAGTAATTGTTCAATTTGATTGAGTTTATTTAGTTAATTATTTATTTGCTAAATAATTAATGTGATTAGTTAATTATTTATTTGTTAAATAATTAATGTGTTATGTGGATTGAATTATGTGATTAAGTAATTTATTTAATAAATTGTTATTAAATAAAGTGTAACAAATAACTATGTTATAAAGAGTTATTAAAATAAATTAAATTAATTTTAATTTAGTTTTACCAAACAAGGTGTAAGTATATTAACCCTTTATTTTTAAATGGTTTGCCAAACAAAGCCTTATGGCTTTTGGATTTCTTTTGAATTTAGTTTATTAAGTAAATAATAATATAATATATATATATATATATATATATATATATATATATATATATATATGGTAACCGATATATATTATTAGGGTAATAAGTGTGGCGTCAGTTTTATACGTTTTAAAAGTAAGCGTTGGTTTTTAGTTAATATTACGTATATACTATTTTGGCTTAAGCCTAATCAAAATTTGGAGTTTGTCTGAGATAGTTGAGAGAGAGAGACAGAGAGAGGAAAGCTCAGAGATTGTCAAGATTTTCTTCAGTGATTTACAAGGTTTTCTAAAATCAACAAAAAGGTAGGTGCTTATAACCTTAAATTATGTATATGTAATCATATGTGTTTCACGCTTTATACTTACTGTGAATTTGATAGTCTGTGTTCTTGAAAGTCATTCACTATGTTAAGGTTTTTACCAAAAAAAAATTATCTGTAAAACATGTTTTAGAATTGGTTATGATGCTACATGTTTTTATTGTTATAATTGTTATAGTTAGCATATATATGTGTGTTGTATGCTAAATTACGTATTCAAGAAATTGATTTTTTTCACAGTGGAAGCATGTGAGTACGAACTTGAGTGTAGAATCTATCAAAGGTTATATATATATAATTGTATGCTAACTGAGAAATTGGACTATACATGTTAATTGGGATATATATTGGTATACTTGTATTTCAAAGGAATTAAAATTGGTTAATAACAGTGTAAATTACATTCACTGCAAATTGATATTTCGTCAATGGAGTTTTTGTTTTAAAATGAGTGTTTTCAAAGAATTAGTTATGATGGTGTTGATTAGTAGTTGATAATTAGTATATAGTTGATTGTTAACTTTTATGTGTAATTTTTATGAAGTTATATATGTTGTTGGATGTCATTGACCGTTAAAAATAAATTAGACAGTAGCTTTGCTCTGTCTTTCTGGGTTGGTTCTGTGAGTTGCGGCGCCCCAACGTCAAAATTCACGCCCCAGCGTCAAATTTCGCGCCCTGGCGCCGAGGTTCGCGCCCCAGCGCCAAAAATGGGCCAGTAGCTCGCGCCCAGCGCTATAGCTCGCGCCCCAGCGCTGAAGCTTGCGCCCCAGCGCCACAGTTCCGTGCCCCGGCGCCGGAAAAGTGTCCTAGTTGGGCAATTTTGACCTCCTGTAGTAAAATGGCCATAACGTTTTCATACGAACTCCGATTGAGGTAAATCAAGATGATTTGGAAAGAGGACGAGTAGACCTACAACTTTCATTCTTTAAGTTTTTTAATTTGAGGTCTGTAACAGTAGTCAAAATGGCCATCTTTAGGACTGTTGTGTATTTGGAGCCAATCGGAGGGCATCGGGATGCACGAATGCAAGTGCAACCCTTTGGGTATTAGTATAACTTAATGATAACATGTTGGACATGTATTAGGATGTTGTATCAAGTTGTTAATGTACATGTGGTGCAATGGCATGATCATTTAAGTAGTTGTAATAAAGCTAAAAAGTAATGTTCATGAAAGATATGATGTTGTTTAAACTTAAACTTAGTTAGTAGCTATACTAAGAGTAATAAAGGAACTCATAAAGGTAATGTTAGTGTAACTAATGTGTATTGTCAATGCATATGGTATGTGTAGGACTTGGGGTGAACGTGAATAGTAATTGTTTAACCTACACACGAGGCAAGTTCCCTAACCTTTGCTACTTTATTATTCAGCAAGGTTACTTTTCACTGTTATGTTACACTTATGCAAGTTCTCTAACTCTACTTTTATAATTATGCAAGTTTTCTTAACTCTAAACTTGTTATATTAGCATACAAGTACCTTTAGTTTATCGTGCAAGTTATTATTTGTTGTGCATGCTTGATATTAAATTCTAAGATGTAACCTTAGCTTAACGTTGTTCAAAGCAAGGTATGATAAGTTATTCAATTGTTATGCTATTAGATTATTCCTAAAGCATGAACTTAGAACGAAATGTTTATTCAGTATGATCATTCAATAACATAGTGTTATTATCTTGTATTCAACTAATCCTTAGTTGATGTCCGTTGAACTCCAAATTACCTTGAAAACTTATCCAAACCAAACTTACTTTGGTGCGGACTTGTATTCTAAATACTGAGATGAACAACTCTTTTAATAGAGGTTTACGCTTAGTGTTAAAATGGTTGTGCACAATACATTGTACGAAGGGTTGATCCCCCTAAGTACGTGGAGTCCTTATAGTCTTATGACTGTTAAAGTTAAAGTTGAAAGATTACTTATAATTGTGGACATGATTCGTGGTCATTAGACCCTCAGTGAATGTTATAATTTTCAGAAAGTTAATAGAATATATTGTTCAGTTCTATTGAGCCTAATATTGGTAATTGATGTGAAAGTTTAAAGATTTACTTATTGTTATTTCAAGTGGGCCTTGTTTGCTCACTCTTGCCTGTAAAATTTCTTACAGCTAAAGTTGAAACGGGTGACGTACCTAGCACCAGTAAGGGAAAAGGAAAGATGAATAAATACTGAAGACTTGTAATAGTTTTGATAGTTTACTTTCAGAATTTGATTTAAAGATTATAATGAAGTTATTTAATTTTTCGCATTTGAATGATTGTTGTTAAAGGTTGGATAACCTGGGAGATTTTTTTATTTTAAGTTTTATCTTGTATGTGCAGGTTTTCTTTTATTATTCAATTCTATTATGATTGGGTAGTTAGAAATGAATGTTTTGATTACGTGAACACCAAATCTTGAGGTAATGAAGTACCGGGATTTGGGGGTGTCACAGCGAAGATCAAGTGTAACAGTGGCGCCGCAGCGCCACTCTCCTGAAAATACAGAAATGGAATTTTTTTTATTTAATTTTATTTTTTTAAAAAAAAACTTTAATTCTAGCAATGTGTTAGTAACTTAATATAATGAACATAAAACTATGTTAGAAGTATAATGTGATGTTAAAATAGATGTTTAACATGTAAATAACATAAATACATATGGATTGAATTAATGACTTCATAATTAAATTATTATTCATGAAGTGATATTATGTGACAGAAAATGTGATAAATTGACTAATATAGTTAATAATCAAAGTAGACAAAGAGAATAAGTTTTGATGATTAGCTAAGTTATAATTAACTGGTATTGTGAATGTGAATAGTATGTAGGATTAAAATCAAAGAACGAGTGTAGTTAAAGTGTAATCTACGTACGAGGCAAGTTTTCTAACCCTACTTGTCATTATTGTTCAAGTTTATTATTTACCTTGAGTAAATTATCATTACTATTATTCAAGTTCAAATGTTATATTAAAGATTGATTATCTTTTCAAAGCATGATTCAGTTATACAATAATTGTCCTATTGTATATATTTTTTTTAAAGATTATTATTCAAATTGAATATCATTATTATTGAACCTTATTAGACTAGTGAACCCTTAATGATTCAACTAGTCCATAGTTGATGAGTGTTCTAAATTTCAGAACCCTTGATGAATTATTCAAACCAAACTTCCTTTGGTACGGACTCGAATGTCAAACTGAGATCAACAACCCTGTATAGGGGATTATTTACGCTTTAGCGTTGAGATATTGTGCACAGTATGGTACTAAGGGATGATCCCCCTAAGTACGAGAAGAAGGTCCATAGTCTTGTGACTGTTAAAGGTTTCAAGTATAACCCTTGATAACCTAGGACATAGTTCAAGGTCTTATGACTCTCAGAAATCTTTTGATTTTTGTTATTCATTCTTGATTCAAAAGTTGAGCTTTATTTCAGATGTCTTTAATTCATTCGCATGTTATTATACTGTTATTTCATTATTATACTTGTGGGCATTTGTGCTCACTCTTGCTTAATAATAACATTGCAGTTAAGAATGAAAGAACTGATGAACCTTCCACTAGTGAAGGCAAGGGCAAAGTTAGCAAGTGACAAAGACTTGTTGTTTTATATGAGGATGTATTTGTTTAAGACTTGAGTTAATGTTATTGTTTAAGACTTAATTGTTTATGATTCCGCACAGATGTTTAAGGTTAGTTTAACCTGGGATTGTATTATTATTATTCAGATGTTGTAACCCTTAAGGGGAAAATTTTATTTCTATCTATTGCATGGTTTGAATTTATTATGGGTAGATAGATAGATGATATTTGTATCGCGAACACCAAATCTTGTGGAAATGGAAGTACCGAATTTGGGGGTGTCACAGGTTGGTATCAGAGCTGTAGGTTATGAACCTTAGGTGGGGGAACAACCTTAGGTAGTAGCCTTATAGAAGAAGATAGTAATGGACAACTCTTATCGAGTTCTAAGAAATGAATTGTTGTAATTCATTGAAGATAATAAAAGACTTTATGTGTTTATGTGTTTAATTATGTGTTCACTAGTACGGCTTAGTAACTAAAACTTGAAATTTTGTTGTCAGGATGTCTGACATTGGAGGAACTAGTAGACCAGGAGAGGAGGAACCCCGAATACCTACAGTACCGACAGAGGAGGACCCCCGAGACATTTATGTCGTTAGGGAACAATTGGTACAGAGGGAATCATCTCCACTAATCACCGTTGTTGGTTAGGAGTATGAACCTGAGACTGATCCTGAGGAGGATCCTGAGGAAGAGGAAGAAGAGGAGTTACCGCGGTACACTGTTGATGCTGAGATGTATGACACGTTATACGACCGTAACGTCGAATTACAAGACGAGGTTCAGGAATTGACTGAGCGAGCGACAGTTCAGCAGTCTACTCTAGAGGAGAAGGAGAGGGAGATTTTGACTCTTCACTCACGATTGGGAAATGTAGAATGGGATTTGGTCCATGAGAAGGGTCAAACTGAGGATAAGACCGAGGAGATAGAGAAGCTGAAGAAGGAGCTGAAGGAAACCTCCGGAAGACTGAAAATAGCAGAGGAAGGATGGGTAAGAGAATCACGTCGAGCTGATCGTGCAGAAGATGATAGTCGTGCAAAGAAGGCGAAGATTGGATAGACATACTCTACACTTAACAAGGCAATGAATGAGACCGAAGATCGAGTTTTAAGGTACCCAATCCAGTTCGAAGGACTACCATTGTACATGATGGATCGCAGGACGATGTATCACATCTTAGAAGAGGAGCGTAGCAAGGCTATTTAGTACCTTGATCGGCAGTGATATGATTTGCTTAATTATGTGAAGAACTTAATTAGTTTTTACCGATGTATTTATGAACAAAGGAATAGTTTAAATGTTTTAAATCATGTGGATTCTTTATTCCAGGATAGTTGATGTAAATAGCAATTATGCTATCGTTTAATGTTAAAACTTTTGATTTGAATGAAAATATATCAAGTTGTTTGAGATGATGTATTAAATGAGTATGTTAATTGTTAAGAAATGCCTTGACTATTTAGAGAAATAAATAAAGTTCTAATAAGCGTTTATTTAGCAGAAAAATGCTGCCAAGGAGAAGACAACAACGTCAACCGGCTCAGGAAGAGTCAACCAATATTAACAATAACGCCAATGCTAATCCCGTTCAGCAGTTGGTGAACTTACTAACTGGAGCCATGAATAATCAACCTCAAGCTCCACCAAACATAACGTTTAAAGACTTCGCGGTGGGAGCCAGAGTTCAAAGGTTCCATGAACCCAATCGAAGCTCAAACGTGGGTTATGGAGATGGAGAAGGTTTTCGACGTTGCTAGGGCTGGAGAAGACCAGAAGACCGCTTTTGCAATGTTTATGCTGAAGTCTGAGGCTAGCTACTGGTGGCAAACAAATAAAGTGCGAGGAGGTGAAGGTGTAATTACGTGGGAGAGATTTAAAGAGATGTTTTTCGAAATGTACTTCCTAACTAGTTTGCAGAATCAGATGGAGATTCAATTTCTAGAACTGATGCAGGGAAACATGAGCGTACCTGACTACGCGGCTAAATTCAACGAGTTGGCAAGGTTCACCACGTACCAAGTACACACTGATGAGAGAAAAGCCAGAAGATTCGAACAAGGGCTAAAGCCTTGGGTATACAGTAAGGTATCAATGTTTTAGCTAAACACGTTTGCCGGAGTATTGGAATAGGCCATCCTCACTGAAGGTGGAAGCGATGCGGTGACCAAGTGTAATCAAGAGCAGAAGAAGAAGAAGAAGAAGAGTGAAAATGAAGGTAACAACAAGACTGGTGGGAGTAGCATTGGGGTAATCATAATCAGAAGAGGAAGTGGACGGATAACTCATCAGCTGGAAGCCAACAAGGAGGGCAGAAGAAAAAGATTGAAGCATGCCCGACCTGCGGGAAAGCTCATCTAGGAGTTTGTATGAAGGGAAAGAGAGTATGCTACAATTGTGGTCAGGAAGGCCACATAGCACCTAATTATCCTAATCCAAAGAGGGGTGCTTGTTTCACTTGTTCTTCGAAGGATCATCTAGCAAGAGACTGCCCTAAGAAGGGATCAGGAGGTAACCATGGAAATAATAGTGGAAATGCCTTAACCATCACCGGACCAACCGCAACAAATCGACCGACCGCCTGAACTTTCAATATGACAGTGCAGGACGCAATCCAGTCTCGTGATGTGGTGTCAGGTATCATTCCGATCAATGAAATTAATGCTTATGTTTTATTTGATTCGGGTGCTACTTGTTCCTTTATATCCGAAGACTTTGCTAACAGTTTAGATTTTCTTATGGATGAGTTGGAATATCCCATGAATATAGAAATTGAGAATAGAGAGATAATTCCTGTTAAGTACGTGATTAAGAACTGTAGGGTGGATATTAAGGGTAATATCATGAACGTAGATCTTATCCCTATTCGGCTTAGGGAATTTGACGTTATTTTGGGTATGGATTGGCTATCCAATTGTGGGGCGGTAATTGAATGTCAGAAGAAGCGTATTAACCTTATGACTCCATCAAAGGTTGTATTTTATGGTAGCAAGTCGCCTAGACAAGCGAGTTGTCTGGCAATGATGCAGGCCAGGAAGTTATTAAGACAAGGCTGTGTAGGATACTTAGCTTACATAGTCGACAGTCGAAAAGAGAATCCGAAGGTAGAAGAAATACCGATTGTGAGGGACTTCGTCGATGTATTTCCAGACGATTTGCCAGGACTTCCACCAGATAGAGAGGTAGATTTTGTGATCGATTTGGCACCAGGAACTGCTCCAATATCGAAGGCACCAGACCGAATGGCACCAGTAGAGATGAAGGAATTAATGGTATAACTACAAGAATTATTGGACAAGAAGTACATTCAACCGAGCGTATCGCCGTGGGGAGCACCGGTGTTATTCGTGAAAAAGAAAGACGGATCGATGTAACTCTGCATTGACTACAGAGAACTGAACAAGGTCACGATTAAGAATATATATCCATTACCAAGAATCGACAATCTATTTGATCAATTAAAGGGAGCAAGATATTTTTCCAAGATAGACTTGAGGAGTGGTTATCACCAACTGAAGGTGAGGCCAGAGGATGTACCGAAGACAGCGTTCAGAACGCGATACGGTCACTACAAATTTTTAGTAATGTCGTTTGGTCTAACGAATGCTCCTGCAGCATTTATGGGACTAATGAATGGTGTGTTCAAGCAGTTTTTGGACAAATTCGTGGCGGTATTTATAGACGACATTCTGGTATATTTCAAAACCAAAGAAGAACACGAAGAACATTTGAGATTAACGTTGGAAGTATTGAGAAGGCAGAAGTTGTACGCTAAATTTTCCAAATGCGAATTCTGGATCGAGCGAGTACAATTTCTTGGTCACGTGATCGATAAAAATAGAATTTCGGTAGATCCATCTAAAGTGTCGTGATTAACTGGGATCAGCAGAGAACGCCGTCAGAAGTAAGAAATTTTCTTGGGGTGACAGGATATTATAGAAGATTCATTCAAGATTTTTCCAAGATCGCAACTCCGTTAACGAATTTAACTCGAAAAGCTGTGAAATTTGTTTGGACGGAGAAGTGTGAGGAGAGCTTTCAAGAATTAAAGAAGGGGTTGAGTACGGCACCTGTGTTATCTCTTCCGGATGATACAGGCAATTTTATTGTTTTTAGTGATGCGTCGTATAAAGGACTTGGTTGTGTGTTGATGCAAAATGGTAAAGTCATTGCGTATGCATCACGACAATTGAAGGATTACGAGAAGGGGTATCCGACCCATGATTTAGAATTAGCTGTAGTTGTATTTGCTTTGAAAATTTGGAGGCACTATCTCTACGGGGAGAAGTGTGAAATATATACAGACCACAAGAGTCTGAAATATATTTTCACACAGAAGGACTTAAATATGCGTCAGAGAAGATGGTTGGAATTAATCAAGAATTACGACTGTGAGATTTTATACCATCCGGCATCCGGGTAAGGCGAATATGCCTTAAGTAGAAAGGGTCGTGAGAAATTGATGATGTTGACTTCTCAGGAAGAGCTAATTGTGGAAATGGAGAAAATGGAATTGGGAGTGAAGTATCCAATGGAGATTGATGAGAAGCTATTTCAGATGTAATCTGGTACAACTCTATTAGATAAAGTGAAGGAGGCTCAGCTTCAGGATGATAAATGAAAAAAGGTAACAAAGAAGATATCTGAAGGAACTGAACCGAGATTTAAGATGGATAAGGAAGGAATACTGAGATTTGAGAGTAGAATTTAGGTACCGCCAGTACAAGAGATTAAGGAAGATATTTTAAGCGAGGCTCATAGTTCACGATATTCGATTCACCCTGGTAGTACCAAGATGTACCAAGATCTTAGACAACATTTCTGGTGGCCGAATTTGAAGCGTGATGTTGCAAAATGTGTTGCCAAGTGTCTGACCTGTCAGAAAGTGAAAGCGAAACATCAGAGACCGAGTAGATCGCTACAACCGTTAGAGATCCCAGAGTAGAAATGGGAACATATTACAATGGACTTCGTGGTTGGCCTTCTGACGACTCAGAAAGGCTACGATGCAGTATGGTTTATCGTTGACCGACTGACAAAATCTGCACACTTCCTTCCAATCAAAATAGGATTCAACTTAGATCAGTTGGCCAGGCTATATGTAAAAGAGATTTTTTCGAGGCACGGAGTTCTGGTATCAATTGTTTCAAATAGGGATCTGCGCTTCACATCAAATTTTTGGAAACGTCTTCAGGAATGCATGGGTACGCAATTGCAAATGAGTATAGCTTACCACCCTCAAACAGACGGATAGAGTGAGAGAACGATTCAGACATTAGAAGATATGCTAAGAGCCTGTGTGATGGACTTTAAAGGAAATTTGGATGATCATCTACCGCTCGTAGAGTTCGGTTACAACAACAGTTACCACGCTAGTATTGGCATGCCACCTTATGAAGCTTTATACGGCAGAAAGTGTTGAACTCCGCTTTACTGGGATGAAGTTGGTGAAAGACAATTGCTAGGGCCAGAATTGGTACAGCAGACGGTAGAAATAGTCAAAATAATCCGAGCACGACTGGTAGCGGCTCAAGATCGACAGAAGAAATACGCTGATCCACATCGTAAAACTATCGAGTTTGAATTAGGTAGTTATGTTTTCTTGAAGGTCTCTCCCTGGAAAGGGAAGATCAGGTTCGGAAAGAAAGGGAAATTGAGCCCAAGATTCATTGGACCCTTTGAAGTACTGAGAAGAATCGGAGAAGTTGCGTACGAGGTAGCCTTACCTCCAACACTTGAGAATATCCACAACGTCTTCCATGTTTCTATATTACGATCATACAAAGCCGATTACAAGCATGTAATTGAATACGAACCCCTACATTTTGAGAAAGACTTATCTTACAAAGAAATTCATGTCCAAATTGTCGACCGAAAAGAACAAGTTCTCAGAAATAAAGTTATACCTTCTGTTAAGGTAATTTAGAGAAACCACAATGCTGAAGAAGCTACGTGGGAACTCGAAGAGAATATGATGAAGAATTACCCTCATTTATTTACTTAAATTATGTGTAAGCGATTCTGGGGACAGAATCTTTGTAAGGGGGGAGAATGTAATGGGTCAAAATTTTTGAATCGTGATTCTGGGGACAGAATCCTTTTGAGGGGGAAAGATGTGACGAACGAGATTTTTGTAATTTAATTTTAATATTTATTGAATTAAATAAATATTTTTTGATGATTTAATTATTGGATTAAATAATTATTTGATACAATTGTGGTAGATTAATTTAATTATATGTGTTACATTTATTAAATTAATGTAGAGAATAATTATTATTCGAAGTAGGTCATTATGTGAGCTTATTGTATTAAAAGAAATATTTAATAAGCCTAATGTTATTTAAATTAATTTAATTATTAATTAGAGAATTAATAATTTGACATTATTTATTTATGAGAACATTAAATATATGACTATGTGAATTTATGAGAAGTTATTATATTTTATTTATATTAAATAAGATATATGAATTATTGTGCAATTGGGTGTGACATTTATTAAGCTATATGTGACAGTAAATGTGATAAATTAACTAATATAGTTAATAATCAAAGTAGACAAAGAGAATGAGTTTTGATGATTAGCTAAGTTATAATTAACTGGTATTGTGAATGTGAATGGTATGTAGGATTAAAATCAAAGAACGAGTGTAGTTAAAGTGTAATTATGCACGTGGCAAGTTTCCTAACCCTACTTGTCATTATTGTTCAAGTTTATTATTTACCTCGAGTAAATTATCATTACTATTATTCAAGTTCAAATGTTATATTAAAGATTGATTATCTTTTCAAAGCTTGATTCAGTTATACAATAATTGTCATATTGTATATATTTTTTTTAAGATTATTATTCAAATTAAATATCATTATTGTTGAACCTTATTAGACTAGTGAACCCTTAATGATTCAACTAGTCCATAGTTGATGAGCGTTCTAAATTTCAGAACCCTTGATGAATTATTCAAACCAAACTTACTTTGGTGCGGACTCGAATGTCAAATTGAGATGAACAATCCTGTATAGGGGATTATTTACGTTTTAGCGTTGAGATATTGTGCACAGTATGGTACTAAGGGCTGATCTCCCTAAGTACGAGAAGAAGGTCCATAGTCTTATGACTGTTAAAGCTTTCAAGTATAACCCTTGATAACCTAGGACATAGTTTAAGGTCTTATGACTCTCAGAAATCTTTTGATTCTTGTTATTCATTCTTGATTCAAAAGTTGAGATTTATTTCAGATGTCTTTGATTCATTCACATGTTATTATACTGTTATTTCATTATTATACTTGTGGGCATTTGTGCTCACTCTTGCTTAATAATAACATTGCAGTTAAGAACGAAAGAACTGATGAACCTTCCACTAGTAAAGGCAAGGGCAAAGTTAGCAAGTGACGAAGACTTGTTGGTTTATATGAGGATGTATTTGTTTAAGACTTGAGTTAATGTTATTGTTTAAGACTTAATTGTTTATGATTCCGCACAGATGTTTAAGGTTAGTTTAACCTGGGATTGTATTATTATTATTCAGATGTTGTAACCCTAAAGGAGAAGATTTTATTTCTATCTATTGCATTGTTTACATTTATTATGGGTAGATAGATAGATGATATTTGTATCGTGAACACCAAATCCTGTGGAAATGGAAGTATCAGATTTGGGGGTGTCACAGTACCAGTTTTAAAACGTATAAAACGTATAAAACCGACGCCACACTTATTACCCTAATAATATATCAGTTACCAAATATATATATATATATATATATATATATATATATATATATATATATATATATATATATATATACTAATAATTTAAATTCAAAAGAAATTCAAAAGTCATAAGGCTTTGTTTGGCAAACCATTTAAAAATTAAAGGATTAATATACTTAAACCTTGTTTGGCAAAAACTAAATTAAAATTACTTTAATTTATTTTAATAACCACTTATAATATAGCTATTTGTCACACTTCTAATTAATTAAGTTTTCATACTTAATTTAATTAATTCTAATAACAATTCATTGCATAATATAATAATTTATTTAATCATTATAAACTCTATAACTTAATTACTAAATTAAATTAGATTACTATTTCAAAATAATTACTTTTCTTAACTCATTAATTATTTATTAAACAAATAAATAATCAAATCGCATCAAATCAATTAAACAAATACTTATTCAACGATAAACACATCCATTAAATATTTATATAATTCAATAAATATTTAAATATTTAATTAAAAATCTGGATTGTTACATTATCCTCGGAAGATCACTGTAAAATCCTGGTTCAAGTCCCGTAAGAGGTTCATCTACCTAAAACGGTGGACACGGAAATTTTTTATCACATAGTAGATCACATCCTTAATAGCAATGCCACATCCTTCACTGATGATGACATACCAACAAAAGGAACTGGTCATCACAGGTCACTACATATAGCAGTGATATCATCAAGATATGTGATAGGCGATGTATTGATAGATGGAGGGTCTTCCTTAAATATTTGTCCTTACGATACTCTGGAGAGAATGAAAATTAACCCAAATAGAATCCGGAGAAGTCATGTCGTCATAAGAGCCTTTAATGGATCTTGATGGGATACTACAGGAGAAATAGAGCTTCCAGTAGAGATTAGCCCACATACATTCTACCTCTCATTTCAAGTATTAAACATCACTACTGGATACAATTTACTATTAGAAAGACCTTAGATTCATATGGCAGGAGCTATCCCATCCACACTTCACCAATAAGTGAAATACATCATCAATGGTAACTAGGTGACTGTTAATGCCGAACTAGAATATCCAATCCATATGCAAGGTGAAATGCCTTTAACCAGTCTCAATGAAGGAGTTGAGCCTGCAAGTTTTCAAGCGTTTGAAGTGAGCAATACTCACTATCGGCCTATTAAGGCATCGGCCTTAAAGCCAAAAATCTCTTCTAAAGTAATGTTTGTCAGTCAAGATATGGTATCCTTGGGATTCTGGCCTAGCAAAGGGCTAGGGGAAAAATCAAATAGGAATCAAAAGTCCAATTCAGATGCCTAGCCAAGTAGGGAAGACTGGATTAAGATATTCCTTTGGATCAAATCCCAGAAACCTGAATAAACATCTGTCGGTTCATCTGTCCACCATTCTGTTGCCCAATTTTACAGAAACAGACTTCAGAAAACTTGTAAGGAATATTTCCACCTCCCTGTCCAACATGTTGATACCAAAGGTCAATTCAGTTAAAGACAAAAGAGAAGTGCCCCTTATTGCCAAGAGGAAAAGATACAGGATGAACACTTCCTCCAGGAAGTTCAAAGTCAATTTGCAGAAATATTCTGCCTAGCACCTACTAAGGGTGAAACTACATGTGTTAAAGAAAGTGACCCAATCAGGAGACCATCTTTCTCTCCCTTTCATAAATTGGGCCCATGTGGATGTTCTAGGGAAAGACGCTGACCCTAACATAGATTCAGTCATGACTATCATTGAGGAGGAGGACAACAGTAACCCCTTCATCACAGCTATCAATAAGGATCTGACTCTGGAAAATTGGAGCAATGCTCCTTGCATCACTCGAAAAACGTAAAAGGGTAAAGAGTTTACCTGCCCTGAAGTGTAGATATTATTAAACTGCTTATTTTGTTGCTTAGTGCTAGTAGTCTACTTTTGTCATGCTTTTATGAATGTTTTGTACTGTCAAACAGTTTCATATATTAATGTAAAAGCATTTTATTTTTAAGACTCCAAAGTTGGATTTGTTTAGCCTTGCTGATGAATCGCCAAATCTCAACATTGACTAGGAATTTGATGTAGAACTGGAATTTGACCTGATGGGGATTGAGTAAGAGGAGATAGATGACTATGAGGTACCAGAGGAGATTAAATGAGTGTTGAATTAATTATTATTTTACATAGTGGTAACATCCTAATTTAATTTAATAATTAAATTAGAGAGTTGATAATGATTAAATGAGTTGTTTTTACGTTGATTATATGATTTTCTAAGTTGTACGTATTTGATTACGCTAATGTATAGTTTAAATTTTAATTTAATTGAAAGGTGAATTGTTAAATAGTTATAATGTTGTTTTAATTTAATTTAGTAATTAAAGTGATGTATTACTTTTTTAAATAAATTTATAATGAAAATTATAATTTTGTCATAATTGGATTATGTGGCAAATTGATTTAATAGATTGTTGTTAGTTTTAATTTAGTTAAATTTTAATATGGGAATTGAATTGAATAAAGTGTGATAATTAAACTATATTGTAAATGAGTTATTAAAATAAATTAAAAGAGTTTTAATTTGGTTTTATCAAGCAAAGCCTTAGAGCTTTTGAAATTCTTATTTTAATCTTGTTTTGCCAAATAAGGCCTTATGGCTTTTAAATTTAAAATAAAACATAACTGATATATATTAAGTATTGTTATTATTGTTATACGTTAATTTTTTTATTATTATTTTGTGTTTGTTTACTTTACGTTAGGTTGTACTGGTTTAAGCCTAAAGCTAGAAAAGAGAAAGAACAGAGAAGAAAGTAAAGAGAAAAGATAGAAGGAATAAGAGAAGGGTTTTGTGAGTTTGAGATAATCATAGGGATTGCTTTCATCTGTGTTGCTCAAAAAAGAGATTTGAGGTAGTAATTTAACCATTTTTCTCTTAGTTCTTATGTTTTTGAGTTTTCGTAAAAGAATTTCTTTATGAATTTGTTTTGTGACGAATGAATTATTTGAGTTGTGATTCTGAGGACATAATCCTTGTAAGGAGGGAAGAATGTGACGATTTTGTATGTAATTTAAAATATTTATTGAATTAAATAAATATTTTAGTTGATGTGTTTATTGTTAAACAAATATTTATTTTATTTGATTATTTATTAGTTTAATAAATAGTTCATGAGTTATAGGGAATTAACTTAATTAAGTGTAATATATTAATTAAGTGGGTATTTAATACTTTTGTATTTGAAGTTAATTAAATTAAATGAGTGTTGAATCAATTATTATGTTACATAGTGGTAATATCCTAATTTAGTTTAATATTAAATTAGAGAGTTGATAATGATTAAATGAGTCGTTATGATGTTGATTATATGATTTTATACGTTGTGCGTATTTGGTTACGCTAATGTATAGTTTAAATTGTAATTTAATTAAAAGGTGAATTGTTAAATAGTTATAATGTTATTTTAATTTAATTTAGTAATTAGAGTGATGTATTAATTTATTAAATAAAATTATAATAAAAATTATAATTTTGTGATAATTGGATTATGTGGCAAATTGATTTAATAGATTGTTGTTAGTTTTAATTTAGTTAAATTTGAATATGAGAATTTAATTGAATAAAGTGCGATAATTATACTATATTGTAAATGAGTTATTAAAATAAATTAAAAGAGTTTTAATTTGGTTTTATCAAGCAAAGCCTTAGAGTTTTTAAATTTCTTATTTTAATCTTGTTTTGCCAAACAAGGCTTTATGGCTTTTAAATTTAAAATAAAGCATAACTGATATATATTAAGTATTGTTATTATTCTTATACGTTAGTTTTATTTTTATTATTTTGCGTTTGTTTACTTTACGTTTGGTTGTATTAGTTTAAGCCTAAAGCTAGTAGAGAGAAAGAACATAGAAGAAAAGAGAGAGAAAATAAAGAAGGAAGAAGAGGAGGGTTTTTTGAGTGTGAGATAATCAAACGGATTGCTTTCATCTGTGTTACTCAAAATAACCCATTTTCTATTAGTTCTTATGTTTTTGAGTTTTCATAAAAAAATATCTTTATGAAGTAGTTTTGTGTATAATTGTTGAAAGCATGGTGTTATATGTGTTAATTGGTGTTGATAACATGTTTTATATCATTCATTCATGATTTAAAGTAGTCAATTTCATGAAAATATGCTTAGTATTGAAGAATTGAATTACAGTGATATATCTATATATGATATGGCTTAGTTTAGAATTAAAATTAATGTTTAATTCAAGTGTTAAGCTGTAAATTGGTTGTGGATTGTGAAAATACACGAGGAAATGAAAACAATATGAGTTAAATTAGTTGTTTTGGTTGAAAAACGAATTCACCGTGATGAATTTCTTTATAAATGTCAAAAGAAGAAGAAATAATAATAAAATTGAAATTAAATGTTGTAGTTTTGGATGTTTAGGTTATTATATAGTTAACAACATGTTAGAAATCTTAAATTGTGTTTCTGTGAAGTTTATGTAACTTATATGTGTGAAAATTTGTTGTTAGAATGTAGCTTGTAAGCCAAATTGGCTTTCTGCTATATGTAAATTGCGAACTGCAGATTCCAGGACTGCGCACCACCGCTGTCACATTGATGCCAAAGCTTAAATTGGCGCGCCCGCGCTAACCCCTGACATAAACTATTTTGTTTTATTTTTATTTCAGTCCATAACATGCAATAGTAACTTAATCTTATGAACATAAAAAGGTGTTAATCATATTATATGATGTAATAACAGATTGTAGATGCATTGTAATACAAATATGAAGATTTTAAGTTTTTAATTAACAAGTTATATAACAATTGAAACTCGATGTTCGTAAAAGTTAGAGATGAGAATTGAATGCTATAGCTTTACGTTATATGGTAGTGAGTTTTCAGATTCGTGTTATGTAGTTGATCTATATGGTTAGATCTTAAGTTAAAGGTTATAACTTAAATAAGATGGTGAATGGAACTTATAAGGTTAATGTTAGTATAACTAAACTAATCGATATTGCGATTCTAATGGTAGGTGTAGGGTATTTTGGTGAACGTGAGTTATAATTGTGTAGCTTACGCACGAGGCAAGTTCCCTAACATTTGCTATTTTATTATTCAACAAGGTTTACTTTTCGCTGTCATGTTTACATTTCAACTCAATTGATTTTCAATTATTAAGATGTCATGACTAACAATCTATACATGAAAAGTGCGTTGAGTCCACACTTCATGTGTATTTACAAGACCAACTAAGCTATAAACATATGCTCACAAGGTTAGATTCAAAAAAGCGTAAGGTTTTATAAACATGGTCTTTGTCTTTTAACTTTTCTTTCAAAAGGTTATAATTCAACTTTAAACCTACTAGAACATCTTGCAACATGCCATACATGTTTAAGGATTATGCATGCTCCTTAATTTAAGTTAGTTAAGATTTCTTACATCAAACCATCAAACAAAACAAAAGAATTTAAGTCACTGTAGCACCCCCCCCCCCCCGCGCTGGGGCCGGCATTTACACTATAAGACCCCCCGCGGGGGCGGGCATGGCTCCTGTAAAACCTTTCTCCCCACCCCCCCCGGCAGGGGTGGGCCTTACACACAGCATGACCCCCGCCGGGCAGGGCATGACTGTTGCCTTATGAACACAAGCATCCCTTGTTCGAACTATTATGCAATTTTCAACCCAACAACCATCCAAATAGCAATGTAATGACGTATAATTGATATACACTTGTTACACAACATTCCTAGCATGCTTCTAACAATCCCAAACATACAAACAATTAAATTCAAGGATCAATTCAAGATTTTTGCCATTTTTTCAAAGTTTAACACATTTAGCGATTCTCTTCCCTACAAATTCGTTACTTGACCAATTTACTTCGTTTAACTTTCGTTGATTTCGTATTTGACCATATTAACAATGTCTAGCATTAATTGATACATTCTAGCATGCTTTAACTATAAACTTTTCAACTCAAAACAAGTATTTTAGTACTTTTCTAAGAATTTTGCAAAACTTGAATGTAAGAACATATAGAGGGCTAATACCTTTTATGGAGTTGAATTGCTACCCTAGCTTCACTTTACAGATTGCATAAGCTTAGCCTAACCACACTCACATACACTTGAAATTTTCACAGAGAATTAGCAAAATGGTTGTGAATGAGAAGGTCTCCATTATAGGAAAACTTGTGACTAATTTAGGCTTTACTCAATGAATTAAACCATTGGAATGGAGAAGGAGCTGAAGGGTAGGAAGGATTTGGTAGAAGAGTACCATGTAGACCACTCCCCTTCTCATGATTTGCTAGTTTTGTGTTTGGTAAGGAGGGACTAGGCCTTTGGCCTATTACGTGAAGAAGAAATGGAGTGACACTCAATTTGGGACACTACCAATACTCAGCATTTGCAAACCATTACTTAGCATACTTAGGTTTATTTTACAATTTGCCCACAAATGAGCATATATATACACCCACTCATACATTACACATAAAATCATATAATCTAGGCACATTGATTTATTTCAATTAATATTTACCCTAGACTAGAGTATAATTTAGTTGGGTACTAATATTACCTTCCATACAATTCATTATTCCAATTCTACATAGATATTAAAATAATCATTAAATATCAATTATTTATTAAATCCAAGTTATTTTCTCTCATAGGTTTAAAATACACATTTAATTACTCCCACACATATCATTATGTCACACAAGACTTTTTCATACAACTTGGTTAATTACTTAAGTCAAGCTTACTTTTGTCATATAGTGTTTACATAATAATTATTTACATTCCAATTGCCACACCTCATTTTATATTGAATGAAAAACCTTATATATAATATTTCTCCTTACATGCTATTATCCATGATAATTAATGAATAGTAATAGAAACTAGTCAATCACATTATAAAATTATTTATTTGTTAATAGTACTAATTAATTTCATCACTAATTAAATTAGTACTTTTTCATATCACCACCTTGCCACACTAGGCATAATTCCACAAGCCTAAACTAAGCTTCTCATCACTTTTGCTTCATTGCTTAATTATCACCTGCTTAATCAGTTAAACTACTTATCACAACACATGCCGATAGTATATATATTTATATTCAAATAAATATGCAAACAAATCTTTATTCTCAATATTATAATTTATTAAAATTCGCGGGTATTACATCCTCACCCCCTTATAAAAATTTCGTCCTCGAAATTGTACTAGGTTACACAAATAAATGGGGATAATCCCTTCGCATCTTATCTTCTAATTTCCACGTGGCCTCTTCGGTATCGTGGTTTCGCCAAATCACTTTTACAGAAGATATAATTTTATTCCTCAACGTTTGCTCTTTTCTATCTAGTATTTGAATTGGAATTTCCTCGTACGTTAGATTTTTCTCTACTTGAATGGGCTCGTAGGAGATCACGTGTCTATAGTCGGGCTTGTATAGACGTAACATCAAAATGTGAAACACGTTGTGGATATGTTCCAATTCAGGTGGTAATGCAACTTTGTATGCCACTTCGCCTACTCGTTTCAAGATTTCGAATGGTCCTATGAACCTCAGACTCAATTTCCCTTTCTTTTTGAATCTGATCTTTCCCTTCTAGGGAGACACCTTTAAAAACACAAAACTTTCGACTTCAAAGTCTCGGTTCTAATAATGCACATTGGCGTACTTCTTTTGGCGATCTTGAGCTGCTACCAATCTGGCCCTTATCGTTGTTACCACGTCAGTCGTTTGTTGAACTAATTTCGGTCCCAAAAGTCGTCATTCTCTGACTTCATCCCAACACAATGGTGTTCTACACTTTCTCCCATAAAGAGCTTCATATGGCGGCATACCAATACTCGTATGATAGCTATTATTGTAAGAGAATTCTACTAATGGTAAATGGTCATCCCAATTCCCTTTGAAGTCCATCACGCAAGATCTAAGTATGTCCTCCAACGTCTGTATGGTTTGTTCACTCTGTCCGTCGATTTGAGGGTGATAAGCAGTACTTAATCTCAATTGAGTTCCCATTCGTTCTTGTAAACTTTTCCAGAATTTTGACGTAAAATGCGGATCTCGATCGGAAACAATCGCCCCTGGCACTCCATATCGCAATACGATTTCCTTTACATATAAATTTGCTAACTGGTTCAAATTAAATCGGATCTTGATGGGCAAAAAATGAATCGTCTTTGTCAGTCGGTCCACGATAACCCAATTGGCATCATAACCCTTCTGTGTAATCGGAAGTCCAACCACGAAGTCCATCGTAACGTGCTCCCATTTCTATTCTGGTATTTCCAGCGGTTGAAGTAGTCCACTTGGCCTTTGATGTTCTGCTTTGACCTTTTGACAAGTAAGACATCTACTAACGCATTCTATAACTTCTCTTTTCAAATTAGGCCACCAAAAATGGTGTTGAAGATCTCGATACATCTTTGTGACTCCTGGATGAACAGAGTACATAGTATTATGTGCTTCGTGCAAGATTTCCTCTCTCAGTTCGGTTACCGCTGGCACCCATACTCGACCCTCAAATCTTAATATACCATCCTTATCTACTTTGAACTTTTCTTCCTCATTTTCTACTATTCTCTTCCTTATCTTCTCATATTCTTCATCTTTCTCTCGTGCTTCCTTTATTCTATCCAATAACGTCGGGTGAGCTTCCATCACGAATAATTTTCCTTTTGCTTCTTTTGATTCTTCCACCTCTATTTCCAACTTTTCCATTTCTCTTATTAATTCCTCTTGAGTTGTCAATTTGAATAACCTCTCCCTTCCCTTTCTACTCAAAGCATCTGCTACTATGTTTGCTTTTCCCGGGTGATAAAGAATTTCGCAGTTTTAATCCTTGATTAATTCTAACCACCTTCTTTATCGCATATTCAACTCCTTCTGTATGAAGATATATTTCAGACTCTTGTGGTCTGTGTATAGCTCACATTTTTCTCGATACAAATAATGCCTCCAAATCTTTAAAGCAAAAACTACCGCTGCTAACTCCAAGTCATGGGCAGGGTATCGTTTTTCAAAATCCTTCAACTGTAGTGATGCATACGCAATGACCTTGCCATGTTGCATTAGCACACAACCAAGTCCTTTATGCGACGCATCACTATACACCACAAATCCTCCTGTATCATCAGGTAATGATAATACAGGAACCTCACTCAACCTCCTCTTCAACTCTTGGAAACTCTCCTCGCATTTGTCCATCCACACAAACTTCACTGTCTTCCTCGTTAGATTGGTCAGCGGGGTTGCTATCTTAGAAAAATCCTAGATAAATCTTCGATAGTACTCGGCTAAACCTAAGAAACTCCTTACTTTTGTTGGCATCCTTGGTTGTTCCCAGTTACTTACCGCCTCCACTTTTGTAGGATCCACGGAAATTCCATTTTGATCCATCTTGTGTCCTAAAAACTAAACCTTCTTCATCCAAAATTCACATTTCAAAAATTTAGCGTACATCTTTTCCCTTCTCAAGGCTTCCAATACCATCTTCAGATGTTCGGCGTGCTCTTCCCTAGTTTTTGAATAAATCAAAATGTCATCAACAAATACTATTGCGAACTTATCTAAGTATGGCTTGAAAACTCAGTTCATCAAGTCCATGAATGTTGCCGGAGCATTGATTAACCGAAATGACATCACTAAAAATTCGTAATGTCTGTAACGAGTTCAAAATGTCGTCTTTGGCATGTCCTCCTCTCGCACTTTCAACTGATGATAACCCGTTCGTAAGTCTATCTTGGAAAAACACTTCGCTCCCTTCAGTTGATCAAAAAGGTCATCTATCCTTGGCAATAGATATCTATTCTTAATCGTCACTCGGTTCAACTCCCGATAGTCGATACAGAGCCTCATCGATCCATCCTTTTTCTTTAAAAACAACACCGGTGCTCCCCAAGGAGACACACTTGGCCGAATGTAACAATTATCTAGCAACACTTTCAATTGTATCATCAATTCCTTCATTTCCACTGGTGCCATACGATATGGGGCTTTTAAAATCGGTGTCGTTCCTGGTGCTAAGTCTATTACGAATTTGATTTCTCTGTCTGGTGGAAGACCAGGCAGATCGTCTGGAAACACATCTTGAAATTCTTTGACTATCGATATATTCTTCATTTCTACTCCCTTTTCTGAGTATCTACTATATAGGCCAAATAACTTACACATCCTTTCTTTAAAAATTTCTTGGCCTGCATCATCGTAAGGCAACCTGATTGCTTGAGCGATGAGCTACCATAAAACACTACCTTAGACCGATTTAAAGTCTGAAGGTTCACACTCTTCTCTTAACAATTGATAATCGTAATATGGCTGGATAACCAATCCATTCCTAATATTACATCAAACTCTCCCAATCTAATCGGAATTAAGTCTACCTTTAGTTAGTGACCTCTAATGTTTGCACAACAGTTTCGATAAAAAAATTCTACGGGGATTACTTCCTTATTCACAACTTCTATGTTCAACGAATTTTGTAAGCGTTTATGGGGTATGTTTAGTTGTCTAGCAAATTCTTCAGGCACAAAGGAATAGGTAGCGCCCGAATCAAATAATACATAGGCATTTATATTATTGATTGGGAGAATACCTGACACCACATCATTTGTAGTCACTACATCTTGGACAGTCATGTTAAAGGTTCGGGTAGTCGATCGGTTGGATTGTGTTGGTCCGCCGATCATCAGCTTGCTGCCCCCTCCCTGTTGGCCGCTTCCTCCATTGTTCCCCTTTTTTGGGCAATCCTTGATTTGATGCTCAGTTGAGCTAAACGCGAAACATCCCTTGATCTTTTTTGGTTTTGGGCAGTTAGGTGAAATGTGCCCTTCCTGACAGCAGTTGTAGCAGATGATGCGTCCCTTCCAGCACTCCCCTTGATGGTTCCTCCCACATTTCGAGCAAGTTTCACTTCTTTTCTTAAACCCTCCTTGATAACCTTCTAACTGGCTGATATTTCGATTGTTGGTATTGTTGTTGTTGTTGTTGCGGTTATCCCATTTCCTCTTTCCCAGATGGCTCCCACCATTACTACTCCCTCCACGAGTTTCTCCCCCAACATTCTTGTTCTTCTTTTCCTTGTTTTATTGGCTCAATACCTCGCTACCTCCCTCAATAATTATTGCCTTCTCTAATAATGTGGCGAACGAGTCGATTTAGAGGACCGACACCTTGTTGAACAACCAAGGTTTTAGTCTGAGTTCGAAGCGTCGAGCTTTCCTTTCTTCAGTGTCGACTTGATGTGTTGTAAATCATGCGAGTTCATTAAACTTGGTTGCGTACTGCGCCACCGTCATCTCCCCTTGTTTAAGTTCCAGAAACTTTACCTCCATCCTATTCTTCATACTCTTCGGGAAGTAATTCTTGACAAACAAAGTCTTAAACCTTTCCCAGGTTTAATTCGCTTCCCACCAGTAGTTTGCTTCACCCCTCATCATATATGTAGCGAACACGGTTTTCTGGTCCTCACCCACACGAGCAATGGCGAAGGCTTTCTCCATTTCCTTGATCCACGTTTGCGCTACAATAGGATCGGTAGTACCCATGAATTTAGGAGGTCATATGCTCTTAAAGTCCTTGAAGTTTGTGACCGGAACTACTTGGGGAATGGGTGGTACTGGTTCTTTTCTTCCCCAAAGAGTTTCTCCTAACAGATCTACAAGCCTCTGTATCGGATCCACTAGTCCTCTCTCATCATTAACCGATTCTTCCGGTGCAGTTATTCTACGTCTGGGCGGCATGTTTTTGCATTATAAAATTTTCATTTTATTATCTAATTATATTACTTGGGCATTTCTCAAATAGAAAAATTTATAACACGTTTCGAAAATAAGATCATTTATATTCATATGCCAAATTGATACAATTACATGATACTCCCTAGCATACTGCTATAAATGATAACACATATCCCTACTATCACAAAAGATGGAGACAACACCACCGTACCACCCCTACAACATTTTTCAAAAGTTGGGGTTTACTACTATCTCACATCTTACAAAAAAGACTAAGATTTCAACGATAGATTAAACAACACATAAAAATATACTACAACTATGAAATTCTAACATCTAGACTCGATCCAACATCCCACGCTCCACAGCGCTCTGGTACTCCCTCTGGGTAATGTGCACCACCAAATCTCGACTTATGGTGTGTCGAGTTTGTCCCTACTCTGCCGGGTAATGATTTACCCCATCAATCAACCTTTCCATGGTCGTGCGTACCGCATAGCCCATCTTGTTCATCTTCCTTCTCTTGCACCTCACCTCATCCTCTAGATCGTTAGCCCTGTCATTAACTTCTTCCTACTTCTCTTCGAAGTGGATTCTATCCATTACTTCCATCTCTAGCTGGGTACGAAGAGCTTCCTTCTCAGCCTACTCACTAAGTTCCCTCTGCTCAGACTCTTCTAGTTTCCCTGCCAGCTCCATATTCCTAGCCACCGACCTATGAAACAAGGTTCCCAACTGGATCCCTACCTCCTTGCATTGAGCAATTTCCACCTCCATCTCTTGTATAGCTAACTTCCTTTGATGGTCCTCGTCCCTCAATTTTTGGAACTTAGACTCCCTCTCCCTAGCCTCAGCCTCTAGCTCCTCCACTCTACTTCCTAACTCCAGAATCTACTCCTCATATTCCCCCAATATCCGATCCTCGAAAGTAGACTCGTAGGAGTCCTCTACGGGCTCAGGCGCCTCCTCTGGATCAGACTCCTCAGGTAATGGCTCCATCTCCTCCTCATCATCATCATCATTGTCGATAGGGGCTATTACCGATATAGGCTCTGCTATCAATGGTGGCTCATATACCACGTGTATATCATGCGGCTCCTCTTCTACCACTCGGCTAGGTCCTCCTATGTCAGTCATCCTACAATTACCAACATAAGACAAAATAACCAACAACTCCATCAGAATGTTAAATAACATAAGTTCATTCTATAGAATGAAGTTATATTCTATAACACACTAAGTCTCTCTCTACGAAAACTCTAAATGAGTTTCATCCCTCTCTAACTTCTAAGCTCTCCTAAGTTATAATCTAAGGACTCTCGCTCCTATGGTTTATAACTATAGCTTTGATACCAACCTGTGATGCCCCCAAATTCAGACACTCGTATCATGAATTTAGTTTGTCACGTACTAATTCTAATATCACACTAAACTTATCAACAACAGAAATAATAGAATAATTTACATTGGTATAATATAAATATTCGCGTCCCAAGGTACCGTAACCATTACTACAACAATCCAGTGATTAAACTTAAACATATTTTAATCATCCTTAATACATCATAATAAGTATAATAATAATAATACTACTACTCTTAAAGGACTAAGCTATTCTGTAGCATTACCCTTTCCCTTGTCCTTTCCCAATGTACCGCCTTACTCTGCCTTAACTGTAATATATTTAGGGAAGCAAGAATGAGCAACAAGTTTGCCCAGCAAGTAATATAGCAATAAGAATAAGCAATTATAACATTTGAATCTTCCAAAGTATAACAGTAAATGATAGTTCAAGGATATCAAGAAATGTCAAGAGTGTTCAATAAGTGTTGTTATAGATTGAAGGATAACAACAATATATCAAGGTTTATTAAGAATGAACACTGAGCAGTCACTAAGGACTAAGAACTAAGAACTCTTACTAGAATAAATAATATTATACTATAAACCCAGTATAAACGAATACAACAGGTGATCAGCCTAAAGTACCCTACGTTATGCATAACATTTAATCATACTCATGTGCGCACGTCGGTTCCCCGATAATATAAAATTTCCCCTTTTTGAGAGGGTTGTTCATCTCAGTAGATTTACCAAAGTCCGCACCAAGTCAATTGGTTTGGATAGTTTTCTAACATATGATAATAGTCTAGCTGAATCAAAGGCTTAGACAACTTTTATAATGCATTTAAGAATAATAAGTCCAATGCTCGCAATAATGTCTAAGTATACAATTGATTTTTGAATAGTAATAGACATTTACGTAATATAAGTATGACAATAATTCAGATTATACAATATACAATGTAAAGAATTTAGAAAACTTGCATTCAATATGAGAATCAAACGAAGTTAGAGAACTCGCACAAAATCCAAAGTTGTGTGAGTTAGGAGACTTGCCTTTAGCGTTGATTACCACTTATAGCGTAAGATAACTTCAATGAACTAGGTTATCCTATGTATGTATAGGTATTCATTAGTCACACACACTTGATATACATATTTGCATACTTTCATCACATATATCTAAATTCATGTAGGTTATACACATTCAAACTCCTAGATGCGTAATTCACATTGATTTTACCAAAGTCCACACCAAGTCAATTGGTTTGGATAGTTTTCTAACATATGATAATAGTCTAGCTGAATCAAAGGCTTAGACAACTTTTATAATGCATTTAAGAACAATAAGTCCAATGCTCGCAATAATGTCTAAGTATACAATTGATTTTCGAATAGTAATAGACATTTACGTAATATAAGTATGACAATAATTCAGATTATACAATATACAATGTAAAGAATTTAGAAAACTTGCATTCAATATGAGAATCAAACGAAGTTAGAGAACTCGCACAAAATCCAAAGTTGTGTGAGTTAGGAGACTTGCCTTTAGCGTTGATTATCACTTATAGCGTAAGATAACTTCAATGAACTAGGTTATCCTATGTATGTATAGGTATTCATTAGTCACACACACTTGATATACATATTTGCATACTTTCATCACATATATCTAAATTCATGTAGGTTATACACATTCAAACTCCTAGATGCGTAATTCACATTGATTTTACCTTTAAAATCTTTTAGAAACATTTTTAGTTCTCTTATACTCACATTATATGTGAAACATTACCTAAGTTACTCATACATGTTGAAGAACATTTAGGCTAAGTTTGGCCGTTTGTTACATTTACTCCTAAATTTCTATTTTACAAAGTTAAAAGATCTCATTATAACAACTACTAATTATAGTATTCGTTAACCACATAACATTGTCAAACAACCCCCTTTTAGTTCATGCTTGTGTAGTTTATAAAGTGTCTAACTAGATGTGAGAACATATAGTGTGAAACCCCAGATTTTATGAATAAAGATTTAATTTTTTTCAAAATATTTTTTAAATATTATGGTGTGAATTTGAGATAATGTTATAATTGTGGGTAATATTTATAAATTTTGTAAAGTATGCAAGTTGTTGTATTATATTCGATTGGTCGGGAAATATTATTTTTGTCGGAAAATATTCGTACGACGGCACAATTATTGGTGGACCCCACAACGGAATTATTGTCAGATTGAGAGAACGACAAAAATATTTTATTAAAAATAACGGCGGAAGTTTTACCGTTGATACTGTTGAACTACTCGGTAGTAAAAGTACAGTAATACGTGTGGTTGCATAGTAGCACAAGGTATTAATTATTAATGCTTATGTGAGAAGTCACTCAGTTTGATTCAATTATTGTCAATTAATAATATGAATTATTTAGCGATAATGAAGTTTTGTTTTATTCGTATTATTAACGTAATAAAACAGAAACATCTTTTTATATAAAACAGAATACTTTATTAAAGTTATTCTATAAATAGAATATATTATATTTTATTTAAAAGATTTTTCTTTAAATATGAACCGTCAGATTAAAGTAAATCAATCTGGACCGTTCATAGATTAGTTACTATGCATTCCATTTTCCTATAAATAGAAGCTCATTCCTTCATTATTTTCTTACGAATTCACTGAACTCTAGAGAGAGAAACTATAAAGAGAAAGAAGAAAAGTATTCTGCTACTTAACTACTTCTTTATTTCAGTTCTTCTTTAAAACGGTAAAGGATATTATTTGTTGTACCCGTAAGGGGTATTATTTATTTTGTATTCATGAAGAGAACTTCTGTTATTCTATTCTTTATTATTCTGTTGGAATAACCTATATACACGGGCTACCCTATACTTGGTGAAATTCTTCTGTTATTCCATTCTTTATTATTCTGTTGGAACATCCTGTCTGTGCGTTTACGTCGGACCTAGTTCCATTATCTATTATTCTGTCGGAATATCCTGTCTGTGCGTTTACGCCGGACCTGGTTCCATTATCTATTATTCTGTCGGAATATCCTGTCTGTGCGTTTACGCCGGACCTGGTTTCATTATTTATTATTCTGTCTGAATATCTTGTCTGTGCGTTTACGCCGAACCTGGTTCCATTATTTATTATTCTGTCAGAATATCATATCTATGTGTTTTACGCCGGACCTGGTTCCGTTATTTATTATTCTGTTGGAATAACATGCCTGTGCGGTCTATCGCATGCATGGTGATTTCTTTTGTTATTCCATTCTTTATTATACTCAGTTGGTTAAAATTTTGACTTCTATACTCTATGAGATTAGTGGAATATCCTTGATATTTGCGCTTCATCCAGTATCTTTTCATGGAAATATTCTTCTGAGCATTCTTGAATTTTACTCTACAAAGCAGTATCATGTTGACAATTTGGACGTTATCAGTTCCTAGATAAATTAATTCTTGAACTTGTTTTATTGAATTCAATATCATTGTCATCATCCTTATGCGTATATTATGTTGAAAGTCATCTGTGGCCTGTAGTGCATAGATGGACTTGGTATGATTATGACTAGGGATTATTCGGTATAATCATAACCGTAATGTTACAAATGATGTGAAAAAAGTCCTCATTGGCCCGTAGTGCATTGATGGACAGTTTTTGGTATGATTATGGCTATGGATTCTCTTTGGCCGTAGTGCAAAGATGAATTATTTTATGGCATGATCAGGACCGTTGATGAAAATATGATTATCTTTAGCCGTAGTGCATGAATAATTCGTGGTCGTGATACTAAAGAATATCCTTGGCCGTAGTGCAAGGTTGATTCGACGATGTGGATTTTTTTTATTAAGCTGAGTCCCAGCGATAAAAGTCATGAAAAACTTTTTAAATCATAAAAGATAGTAGATTTTATTCTCTACTTGACTCTTTTAATGGATTGCTTGATCCGCTGCAGTTAAACTTGATGTCTATTGTATTTTATTAGTTTAACATTGTTGAAGACTAATGATAATTTATTCTGTATTATCTTAGTCATAATATTTCTTACTGGGCTAGTTGAGCTCACCCTTTCTTTCACTGTTCTCTTCAGGAAATGAGAATATAGTTGGACGAGTCGAAAAACGGAGTGATGGTCCTAGATGATAGCATTAGTAGTCCTCACTATTCTATGTAATAGTGTGATAATAATTGTAATGAGGACTCCTTTTGAGTATGGATACTCTCTAGAAGGCAATATTTGTATTCAAACTCACAATTTATGTTCTGTCGTACTGTACACGACAGTTGTATTATTAAGTTGTATTTGAATTATGTACCATGTATCTGGCGACTCAAGATGGGTGATGTATACCTAATTTTGGGGGCGTCACAGTTGGTATCAGAGCTTATGATCCCTGGCTGAGATGTGAGACAAGAACTAGGAGGGGAGAGACGGGGAATTCCTTCGCTAGTATGACCTACCTAAGTTTATTTGGTATTTAATTGTCCGTCAGAGTATAGGGATAATATGTGATATGTTAATTAACCCTTATTTTGTTACAGTATTTAAAAATGGCATCTGAAAATGTTGAGATAAGCAATGGAGCACAGGAGACCGTTGAGTCTCCACAGATCAATAATCAGGACAATGTGCAACAGGAAGACAATAATCCTCATGTAAACAACAACACTGATTAATTGAAGAACGACGGTACGTTTAGGAGTTTTTTAGAATTCATGCAACATCAGGCGAAGGCGGCTCCTGTTCATAATGCAGGAGGAAACAATGGCAACCCACGGTTGGTCACCGTTAAGCAATTCAAGGAGCAAGGACCACCGGAGTTTTTAGGAAAGCCAGAACCACTTAAGGCGGAGACTTGGTTGAAGCAGATCACCAAGATATTTGATGTCTTGGGATGCTCAGAGGAGCAAAAGGTTCCCTTTGCCACCTTTATGTTGCGTGAAGATGCAGATTACAGGTGGGAATCTGTAAAACGTACCCAGCCTAACGCACTCAAGATGTCTTGGGAGAAGTTCCAAGAGCTGTTCAATGATAAGTACTTTTCCGAAAGCATTCGTCACATGAAGGAGGTGGAATTTATCAAGTTGGAACAAAACGACATGACCGTGTCGCAGTACGAAGCCAAGTTTGCCGAGTTGTCTCGATTTGCGTCCCACTTGGTTGATAATGAGGAGAGAATGTCGCGAATGTTTCTAAGAGGTTTAAAACCTGAGATACGTCAATATCTTATCTCTCATAAACTGTGTTTGTATTCAAATGTTGTTAATAGGGCTCAGTTATTGGAGCGCGATAACGAGTCAACCCAACCAAAAGAGAGCAGCCGATAAAATGATAATACCGGTGATAACAGTCATCAAAGAGGTGACAATAAGCATGGAGGGAATCAACATGCCAGAAATGGTAACTACTTCGGTCGTAATCATGGCCAAAATACTAATAATGGACATTTCAAGAAGAGAAGGTTCAACAATGACGTGAAGAGGTCGGCACCAGCACCCGTTTCAAAGGAAGAAGAACGACCATCGGTCGTATGTTTCAAATGCAGACAGGAGGGACACATCCGTCCAAACTGTACGTAGCAATCTAAAGCGTGTTTTAATTGCAGAAGAGAAGGTCACCTAGCTCGATTTTGTCGTATGGTGAAGTCAAGTCCAGCTGGGATAGTGATGCCAAAGGATGTCCCAGACAAGCCAAAATCAGTAGTTTAAGAGAGAGCATTTTTTTTCGTGACGAGGAACCTGAATAAAATTATCACGGGTATGTTAGTCATAAACTCTTTTGAAGTCTATACCGTGTTAGATACTGGTTCTACTCACTCTTTTATTTCACCTAGTTATGTTCAATGTTTGAACTTAACTCTGGAGAAGTTAGACTTTGATTTATCTGTTTGAAATTCCTTTGGGAGAAACCTTTGTTACCTCCACTGTTTATAAATCTTGTTTGATTCAAATCGACACTTTCACGTTACCTGTCGATCGTATCTCTTTAAAAATACTTGCCTTTGATGTGATTTAGGAATCGATTGGTTAACTACTCATCATTTTTTTTAGTAAGGTTGTTAGCTTTCATACTCCTAACCAGTCTGTTATGCGAATTCAAAGTAACCAAACCACTAAAGTCAATCATTATCATATCAAGCCATAAGTAAAGAGCCCGATCCTTTTGTTGTTGACTTCCTTGTGTGGAATGCACCGAAGCCAGACTTTCTGTAGGCGACGTCGTGAATGACGATGGCAAGTTGATAGGTATCAATGTGACGTGCTATCCAAGTCTTGGATGAGGGTCACAGTTTTGAATGATATTTCTATTATTAATAAAGTTCCTGACGTATTCTTGAAGACTTCTTAGTCTACCCAAGAGCGTGAAATCGAATTTTGTATTGACCTCAGTACAAAACCCATTTCTTAAACCTTTAAATATTTCTTCAACTAAAATGAACGTATTATGCGCCAAAGACGTTGGCTCGAGCTGTTGAAGATTACGATCGTACCATTCAATACTATCGTGGAAAAGCAAACGTGGTAGCTGACGCGTTGAGTAGAAGATCGTATGCATATACGAGTGCGAATATACGAACCCACGTGAAGATAACGAATATACGAGTAGAATCGACTTTAATCGATAAAGTTAAAGCTGCTCAAGCTACGATCCCGAAGCTGATGAACATGAAGAAGAAGGTTCAAGAGGGCGTTATTTTAAATAGCAAGAGTTGCTGAAATCTCAACCCTCGATTTAATTGACCCATTTGAAATCCTAGATCGAGTAGGAATTGTGGCTTATAGACACGTTTTACCGCTAAGTATGTCACATGGTCATAACGTCTTTAACGTATTGATGTTACGTAAATATGTGGACGACCCGAACCACATTATTGATTTAGAACCGGACGAGATAGCGGATAATTTAGCGTATGAAGATGTACCTGTTAAAATCCTGGAATGTATTCAACACTCAAAGGTTATACCTCAAGAGTTAGAATCTGACGAAGTGTCCTCATCTGTTCGGCATACCAGGTACGTACAAAAATTTCAAGGGCGAAATTTCATAAGGAGGGGAGATTGTGAAACCCCAGATTTTATGAATAAAGATTTATTTTTTTTCGAAATATTTTTTAAATATTATGGTGTGAATTTGAGATAATGTTATAGTTGTGGGTAGTATTTATAAATTTTGCAAAGTATGCAAGTTGTTGTATTATATTCGATTAGTCGGGGAATATTATTTTTGTCGGGGAATATTCGTATGTCGGCACAATTATTGGTGGACCCCACAACGGAATTATTGTCGGATTAAGAAAACGACAAAAATATTTTATTAAAAATAACGGCAGAAGTTTTACCGTTGATACTGTTGAACTACTCAGTAGTAAAAGTACAGTAATACGTGTGGTTGCATAGTAGCACACGGTATTGATTATTAATACTTATGTGAGAAGTCACTCAGTTTGATTCAATTATTGTCAATTAATAATATGAATTATTTAGCGATAATGAAGTTTTATTTTATTCGTATTATTAACGTAATAAAACAAAAACATCTTTTTATATAAAATAGAATACTTTATTAAAGTTATTCTATAAATAGAATATATTATATTTTATTTAAAAGATTTTTCTTTAAATATGGACCGTTAGATTAAAGTAAATCAATCTGGACCGTTCATGGATTAGTTACTATGCATTCCATTTTTCTATAAATAGAAGCTCATTCCTTCATTATTTTCTTACGAATTCACTGAACTCTAGAGAGAGAAACTATAGAGAGAAACTATAGAGAGAAATAAGAAAAGTATTCTGCTACTTAACTACTTCTTTATTTCAGTTCTTCTTTAAAATGGTAAGGGATAATATTTGTTGTACCCGTAAGGGGTATTATTTTTTTTGTATTCATGAAGAGAACTTCTATTATTCCATTCTTTATTATTCTGTTGGAATAACCTGTATACGATGGCTACCCTATACTTGGTGAAATCCTTCTGTTATTCCATTCTTTATTATTCTGTTGGAACATCCTGTACATTTACGCCGGACCTGGTTCCATTATCTATTATTCTGTCAGAATATCCTGTCTGAGCGTTTACGCCGGACCTGGTTCCATTATCTATTATTCTGTCGGAATATCATGTCTGTGCGTTTACGCCGGACCTGGTTCCATTATTTATTATTCTGTCGGAATATCCTGTCTATGCGTTTACGCCGGACCTGGTTCCATTATTTATTATTCTGTCGGAATATCCTGTCTATGCGTTTTACGCCGGACCTGGTTCCGTTATTTATTATTCTATTGGAATAACCTGCATGTGCGGTCTATCGCATACATGGTGATTTCTTTTGTTATTCCATTCTTTATTATACTCTGTTGGTTAAAACTTTGACTTCTATACTCCATGAAATTAGTGAAATATCCTTGATATTTGCGCTTCATCCAGTATCTTTTCATAGAAATATTCTTCTTAGTATTCTTAAATTTTACTCTATAAAGCAGTATCATGTTGACAATTTGGACGTTATCAATTCCTAGATAAATTAATTCTTGAACTTGTTTTATTGAATTCTTATATCATTGTCATCATCCTCATGCTTATATTATGTTGAAAGTCATATGTGGCCTGTAGTGCATAGATGGACTTGGTATGATTATGACCAGGGATTATTCGGTATAATCATAACTGTAATGTTACAAATGATGTGAAAAAAGTCCTCATTGGCCCGTAGTGCATTGATGGACAGTTTTTGGTATAATTATGGCTATGGATTCTCTTTGACCGTAGTGCAAAGATGAATTATTTTATGGCATGATCAGGACCGTTGATGAAAACATGATTATCTTTAGCCGTAGTGCATGGATAATTCATGGTCGTGATACTAAAGAATATCCTTGGCCGTAGTGCAGGGGTGATTCAATGATGTGGATTTTTTTTTAGTAGCTGAGTCCCAGCGATAAAAGTCATGAAAAACCTTTTAAATCATAAAAGATAGTAGATTTTATTCTCTACTTGACTCTTTTAATGGATTGCTTGATCCGCTGCAGTTAAACTTGATGTCTATTGTATTTTATCAGTTTAGCATTGTTGAAGACTAATGATAATTTATTCTACATTATCTTTGTCATAATATTTCTTACTGGGCTAGTTGAGCTTACCCTTTCTTTCACTGTTCTCTTCAGGAAATGAGAATATAGTTGGACGAGTCGATAAACGGAGTGATGGTCCTAGATGATAACATTATTAGTCCTCACTATTCTATGTAATAGTGTTATAATAATTGTAATGAGGACTCCTTTTGAGTATGGATACTCTCTAGAAGACAATATTTGTATTCAAACTCACAATTTATGTTCTGTCGTATTGTACATGACAGTTGTATTTGAATTCTGTACCATGTATCTGGCAACTCAAGATGGGTGATGTATACCTAATTTTGGGGGCGTCACATGTAGGTTACCTCTAGAGGCATAAAGCATCCTATCATATTTGTTAAAAAGTTCACAATACAAGTCATAGAGTATTCAAATCAATTGGTTTTCAATTATTAAGATGTCATGACTAACAATCTATACATGCAAAGTACGTTGAGTCCACACTTCATGTGTATTTACAAAATCGGTTTTCAATTATTAAGATGTCATGACTAACAATCTATACATGCAAAGTATGTTGAGTCCACACTTTATGTTTATTTACAAAACCAACTAAGCTATAAACATATGCTCACAAGGTTAGATTCAAAAAGGCGTAAGGTTTTATAAACATGGTCGTTGTCTTTTAACTTTTCTTTCAAAAGGTTATAATTCAACTCTAAACCTACTAGAACATCTTTCAACATGCATTGATACATGTTTAAGGATTATGCATGCTCCTTAATTTAAGTTAGTTAAGATTTCTTGCATCAAACCATCAAACAAAACAAAAGAATTTAAGTCACTGCAGCACCCCTCGCCAGGGCGGGCATTTACACTACAAGACCCCTTGCCGAGGAGGGCATGGCTCCTGTAAAACCTCTCTCCCCACCCCCCCCCCCCCCCCCGTCGGGGCGCCTTATACATAGCATGACCCCCGCCGGGGTGGGCATGACTGTTGCCTTATAAACACAGGCATCCCCTATTCGAACTATTATGCAATGTTCAACCCAACAACCATCCAAACAGAAATGTAATGATGTATAATTGATATAAACTTGTTACACAACATTCCTAGCATGTTTCTAACAATCCCAAATATACAAACAATTAAATTCAAGGATCAATTCAAGATTTTTGCCATTCTCTTCCCTATAAATTCGTTACTTGACCAATTTACTTCATTTACCTTTCGTTGATTTTGTATTTGACCATATTAACAATGTATAGCATCAAGTGATACATTCTAGCATGCTTCAACTATAAACTTTTCAACTCAAAACAAGTATTTTTGTACTTTTCTAAGAACTTTGCAAAACTTGAATATAAGAACATATAGAGGGCTAATACCTTTTGTGGAGTTGAATTGCTACCCTAGCTTCACTTTGTAGATTGTATAAGCTTAGCCCAACCACACTCACACACACTTAAAATTTTCACAGAGAATTAGCAAAATGGTTATGAATGAGAAGGGCTCCATTTATAGGAAAACTTGTGACCAATTTAGGCTTTACTCAATGAATTAAACCATTGGAAAGGAGAAGGAGCTGATGGGCAGGAAGGATTTGGTAGAAGAGTACCATGTAGACCACTCCCCTTCACATGATTTGCTAGCTTTGTGTTTGGTAAGGAGGGACTAGGCTTTTGGCATATTACGTGAAGAAGAAATGGAGTGACGCTCAATTTGGGACACTACCAATACTCAACATTTGCAAACCATTACTTAGTAAACTTAGGTTTATTTTACAATTTGCCCACAAATAAGCATATATATACACCCACTCATACATTACACATAAAATCATATAATCTAGGTACATTGATTTATTTCAATTAATATTTACCCTAGACTAGAGTATAATTTAGTTGGGTACTAATATTACCTTCCATACAATTCATTATTCCAATTCTACATAGATATTAAAATAATCATTAAATATCAATTATTTATTAAATCCAAGTTATTTTCTCTCATAGGTTTAAAATACACATTTAATTACTCCCACACATATCATGATGTCACATAAGACTTTTTCATGCAACTTGGTTAATTACTTAAGTCAAGTTTACTTTTGTCATATATTGTTTATATAATAACTATTTACATTCCAATTGTCACACCTCATTTTACATTGAATGAAAAACCTTATATATAAGATTTCTCCTTATTATCCATGATAATTAATGAATAGTAATAGAAACTAGTCAATCACATTATGAAATTATTTATTTGTTAATAGTACTAATTAATTTCATCACTAATTAAATTAGTACTTTCTCATATCACCACCTTGCCACACTAGGCATAATTCCACAAGCTTAAACTAAGCTTTTCATCATTTTTGCTTCATTGCTTAATTATCACCTGCTTAATCAATTAAACTACTTATCACAACATATGACGATAGTATATATATTTATATTCAAATAAATATGCAAACAAATATTTATTCTCAATATTAAAATTTATTAAAATTCATGGGTATTACATTATACTTATGCAAGTTCTCTATCTCTAAGCTCTTATTAAGCAGTTAAGTTGTTATTGTTACGCAAGTTTCCTAACCCTACTTTTACGATTATGCAAGTTTCTTGAAGTTATTACTCAATTGAGCAAATTCTCTAACTTTAATCTTTCATTATGCAAATTCTTGTTCCTAACTTGTTATTGTTATCCATATTCTTTAACTCTGAATTATTGCTGAGTAAGTTTCTAAACTACACTTTTCATTAAGGTAGTTATTTAATCTTTACTTGTTCATTTCAAGTGAGATTGTTTTTTTTATTCAAAGTATGTACTATTGTTAAAAGCTTGTTCTTGTTGAAAAACATTTGTTCAGCTAAAAATTAACTGTTGTTCAATCTCTGATTACCAATGTCATTGTACTATCTTATAGTGCTGTGTCGAACTCTTAGTTGACTAGCGATTCTTTATTGATTCAACTAATCCTTAGTTGATGAACGTTCTAAACTCTAAATTAACCTTAAAATTAGTCCAAGCCAAACTTCCTTTGGTTTGCTTATGAATCTATACCGTTTTAAAAGTGTATAGTCGATAACTAATACTTGTTCAGCTGATAAACCATTGATATCCCATCTCTTATTGATACATTGGCATAATTCGATTGTAACCAAACTCTTGAATAGTTGTTAATCCCTACTTGATTCAACCAGTACTTGGTTGATGAACGTTCTAAAGATCTAGAATTCCTTTGAAGTTATTTCTGAACTATACTTCCTTTGGTACTGAACCTAATGATCTAAGCTGAGATGACCAACCCTATATCAGGGGATTTATTTTAGAGCCATGCAATAGCGTTAAAATGTTTGCACAGTACATAGTATAAATGGCTGATCACCTGGAGTACGAGATGATGGTCCACATAGTCGTTTAGATTGTTAAAGGTTACAATAGAAACACCTATTAACCTAGGACATAGAAGATGATTATGGTCTTTTAGACTGTTAAAGGTTAAAGTAGAAATACTCGACAACCTATAACATAGTTCATGGTCTTGTGACCCTCAGTGTATTCCTTTGATATTGATCTTTTTTGTTTGATTTTAAAGTTCGTTATTCCTTGAACTCACAATATTCAAACTAGAACTTATTGTTTCTAGTAAAAATACTTTACCATTGAAAGCTCAGTTAATTATCATTCATAGAATATTATTGTAAACTATCCTTCTTGTGGGCAATTATTTGCTCACTCTTGCACAAATCAATGCAGATGAAATAAAGAAGTTTGAAGAGCTTTCTACAAGCAAGGGCAAGGGCAAAGTACTTGATTAGACGACATTTAATTTACCTTCTATTTATGAAGCTTATGTAATATACTTGACTATGATTATATTTTAAATTTTTCGCTAATGATTGTAATAATAAAGGTTAGATAACCTAGGATTTATCTTGAGATTTTGTAACCCTTTAATGGGAGATTTATTATTTAAACTTTTGAGTTTAATTATATCCTTTGTTTAGGAGTAGTTAGTTATGATTTAATTGGATAGTAAACAACAAATCTGTGGGATTGAAGTACCCAGATTTGGGGGCATCATAACTTGGTATCAGAGCTTTAGGTGATGAACCTTAGGTGGTGGGGAAACCTTAGGCTATAACCTTCTAGGAGATCGAAAACATAGAGGTGATAAACTCTCATCGAGTTGTAAGGAATGAATTAAGGAAATTCTTTAAAGATAAAATGATAAAAGACTTTAAGTGCTTATGTGCTAACAACCTATGTGCTCGCGAAAATTATACATATCGAGTTGTGGGAGTTATTAAAGCTTTATTGTCAGAATGACTGATGAAGGAGGATAGGGATTAAGAGCCCTGAGAAGTTCATACAGTCTAAGTATGGTTGGTATTGGGAAAGCCATACCCGTTGATATCTGTTGTAGAACTTGGGTATGAGCTTGAGTTTGATCGTGAAGATGAATTTGAGAAGGTAAAGATGAAGTATGAGTAAGAGGAGTTAGGAAAGCCACAAAGCGCCTAGCCACGCTAGCGCAAAAAGATGTCGCAACTCAAGACTTTACCGTATGACTTGCAAATATAGAGTAGAGATTATCTCAATTAGAGTATTAAAGAGGATAGTTATTAACGAGATTGCGCAGGAATGACTTGGGAAAGGAGTCAGCAAAGCGGACGAGAGCTGCTGAATACACGTGGGTGAAGGCTTCTAAAAGCATAGATCTTGTTGAAGACAAGTCAAAGAGTGCCAAGTAAATGATGAAACTTAAAATTTAGTCTTTCACTTTTTTGTGTAGGTTGAGGTAGTCTGGGGTACATAATGGATCGTAGGATTATGATTCGTATCATGGAGCAAGAACGCAATGAAGTTTGTACAATGTGGAATATTCTTGTAGATTGCGAGAAAAATAATAAGATGATATATAAATCATGATGAAAATTAATAAGATATAAATCCTAGCTTTTGAAATAAATAGTGGGATATGATGAAGTAATCCTGGTATTTTATTATTAAAGGTAAATGATATAAATAGTAGTGAGGCTATTTTGTTTTGTGTAATTTAATAAATGAATAAAGTATTATTAATTATTAAGATGTATCGTGTGTTGTTTAAAAGTGGTAAAGATAAGCTTGAAAATTTAAATGCATGAATGAATGATGATCTAATAGTGCAAGTTTTAAACAATAAGATGTCGCCTAGAAGAAGACAGCAACGTCAATAGACACCTGAGGAATATGCATACAATAATAAAGCTAATGCAAATCCAGTGTCGCAGTTGGTGAGTTTGCTGGTGGGAGCACTGGAAAATCAACTGAATTCTTGGCTACATTGTTAAAACTCGATGTTTCAACCAAATTCGTTCACAACAGGGCTGGAAAGGACGATTTTTATAGACAAGGAAGGTAATACGCTGACATACAATCAAGAGTAGAGGGAAAAGAAAGGTGAAAATGGAGATAAGGTAGGAGGTAGCCGTAGGAATAATGTTCAGAAAAGAAAGTGGAACGAAAATGTCACCACTGGAAATCAAGAAGAAAGTGGTGGAGTTTAGCAATTGTGGAAAGAGACACGTGGGTTTTTGTTTGAAAGGAAAGAGAATGTGCTTTAATTGTGGCTTGGAGGGCCACATTGCACCAAAATGTCGAAGTCTGAGGAAGGGAGCCTACTTCACGTGTGGATCGAAGGAGCACTTACCTCGAGGTTGCCCAAAGAAAGCAGTAGGAGAAGCAAATGGAAGCAAGGGAGATAGCAGTAGTGGAAAGCTGGTAATTATAAAGGCGGAGCCGTCGAATCAACCAACTGAATCTACATCCAACGTGACGGTGTAAGACGCAATATAAGGAACTATTTTGATCAATGATTTAAATGATTGCATGTTATTGATTTGGGTGTTATTTATTAATTTAAGTCTAATGAATTTTTTTAGAAATTAGATTCCCTTCGGGAAGAGTTAGACTATTCCATAAATATAGAAAGTGTGAATAGTGATTCCTTTTAAGTTGATGCGTAGAATTGTTGTATGGGTATTAAAGGCCACGTGAGGTCAATAGATTTATTTCCAATTTGTTTTAGGAAACTCTGAGATTGTTGAACCAGGAAGCGATAGGTTATTGGCAAAGAATGTGCGTAAACCTTTTGACTCTAAGGAAGTTAAAGGTAGTATTTTATTTTTCTAATTGCAGGTCGCCTGTACGGTAGAGTTATCTATCGATGTGGTATGTCGAGAAGTTGATAAGAAAATAGTGTGTGGGATACGCGAAGTTCAAGATAGCCACTTCGTTAGCTAACTTGATGAGGAAATCGACGAAATTTATATGGGTAGGAAATTATTAAGCGAATTTTCAAGAATTGAAGAAGAAGTTAGGTATGGCACATGTGTTATCTTTACCAGATAATACAAGAAATTTTGTGTTGTATAGTGATGTCTCGCATAAAGGACTAGGTTGTGTGCTTATGCAAAATAACAAAGTCATTGTGTATGCCTCACGATAATTGAAATATTACGAGAATGGGTATCCGACTCATGATTCAGAGTTAGCGATAGTAGTGGTTTCCCTGAGGATTTGGAGATATTATTTTTGGGAAGTAGTATAAGATATAAACGGACTATAAGTGTCTAAAGTATATCTTCACACGGAAATATTAAGCATGCGTTTAAAGTGATAGTTGAAGTTGATCAAGGATTGTGACTACAAAATCCTAAATGAATATGGTTGCCGACGTCTTAAGGAAAAGATAGGAGTTATTTTGTTAACTACACAAGATGGGTTCATAATAGAAATGGTTAAGTTATGGTGAGAGGAAAGAGATCTGAAGAAGTCAGAGGGGAAGCTGTTCAGATGGAAAACCGAACAACTTTGTTGGACAGAGTAAAGGAGAGTAACTCCAAGATGAGGGTGTCAATTCAAGATCAATATTGAAGGGTGGCTGATTGTTGAAGGAAGAAACTAGGTTTCGCCAGTATCAGGAATTGAAGATGAAGTATTGTGAAAAAAAAATTATATGTTAAATCAATTTGGGAGCACGAAAATATATTGCGCCTTCGACGATACTTTTAGTGGCAAGATATGGTGATAGATTTCATGGTATGTCAAAGTTAGTATATTTCCTAGCGATCAGTGAGCGAAGTTATATGTCAAAGAAATTGTTTCAAGGCATGATGTAACAGTATCAATCGTGTATGATAGAGATCCACGATTAACATCGAATTTCCAGAAAAGTTATAAGAACGCATGAGGATGCAGTTGGAAGACATTTATTTTAGTTTAGTTCTTCTACAACAACATCTATCACGCAAAACATAGGTATGTTACCGTAAGAAGCGTTTTACGAAATAGCAAGGTTGATAGCTGCTCAAGACAAACAGAAGAAATATGCTAATTAACACCGACAAAATCGCAAATTTGACGTGGAAAATTTTGTTTTCCTAAAATTTTCTCCCTGGAAGGAAAATATAAAATTTAGTAAAAAAGGAAAGCTGAAACCGAGGTTCTTAGTTTTCATGTACTGTGATTAGAGGGAATAGATGGTTATGAGGTAGCCTCACCTTTATAGTTAGAGTGCATTCACAATATTTTTCATGTTTCGGTAATATGATCGAACAAGCCCGACTACAATCATGTGGTCGAGTACGACCTGTTACAGTTGAAAAGGATTGGTCCTATGAGGAAATTCCTATTCAGATAGTTGACAGAAAAGAGCAAGTTCTCATGGAATAAAGTGATACCTTTTGTTAAGGTAACGTGGAGGGACCACAATGCTGAAGAAGCTACGAGGAAACTCAAAAATAAGATGATGAAAAGTTATTCTGAGTTATTTGTTTAATCCATGTCTTCGATTTTCGGGACAGAATCCTTGTAAGGAGGGAAGAATGTGACGGATAAATTGTTTGAGTTGTGATTCTAGGGACAGAATCCTTGTGATGCATTTATTGTTAAATAAATATTTATTTTATTTGATTATTTATTAGTTAAATAAATAATTCATGAGTTGTGAGGAATTAACTTAATTAAGTGTAATATATTAAGTTGGTATTTAGTAATTTTGTATTTGAAGTTAAATAAATTAAATGAGTGTTGAATTAATTATTATGTTACATAGTGGTAATATCCTAATTTAATTTAATAATTAAATTAGAGAGTTGATAATGATTAAATGAGTTGTTTTGATGTTGATTATATGATTTTAGAAGTTGTGCGTATTTGATTACGATAATGTATAGTTTAAATTGTAATTTAATTGAAAGATGAATTGTTAAATAGTTATAATGTTGTTTAATTTAATTTAGTAATTAAAGTGATGTATTACTTTATTAAATAAAATTACAATGAAAATTATAATTTTGTGATAATTGGATTATGTGGCAAATTGATTTAATAGATTTTTGTTAGTTTTAATTTAGTTAAATTTGAATATGGGAATTGAATTCAATAAAGTGTGATAATTAAACTATATTGTAAATGAGTTATTAAAATAAATTAAAAGATTTTTAATTTGGTTTTATCAAGCAAAGTCTTAGAGCTTTTGAAATTCTTATTTTAATCTTGTTTTGCCAAACAAAGCCTTATGGCTTTTAAATTTATAATCAAGCATAACTGATATATATTAAGTATTATTATTATTATACGTCAGTTTTTTTATTATTTTGCGTTTGTTTACTTTACGTTAGGTTGTATTAGTTTAAGCCTAAAGCTAGAAGAGAGAAAGAACAGAGAAGAAAATAGAGAGAAAAGAAAGAAGGAAGAAGAGAAGAGTTTTTTGAGTTTGAGATAATCAAACGGATTGCTTTCATTTGTGTTACTCAAACAAGAGATTTGAGGTAGTAATTTAACCCTTTTTCTCTTAGTTCTTATGTTTTTGAGTTTTCATAAAAAAATATCTTTATGAATTAGTTTTGTGTATAATTGTTGAAAGCATGGTGTTATATGTGTTACTTGGTGTTGATAACATGTTTTATATCATTCATTCATGATTTAAAGTAGTCAATTTCATGAAAATATGCTTAGTATTGAAGAATTGAATTACAGTGATATATCTATATATGATATGGCTTAGTTTAGAATTAAAATTGATGTTTAATTCATGTGTTAAGCTGTAAATTGGTTGTGGATTGTGAAAATACTTGAGGAAACGAAAACAATATGAGTTAAATCAGTTGTTTTGGTTGAAAAATGAATTCATCGTGATGAATTTCTTTATGAATGTCAAAAGAAGAAGAAATAATAAAAATTATGAAATTAAATGTTGTAATTGCGAGAACCCATAATTTCACATAATTCAAATTCTTTTCGAATAAATTTTTTTTAGAAAATAATAAAAGAAAGTACTTGAATCATATAAGTGTATATGATAATTAAGCTAGATAGTTAATTTATTAACTAAGAAGTATACTTAATCATTCTCAAGGAAGAGTAATGAAAGTTATGTAAGAAATTAACATAGCTTGAATGTTAGCTTTGATTATTAAATTTAAAGGATTTAAAATCCTTAATTAATTGATTATTGATATGAGTATGTATGTGTTTATAACTTATTAAGACAATTTGGGCTAATAAGTTAATAAACTAGGGAAAATATGTTAGGATATATATGAATTATGTACGTGATTGAGTAAATATGTATTTTATAATGTATATACATTTATTTTGTAAAGAGATGAAGAATATAGTTATGTAACCTAATACATATATTAGGTATGATAATTAAATAACCTAATGGGTTATAATTTAAGAGAATGATAGTATTTAAAAAGATATATTAATCCTAAGAGATTTATTTTATACATCTCCATTAATTAATTTTATAACTTAATTATAGCAAGTCTAATTGGGTTAAGAAATGAAATGTACGTGAGTAAGGATTTGGATTATAATTGAGTAAATGGAAACCTTAACTAAAGGATTAGGATAGGATACAAATTAAAGAGTATGAAGCTATGTTGATTTGCAAGTCCATAGAATTAAAATTTGCTAGCCCAAAGAATTAAAGAAGTGGCCCAACCTTTAGCCCAAGTGGGAGGGGACATGTTGGACATTAAGTAAGTTAATTAAAGCATAAAATGAAACCAATTTTGGACAAGAGAAAGGCCACTTGGCCGAAATTGAGTGAGGATAGAAAGGGGGGAGGCATGTAATGATTAATAATTACTTTGGTTGGTAACCAAACTTCTTATGTGTCAAATTTTTAATTAAGCCAACACTTTAGCCAAATGTTCAAGCAAGAGGTGGAGTGCAAGCATCATAAGATAAGAGAGTAGATGGGAGTGTATCTTAGATATACATCATGTATCTATACATTTCATCCTAACAAAAAAAATTCTAATTTCTTTCTCTTTCTTCTCATTTCCATAAGTTGTTAACCAAACCAAAGAGAGAGAGAGAGAGAGAGAGAGGAAGACCATTTTCAGTCAGCCATAGAGAGAGAGAGGATGAGTTTTTGCAAGCCATCTAGCTCCATAATCAAAGCTTAGAAAGAAGGAAAAGGAAAATCAAGCAAAGGTATACCCTAAACTAGATTATGTAATTTATTGTTGACTTTTCAAAATCAAAACTTGGATTTATGTTCTTGAACTTCAAAACTCTAGATTTACATTATCTAGAGTATGTTATGCGTGAATATATCCATCTTGTGTGTTAAAAGTTAGATCTAAAGTATGAAATGGAAACTAGGTTTTTCAAAAGGTAGAAAACCTAATTTTTATTAGCCTTGATTGTGTTTAATCTTGTGTTTGATGCTTGTTTGATGAAATAGATCATGCATCATGGTAAATTCATGGGTTTATGAAGTATTAGTAGGTATTATGATGAGTTATGTTGGTTATTATGTGAGAACATAGAAGTTTTCTTAGAAACCACAAAGGGTTGAAAATTAAATTTTTGTGAAAACGAAACATGAAATTCAAATAACCATATCTCCTATTATATTTCTAATTTTTGAGTGTGGTCAAGTCCTAAAGTTGGATCTATGCGTTTTCTAACATATCCAAGTGGAATCACTAGAAAAGGTGTTGTAGAATTTCGTGTGGACTGATTTTAGAAAAGGAGTCAAAAATAGAAAAATGATAAAAGTAAACTGCCAAAGTTTTTGTAAGGGCTGTTTCGGCATAAAATTCGACCTTTTGGGACATGAAAGTATATGGTATTAAGTACCTCATGTCCAAAAATGAGCTCATTCCGACTTAAAATAATCAAGTTATGACCATTTCAATATTTGGATTTTTCGGACAAAAATCTCTATAACTGAAGTTTTATAACTCTGCTGGCCATGAAATTTAAACTAGAGGCTCACGTTAACACGTATAAGATTGTGTCAAAAGATGGGAATTTTTAGAGTTGAGCATGATAGGGATAAATTCTTAAGCTACACACTAAAAATAATTTTTGAAAAATACTAATGAAAGTTGGAAAATTATGAAAAAATACTTTTTGTGTATGAAATATATGTATATGTGTTTGGACAAAGGATAGAAAAATAATAAGCTGATTTGGTATTTTCGTGAAAAGGATATGGAATCCAGCTTGCTGGATTGAATAATTAATGAATCTAGTTTGCTAGATTGAAAAATCTGATGAATCCAGCTTGCTAGATTGAAAAAAAGTTTACTGAATTGAAAATATGTTGAATCCAGCTTGCTGGATTATAATCTAGATGCTGGATTTGGAATCCAGGTTGCTAGAATTGGAATCCAAGCTGCTAGTTTGGTATTTGACTTATTAGAGTTTAAAGAAGAACTTATAATATATAAAATTAAAGTGTTGAATCATAATGTATATGATATAGTGATTAAAGAATTATAAAAGGATGATAATAATACTAATATTGTAAGTTGTTATCTAATATTTAATTATGTGATTAAGTGTTAGATAATTGATTGATAAAATAATTGTATTATGATACAAAGTATGATATGCTGATTAAAAGACCAATCTTATTAATGATAGGTCTTACAAAAAAGTTAACTTAAATTGTGTAGCAGTAGTCAACAAATCAGGCAAGTTTCCTAACTCAACTTGAGTTACTATTTTTCAAGCATGGTAGTGAATAATTATTGATAGTTATTCACATCTATAATGATTGTTGTAATTCGCACGTAGTGCAATTGATTCTTGTTCTATTATTTGAACTGTTTATAAAATAATGTCTCAGCTAATTATTTTGGCGAGACTACTATTTGTTAAAGCATGAAATGTTCTATTATGAACTGAATTGTTATTGGAAGATCTATGCCATTGGTTTCGGCTAGATTAGTATTGTTATTAATTATTGAAAGCATAGTATTTCTTTGAAAGTAATTCAAACCATTTTGTTGTGGTACGAACTCGTGACGTAAGACTGAGATGAACAAATTTTAATGTCGTAAATCGACCTACGCGCTATTATTGAGTATTATGTACAATATAGGGTACAAAGGAGTTGGCCACTTCAGGTACTTGCAGAAGAGTATAGTTTAGTTTTTATAACTAATTTATATTCTTGTGGTAATTTAGTTTTAATAACTAAATGATTCCTCTATTAGTTCATGATCCTTTTGTGATCACTCAGCATAAAATTTGGGTATATCCCACTTTATTGAATATTGTTGCACTATTGTTAATTCTTCTTATTCAATTGATTATTATTGAATCTTTGAAAGAATTTTACTCTTTCATCTCTGATATGTTATTCAGTATGAAATGGGAGAAAGTTTTATCATTGAGATTGAATTATTATTCTGCTACTTCGAAATCTTTTGATTATTGCTGAAGTTCTATAGAAGCTAGACTCTTCTAATCATGATATATATCATTTATTGTATATTTTAACTTGCTGAGCAAACTCGTTGCTCACCCTTTCTTAAATAAAATATTTCAGCTAATGTCGATGTAGCAGAAGGTTTTAACATGGACAAAGGCAAAGGCAAGGTTCAGGAGTAGTTAGTGTCAACTTTTAATAGTTATGTTTTATTCTGTAATTAATTATGTAAACCTTTTGGTTATATAAGGGTATGTAAGTTATGTCAAGGTTAGTTAACCTGGGATATTGTTATAAGTTGTATTAAGGAATATTACGAATGATGTTTTTCATTAAAGAATGAGTAGTTAGATGTGATATATATGATGGATAGTGAGCACCAAATCCGAGGTTAGGGAACCCAGATTTGGGGACGTCACAAGTTGGTATCAAAGCTATAGGTTATAAACCTTAGGTGGGGGGGAAGCCTTAGGAATATAACCATAAACAGGATAGAGAAAACTCGTTTAGAGTTCTAAGTGATGGATTAGGAAAATTCATCAATAGTAAGTTATGGGGACTCTCAGTGTTTATGGATTATGTTTGATAGTGATGTACTAATGAAGTTATTTAGAACTGGTGACAGGATGTCAGGAGATAATAAGATGGTTACGAAAATGTTAACAGTTGCATCAATGTCATTAGCCGAGGTGCCAGCTTAGAGTGAGTCAGTTGATGAAGTTTTAAGAGATGAACCTGCGGTAAATCTAGCAAGCGATCATGATGAGTACCCCGAGATGTAGCTGGATGAAGAGGAAGAAGTATATTCCAAAGAAACTAAGGTGGAGCCAGAAATAAAGATCAAAGATGGGGAAGAAGGTAAAGTAGCAATCGAAGAAGGTCAAGCATCTGCGAAAGTTCAAGATTTAAGGACTAAAGTACTTCTCCTAGAGGAATTATGGAAGACAGAAAGAGCATTACGCGAGATGACAGAAGAACGAAATAATCTAAAGGCACAAGTCAATAGAATGAGGGTTAAGTGTAATGTATCATCTAAAGATGTAAGTAAGAAAAAGAAGTGCAATAAAAGGAAAAAGAACAACGACAGTGACAACAACTCAGAGAATTCACATTCAAAGAAGAAACAAGCATGTGGCAAGTGTGGAAAGAACCATTCGGGGGAATGTATGTGGTGTGTTACAATTGTGGTCAGGAAGGACATCTATCACTAAATTGTCCTAAACCAAAGAAAGGAGGATGTTTTGCATGTGGTGGAACGTGTCATAGGGTTAAGAATTGTCCTAAAAAGAAGACAGGTGGAGGAAGTGGATGGAAGAAAGATTAAGTGTGAGGAGTATAATCTTTTGGAGTATAATATTCGCTTTGGTATGATTATCAAGATAACTTTTGTATGTCTCAACTTTTTGTGTAAAGTTGTAGTAACGAATCCCGACTTTTGTCACAAAGGGATAGTAACCGTTTGTAGCAGTTTGTGCTATGTACTGAAAAGTACTATGTACTATTTGCATGAATATAAATGTAATGATATGATTATATGTTTGAATAAGTAATTAAATTCTGAGAATTAAATTATTAAGATGATTATCTGATGAATTTGATAATTCAGTAAGCTGAATTAGATAATCCAGAAAGCTGAAATTGGTTTAAGTTTAAAATTTTGTATACTACTAATAAGATGTGGCATAAAGACAAAGTATTAATGTAAGTCTTTATTTCATCAGATAATGCCGCCAAGACGACAAAATAGTAACCAAAGGGAGGTGCGGTCTGTGAATAATGAAGGAGATCAAGCTAATCCAATGCAGAACTTCGCAGACATGCTAGCTCAAGCTATGCAAATTAGAGCCCCAACAGCAAGAAATAGACCAGCTAATCCATTGGCTAACTTTAAAGACTTTAAGGTCGTAGGACCGCTGGAATTCAAGGGAACCACTGACCCTATAGAAGCCCAGACATGGGTAAAGGAGATGGAAAAAGCTTTTGTTATTGTTATAGTAGCTGTGACAACCCGAATTTTTAGAAGTTATTAAAATAGGAATTTAAAATTCTTATTATGAGATGTTTTGAATTTGAGTATGTATATGTATGTGTTGTATATTTTAAAATATGTAATTTGGTGTGAAGAGAAATATATATTCATATATTGGGAAAGTGAGGTTTAATAGTACCCCGAGTCATTTGTTTAATCTGTATATTCGATTCAAGGGACATAATCTTTGTAAGGAGGGAAGAATGTGACAATCCAAGATTTCAGTAATTGTAATTTAAAATATTTATTAAATGAAATAAATATTTTATTGATGTGGTTATTATTAGTAAATATTTATGACTAGATAATATTATAAATTAAATTAATTTATAATTTAGAGAGTTGTAAAATAACATGAGATGTTACATTGTTGTTTTAATTTAATAATTCAAGATGGAATGATAAGTTATTAAATAAAAAATTATAATGAGATTATAATTTTGTGATTTTTGTTTAAGTGGAATATTTATTTTAAGTATAGTATGTGTAATTAATTTATTTGATTAATGTTGGATATGGAAATCTAAATAAATAATATGTAATTATAAATTATAAACTAAATTGTTTATTAAAATAAATTAAAGGAGTTTAATTTAGTTTTGCCAAACAAGGCTTAAAATATTAAGTCTTTAATATTTAAAGGGTTTTGCCAAACAACGCCTTATGGCTTTTGGATTTTTTTTAATTTTTAAATTTAAATAATCTAAATAAAATAAATTAAGTAATAAATATAGTATATTTATAATCTATACGTTATATGTTGTAACTGATTAGGCTTATTATGGCCATATCAGTTTTCTTTTGTTATTACGCATACTTGACTATTAGTGGGTTTTGCGTATTCTAGTTTTGCTAAGTCTGAGAGGAAGATGACAGAGAGAGTTGAGAGAATTGAGAGAGAACTTAAGCAATTCTAAAGTAATTTCTAGCAATTTTAGCAAGGATTACAAGCTAAGTGAATGTATTTTAACTAAACCTTAGTATTATATATATACATCTATATGCATATATGAGTTTAAGGCCAAAAAAAAATTCATGCTCTGTGAATTCCATATTTTTGAATTGTTGCTATACAAATGTATTGTAGTGATTATTCATGTTGGTGAGGCTTTAGTTTGTATATAAACGAGAAATTTGTATGCTAATTACAGTTAAAAGTAGGAAAGATAATTAACAGTGTATGTTTTTATGTATATTTTCATATGGCTTGTAAAAGTACCAATTTTAGTGGTCAATTCGTTTACTAATTTGTAAATTGAGGCTTGATTATATTGATTCATTAAGAAACGAAGAAAACGTAGCTTGAACAAAGTGATTTGGTGAAGATTTGAAATCATAGTGTTGATTTTTGGGAAGAATGTCAAAAAAATTGAGTTTTATATGAAAATGAGAAATTTGAGAAATTAAAATAGTTAAAAGTGTTGTTAAATTGTTCTATGTTGATGAATATGTTAGCAATCATGTTTATGATAGTTTTATATTTATTGTATATGTTAATTTCACTATTTTGTGGGTGAAATTCGTGTTTGTTGGGCTAAAGTCGGCTACTATTCATAGCCGACTCTGTCTCTGTCTGTGCACCAGCGCAGCTGCGCTGGTGCCAAGCCTAAAAATTGCGCAGCTGCGCAGCTGCGTTATGTATGGCGCAGCTGCGCCATACACAGATCTGAGGCAGAGACTTCTGCTGCTGCTACAGATTTTGAGTAGCATTACCACTTGGTCTAAGGTTATGTTAATGTGTCACACATGTAGTAAGAAGGTTAAAACAGAACCGTGTTATGTAATTGATAAATTCAAAGTTATGAGAATGATTAGTAAGTTACAAACGCGTTATGATAACTTAGTATACACAATGAATGTTAGACAAGTGTTGTGAAGTCAACACTTGAAATTTCTAAAATGTAAATGGTAATGTAAGACTTGTACCGAAATAACTATAAATGTGTGTGATGAGATGTAGCGTAAAGTTTACATTATAGCTACTATGCGTTACTATGTGACTAATAGTTAATGTGAATAATGATATAAATGTGTAGGAATACACGAAGTGCAGATAAGCGATAAGCAGTTAAGTCGTAGTTCATAAACTACGAATCAGACAAGTCTTTCAGTTCTTATTTGCTATGTGAACATAATGATTAACTGTTTTAAATTGTTGTTGTAAAATGTATGATGTGTTATATATATGATGAAAGTATGAAATGTTAAAGTCAACTTATGACTACGTTGATTGATTAAAGCATGCTGATTGACTAAGGAATTCAATCTTTATACTTGTTATATGAACTGCATCATGTATGTTATATGTTGAGCATGTTATTATGTGCTATGTGATGCATGAAAACTGTATGATTTTGCTGGGCTGTCGAGCTCAACCTTACAAATAACCACTTTTGCGGGTTAAAGATTTAAGGTAAAGTTATGTGCTACTTGAGAGATATGAATCAGATGTGATACTTGAAGATTTATACACTTTAGTTGTGTTATTATTATTTAAACCATGTTTAAGGTTCCAAATAATGTATTAATATTGAATTGTAATATCGTTTTGCGATGTAAACTTTTGTAGTATTAAAATGATTCTGAAATAGTTATATGTAAAGGTTGAAGGTTTTGGGAACGAGAATAGTTTGTAATAGAAAATTTTAATTATTCCGCAAATTTCAATGATTGTATTATCATTTAATGATGTAAAATTAGAGGTTGAATGTATTGTTAACGACCGAAGTCGAGAATTAAATTGTATGAATTTTGGGGTCGTTACAGTTGGTATCAAAGTTGTAAGTTATAAACCTTAGGTAGGAGTACCGTATGCTATAACCTTAGAGAAGGAAGATGAAGATAATGAAAGAATAAGCTCAGATAGAGTTTGATCAATAAGAAGTAATTTAAGAAATGTATAGAGAAGGGATTAAAACATGCGTGAGAGGATTCAAAGAAGAATCTCACAGGGTTATAAGGAATATGAATGTGGGATTACCGAATGATAAGAATGTAAGGTGATAATAAATAGACGGTGTCTATAAAAAGAGAATGATAAAGAAGTTAAGAAAAAAATGTTATATTTAAGTATGGTACAGTTGTACTATTTAATAGTTGATGTATGGTATCTGGGCTAAACGATTCCTTCATAGAGCGGAGGTATATATGAACTAGCAACTCAGAACCTAGTTTGTTGGTTGTTTGTGGGAAACCACTCAGCGTACCATGTTGAAACTATTAAAGACTCGATGTGTACCAAGCGTAGAAAATGGATACGTATGATGAAAATGTGGAACTAGAATGAAATGTTGAACAATATAAATGAAGTTAGAAATTCTTAAAGCAGGAATTGTTATATAAACAAGAAGATTCAAAGAAGGATCTTGAAGAGATATAAAGATAAGAAATAGGAGTTTCCTAACTCCAATAGCCAAGATAATAGATAATGATGAATAGACAAAGCCTGTAAGATTAAAAGCGTAAATGAAATCGTAAATGATGAAAAAAGAAAGAAAGGGGATCGTAAAACAAAACGATCATTAGTTAAGAAAAGAATTTTAAGGGGGATGATTGTAGAATTAGATAACGACGTGATATGTTTAAGTTATAAAAGAAAGATGGTCTGTAATGTTTGAATAATTATAGCTTGATGCTATGAAGATGTTGTACTATGAAATAGTACGAGATAACTCATGAGGAGTTATAGATGATGTGATACGAGGAATTCGTATCGAGCAAAGAGCAAGTTAAGAGTAAGATAGAGTTAGGTGGGATTTAAATTGAGGACCCATGTGATGGCTGAGTTGTACAAATCTTTGTATGGGCGAGGGCTTTGTGCTTGCACTCAGTTTATCACATTGATAATCATTGGAATGTTGGTGTCACGCTATCAATGTATATGTGGTGAAAAGGTGATTCTTTTCTCATGTGTATGTTTGATAGTTAGAAACTATTAAGAGTAGTTAGATAATATTAAGATTAGGTGTGGTTCTTAAAACTAATGCATATGGTATGTTCGTGACTCATAATAATATGGTATGTTTTGAACCCCTCAGCGAATGGACGCTTATGGTCTGACTAGGATAAGTTTTTAAACTCATATTATTGTGGCAAGTCCTGAAATTTCAATGTGTGATAAGTTTGATGAACTGGGGTATAGATAAGTGTTAATGGAGTATTGAGGATGATAGGAATAAATAGACTGATTAAGCAATGGATCATTATAGAAAGTGGAGTTGATGGTGGAGACATAGGTTTTCTAAATCTACTAGCTATGCTAGACTTTCGAAATTTATTAACTTCGTGCTGATGTTTGCACTTTTATTTTCTTGAAAAACATTGGATCAAATGATGGAACCAATGAGATTTAAAAACAATACCGTTATTCGTATGTCTATGCTAATCGCTTTGACTAGATAAAAATGATTTGAAATATATCAAAATATATTTTTATATTATCAATGCATCATGGAACCTGGTGCAAAGATGATAAAAATGATGGAGTCATCAATGCAGTATTACTTAGTGTTGGATGTGATCTAAGGATCGTCAACCCACTATAGTATGATGTAGTATGATAAAATCACCAAATGACGGAATCCCCAAATGGACTATAAATACGGTGCGGTATCATGACGTCATAAAAAAAATTTAGATTTCTTAAAGATATGAGAATATATATATATATATATATATATATATATATATATATATATGGATATTTCGATTGATGTCCGAATTGTTGTAGAAGTCTATGCTATTTGATTCAGCTAAACGAATATTGAAAAATGTTCATGAAATTTAAGCGTTTCTTGAGAAGTTATGCCAAACCAAATTGTTTTGGTGTGGATTCAAATGTTATGAAGCTAAGGTGAACAACCCTGTAAAAGGGGACATGTTATCAGAGACAATGGTTCCGAAAGTAACGCATATAGTCGTTACGATGTTAAGATGTAATACGTTGTGCACGACGTAGTGGTACGATAGGCTAATCACCTAGAGTACTTGCAGAGGGTGTTTTCAGTCTTTGTGATTGATAAACACTCTGGTTTGCAGTGTGAAGGATTGGGTTGAAGCACTAGTAAACTTAGAAAAGAGTTCACGGTCTTGTGACCCCTCAGCATGATTTGGAATCTTTTAAATTCCAGAGTTATTCATACTACTTCCCAATTATTGAACAATTGTGGAAGATTCTTGCTATTCTAAAAGGCGAATGTGGTAAGAATGATATTCCTTAGAAAGAAGTAAGTCGTAGAATGCGACACGAAATGATAAATATATTGAATAAGTGAGAAAAGAAATTTTAAAATGAGAAGGAGATGAGTTATCAAAGAATAATGTAAAACTTTTAACAGAAAAGTTTAATAATTATATAAAAATCTTTGTCGGAAGAAGTGATTATAGAACCCAATGAATGAATAAAGTATTAACGTAAAATCTATTTTGATATATTGAATGAATGAGGATTAATAAATAAAATTTCGAGGACGAAATTCTTAGAAGAATGGGTGAATGTAATATCTCAAGTGTTTATGATATCGATCCTTAGAAAAGAAAATTAATGGATTAAAGAATATATAATACTCAAAATAAAATTGAGTCTAAGTAAAAGGTTATGAAATAAAAATCACTAGAATTTTTATCAAGAATGGTGGGGTAGGAAATATAAAACCTATATTAAGGTAAAGTGTTGAAGTTATTCAACGAAGAGATTTGATGAAAACCTGAGTAAGGTAGGGTTTCGGTGATTCCGAGGACGAAATCCTTATAAGGAGGGAAGGATGTGACAACCCGAATTTTTAGAAGTTATTAAAATAGGAATTTAAAATTCTTATTATGAGATGTTTTGAATTTGAGTATGTATATGTATGTGCTATATATTTTGAAATATGTGATTTGGTGTGAAGAGAAATATATATTCATATATTGGGAAAGTGAGGTTTAATAGTACCCCGAGTTATTTGTTTAATCTGTATTTTTTGATTTTGGGGACAGAATCTTTGTAAGGAGGAAAGAATGTGACAATCCAAGATTTTAGTAATTGTAATTTAAAATATTTATTAAATGAAATAAATATTTTATTGATGTGGTTATTATTAGTAAATATTTATGACTAGATAATATTATAAATTAAATTAATTTATAATTTAGAGAGTTGTAAAATAACATGAGATGTTACATTGTTGTTTTAATTTAATAATTCAAGATGGTATGATAAGTTATTAAATAAAAAATTATACTGAGATTATAATTTTGTGATATTTGTTTAAGTGGAATATTTATTTTAAGTATAGTATGTGTAATTAATTTATTTGATTAATGTTGGATATGAAAATCTAAATAAATAATATGTGATTATAAATTATAAGCTAAATTGTTTATTAAAATAAATTAAAGGAGTTTAATTTAGTTTTGCCAAACAAGGCTTAAAATATTAAGTCTTTAATATTTAAAAGGTTTTGCCAAACAAAACCTTGTGGCTTTTGGATTTTATTTAATTTTTAAATTTAAATAATCTAAATAAAATAAATTAAGTAATAAATATAGTAGATTTATAATCTATACGTTATATATTGTAACTGTTTAGACATATTATGGCCATATTAGCTTTCTTTTGTTATTACGCATACTTGACTATTAGTAGGTTATGCGTATTCTAGTTTTGCCAAGTCTGAGAGGAAGATGACAGAGAGAGCTTAGAGAATTGAAAGAGAACTTAAGTAAATCCAAAGCAATTTCCAGCGATTTTAGCAAGGATTACAAGCTAAGTGAAGGTATTTTATCTAAACCTTAGTATTATATATATACATATATATGCATATATGAGTTTGCGACAAAAAAAATTTCATGCTCTGTGAATTCCATATTTTTTAATTGTTGCTATACAAATGTATTGTGGTGATTATTCATGTTGTTGAGGCTTTAGTTTGTATATAAACAAGAAATTTGTATGCTAATTACAGTTAAAAGTAGGAAATATAATTAACAGTGTATGTTTTTATGTATATTTTTATATGGCTTGTAAAAGTACCAATTTTAGTGGTCAATTCGTATGTTAATCTGCAAATTGAGGCTTGATTATGTTGATTCATTAAGAAACGAAGAAAACGTAGCTTGAACGAAGTAATTTGGTGAAGAATTGAAATCACAGTGTTGATTTTTGGGAAGAATGTCAAAACAATTGAGTTTTATATGAAAATGAGAAATTTGAGAAATAAAAATAGTTAAAAGTGTTGTTAAATTATTCTATGCTGATGAATATGTTAGCAATCATGTTTATGATAGTTTTATATTTATTGTATATGTTAATTTTAATGTTTTGTGGGTGAAATTCGTGTTTGTTGGGCTAAAGTCGGCTACTGTTCATAGCCGACTCTGTCTCTATCTGTGCACCAGCGCAGCTGCGCTGGTGCCAAGGCTAAAAACTACGCAGATGCGCCATACATTAATCTGAGGCAGAGATTTCTGCTGCTGCTGCAGATTTTGAGTAGCATTACCACTTGGTCTAAGGTTATGTTAATGTGTCACACATGTAGTAAGAAGGTTAAAACAGAACCGTGTTATATAATTGATAAATTCAAAGTTATGAGAATGATTAGTAAGTTACAAACGCGTTATGTGATAACTTAGTATACACAATGAATGTTAGACAAGAGTTGTGAAGACTTGTACCGACTTGTGTCACAATGAATGTTAGACAAGTGATAACTTACAAATATTAGACAAGTGTTGAAATTTCTAAAATGTAAATGGTAATGTAAGACTTGTACCGAAATAACTAGAAATAAGTGTTATGAGATGTAGCGTAAAGTTTACATTATAGCTACTATGTGTTATGTGACTAATAGTTAATGTGAATAATGATATAACTGTGTAGGAATACACGAAGTGCAGATAAGCGATAAGCAGTTAAGTCGTAGTTCATAAACTTCGAATCAGACAAGTCTTTTAGTTCCTATTTGCTATGTGAACATAATGATTAACTGTTTTAAATTGTTATTGCAAAATGTATGATGTGTTATATATATGTTGAAAGTATGAAATGTTAAAGTCAACTTATGACTACGTTGATTGATTAAAGCATGCTGATTGAGTAAGGAACTCAATCTTTATACTTGTTATATGAACTGCAGGATGTATGTAATATGTTGAGCATGTTATTATGTGCTATGTGATGCATGAAAACTGTTGGATTTTGCTGTGCTGTCGAGCTCAACCCTGTAAATAACCAATTTTGCAGGTTAAAGATTTAAGGTAAAGTTATGTGCTACTTGAGAGATATGAATCAGATGTGATACTTGAAGATTTATACACTTTAGCTGTGTTATTATTATTTGAACCATGTTTAAGGTTCTGAATAATGTATTAATGTTGAATTGTAATATCGTTTTGCGATGTAAACTTTTGTAGTATTAAAATGATTCTGAAATAGTTATATGTAAAGGTTGAAGGTTTTGGGAACGAGAATAGTTTGTAGTAGAAAATTTTAATTATTCTGCAAATTTCAATGATTGTATTATCATTTAATGATGTAAAATTAAAGGTTGAATGTATTGTTAATGACCGAAGTCGAGAATTAAATTGTATGAATTTTGGGGTCGTTACAGTAGCGGAGGAGCAAAAGACAGATTTTGCTACCTATTTGATGAAGGGTGAGGCGAATTACTAGTGGGAGACAAACAAAGCTAGAGCTGGTACTGCAGTAGTAACCTGGACAAGGTTTAAGGAGTTATTTTTCAAAAATTATTTCTCAGAAAGTATGCAACCAAGAATGGAAGTAAACTTTTTGGAGTTGAAGCAGGAGAATATGTCAGTTGCAGAATACGCTACCAAATTTAATGAACTAGTGAGATTTGCTCTGCATCAGGTTGACATTGAGGTACGAAAGGCGCGAAGGTTTGAGAATGGACTGAAGCAAGGGATATATAGCAAGGTAGTTGTGTTGCAAATTAAGACATTTTCGGGCCTGTTGGAAAAAGCAATCATCGCCGAAGGAGGAAGTGAAGTTGTTTCAAGGTATCATCAATAGAAGAATAAAAAGACGAATGAAGGAGGTAGCAATGGAGGAAGTAACTATAATAAGCGTAAGTGGAAGGACAATACTGAATCTGAAGACAAGGCAGGAGATAATAATAAGAGAGGTGAGGCATGTGCAAATTACGGTAAAAAGCATCCGGGAGTATGTTTGAAGGGAAAAGGAGTGTGTTTTAACTGTAGACAAGAGGGACACATCTCTCCAAATTGTCTAAGTCGAAAGAAGATACCAGGTTGTTTTTCATATGGATCGCTAGAACATAAAATTCGTAACTGTCCAAAGAAGAATGCAGATAGAAGAAGCAACAATAGAGGAACCAGCAGTGGAATACTGGCGATCAAAGGACCTGCTCAGTCGGGATGACCGATAGCGCGCACGTTCAACATGACGTTGCAAGATGCAGTAGCTCCCCAGGTGGTGGTGACAGGTAATGATTTAGTTGAGTAAAAGAATTACGCGAGAAATATTGGGTAGATATAGCTGTGAATGGTTTTCTTTTATAGATCTCAAGTCACAAGCTAGTATATAAAACACAAATTAATATTGTGTTGATATAAATGAATTGATGATACAACTTTAAAGGATATTAGAAAGTAAGAAAGCGGTGATTCCGAGGACGGAATCCTTATAAGGAGGGGAGAATGTGAGAACCCGGAATTTCACATAATTTAAAAAAATTTCGAATACATTTTTTTTAGAAAATAATAAAAGAAAGTACTTGAATCATATAAGTGTATATGATAATTAAGCTAGATAGTTAATTTATTAACTAAGAAGTAAACTTAATCATTCTCAAGGAAGAGTAATGAAAGTTATGTAAGAAATTAACATAGCTTGAATGTTAGCCTTGATTATTAAATTAAAAGGATTTACAATCCTTAAGTAATTGATTATTGATATGAGTATATATGTGTTTATAACTTATTAAGTTAATTTGGGCTAATAAGATAATAAACCAGGGGAAATATGTTAGGACATATGTGAATTATGTACATGATTGAGTAAATATGTATTATATAATGTGTATACATTTATTTTGTAAAGAGATGAAAAATAAAGATATGTAACCTAATACATATATTAGGTATGATAATTAAATAACCTAATGGGTTATAATTTAAGAGAATGATAGTATTTAAAAAGATATATTAATCCTAAGAGATTTATTTTATACATCTCCATTAATTAATTTTATAACTTAATAATAGAAAGTCTAATTGGGTTAAGAAATGAAATGTACATGAGTAAGGATTTAGATTATAATTGAGTAAATGGAAACCCTAACTAAAGGATTAAGATAGGATAAAAATTAAAGAGTATAAAGCTATGTTGATTTGCAAGTCCATAGAATTAAAATTGCTAGCCCAAAGAATTAAAGGAGTGGCCCAACCTTTAGCCTAAGGGGGAGGGGACATGTTGGACATTAAGTAAGTTAATTAAAGCATAAAATGAAACCAATTTGGGGCAAGAGAAAGGCCACTTGGCCGAAATTTAGTGAGGAGAGAAAGGGGGGAGGCATGTAATGATTAATTACTTTAGTTGGTAACCAAACATCTTATGTGTCAAATTTCTAATTAAGCCAACAATTTAGCCAAATGTTCAAGCAAGAGGTGGAGTGCAAGCATCATAAGATAAGAGAGTAGATGGGAGTGTATCTTAGATATACATCATGTATCTTTACATTTCATCCTAACAAAAAAAATCTAATTTCTTTCTCTTTCTTCTCATTTTCATAAGTTAACCAAACCAGAGAGAGAAAAAGAGAGAAAGAGAGAGAGACAGAGGAAGACCATTTTTGGTCACCCATAGAGAGAGAGGTAGAGTTTTTGCAAACCATCTAGCTCCATAATCAAAGCTTAGAAAGAAGGAAAAGGAAAATCAAGCAAAGATATACCCTAAACTAGATTATATAATTTATTGTTGACTTTTCAAAATCAAAATTTAGATTTATGTTCTTGAACTTCAAAACTCTAGATTTACATGATCTAGAGTGTGTTATGTGTGGATCTATCCATCTTGTGTGTTAAAAGTTAGATCTAAAGTATGAAATGGAAACTAGGTTTTTCAAAAGGTAGAAAACCTAATTTTTATTAGCCTTGATTGTGTTTAATCTTGTGTTTGATGCTTGTTTAATGAAATAGATCATGCATCATGGTAGATTCATGGGTATATGAAGTATTAGTAGGTATTATGATGAGTTATGTTGGTTATTATGTGAGAACTAGAAGTTTTCTTAGAAGCCACAAAGGGTTGAAAATCAAATTTTTGTAGAAATGAAACATGAAATTCAAATGACCATATCTCCTATTATATTTTGAATTTTTGAGTATGGTCAAGTCTTAAAGTTGGATCTATTCGTTTTCTAACATATCCAAGCGGAATCACTGGAAAAGGTGTTGTAGATTTTCGTGTGGTCTCATTTTAGCAAAGGCGTCAAAAATAGAAAAATGATAGAAGTAAACTACCAAAGTTTTTGTAAGGGCTGTTTTGGCCACTCAAATTATAAAATAAAATCTGGCCTTTTGGGATATGAAAGTATATGGTATTAAGTACCTCCTGTCTAAAAATGAGCTCATTCTGACTTAAAATGACCAAGTTATGACCATTTTAATATCTTAGGGCTACTCTCACGAGCTTTTGGTATGAAGGTTCCCAGATCATCACAATCTACTAGATGGGAAGTTAATTCGATCTATCAATTGGAGCGGATATGAGTGGCACCTTTCGTGAGCCTCGCGGGATTAAACTCCTCTTGAGTCCAGTAATCAGCCACCGATAAGTTCGCCTCCTAGTGGAGGAATCACAGAACATACATTAATCGCGCCTTATCGCATGCAATATGATGACATTTTGCGAAGCACTAATATAAAGCATTTTAAAGAGACATTCATTCACATCCATTCAATGTAAAGATAACATTCACACATATACAAATAAAAGGGGATTGAAAAGATTGAAATGCGACTTAGGCCCTCTACTATCCCCAGCAATGTCGCCACCTGTCGACGCCGAGAAATTTTCCTTATTTCTGTTCTCGACCCTTTTTGTGTTCTATATTGATTTGATCTTGCTTAAAGGACGAGATTTTTAGAAAAGACCGACATACAATGTCGATGATTTGAAAAGTTTGATTTTTAATTATTGGGACGAATTAGACAGAGCCATCAGTTGATATGCTTTTAAATTGATGTATCAACTCATCTGAGTTTTGAAAGATTTTTTGCAATAGGGCCTAATATGTGACTCCATTTAATTGATCTGGAACTCAAGATTCATAGAGTTTGAGGGCTTGCTTAAGCGAGGGGAAGGTGTTAGGCACCCCCCCCCCCCGACTTCCGTAAAACACGGTTATCGCTACTTTTTCATTCCCTATGCATTGTGTGTGTGTGTGTGTGTGTTGAAAGCTTTTGATTTAAAAATATATTTTGTGCTTTATTTGAAAGTAGTGTTGTGCCTCTTTGGACCTATATACAAAGGGTTTGATTTACATAAAAGTTTATTTTTAATAGATATGAAAGCATATAAAAGTGAGGTTTTGAAATATGATTTTCAAACCCTTTTGCTCAAATAGGAATTGAGGCATTTGATACTTCTATTTTATTTCTTATTCGGCTTGATTTGATTTTATTTCTCGAGATGCGAAGTATCTACAAGGCTAGATATGAACTATTTACAAGGGTCAGACTTCTTATGGGCATGTTGATAAGTGGGATTTATACCCGCGAATCGAACCCTCTAATACTTAAGAAGGTGCTTGTTCAATATACTTTTTATCACTTTTATAGTGTTTTATTATTATTTTGCTTAATCTATGTTTTGTAGGGCTTTTCAGGTCATTTCCAGCATCTAGGGGCAAAAATGTCATTTTTCTAGCACTGGCGTTGCAACGCCTCTCCCGGGCTTAATCTTGGCGCTATAGATGTAAGACCCCGAATTTTATGAAATAAAAGTATTCAATAATTACAATTCAGTAAATGATTAAATTGATAGATGTTAAAGTTAAGGGTGATATATGAATTTTTTTTCAAAATACACAAGTGGTTATAAAATATTCATTGTTATCGGGAAATATTCGTTTGGTCGTGGAATATTCTTTCTGTTGGGGAATATTCGTACGACGGCGCAGCCATTTGTGGGCCACATAACAGAATAACTGTCGGGTGAAGAAAATGACAAATTTGAGTTTTTACAAATAACGGCGTAGTTGTTACCGTTAACACTGTTGGAATACCCGGTGGTTAAAATACAGTAATACGCGTTATTGCACAGTAGCACACGGTATTGCATAGTATTTTTAAAATTATTGATTCTTACGTAAGAAGGCACTACTCAATAATTGTTACAGTAATTACTGTTTAATATTTTATTTTATTGATTCAATAATTGCTACGTTAAAATTTTATATTATTGTTGTTCAATAATTGTCACTGCACAGTATTTCCCATTATCAGATCAATAATTCATATTATTTGAATAATATTATTAGATAACATTATTGGCAATGTCTAAAAAGTTCTGTCTAAAGAGAGGTTTGGTCACCTAATTGCGCGCCAGTAAGGAGAAATTCTTATTGGAAAGCCCCCTCTTTCCGGGGAACGGCCTGGTTGTCATAAATGTGATTCTGTAATATTATTTGTGAATAATTAATTGTTGATTCATATGATAAGAAAATATTTATTTTATGTGGATATAAATGAGGGATATATTTTTGTGGTTAAAAATGAAGGAGTTAATGTTGAGGTTTTTATTAGTATTTTTGTCAGAATGGAGGTATTAAAAATCAGGGTTTTTGAGATATTTTGCGGCGGTTATAATTTTTAATCCGACCGTTGGATCGTGGTAATTTTTGGATATGTTATACATATATAAGTTGAGTATATGTCCACAAATTTTAAACCGTTAAAAATGAACGTATGATTTATTATGAATTTTACGAGATAACTGGTTCAGAAATTGTTGAATTTTCGGAGTTTATCATTTTGATGGAAAATTCTAGAATTGGTGGGCCCCACTCTTGGTTGGTGAAGAAATATACTGAGATTTTTATTCAAATGTGGTGGGTGGGAATAGTAGCAGGTAAAGCCATCAGGTTGCAGGTTAAGTCTGCTTCGGCGTGCTAACATTTTCCTATAAATAGAGGGCTAAGTTAGAATTAAAAATCACACCAGAAATAAGTTTTCTCTCTTTCTCTCTCTATATTATGAAGCATATTTTGTGAGTATTTAGATACTTTGAGAGTTGCTATTCAGTGCAAGTTTCCTTCGGCTTTGCATTCTAGTCAGAAATACTGCACTTTTGAGGTAAGGGATAGTAAGGGATTTTAAGGGTTGTTATATTTTTCAGTTTCATAATTTTTCTGACCTTCAAAAATTTTGGAAAAATTTGAAATGATATTTTGATGAGTTTTCTTGATTGTGTCCAAAAATGGTGATTTTTGGATGTATAGATTAAGAGTTATGAATTTTATGAGAAAAGACTATTTTAAAAGTAACCGCTTATAACTCCTTGTGGTTAACTCCAAAATTGATGAAATTTTTATTGGGAGTACATATATATGATAGAAGTATACTCTGTGAATTTCAGAATTTTTAGATAAAAGTACAATTTTTGATAAATGTCTAAATATTCGGCTGTTTTGGCCACATGAAAAATAGTAAATGACTTTTAAAAATTTTGAGAAAAATATATGTTCACTATGGGACTATATTATGCTAAATCCCAAAAAAAAAATATTTTTGGAACTGATTTGGTATTTTTCATGAAAATAGTCTAGTTATGAGTAAATGAATTAAATATGTTTTGTGAAGAAAGAAAATTAGAAAATAGGATTTTATGGCTTGAGAATCCTATATGAGGTATATGCAGATTTTTTATGAGGGTTTTTGATTATTGGTGATGAAATCTTTTGAGTTTGACATTTTAGGATGATTAAATGCATTATTTAGTAAAGTGTAAACAATTAAAATAAATTGTTTATAAGCTCAAGAAATATTATTCTTTCAATATCATTATACCGAAATATTGGTATGTATTTTATTGTAGAATTTCTACCTTTTTGTGTCGAGTTACTATTCACAAGTTACTATTCATGAGTTACTATTCACGAGTTACTATTCACCAAAAAAAATTGGTTTCTTTTTCTAACCAAATTATAGTTGATTTACGAATATTACTCTTGAGATTAAAACTAGATGTTGATCATATTATTTTTATTATTATATATAACATTTTTATAACCCTAATGATGATATTTCTCTTTGACTTGAGTGTAAAGATGGGTAGATTTTTGGTATGATCATGACTATGGGTTCTCTTTGGCCAGTAGTGTAAAGTTGAATTGCTGATTGGTATGATCATGACCATTGAATTTATAAGTGAATATCTTTAGCTTAAGTGCAAAGGTGAATTGATCAACATGGTTATAATTATTGTTTATATAAATTCTGAAATGATTATATATTTCTTTGAGATATTAATATATTAGGCATGTAGTGCAAATATGAACTGTTGATGAATATATTTGGCCGTAGTGCAAATATGAACTGTTGAGGAATATCTTTGGCCTGTAGTGCAAAGATGAAATATTGATGAATATCTTTGGCCTGTAGTGCAAAGATGAATTGTTGATGAATATCTTTGGCCCGTAGTGCAAAGATGACATGTTGTTGAATATCTTTGGCCAGTATTGCAAAGATGAACAGATGTTGAGATAAACATGACCAACTAGTGATACAAATGAATATCTTTGGTCGTAGTGTAAAGATGAAGTTATTAGTATGATTATGAACAGGAAATGTGATTTGGTGTAACCATGATCTTTGATGTTTCAGATAAAGATAGGTGATGAAAATTATCTTCGTCCTGGATGAGAAGAGGAATTTAGAACTACAGTTATGATTATGAGTTATTCACATGATTGTGGACCAGAATTGTTGATTGATGTTACAAGGATAAAACATTGTTGGTGGATTTTTAACATGGAGAAGATAATAGACTTTATAGTCTATTTGACTCTTCTAATGGATTGCTCGTTCCGCTGCAACTATGGTTGAAATTTTTATCATTTACCATATGTTCTAAATCTCTAATTTATTATTGATGAAGGCTATTGATAATTTAATTATCTTTAGTCATGATATTCTTTACTGAGCTAGTTGTGCTCACCCTTTTGCTTCACAATTCTTTTCAGGTAATAAGAGTGTAGCTGGGTCGAGCGGGGGTAACAACGGAATAGAACGGTGGTCATCATTTAGTAGTTATATTTGGTGAAGAAAATAGGGTGAGGCGAACCCAACGTTGGAAGGGTGTTTTGTCACTATCATACAAGATGTCTAATGACATACAACCCCGTGTCATCATAAGACATGGTTGTGCTCATCCACTTGCTGAGTATATCTATGGGCATTACCTATATAATCTTGGTGTTTGTTTGAAGTATAATTCACGATTAAAGACAGTGGAGATAATGATAAGTCAAGAGAAGACTCACCATTGGGAAGAATATGATAGTAATCTTCTCGTTTTTCTTTGGGGTCTATTGGGTTAACCAAGGATAATTCTGTGGCCATATGATATCTATCATAACCTAGACGCGTGGCCTCCCATGTACGAAGGTTTCCTTGAGCACTTCCCAAAGATTCTAATTTCTAAAACAGTTTTTGACTATACCTTTATGTAAGGTGTCATTGTGAGGTGATGTCCACGGTTGGAACATGAATCACATTTGGTATATATTTGTATCCAAACTCACAGCATATGTGTTGTTGTATTTTACACGATAATTGTTGTAATAAAGTTGTAGTTGTTTTCTGTACCATGTATTTGGCGACTCAGAATAGGTTGGATGGAATGGACCTATTTTGGGGTTGTCACAGTTGGTATCAGAGCTTAGGGATATGGTCTCTGGCGGAGATCGGGGAATATAACTAGGAGGGGAGAGATGAGTAAATTCTTCGCTAGTGTGTCCTACCTAAGCTTATTTGTTGGTCAGTCATAATATCGGGATATTATGTGATATGTTAATTTGTTAAATTAACCCTTGTTTTGAAGCTGTATTCTAGAATGATATTTGAAATACAAGAGATGAGCAATGGAGAAATTATGATGACAGGGAAGATGGAATCTGAAATGAAAGGAAGGTATTCTCAACTCTTTGAAATACCAGGTACGTAAATTTCGAGGACGAAATTTCATAAGGAGGGGAGATTGTAGGACCCCGAATTTTATGAAATAAAAGTATTCAATAATTACAATTCAGTAAATGGTTAAATTGATAAATGTTAAAGTTAAGGGTGATATATGAATTTTTTTTCAAAATACAAGAGTGGTTATAAAATATTCATTATTGTCGGGAAATATTCGTTTGGTCGTGGAATATTCTTTCTGTCGGGGAATATTCGTACGACGGCGCAGCCATTTGTGGGCCACATAACAGAATAACTGTCGGGTGAAGAAAATGATAAATTTGAGTTTTTACAAATAACGGCGTAGTTGTTACCGTTAACACTGTTGGAATACCCGGTGGTTAAAATACAGTAATACGCGTTATTGCACAGTAGCACACGGTATTGCATAGTATTTTTAAAATTATTGATTCTTACGTAAGAAGGCACTACTCAACAATTGTTACAGTAATTACTGTTCAATATTTTGTTTTATTGATTCAATAATTGCTACGTTGAAATTTTATATTATTGTTGTTCAATAATTGTCACTGCACAGTATTTTCCATTATCAGATCAATAATTCATATTATTTGAATAATATTATTAGATAATATTATTGGCAATGTCTAGAAAGTTCTGTCTAAGGAGAGATTTGGTCACCTAATTGCGCGCCAGTAAGGAAAAATTCTTATTGGAAAGCCCCCTCTTTCCTGGGAACGGCCTGGTTGTCATAAATGTGATTCTGTAATATTATTTGTGAATAATTAATTATTGATTCATATGATAAGGAAATATTTATTTTATGTGGATATAAATGAGGGATATATTTTTGTGGTTAAAAATGAAGGAGTTAATGTTGAGGTTTGTATCAGTATTTTTGTCGGAATGGAGGTATTAAAAATCAGGGTTTTTGAGATATTTTGCGGCGGTTATAATTTTTAATCCGACCGTTGGATCGTGGTAATTTTTGGATATGTTATACATATATAAGTTGAGTATATGTCCACAAATTTTGAACCGTTAAAAATGAACGTATGATTTATTATGAATTTTACGAGATGACTGGTTCAAAAATTGTTGAATTTTCGGAGTTTATCATTTTGATGGAAAATTCTAGAATTGGTGGACCCCACTCTTGGTTGATGAAGAAATGTGCTGAGATTTTTATTCAAATGTGGTGGGTGGGAATAGTAGCAGGTAAAGCCATCAGGTTGCAGGTTAAGTCTGCTTCGGCGTGCTAACATTTTCCTATAAATAGAGGGCTAAGTTAGAATTAAAAATCACGCCAGAAACAAGCTTTCTCTCTTTCTCTCTCTATATTATGAATCATATTTTGTGAGTATTTAGATACTTTGAGAGTTGCTATTCAGTGCAAGTTTCCTTCGGCTTTGCATTCCAGCCAGAAATACTGCACTTTTGAGGTAAGGGATAGTAAGGGATTTTAAGGGTTGTTATATTTTTCAGTTTCGTAATTTTTCTGACCTTCAAAAATTCTGGAAAAATTTGAAATGATATTTTGATGAGTTTTCTTGATTGTGTCCAAAAATGGTGATTTTTGGATGTATAGATTAAGAGTTATGAATTTTATGAGAAAAGACTATTTTAAAAGTAACCGTTTATAACTCCTTGTGGTTAACTCCAAAATTGATGAAATTTTTATTGGGAGTACATGTATATGATAGGAGTATACTCTGTGAATTTCAGAATTTTTAGATAAAAGTACAACTTTTGATAAATGTCTAAATATTCGGCTGTTTTGGCCACATGAAAAATAGTAAATGACTTTTAAAAATTTTGAGAAAAATATATGTTCACTATGGGACTATATTATGCTAAATCCCAGAAAAAAAAATATTTTTGGAACTGATTTGGTATTTTTCATAAAAATAGTCTAGTTATGAGTAAATGAATTAAATATGTTTTGTGAAGAAAGAAAATTAGAAAATAGGATTTTATGGCTTGAGAATCCTATATGAGGTATATGCAGATTTTTGATGAGGGTTTTTGATTGTTGGTGATGAAATCTTTTGAGTTTGGCATTTTAGGATGATTAAATGCATTATTTAGTAAAGTGTAAACAATTAAAATAAATTGTTTATAAGCTCAAGAAATATTATTCTTTCAATATCATTATACCGAAATATTGGTATGTATTTTATTGTAGAATTTCTACCTTTTTGTGTCGAGTTACTATTCACAAGTTACTATTCATGAGTTACTATTCACGAGTTACTATTCACCAAAAAAAATTGGTTTCTTTTTCTAACCAAATTATAGTTGATTTACGAATATTACTCTTGAGATTAAAACTAGATGTTGATCATATTATTTTTATTATTATATATAACATTTTTATAACCCTAATGATGATATTTCTCTTTGACTTGAGTGTAAAGATGGGTAGATTTTTGGTATGATCATGACTATGGGTTCTCTTTGGCCAGTAGTGCAAAGTTGAATTGTTGATTGGTATGATCATGACCATTGAATTTATAAGTGAATATCTTTAGCTTAAGTGCAAAGGTGAATTGATCAACATGGTTATAATTATTGTTTATATAAATTCTGAAATGATTATATATTTCTTTGAGATATTAATATATTAGGCCTGTAGTGCAAATATGAACTGTTGATGAATATATTTGGCCGTAGTGCAAATATGAACTATTGAGGAATATCTTTGGCCTGTAGTGCAAAGATGAATTGTTGATGAATATCTTTGGCCCGTAGTGCAAAGATGACATGTTGTTGAATATCTTTGGCCAGTAGTGCAAAGATGAACAGATGTTGAGATAAACATGACCAACTAGTGATATAAATGAATATCTTTGATGTTTCAGGTAAAGACAAGTGATGAAAATTATCTTTGTCCTGGATGAGAAGAGGAATTTAGAACCATAAATATGATTATGAGTTATTCACATGAATGTGGACAGGAACTGTTGATTTATGTTACAGGAATAATACATTGTTGGTAGATTTTTAACATGGAGAAGATAATAGACTTTATAGTCTATTTGACTCTTCTAATGGATTGCTCGTTCCGCTGCAACTATGGTTGAAATTTTTATCATTTACCATATGTTCTAAATCTCTGATTTATTATTGATGAAGGCTATTGATAATTTAATTATCTTTAGTCATGATATTCTTTACTGAGCTAGTTGTGCTCACCCTTTTGCTTCACAATTCCTTTCAGGTAATAAGAGTGTAGCTGGGTCGAGCGGGGGTAACAAGGGAATAGAACGGTGGTCATCATTTAGTAGTTATATTTGGTAAAGAAAATAGGGTGAGGCGAACCCAACGTTGGAAGGGTGTTTTGTCACTATCATACAAGATGTCTAATGACATACAACCCCGTGTCATCATAAGACAGAGTTGTGCTCATCCACTTGCTGAGTATATCTATGGGCATTACCTATATAATCTTGGTGTTTTTTTGAAGTATAATTCACGATTAAAGACAGTGGAGATAATGATAAGTCAAGAGAAGACTCACCATTGGGAAGAATATGATAGTAATCTTCTCATTTTTCTTTGGGGTCTATTGGGTCAACCAAGGATAATTCTGTGGCCATATGATATCTATCATAACCTAGACGCGTGGCCTCCCATGTACGAAGGTTTCCTTGAGCACTTTCCAAAGATTCTAATTTCTAAAACAGTTTTTGACTATACCTTTATGTAAGGTGTCATTGTGAGGTGATGTCCACGGTTGGAACATGAGTCACATTTGGTATATATTTGTATCTAAACTCACAACATATGTGTTGTTGTATTTTGCACGACAATTGTTGTAATAAAGTTGTAGTTATTTTCTGTACCATGTATTTGGCGACTCGGAATAGGTTGGATGGAATTGACCTATTTTGGGGTTGTCACAATAGCGCCCTTTTAATGCCAGCTCATACAGCCTACACCTCTGTAGCACTCCAGTTCCTTCACAAACTGGCAGTGTAGCGCCCACTTATTGATTGGACTTTTGACCTAGCGCTCCATCGTCTGTTCAATGCCAAAGTCTGGCGCTGTAGCGCTACCTCCGGTTCCCAGGAAGACATGAAAGAGAAATGACCTAGCTGCTGAAGGTTTATATATATATATATATATATATATATATATATATATATATATATATATATATATATATATATATATATCAGCCCCCCCTTGTAATTGGTCTCCTCTCTAATATTCTCTCTCTCTAAAACCCTTTTTGCTTAGTTTTTCTTCTATTTTGTTAATTATTGTACATATAGATTAGGTAGATTAGTGAAAGGTTTCGATACAGAAACGCACAGCAGAAATAGAACAATTTAAACTAAATTTGAAACCCTAAACAGGATCCATGCGAAAAATTGTTAATTCAGTGGTTAGAAATTATACCGATTAAGAAAGTGATTAAACGATACGGTCGAATCTCCAACGCAATTCAAACGAACTGCGTCTCTACGGTATCCACACGAACGCTCCACGAATCGTCCTACGATCTGCAGCAGAAGGAATCGCGGTACTAGCCACCAAGGATGAGGATTTTCGAAACTGTTTTCTCTAGTCTCTCTCTAAGAGCGGCTAGGATTTTTTTTATTAACTTTCCAAAGACGCTGATATATCATATATATATATATATAGCAATAAATCGGAATTAATCAAAACCCTAATCTAATTAAAATAAAATTCAAATTTATATATATATTATATCTTAATTAAGTCTTACTTAATTAATATATATACATATATAAAGCATCCTTTTAATTTAAATTTTTGATTTAAATACTATCAATCATATTGATATATTTAAATTCTTACAATTTAAATTAATTCCCTTTTAATAACGTTCTTTGTGTGTGACCCTATAGGTTATTATTACGTTGGCAATAATTTTAAAATCATATTATAAAATTATAAACAGTGAGCGGCATCTAGTAATGTATCACTGCTACCCAAGTAATAATAAGATCGATGATTCGATGCAACCTTTTCGTGACCAATGTTTCAATGTAATTTAATCCTTTTAACCTTAATATCCTAGATTAAACTCGAGTCATGGAATGTGTCATACTCTTCATAATTTAATCTGAGTTTTCTTGATCAATGAGTAGACTATATGAAACAAATCACTATTTGAGCATGGCCATGCATTTCATAGTCCTACTCAATCAAGATGCCTATGGATATCACCCATAATATATAGGATGGTTAAATTCCATCTAGATCACTCATATTTCTCACACGATTCATGATGAACCCAATAATCACCTTTATAGTTCACCCTATTAAAGGTGACATTTGATGATATCAAAGTACATAAATTCTCGTGTAGTAATATAGCGATTTCAGGTCGGAGGACCATTACATCATTGTCACTATGAGAATTGCTAATGACACTTCGCATAATGCTCCATATAGAATTCTCATGGTGGGTCTGTCCAGTACATCATTCTCTAACATGTACCTATGCATTGACTTAATATCTCATATATTTATGACCAATGAGATTTGGTCATCAGTCAATTCACATACTAGTTTCAATGCATCATTGTTGTCCCATCAACAATGATACTCGACTAGGAACATTTAAGAACAATGATATTAATTATAATTACATAATCCAATGTTCAAGTCACATACTTGAAACTATATAATTTGTATCACTATTCTAAGAAATTTTATTATGTTAACAATTATATTACGCAGTAAATAAAACCATAATAACATCATTTATTTATTCAATCAAATATAATATCAAGACGTTAAGCAATTATATCAAATAATTGGCCTCTAGGGCATAAACTCTAACAATTAGGGGTAGACTGGGTATTCTTGGAGCTCAAGAGTAACACAGATTAGAAGGCGAATCGAAGGGATTTCTTGGAGATTCAAGAAGCCTTGACAGAGTTTATTCTTCTCTAGTTATTTCCTTTAATTCTGTATTTATAAATGTTGTTATTGTTGCTACTTGTATTTAGTTTACTAGCTATGAACTGAATATTGACTCTAAGATTATAATGGAACCCACTGTTAATTTGAATTGATTTATGTTTTTCTTTTGGTTGGCACCATATGGTTTGGCTCAGATATTTATGCTTATTGTTTAATTGCTAAGGAATTAGTAATTAATTGGGTAATCTATAAGAAATTAGGAAATGGATTGTAGATTAGACTGTGAATATCTGATATGTATTATGTTTGTCTACAGAATTGGACTACATAATTTGCGTATAGGATAGGAAAATACATGTGTGTTGCGTGTAACCTCGTTGAGAACCTGTGCTAGAATTCCTTGTCTTTGGTTAATTCGCACAAGAATGTGTCAAATTGCCTAGTTAGGATGTTTCTTTCTACTCAATTCCCTTTTGGGTAGATTAGAGAGGACGGGTTTGTATATACCTTGGACGAGGAGTATGAACACTTACGAGTTCTCGGTCGACAGTCCATCATGACCACTAAGACCAAAGGGAGAGTTAGGATATTCATTGAAGCATTGCACACCAAGTGTTTGGCGAAATGCTTGTGCGCGGGTGGGGAAAATTATGATCTTAGCTTGTAGCGCCTTAGATACCAATCATTAGTCATTTACTTGCTTTATTAATCTAGTGTTAATTAGATTAATCAACTATCTTTTATTTTGTTGTTCAAATAAGACTGAGGCGATATAAAGTTGGTACTTGGTAAATACTAGTAATAATTTCTCGTGGGTTCGACACTCAACTTATCATTATATTACTTGTTAGACCGCGTATACTTGCGCGTGTTTTATTGATTGCGAAATTGACCAACACATGTAAGCTATCAAAGTAAGCCTTCAATTTGTATCCCTGTTTTAAGGCTCGAGGTTACATATACAAGGGGATAGCAAGCTGATTTTACAACTTAAACACGTCCATCATGGGAATCGAATTTAGATTCATTGATTGAATCATCAATCCTACGGCTCTAGGCTCACGCAACGTGATTTGAAAGCTTGCCAAACATATATTTAAAGATAATATGTACATTTAATTGAAAACTTTGCTAAACAAAGGATTTGTTGATCAAATCCTTGTATGCGAGCAAATAAGCTTCCTGTTTCCTCTAGATACAGATCTAGGGTCATGTGGTTCCCAAATATTCACTACACCAAAATGGCCTATAGTAAATGACGAATCATTCACAAGACATACTATATCACTCACAAGTGATTTATTGCGAAGAAATATTTCCTTCACACGATTGCTCGCATTAGACCTCCTCGCAATTAGGTATCCTTCGCTGAGTAGTAACTAAATGTTTTTTGTGAAGAATATATTGTGAATAACTTTTTTATTCACAAATTGTATTTGGTAATGGAATATTGTTATTTAGTGAAAGATTGGTTTCCTTCACAAATAATATTTTAAGAAGGATTATTTGAAATTAGTGAATAACTTTATTCCCTCACAAATAATATATTATGAAGAACAAATTTATTTAACGAGAGAATATTTTCCTTCACTAATTATAAATTGAGAATCCTTGTTCAATTTAGTAAGAGAAAAATTCATTCACAAATTATAAATTTATAAATAAAAAATTAATTGCTAAATAAACAAAATTCATTAAAAATTATAATTGTTTTCATATTTATTATTATTATTATTATTATTTATTAATCTCTATAAAAAATATAAAATTTATTTTTCAAGTAAATATAAATATTGTCATACTTGTTTCAAACTAATTGATAAGCTAATGGATAAAGAGCTAATAAAATTAATACTTCACATATAAATAGATAATACTCGAGTCACAATAACTACAAAATTTGTTATTGTATCTTGGTCTCCAAAGGACTATAGTACCTACAAAATTTATTAACGAACATAAGAAAACTAAAAGAATAACAACGAACTAGAAGAAAAAAAGTGTACGTCATCATCATTTTCTTCAAAGAAATCAAGGTTGGGCTTGTAAACTTCTTGTTGCAAGAGCAAAGCCCGAAGCAGCAGCAACACAAAACAGGCAGCAGCGTGGTGCCCAGAAGCCAAAAATCAGCAGCCCACCAAACAAATAGCAACATCAGCAGCCTAAAAAAAACAGAGCAACAGTTGCACTATCAAAGCAAAAACCATAACACACCAAAGCAATGGAAGCAGCAGAAACGCACTTAGCAACAACAAAACCAGCAGCAGTAGCAGTAACAACATCGCAGTAAGCAGTAGCAGTAGCAGTAGCAGCAGCAGCAGCGATACAACAGTAACAACAAGACTTGTCGCACCATTGCAGCAGCCCAAACAAGTCAAAGAGGCCATAACAGCAGCAGACCCCGAACCTGCAGAACCAAGACAGGAATGGCCAGCAAAGAGCCCAACTGCAGCAAAGCTAAGGTAGCAGCAGAATACATAGCCCAACAGCAAAAAGAACTACAGCAAAAACTAAAACAAACATATTGCTTATTACCGGGGCAAAAACTAAAACAAAGTGCTAGATAGACACTTACACATATTCAAACTCAGAATATGGTGCATCTGGTTGAAATTTTGAAAGATACTCCTCTGCCCTGGCCAAAGCAAATTGAAGTCTAGATATTGTCTGTATCCGGTCATTGAGCATCATTGCCTGAAAAACATAGACAAACACAATTAAAACTTGTACTTGATTTTTGGACCTGTTATTTAGATAAAAATGAAATACTATTTGGTCATTTATAGCTCATAAGGATGGACTAAAGTGTTAAAACTGGTGTGATTACATTAAGATAAATAAACAACATTAGCTATAACAAATTATGATTTATGACAAGATAAAAATATTGTACTCCATGGAACGATGAGTCAAGTAGGAAGAAAAGAAATAATTATAGGTTGTTCTAAAGGAATTAGTCAGCATCAGTAGCACAGTATGTAATAGATGAACATGATTGTTAAAAATATCCATAGGATAAGTAGACTTACATGTCCGTCATGTTTGTGTGTGCGAAGAAATTCAAGGAGAGACTCCATATTGTCTTTGTTACGGAACATAACAGAAGATAGGTGACGGTTGAGGAATTGAACCCCATTGCCAATAGATGAAGATCGTGTTGGTCGAGGAAATGTTGCATTGAATGGCTTAAAATCAAGCTCAAGCACATAACTATCATTGTACCTGTGGTTTCAAATCCCAAAACAGCAGCACGCCCAGCCGCAACAAAATAACCAAATTCAGCAGACAAAACCCAGGAGCAGCAACCAGACCCACACGACAGCAGCAGAACCGCTTGTATCATCCGCTTCAGAAGTTTGTAAATATTAACCTAGAAATCTGAGTCCCATGTTACTTTCTTTTGGACATTCAAGTTGCTTCTTTTTGTCCAGTATTGTACCTTTTGGTTATAGCCGCGCTGATCTTATTATCTTGTCAAATTAACCATACCTGCCAGATCATAGTTCCCATTCCAACGCCATACTTTCCCTGTAGAGAACTAACTGTGATATGTATTTTATAAAACCCCACACTATTTCTTCATCTAAGAGCTGGAATTGTTTAATTCCGTGCACAATTAACTATAATGTAATGTGTCCAGCATGTCCATTGCATATGCTTTGCCTCAATGAACACTTCATAACATTTAGTATTATACATTCAAGCTGAATGGTAAAAACTGTTGTACAAACTCGATGACTAACACTTCACATGCCATAACTCGAATCTAAATAGTAAGGCCAAACTTAAGGAAGCATAAAAACATAATTGTAAATATTGAATAAGTAAAGCCACATCTCAAAATTGAATCGCATCATGTACACTACACATAATATAGTTATAAATTAGGTAGCATCAATGCGGCCACTAGTAAAATAACTACTGCCTCAAATTTGTTATGTCACTCATATCAGAAAATTGAACCAGAGTTAGTTTTTTCAGGAATCAAATAACCTCTAATTGTGTGTGATAATTTGGGGTAAGCAGAAGCCTATTCTTCCAATTTTTTTTATTTTACCTTTCTAGAACATGAAACCTACATTTCCACCTTTACAATATACAACAATCAGAAAAAGATCCAGAACTTAAACATGACAAAAGAACCTTAGAAAATACAATAATCTGAAATACACTTAAATATTAACATAATTGTAACAGAAAAAGAAAGAAAAAACGAATAGTAGTTCTTACTTGAAGGAGATTTTGGGATAAGAGAGTGTAATTGGGGCCCCTCATTTTAGTGACGCCGTATCTCCGGGGCTTCTCCGGTCGATCTTCTTCCTCGTAGAAGCTCTTCCACCGGTACACCGACGACATCTTTTTCCTCGTAGAGTGTTTTCTTTTTGCTAGAATTGAAATTTTTTATATATATTGAAATTCTTTGAAATGGGAGTGAAATTCAATCATTTTTAGAAGGAATAAAAGTTCATATTAATAAAAGTTCCATTATTCACTTTGAAACAAACATGTCCTAAATTGTAAATCTATACTATGAAAAACAGAGGAACAATATATGTTCCTACAATTAAAAACAATTAAGTATATTTGGAAATGAACTATTTGTTTTGTTGCAACTTACAATCCGATTGGAAGTGCCGAGATGAGAAGCGATAGTCCGATGCCTAGGGTTTCACGATTCGAAAAATTGTGGCCAATCCGAGTAGAAGATGACGAGCAGCTGATCGAGTACCGAGCGACAGACGACACTAGAGCAGCTGATCGAGTAACGAGCGATAGAAAATGATTTGGGTTCTAGAGGAGAGCCAGAGACGAAGAGTAACGAGAGTACAGGAGAGAGAGGACTGAAGATTTGGGTGGAAAAATGGGAGCGAAAATACTGAAATGATTTAGGGGAAAAAATGGGAGGGTTTTTGTGTGTCCAGGCTACTTAGAAAAATAGTCAATATTATAAGTTGGATTCAGTTAGGATGAAGTTGCTAATTCAAGACCATCGGTCGGTTGAGACTTCCCTTGCCGACACGTCGCAACCCATTGGTTCAACGGGTGAGATTCAAAAGTTCACACGACGTCGTTTGGCGAAGGCGCAACGACCAAATGAGAACTCATCGGCACAAACAAGTTCTGACAGACGATTTATATTTTCCCGGGCAAATCGATTGATGTCCAGCGGTAGATTTGGCGCCATTGTAAAACAGAGCTTCTTGGCGTTAAACCGCTGCGAGCGAAGATTGAAATTGAAAGGAACCTACAAGCGACCATGTAAAACAGAGCAACCACGTATTGATCTAGAACTGTGCTTCTTCATTATTAAGAACAGATTCATCTAAAAACAGAGATTCATTCTTGGTCTTTGATTGTCCTCATCAACAACTGTAGGTGATAATCTTGAGGTTAGTAATTGTCCTCATAAAATAATGTCCCTCTCGCACATGTACAAAGTATCTGTTGTATTTTCTTGTCTCAATCCTAAGAGTCACACTTTTTGATTTAGATAGTATGTTCTTCACATCTCATTTGTTTTGACAGTTGAAACATAGAAAGAACTAAATGGAGGAGAGAAATTCAGAAAGTGTTCCACTTATTGAAAGTCCTTACATAGGACAAAAAATTGATTCGGAGGAGGATGCGTTTGATTTCTATAATAATTATGGAAGAAAATTAGGATTTAGTGTGAGGAAACAATATGTAAACAAAAACAAGTTGGATGTTGTTACTTCAAGAAGATATTCATGCTCGAAGGAGGGTGAGCGGATGGAAGTAACAGTAGAGGGCAAGAAAAAGAGAGACTACTTAGTAGATTCAATTGTCAAGCAAAAATGAATGTAGTACTTGATAAGACAATACAACAGTACGTTGTCAACGGCTTTGATGAGAATCACAATCACTTATTGCACATTCCAGAATGCATTCATTTGATGCGATCTCAACGGGATGTAGCCAAAGCACAAGCGATTGAGATTAAATTAGCATATAATTCTGGAATAAAATCCAAACAAACCCATGAGTTGATGTCTAGACAAACTGGAGGGAAGGATTGTGTTGGTCACACAAGATCAGATCAGAAGAATCATTTACAAACAAAAAGGCAAAGAGATATGAAATACGGTGAAACTGCCAGTCTCTTATTGTACTTTCAGAATCAGTTGTCTGAAAATCCGTCATTCTTTTATGCAGTCCAATTAGACAACGATGAACAGATAACAAATATATTTTGGGCAGATGCAAAGATGATAATCGATTATGCTCAATTTGGGGAGGTCGTTACTTTTGATATCACTTACAAAACAAATAGCTCGTATAGACCTTGTGGTGTTTTTGCAGGTTTTAATCACCATAGGCAAGCTATTATATTTGGTGCAGCATTAATGTATGATGAGACAACACCGTCGTTTGAGTGGTTGTTTTGCAGTTTTTTGGATGCCATGTCCCAGAAGAAACCCATTACAATATTCACTGATCAAGATCATGCAATAGCAAGTGCATTATCATCAACGATGTCGGACACATATCATAGGTTGTGTACTTGGCATATTGCTCGAAATTGTGTGAAACGCATGTCCCCCGTGATGAAAGAAGACAGTAAAGAATTTCTACAAACATTTATGAATTGTGTATATAAATATGATGATGAGTCATTATTTGAAAATGCTTGGGCTGAAATGATCGCTAAGTATAAAGTTGAGTCAAATGACTGGATGCAATGTACATATTCATTGAAAGAAAAATGGGCAAGATGTTATACTAACAAGACTTGTTCTTTGGGAATGAGGAGTACACAACTCAGTGAGAGCTTGAATGCAGATATCAAAGATTACTTAAGCTCGGGAATTAATTTGGTACAATTCTTCACACATTTCAACCGGTTGCTTGAGGCTAAGAGATATAAAGAGTTGGAGGCCGAGTATGAGGCAAGGGAGAGAGTACAATATGGCAGGGTGAAGAGGACACCGATGTTGAATGAAGCTTTCATTCACTATACTCCTGCAATATATTCTGAATTCGAAGAACAATTTGATAAGTCACTTTGCCTTGCTATAAAGTCAGTTGAGGAGAAAGAGGAAGGGAAATTTGAGTACGTAGTAATTTACTTTGGGAGCGATAAAATACGAACTGTTATAGGCAACCCTACTCGACAAGAAGTTGCGTGTTCATGTAAAATGTTCGAGACAAAAGGAATCTTATGCTCTCATACACTGAAAATTTTAGACATTATGAATATCAAATTGGTTCCAAAGAAATATATCTTGAAAAGATGGACAAAGTTTGCGAGGAATGGGCAGGTAATAGACAATTATGGGAGAGAGGTAGAGAGGGATCCAAAGCTGAAATTAGGCAGTCGATATCGAATGTTAATGCCAAATCTAGTTAAGATTGCTCATTGAGCTGCAGAATGTGAAGAGGCAACGAAAATGGTTAATCAAGTAATTGGTGAGCTATCTGTACGTGTTGAAGAAATATGTAATAGACAAACAAGCATCCAACAAGAGAAAAATAATGATTCTCATGAAGTGGATCGTCATGAGATAGTTGTTAATTCCATTACAGTTAATGTACCTGCAAGAGTTGGAATTCCAAAAGGGGCAACAGTACGAGTAATCAAAAAAAGGTCGAGATCATATAAGGGTCAGTCACGACTAAAGTGTTGGCTAGAAAAATTGGTACGGAAAAAGAGGCAAAAAGTTGGAAGTAAAAAGAACGAGGTATTGATAGCAATATTATATAAATATACATATTGAATTAGTACGAATTGGTGTTAATGAGTGCAAATATAAATATACATACTTTTTGCATCTGTATACAATTGTTATTAATTTTAAAGCATGGACAGATGACGAGATTGAGCTCCGAATCAAATGGAAGGCATGGTGATGAACAGGGAAGTGGACACTCATCATTTGGAAGGCATGGTGATGAACAAGGAAGTGGACACTCATCATTTGGAAGGCATGGTGATGAACAAAGAAGTGGACACTTATCATTTACTAAGTTGTTAATGTCTCCGTTTAATAGCGAACTTTTGTAGTTAATGTTACTACCATATAATATGTTAATGTTACTACCATGTAATATGTGAAGTTACTATCATTTAGGCATGGTGATGAACTGGTGTTGCTTTAACTACTTTTTTGGACTTGATGGTAGGTTGTGTAAGATTAGGCCTTTGAAGCTTAATGGCAAGCTTTATGTGTTTTCTTATGTAAGTTTCAGTATTCTAGAATTTTAGTAGCAATTGAAGTATAGTATCATTTTTCTTATATTTTTTTCCTTCAATCTTTTCTGTTCAAGGGACACGAAAGAGTTAGTGTATATATTTGCTTATTACTAATTTTCCCTCAACTGTAATTTTGTTCAAAAAGGAGGAAAGTGTCTGGATAAAAGTTCTGTATGTTGACATTCTATTAGTGTTATGTTTTTTATGAATTCCCATGTATTATAAAGTAACAATATAAATTGAATTGGCAAAGTCTGTATTTCTTGTCTCTTTGCACTATGACCACAGGTATTGTATATGATACTTAATGAGTGAACTGCTAAATCAATTCTGTTAACCTCTAACATGCAAAATATCAGATGAAAAGAAGTTGATTTTCAGTTATATATTCAACATATAAGCTGAAATATGTGTCTTGTGTTCATATCTGGGCAATTATAGGTTGTTATAACATGATGTTTTTTTGATAATGTTTGAGAAACTTGGGTAACAATTTCATATCCTCAATAATATGCTTAAGCCATCAGAAAAAAGAAGAATATAACAGTTGCCTCATTTTGATAAGGAAAGTTACATGACTCCAATGCTAAATCAAACACAATAACATTACTAACATTAATATCATTCAAGTCCAATTGCAAATAATTAAACATAATAAGATTAGTTCCAAATTTCTCCTTACATTTTGACAGTCATTAGCTTACACACAAATAGCCACAGTAGGCTCTTCCTAATTTTTACATCAATAACCTTCATTAGCTTACATCTTCCTAACTTTTACATCAAAAACCTTCAAATATTATCAACAAAAGTATACATTTTTAAGCCCAAGGTTAACTCAAAAACTGACTACTAAATAACCCAAAAATCAGGCACCAACAACCATCTTCATGCAGCGACAGTAACCCAAAACATAGGCACCAACAACCATCTTCATGTAGAGACAATAAGGACAACCACAAGCAAAAACAAAGCTCCAAGCAACCCATAGAGCACATGTCTCTCTTTCTTATAGCTGGACAATAATTTCGAAATGTCAATTAGCTGACTTTGTAAATCACCTTCATATTGAACAACTTCGGTGAGCTGCTCTACCAGATATTTTTCATTTGCACGACAAGCTTTCAAATCAATAATAAGGTTCTTATTTTCAGCCTCTGTTTCATTGAGTTTGTTCCAAATCCTAGGAATAATTTCTTTCCCCTTCTTACATAAAGAAGGATCAATCCACTCAAAAAACCGACAAGCAAGTCCCATCTACAAAATCAACAAAATCAGATTTCTATTTACTAATAAATAGATTATAAATACTCATCAAGTATTCATAAAAGAATAAAAAAAATTCTTACAGACAATGGGCTCCAATAAGCACATCCATAAAATTGGCGCCCCAAATTTCGTACAGTCCAAGCGGTCTTCAATTGAGCCAATTTTCCACAATAGCAGTATTTGGGATGATCGGAAGCACCAGATTGGGTGGAACGTGCAGGTTGCGTACGTTGAGTTGAGTGTAATGTGCAATTAGAGGTGGAATAACTTTGATTAAAACTAGCTTGTTGAGACATATTGAGGCAGTATGATATTACTAAGAAGAAGAACCAGTTGGGTGGATGGGTGAAGATGAAAGAAACAGATAAATGCTATATGTAAGGAGGAGGAGGAAGAACCAGTTGGGTGGAGATGGGTGAGAATGAAAGAAACAGATAAATGCTATAAGTAAGGAGAATAAGGATCAATTGGCGCCAAATCTCCCGCTCAATCTTCGGTCGCTGCCTTTGCTACACAGCGGTCATACGTCAATCGATTACACCAGACGTGCCGATTACTTCTTATTGTATTTGATCTCTACATCCGATTGATCGCTGCGCCTTCGCCAAACGACGCCGTGCTGAACTTTTGAATCTCACCTGTTGAACCAATGGATTGCGAGGTGTCGGCAAGGGAAGTCTCAACCGACCGATGGTCTTGAGTTATCAACTTCATCCTAACTGAACCCTTATAAGTTACTGTTATTAAAAGTAAATTTATTAGTGTAAAAAATTTAATGTATTTATATTATAATTTATATTTACCATAATTAATTCTAAAAAATTTACTTAAAACAAAACAACGACGAATTTTATCTCTCGCAAAAAAACATTTGAACAATAATATGTAATCACGCACACTACTGTACTCTGTTTTTTTTTGAAACAAGCACAGTACTGTACTTCAAATAAATAAAGTTAAGTTTTTTTTATTTTTTCTTATGGTTTAGTAATTAACTAATTAAAAATAAAATTAAATAATCCAAAAGTCTTTCTTAATTAAAGCCCTCCCAAATTGTTATTTAACTGAATATTAAATACAATACCAAAAAATAAAGTTACTTTAAATTAATCTCCAAAAGACTTTTTTGGATTAATATTATATACTTAAAATAAATTTTAATTATAGTGTAAAGTTATTTACTTTATAGTTTATTAAAATAAATAGTTGATATTGTAAGTTACTTAAAAAGTGTTATTAAAATTAAATTTATTATTGTAAAAAATTTAAGGTATTTATATTCACCACAATTAATTCAAAAAAAATTATTTAGAACAAGATAGCGACCAATTTTATCCGTCGCAAAAAACTTCTGAATAATGATATATAGTGAGTAATAATTCTTCACTAAATAGATTTTTTCCTCATAAATTTTCATCATAAATTGGCTCCAAAAATCTTTCTATCGCCCCAATTTTGCGAGAAAAAAATATAAATTGTAAATGATGTTTCTTTCGCTAATAACTATATTGTCACTATACTTTTTTTCTTCACTGTTCCTTCGTTAAACAACTCCTCATGTGAAGGAATAAATTCCTTCACAAAATTTCCTTCGCTAGAGGCCATTTTTGGTGTAGTGATTTACAAACTAGAAAGTAAACTAGATTTAACTAAATCTAAGTCATTCTAGCTCAACCGTTCCAGATTTCTAACTTTGGAATCGGTTAAAAGATAAAGCTAGCTAGATTTAGAAAAATCTAGTTAACACACTTTAAATATCAACTATTGCACAAAATGAACGGTTAAAAATTAACATTTATGCAATACTAGCCAATATATATATATATATATATATATATATATATATATATATATATATATATATATATATATATAAAACAAGAAAAAGACACAGATCTGAAGAGATCTTACAGCTTTACACGATATGGCCTATCGAACGGCTTTTGACGTCTTTAAAGTCGATTTCCACCGGTAAAAACTTGATATGTCAAAGTTTATATGTATATGAGGGTTTACATGTGAGATTTACATGTTTAGAAGCAAGATTTAAGCTGTTTGACACTGCATGGGTTGCATTTCTCTCTCCTGAGCCCTTTTCTCTCTCTTCTCTCTTATCAAATGGCTGGTGGGGGATGATATTTATAGGCCCAGTCTTCCGCAAGTACACCTGCAGAAGAACTGGGTGGACCCTACTGTAAGACCCCAACTTATTAATAAATAAAATTAAATTTCCTCTATTTATTATTTTGGAATAGAAATGGTTGATTTGATTAATGTGGTTAGTTATGGGTAAAATGCACAAATATTTCAAATAAGCAAGTGGTTATAAAATATTCATTTTTGGTCGGTGAATATTCGTTTGGTCGTGGAATATTCTTGCTGTCGGGAAATATTCGTACCACGGCGCAGCCTTGTGTGGGCCCCATAACGAAAAGCGATTGGATGAAGAAAACGATAAGTATAAGTTGTTTATAATTAACGGCGTAGTTGTTACCGTTAATACTGTTGGAATACCTGGTGGTTAAAATACAGTAGCACACTGTATTGCACCAATTATTGATTCTTACGAAGGAAGGCACTACTCAATAATTGTTACAGTAGTTACTGTTCAATATTTTATTTTATTGATTCAATAATTGCTGCATTGATATTTTATATTATTGTTATTTCAATAATTGTCACTGCACAGTATTTTCCATTATCAGATCAATAATTCATATTATTTGAATAATATTATTAGATAACATTATTCGCAATGTCTAAAAAGTTCTGTCTAAGGAGAGGTTTGGCCATCTAATTGCGCGCCAGTAAGGATAAATTCTTATTGGAAAGCCCCCTCTTTCTTGGAAACGGCCTGGTTGTCATAAATGTGATTCTGTAATATTATTTGTGAATAATTAATTATTGATTCATATGATAAGTAAATATTTATTTTATGTGGATATAAATGAGGGATATATTTTTGTGGTTAAAATTAAAAGGAGTTAATGTTGAGGTTTTTATCAGTATTTCTGTCGGAATGGAGGTATTAAAAATCAGGGGTTTTGAGATATTTTGCGGGGGTTATAGTTTTTAATCCGACCGTTGGATCGTAGTAATTTTTGGATATGTTATACATATATAAGTTGAGTATATGTCCACAAATTTTGAACCGTTAAAAATGAACGTATGATTTATTATGAATTTTACGAGATGACTGGTTCAGAAATTGTTAAATTTTCGGAGTTTATCATTTTGGTGGAAAATTCTAGAATTGGTGGGCCCCACTCTTGGTTGGTGAAGAAATGTGCTAAAATTTTTATTCAAATGTGATAGGCTTAAATAGTAGCAGGTAAAACCATCAGGTTGCAGGTTAAGTCTACTTCGGCGTGCTAACATTTTCCTATAAATAGAGGGCTAAGTTAGAATTGAAAATCACACCAGAAACAAGTTTTCTCTCTTTCTCTCTCTAGATTATTGAGTGTATTTTGTGAGTATTTAGATACTTTGAGAGTTTCTATTCATCAGAGCAAGTTTCTTTCAGCCTTATACCGGTATTCCGACCAGAAGTACTGATATTTTGAGGTAAGGGATATTATCTTCTTCTTAAATGATATTTTCTTCAATATCATTATGCCGAAATATTGATATGAATTTTTTTTATCAAATTTGGAACTTTTTGTGTCGGGGTTACTATTCACGTATACGTTACTATTCACGTATACGGCACTATTCACGTATACGGCACTATTCACGAATACGGCACTATTCACCGAAAAATAAAATTTTCCCTTTTTGTCCAAGATATCTATTATGGTTGCTATCTTTGATTGTATCCATGTTTTGATCTTTATTTTTGAATTCTGCTTCACAATTGATTATTATGAAGTATTATTGATCTTGGATAAACTGTTATACGAATCCCTACTATTTGTCCTTCTGTCTCACTGGATTCATTTTTTTAAGATATTTTTCATCATCCTCAGTCCTAAATGATAATATTACTGAATATCTTTGGCCTGTAGTGCAAAGATGAATGATTAACTGATGAATATCTTTGGCCCGTAGTGCAAAGATGAACATGTGTTGAGATGAACATGACCGACTGGTGATACAAATGAATATCTTTGACCTGTAGTGCAAAGATGAATATTTGGTTAAAGATGATTATTAATTGATGTTACAGGGATAAAATATTGATGATGGACTTTTAAATCTTAGAAGATAGTAGAATTCATTCTCTACTTGACTCTTCTAATGGTTTGCTGTTTCCGCTGCAGTTGTTGATCTAAAACTTGTTGTCGATTATATTCTATCAGATTTTTCCCTGTTGAATACTAATGATAATTTGTTGTATATTATCTTAGTCATAATATTCTTTACTGGGCTAGTTGAGCTCACCCTTTTCCTTTTTTTCCATTTTTCTTCTTAGGAGGTCAGAACATAGCAGGATCTAGTCGGGGTATGGAGTGATGATTTTAGAAAGATGTTTTAGCAGTCCTTACTATTTCTTTAAAATAGTGTTTGAATAATTGTAATGAGGACTTATTCAAGTGTGGATATTGTCTAGAAGACAATATTTATATTTAAACTCACAGTATGTGTTGTCGTATTTTGCACGACAATTGTATTAGTGAAGTTGTAGTTTGCTTTTTGTACCATGTATTTGGCGACTCAGAATGGGTGTTGTATACCTATTTTGGGGGCGTCACAGTTGGTATCAGAGCTTAGGGATATGATCCCTGGCTGAGACGTGAGACAAGAACTAGGAGGGGACAGACGGGAAATTCTTTCGCTAGTATGACCTGACTAAGTTTATTTAGTGTTTATTTGGTCGGTCAGAGTATAGGGATAATATATGGCATAACTATTAACCCTTATTTTATGGTAGTATTTAAGAATGGCAGCTGAGAACGTTAATAATGGAGTAAATCAGATCGTGGAGACACCTTTGATCACCACCCAGGGGAACGTGCAACAGGAAGGCAATATTCCTCCTGTAAACAACGTTACCGAGCAAACTATGAATGATGGAATGTTTAGGAGCTTTTTACAGTTTATGTAAAATCAGACGAGGGAGACTCGTGTGCAGAATACGGGTGGAAATGATAACAACGCGCGGTTTGTCACAGCTAAGCAGTTCAAAGAATTGGGACCACCAGAATTTAAGGGAAAGCCAGATCCGATCATGGCGGAAACGTGGGTCAAGCAAATTACCAAGATATTTGATGTCTTGGGATGCACGGAGGAACAGAAGGTTCCATTCGCCACATTTATGTTCCGCGGTGAGGTAGACTACTGGTGGGAGTCTGTGAAGCGTACCCAGCCTGACGCACTCAACATGTCCTGGGAAACATTTCAAAAACTGTTCAATGACAAGTACTTTCCTGAAAGTATTCGTCATATGAAGGAGGTAGAGTTTATTAGACTAGAACAAAACAACATGACGGTGTCCCAGTACGAGGCGAAGTTTGCAGAGTTATCCAGGTTTGCACCTCATTTGGTCGAAAATGAGGAACGAATGACAAGGATGTTTCTGAGAGGTCTAAAATCTGAGATTCGGCAATATCTTATCTCTCATAAATTTTCTTTATATTCAGATGTTGTAAACAGGGCTCAATTATTAGAGCGAGATAATGAGTATGTGCAACCGAGGGACCACAACCAAGGTCATACCGGTGACAGCAGTCATCAGAGCGATGATAACCAACGAGAAGGGAAAAATACGAACAAAGGCGATAACCACTTGGGTGGTCATCGTGGCCATGATAATAGGAGAGGTGAGTCAAGTGGAAATTTCAGAAAGAGGAGATTTAACAATGACGGGAAGACATCAGCAGCTGCACCAGCACCAACAACAAATTCTAGGGGAAGAGAACGACCTCCAGTTATATGTTACAAATGCGAGAAAGAGGGACATATCAGCCCAAACTGTCCACAACAATCCAAGGTATGTTACAACTGTGGAAAGGAAGGCCACATAGCTAGGGATTGTTCTGTAGCAAAACCAAGTTCAACGGGGATGGTGACTCCATTGGCTGTCCCGGATAAGTCAAAATTAGCGGTTCCTGGAAGAGCGTTTGTCGTGACTGGCCAAAACGTGAGGAACCCGAACGAGGTGATCACGGGTAAGCTAATCATAAACTCTTGCAAAGTTTATACCTTATTAGATACCGGTTCTACCCATTCTTTTATCTCTCCTGCTTGTGCTCAACGTTTAAACTTGACTCCGGAGAAATTGGACTTTGACTTATCTATTGAAACTCCGTCGGGTGAAACCTTCGTTACATCTACAGTTTATAAATCTTGCATGATCCAAGTTGGCACTATCACATTACCTGTTGATCTTATCTCTTTAAAGATACTTGCTTTTGATGTGATTTTAGGATTTGATTGGTTAACCACTCATCATGCTAAAATTGATTATTTTCGTAAGGTTGTTAGTTTTCATATTCCTAACCAACCTGTCATACGAATTCAAACTACTAAACCACTAAAATCAATCACTATCATATCAAGCCACAAAGCTATTCGTTTATTGAAAAACGGATGTCAAGCTTTCTTAGCCCATGTTATGGATTTCAACAAAGACAAGTCAGATTTGAATAATATTTCTATTGTTAGAGAATTTCCCGATGTATTTCCTGAAGAACTTTCTGGTCTACCCCCAGAACGTGAAGTTGAATTCTTTATTGACCTTGAACCCGGTACAAAGCCCATTTCTAAAATCCCATATCGAATGGCTCCTATTGAACTTCAGGAGTTAAAAGTCCAATTATAGGAGTTATTAGACATTGGTTTTATTCGTCCTAGTACATCTCCTTGGGGTGCTCCTGTTTTATTCGTAAAGAAGAAAGACGAGAGTATGCGACTTTGTATCGACTATAGGGAATTGAACCATGTCACCATCAAGAATAGGAATCCGCTACCTCGCATTGATGACCTGTTTGACCAGTTGCAAGGAGCACAATTCTTTTCAAAGATCGATCTTCGTTCTGGATATCATCAGCTGAAGATTAAAACTGAGGATATTCCAAAGACTGCCTTCAGAACTCGGTACGGGCATTATGAATTCTTAGTCATGTCTTTTGGATTGACTAATGCTCCTGCTGCTTTCATTGATATGATGAATCGTGTATTCAAAGAATATTTAGATCAGTTCGTTGTTGTCTTTATTGATGACATCCTCATCTATTCCAAAAGCCGTGAAGATCATGAGCGCCATTTGAAGCTGGTACTACAAAGGTTTCGTGAAAATAAGCTATATGCCAAATTGAAGAAATGCGAGTTCTGGCTTGAGGAAGTAGTATTCCTTGGGAACGTGGTGTCAAAACATGGAGTATCTGTTGACCCGGCGAAGATTGAAGCCATACAAAGTTGGGAGCAACCGAAGTCGGTGACCGAAGTACGTAGCTTTTTGGGCTTAGCTAGGTATTATTGGAGATTCGTGGAAGGATTTTCTAGAATCGCTACTCCGTTAACTCAGCTGACTCGGAAGGATATAAAATTTGGTTGGAGCGAGGATTGTCAGAAGAGTTTTCAAGAACTCAAGAGGAGACTCATTTCAGTACCTGTTCTGATAATACCATCTGGTTCGGATGGATTTGTTATCTACAGCGATGCTTCAGGTAAAGGGTTAGGATGTGTTCTCATGCAACATGGGAAAGTCATAGCCTATGCCTCGCGACAACTCAAAGAATATGAGAGGAATTATCCTACTCATGATTTGGAGTTGGCAGCAGTCGTTTTTGTGTTGAAGATTTGGAGACACTACCTGTATGGGGAGAAAATCTATACGGATCATAAAAGCCTCAAATATTTCTTCACCCAAAAGGAACTCAACATGCGGCAACGACGTTGGCTTGAGCTGTTGAAAGATTACGATCATACCATCCAATATCATCTTGGAAAAACGAACGTAGTAGCTGACGCATTGAGTAGAAGATCATACGCGGGTACGAGTGCAATGGTGTTAACACAAAGGCCCATTTTGTATGATTTGCAAAGGATAGAGATAGAGATGAAGGCTCCAAGTACCCACATGATGATATTAAATATACGAGTAGAATCGACTTTAATTGATAAAGTTAAAGCCGCTCAAGCTACGGACATAGAGCTGATGCGTATGAAGAAGAAAGTGCAAGAAGGTGCTATTCCAGAAGCAAGAATCGATGAAGAAGGAATACTTCGAGTTAACTCCAGACTTTGTGTTCCTAACGATTTTGACTTGAAGCATAGAATAATGATGGAGGCGCACAACACACCGTTTGCAATCCATCCTGGGAGTACCAAAATGTATCACGATCTTTGACATACATTTTGGTGGAGCAATATGAAAAGAGAGATCGCGGAGTTTATCTCGAGGTGTTTAACTTGTCAACGTGTAAAGGCGGAGCATAAAGTGCCAAAGGGTCCATTGCAACCACTTGAGATCCCGAAATGGAAGTGGGAATACATTACCATGGATTTCGTTACAGGTCTTCCCAAGGTTTCTCAAGGCATAGATGCAATTTGGGTCATTGTTGATAGATTAACCAAGTCTGCCCATTTCTTGCCTATACGTGAGACTTATTCCCTTGAACGTCTTGCTAGTATGTACGTGAATGAGATTGTGAGATTGCATGGCATGCCAGTATCCAAAGTTTCGGATCGTGACCCAAGATTCACTTCACGATTTTGGGTTAGCTTGCAGAAAGCTATGGGCACGGATTTACGATTTAGTTCAGCATACCATCCTCAAACGGACGGGCAATCAGAGAGGACTATTCAAACCCTTGAAGATCTATTAAGACTCTGTGTTCTAGATTTCAAAGGAAGTTGGGATAAGTACTTGCCACTGGTGGAATTCTCCTACAACAACAGTTATCAGGCAAGTATAGGTATGGTTCCATTTGAAGCCTTATATGGATGAAAGTGTCGTTCTCCAGTATGCTGGGACGAGGTGGGTGAAGCAACATTGTTGGGACCAGAATTGGTACGCATAACTACAGAGAAGATCCAAACAATTCGACAACGTATACAAACGGCACAGGATCGACAAAAGAATTATGCGGATCTTCATCGAAAGGATGTAGAATTCCATATTGGGGATCATGTATTGTTACGTGTTGCACCATGGAAGGGAGTTACAAGATTTGGGAAGAGAGAAAAGCTCAATCCACGATTTGTCGGTTCATTTGAGATTCTTGACCGAATAGGAAATGTGGCCTATAGACTCGCATTACCTCCAAGCATGTCTCGTGTTCATAATGTTTTTCACATATCTTTGCTTCGTAAATATGTGAAAGACCCGAACCACATAATTGAGTTAGAACCAGACGAGATAACCAAAGATTTAACGTACAATGAGGCACCTGTTAAGATCTTGGATAGGAAAGAGCATGTTCTACGCACGAAGGTTATACCACAAGTTAAGGTTTTATGGAGAAACCATGCTATTGAAGAAATGACCTGGGAGTTGGAATCAGAAATGAAAGCGAGGTATCCTCACCTTTTTGAAACACCAGGTATGTACGTCAATTTCGAGGACGAAATTTCATAAGGAGGGGAGGTTGTAAGAGCCCAACTTATTAATAAATGAAATTAAATTTCCTCTATTTATTATTTTGGAATAGAAAGGGTTGATTTGATTAATGTGGTTAGTTATGGGTAAAATGCGCAAATATTTTCAAATAAGCAAGTGGTTATAAAATATTTATTTTTGGTCGGTGAATATTTGTTTGGTCGTGAAATATTCTTACAGTCGGGGAATATTCGTACGACGGCGCAGCCTTGTGTGGGCCCCGTAACGGAAAGCGATTGGATGAAGAAAACGACAAGTATAAGTTGTTTATAATTAACGGTGTAGTTGTTACCGTTAATACTGTTGGAATACCTGGTGGTTAAAATACAGTAGCACACGGTACTGCACCAATTATTGATTCTTACGAAGGAAGGCACTACTCAATAATTGTTACAGTAGTTACTGTTCAATATTTTATTTTTTTGATTCTATAATTGCTGCATTGATATTTTATATTGTTGTTGTTTCAATAATTGTCACTGCACAGTATTTTCCATTATCAGATCAATAATTCATATTATTTGAATAATATTATTAGATAATATTATTGGTAATGTCTAGAAAGTTCTGTCTAAGGAGAGGTTTGGTCATTTAATTGCGCGCCAGTAAGGAGAAATTCTTATTGGAAAGCCCCCTCTTTCCTGGGAACGACCTGGTTGTCATAAATGTGATTCTATAATATTATTTGTGAATTATTAATTATTGATTCATATGATAATGAAATATTTATTTTATGTGGATATAAATAAGGGATATATTTTTGTGGTTAAAAATGAAGGAGTTAATGTTGAGGTTTTTATCAGTATTTTTGTCGGAATGGAGGTATTAAAAATCAGGATTTTTGAGATATTTTGCGGGGGTTATAATTTTTAATCCGACCATTGGATCATGGTAATTTCTGGATATGTTATACATATATAAGTTGAGTATATGTCCACAAATTTTGAATCGTTAAAAATGAACGTATGATTTATTATGAATTTTACTATATGACTGGTTCAGACATTGTTGAATTTTCGGAGTTTATCATTTTGGTGGAAAATTATAGAATTGGTGGGCCCCACTCTTAGTTGGTGAAGAAATGTGCTGAAATTTTTATTCAAATGTGGTAGGCTTGAATAGTAGCAGGTAAAACCATCAGGTTGCAGGTTAAGTCTGCTTCGGCGTGCTAACATTTTCCTATAAATAGAGGGCTAAGTTAGAATTGAAAATCACACCAGAAACAAATTTTCTCTCTTTCTCTCTCTAGATTATTGAGTGTATTTTGTGAGTATTTAGATACTTTGAGAGTTTCTATTCATCAGAGCAAGTTTCTTTCAGCCTTATATCGGTATTCCGACTAGAAGTACTGATATTTTGAGGTAAGGAATATTATCTTCTTCTTAAATGATATTTTCTTCAATATCATTATGCCGAAATATTGATATGAACTTTTTATCAAATTTGGAACTTTTTGTGTCGGGGTTACTATTCACGTATACGGCACTATTCACGAATACGACACTATTCACCGAAAAATAAAATTTTTCCTTTTTGTCCAAGATATCTATTATGGTTACTATCTTTGATTGTATCCATGTTTTGATCTTTATTTTTGAATTATGCTTCACAATTGATTATTATGAAGTATTATTGATCTTGGATAAATTGTTATACGAATCCCTACTATTTGTCCTTCTGTCTCACTGGATTCATTTTCTTTAAGATATTTTTCATCATCCTCAGTCCTAAATGATAATATTACTGAATATCTTTGGCCTGTAGTGCAAAGATGAATGATTAACTGATGAATATCTTTGGCCCGTAGTGCAAAGATGAACATGTGTTGAGATGAACATGACCGACTGGTGATACAAATGAATATCTTTAGCCTGAAGTGCAAAGATGAATATTTGGTTAAAGATGATTATTAATTGATGTTACAGGGATAAAATATTGATGATGGACTTTTAAATCTTAGAAGATAGTAGAATTCATTCTCTACTTGACTCTTCTAATGGTTTGCTGTTTCCGCTGCAGTTGTTGATCTAAAACTTATTGTCGATTATATTCTATCAGATTTTTCCCTGTTGAATACTAATGATAATTTGTTGTATATTATCTTAGTCATAATATTCTTTACTGAGCTAGTTGAGCTCACCCTTTTTTTTTGTTCTATTTTTCTTCTCAGGAGGTGAGAACATAGCAGGATCTAGTCGGGGTATGGAGTGATGGTTTTAGAAAGATGTTTTAGCAGTCCTCACTATTTCTATAAAATAGTGTTTGAATAATTGTAATGAGGACTTATTTGAGTGTGGATATTGTCTAAAAGACAATATTTGTATTTAAACTCATAGTATGTGTTGTCGTATTTTGCACGACAATTGTATTAGTGAAGTTGTAGTTTGCTTTTTGTACCATGTATTTGGCGACTCAGAATGGGTGTTGTATACCTATTTTGGTGGCGTCACACCTACAGCCTCAAAGTTCGTGCACCTCGATCGACGCGCAGTCTGCTGAAACTTTCATAACTTGCAATCTGGGAATCCTAATGACATAGGGCTTTCCCTTTTTCCGAATATGGGAAGATGGGTCCATGGCCGAATTGGCATCTTCGGGTCTTCGCAGGTAATCCGTTGAGCTATTTTGCATAGTTTGCACTCGGAAGTGCTGCAATTGCTCTTTGTGACTATATCTATAGTTGTAGTATGGTTGTTGACGTTGTCTTGTCAAAATGACCTTTTTGCCCTCCCGAGGTTTTCTTCAGGGTTGCTGGGGCTTTTGACCGTCTCTCGGGGTTGTTTTTGGGATTTGATTGCAGCCGATTCTATTCTTCCTCAGGGTCGTCTTCGAGGTTGATTTGATATCCCCGATGATGTTTTCGAGGTTTGATTTGATATAGTTTCTCTGGGGTTATCTCCAAAATGAATGTGTGAACTTCTTGGATTTTCTCAACAGTGAGAAAAGACACTTTTACTCTTCCTGCATGGATTAGTAATAAGAAAATAAAATTTTGAGTGTCTACAATATATATATAAATTTATCGTCATACTTTGCAACGTTACTCCTAATATAATAGTATTTATGCTTTATATGTCGACTCAAAGTATTAGTTAATTGTCCACTTCAAAAAAGAAAAAGGACGGATGTGGAGAATAAAATAATATGTCTTGACTTATTATCAATGAAAACTAGGAGAAAATATTGTTGTAACTTAATTAATAATACAAGCTACTGATAAAAAAAATATAGAGAAAACTTAGAAAAGATGGAACATAATATAAACACGTGCATTGTACTCTATCTGTTCTAAATTATATGATCATTTATATTAATTTTAAAAAATTAATTTGAAATATTTTTAAACTTAAAATTGAGATGACTTATTAAAAATTATGAAACAATAAAATTTACAGTAAGTAATACTTATTAAATAGTTTATAATATTCATATATCATTCAATTGATTAAAATTAAAAAAATTTATGTCGATTTTGAATTTAAAAATGTAAGATCCCAACTTTTATAAAGATGAATTTTCTATAAATATCATTTTTGAATATTATAGAGTTAATTTGATATAATGTTATAGTTGTGGGTAATATTTATAAATTTTGCAAAGTACGCAAGTTGTTATATAATATTCGATTGGTCGGAAAATATTCGTTTTAACAGGGAATATTCGTACAACGGCACAATTATTGGTGGACCCCACAACGAAATTATTGTCGGATTGAGAAAACGATAAAAATATTTTATTAAAAATAACGGCGAAAGTTTTACCATTGATACTGTTGAACTACTCGGTAGTAAAAGTACAGTAATACGTGTGGTTGCATAGTAGCACGAGGTATTGATTATTAATGCTTATGTAAGAAGACACTCAGTTTGATTCAATTATTGTCAGTTAGTAATATGAATTATTTAGCGATAATGAAGTTTTATTTTATTCGTATTATTAACGTAATTGAACATAAACATCTTTTTATATAAAACAGAATACTTTATTAAAGTTATTCTATAAATAGAATATATTATATTTTATTTAAAAGATTTTTCTTTAAATATGGACCGTTAGATTAAAGTAATCAATCTGGACCGTTCATGGATTAGTTACTATGCATTCTATTTTTCTATAAATAGCAGCTCATTCCTTCATTATTTCTTACGAATTCACTGAACTCTAGAGAGAGAAACTATAGAGAGAGAGAGAAAAAAAGTATTCTGCAACTTACCTACTTCCTTATTTCAGTTTTTCTTTAAAACGGTAAGGGTTGTTATTCTTTCTTATTCATGAAGAGAACTTTTGTTATTCCATTTCTTATTATTCTGTTGGAATAACCTGTATACGCGGTCTACCCTATACTTGGTGACATTCTTTTGTTATTCTGTTGGAACATCCTGTCTGTGTGTTTTACACCGGACCTTGTTCCGTTTTTATTGTTATTATTTTGTTGGAACATCCTGTCTGTGTGTTTTACACCGGACCTGGTTCCATTATTTATTATTCTGTCAGAATATCCTGTCTGTGCGTTTACGCCGGACTTGGTTCCATTATTTATTATTCTGTCGGAATATCCTGTCTGTGCGTTTTACACCGGACCTGGTTCCATTATTTGTTATTCTGTTAGAATAACCTGTCTGTGTGGTCTATCGCATGCCAGGTGATTTCTTTTGTTATTCCATTCTTTATTATACTCAGTTGGTTAAGTTTTAATTTCTATACTCCATGAAATTAGTGGAATAACCTTGATAATTGTGGTTCATCCAATATCTTTTCATGAAAATATTCTTCTAAGCATTCTTTAATTTTACTCCACAAAGCAGTATCATGTTGACAATTTGGACGTTGTTAATTCTTGGATAAATTAATTCTTGAACTTGTTTTATTGAATTCTTATATCATTGTCATCATCCTCATGTTTATAAATTGTTGAAAGTCATCTATGGCATGTAATGCATAGATGGACTTGGTATGATTATAACCAGGGATTATTCGGTGTAATCATGACTGTAATGTTACAAATGAAGTGGCAAAAGTCCTCATTGGCCCGTAGTGCATTGATGGACAGTTGTTGGCATGATCATGACCATTAATGAATACACGAATATCATTGGCCATAGTGCAGGGGTGATTCGATGATGTGGATTATTTTATTTAGATGAGTCCCAGCGATAACAGTGTTGAAAAACCTTTTAAATCATAGAAGATAGTAGATTTTATTTTCTACTTGACTCTTTTAATGGATTGCTTGTTCCGCTGCAGTTAAACTTGATGTTCGTTATATTTTATCAGTTTAACACTGTTGAAGGCTAATGATAAATTATTCTGCATTATCTTAGTCATAATATTTCTTACTGGGCTAGTTGAGCTCACCCTTTCTTTCACTGTTCTCTTCAGGAAATGAGAATATAGCTGGGACAAGTCGAGGAACGGAGTGATGGACCAGATGATAGTATTAGTAGTCCTCACTATTCTATTAAATAGTGTGACAATAATTGTAATGAGGACTCCTTTTGAGTTTGTATAGTCTCTAGTAGACAATAATTGTATTCAAACTCACAGTTATGTTTTGTCGTATTGTACACAACAGTTGTATTAGTAAGTTGTATTTGTATTCTGTACCATGTATCTGACGACCCAAGATGGGTGATGTATACCTAATTTTAGGGGCGTCACAAAAAACACCTTAAGTTGATTTTAAAAAATCAACAATAATCAAATAATATACAACGGATAGAGTAATATTTTTTATTGTTTATTTTTATAAGAATTTCAATTTAATACTGAAAAAAATCATTAATTCAAACCCTAGAAATAATCTACCAATTAAATTATAGTTCTTTGCATTAATATCATTGGATCTGGGAATTAAGAATCTTATGATGAAAATTATTTTATGATGATCACCTCCACCGAGTATATTTTTAACGTGTTTGAGAGTTTGGATAGAAAGTAAGGTAGGAAAAAAATTCCGGTCACTATTGAAGAAATAATGGTAAATCATGCAAAAGAATTTGTTTTGTAAACTACATGAATTCATGATTTTTTAGTTTCTATAATTTTTTACAAATTAAAATTAATAAATCAAAATAAAGCTCTTTAGTCTTTACAGCAAAAAAAAATGAAATATTGTTATTGTACAATAATCTACCCACCTCGGCCGCGGCCCAGGCCCACTAATGAATACCAATACATGGTCCATGACTTGTAGCTAGCTTCCACACGTCTAATATATAGGGTCCTTTACACTAATATACAATATTTAAAAAGTAATTACAAAAATAAAACATACACAACATAATTACAAAAATAAAACATAATCAATATAACGCGCCTAAAATCACGTGTCATTATCCAAGTCAGTTACCCAATTTCATATTTGAAATTAACCGTCCCTAAAATCATGCAACTTTGAAATCGAAACAACAGATCAACGACGGAGAAGACAAAAATACGAAGCCGAAGCCTCAGCCTCTTGTCGCGACTAAACTTGTAATCGGAGAAGACAAAGCCGGTTGTCGCGACGCATCTCTAAGATCGAAAATAGCATACAAAATCAACCGCCATCAAGATCAGTAACCAAATACTGCAGTGATTGTTGAATACAAGATCAACAACAACTTCAATTAAAAAATACTGAGGTATGATAGTTTAAAATTTATAATCATATAGTTACCTATTGTTACTACGAATTACTATATTGGTTACCTTTCTTAAGTTTTTTGCACTTAAAATGGTCACATGGTAAGAATAATGAATGTTTTGATTGCAATATGAATGTTTTAATTGCAAATTGCATGTAAAAATGCAATTGGTTACTGCTTAACATTACATTAGTTACTGTCTAACTATGTCTATTTTACTGTTTAATGCTGGATTGGTTAATACATACTGGTACTAACTAATGTTGCATTGGTTGCTAACTAATAATGATTTGGTTACTGTGTCCATTACATTGGTTACTGACTAATAATGAATTGGCTACTGTGTACCATTGCATTGGTTACTTACTAATAATAACTTTGTTACTGTGTAACATTATAATGGTTTCTGATGAAGACTTGGTTACTGACTAATGCTGAATTGGTTACTGCTTAACATTACATTGGTTACTGTCTGACTATGTTTATGTTACTGTTTAATGCTGGATTGGTTAATGCATAATGGTACTAACTAATGTTGCATTGGTTACTGACTAATAATGATTTGGTTACTGTGTACCATTACATTGGTTATTGACTAATAATGAATTGGCTACTGTGTACCATTGCATTTGTTACTGACTAATAATGACTTTGTTACTGTGTAACATTATAATGGTTACTGATGAAGAATTGGTTACTGATTAATGCTGAATTGATTACTGCTTAACATTACATTAGTTACTGTCTGACTATAATATGTAATTGTTACTGACTTGGTTACTGACTAATGATGACTTGGTTACTGTGTAACATTATATTGCTTACCAGCTAACATAGATTATTGACTAATAATGAATTGGCTACTGTGTACCATTGCATTGGTTGTAACATTATAATGGTTACTGATGAAGAATTGGTTACTGACTAATGCTGAATTGGTTACTGCTTAACATTACATTGGTTCCTGTCTGACTATAATATGTAATTGTTACTGACTTGGTTACTGACTAATGATAACTTGGTTACTGTGTAACATTATATTGGTTACCGGCTAACATAGATTATTGACTAATAATGAATTGGCTACTGTGTACCATTGCATTGGTTACTGACTAATAATGACTTTGTTACTATGTAACATTGTAATGGTTACTAATGAAGACTTGGTTACTGACTAATGCTGACTTAATTACTGCTTAACATTATATTGGTTACCGTCCGACTATGTATATGTTACTGACTAATAATGATTTTGTTACTATGTACCATTGCATTGGTTACTGACTAATAATTACTTTGTTACTGTGTAACATTATAATGGTTACTGATGAATACTTGGTTACTGACTAATGTTAACTTGGTTACTGTTTAACATTATATTGGTTACCGGCTAACATTGATTTTGTCACTTACCATTACTTATTCTGTTGAAAGACAATGGAGATGATTCCAGTTGTACTTTATTTCAACGGCACATGGGCTAATTGTAACCAATACACCAAATTTGAAGTTACTGGCATATTAGTTCCATCAACTATTTCGTTCAAAGAAATGCTAACCAAAATATGCAGTGCATTACGGCTAGACACAAACGCAACAACATTGTCAATAAAATTTTAGATTAGAAGCGACATTCCACCGATCAGTATATCAGACGAAGCAACCTTACAATTCTTTCTGGAAATGAGTAGAAAATCTGATGAACAAGGTAAATTCCCACTGATTGTGGATATTGAACACAGAATGGGACGCACAACGATCTTGCATAACTTGACAAATGTAGAAGAATCTACAATTTACGATGTAATGCCAATCAAATCAACACAAGGGAATTCAGCACTAGTTCCACTAGCAAGCCAATCATGCCAATTTGGAACGCAATATGTTGATCAGCTTGTAATGGAAATTATTGAACAACAACTAGACAGACAACATGACAAATCATACGCAAAAGAACAATATGATGATGTAATATCGGATCCGAATGAACGTGAAGTAAAATTACATCAAACCTACACAGACAAAAAAAATCCTCTCATAAGCTATGAGGCTGCATTCAATCAGAAAAAATAGACAACACAAAGTCCAACGAACAAGTTATAGAGACTTTGTGCTAGTGTGTGTATGCGATGAAAATTGCAGATGGAACATGAGAGCGTCAAGTTTCAGAAAAACCATTATGTTCAAGGTGAGAGAATTCAATGATATCCACACTTGTTCGGTCAATGTATTGTTGGGAGACCACAGACAGGCAAATAGTGAGTTGGTCAGTGAATGCATAATGCAAGAAATAACAAATTTGAAGAAAATATACACACCAACCGATATTGTTGAAGACATGATGTCAGAATATAATGTGTTTATCTCTTACCAAAAAGCATGGAGATCGAAGGAGAAAGTATTGGAAAAGGTGAGAGGAAATCCACACGACTACTCACTCATCCCATCATGGTTACACATGCTGAAGAAAACAAATCCAGGTAACACTTTAAAAACATTTATTGGTTTTACAGCATTAGACAGTAACTAATATGATGTTCCACAGTAACCAAGTTATCATTACACGGTAGAATATTACCAATGTAAATTGTTTACTGATTAGTATTGTATTGGTTACCTTCATGCAACATGCTGGTTACTGAATAATGCATTGATTACCAAACATGTGGTTACCAAGCATTAGTCATTAATATTATTCAGTAACCAAAATAGCATTAGTCAGTAACCAAATAAGCATTATACAGTAAACAATAAACTATTACACAGTAACCAATACACCTTTAGACATTATGCATGTTTAGTTATTAAATCTTCAGACCATTTGTATGCGGTTATTATACATGTTTAGTTACCTTAATACGCATGTTTATTTACTAAATGTAATATACAAGTTGTAAGCAATTAACCACATGAACAGTTATCGATTACTAGTGATTTGGATACAGTATACTACTTGTAATTCTAATGATAGTGCTAATGTTTTATATCAGTTTCCGTCACAGCCCTTGAGTTGGAAACAAATGGTCGTTTCAAGTATCTATTCTTTGCCATTGGAGCATCCATTCAAGCATGGCACCATTGTTTTTCAATCATTGTAATCGATGACACATTCATACAATCAACTTACGGGGGGACATTACTGATAGCAAGCACACAAGATGCAAACCGAAACATTATTCCGATTGCTTTTTCAGTTGTTGACAGCGAAAGGAAATGGTTTTTTAAAAATTTGAGAACTGCTTGTGGAGTTAGGGAAGGTCAATGTATTGTTTCAGACAGGTATGAAGCCATTATACAAGGACTAAATTGTGTGTTTTCGGATATCATGCATGGTTCCTGCACATATCATATACTGAAAAATATAAAAAACAGATTCAAAAAGAAAGGAGAAGAAGTTAAACAGACTTACAACGGGGTTTGTAGAGCTTACACTGTTGAACAATTCAACAAACACATGGCTGAACTTGAATGCATTGATCCTCGAATAAGGACATATCTGGAGGAAGAGGTTAAGTTGGATAGGTGCACCAGGCTCCATGGGACTGTAAGCAGGTACTCAACAATGACTTCAAACACCGTTGAATCTATTAACAATGCAATCAAGTTTATCAGGGATATTCCAGTTGCGACAATGATTGAATGCCTACGTTGTTTGGTTCAAAGATGGTATTTCACAAACAAACAAGCAGCCATATCAACATTCACAACACTTTCCACAACAGCTGAGAGAAAGTTACAATCTAATATCTTTAAATCAAAGATACTTAAGGTAATTAATACTTGATTTAAATTATTGCATCCTAATTTGCATTTGCAATCTACTGACTATTACTAACTTGGTTACTTACTAATGCAAACTTAGTTACTGTGCAACATTATATTGGTTACTGATTATTGCTGAATTGGTTACTGTATAACATTATATTAGTTACTTAATAATGGTTAGTTACTATGCAACATTATATTGGTTACTGTTATGAATTGGTTAATGTGTACCATTACTAATATGCATTTGCAATCTACTGACAATTATTTTATAATGGTAACCATCATCATATAATGGTTGTTGGCTTTTACTGATTTGGTTACTATGTAACATTATACTGACTAACAGTAACTTGGTTACTGGATAAAATTATAATCTTTATTGGTTACATACTAATGCTAACTTACTTAATGTGCAACATTATATTGGTTCTTGACTACTACTGAATTGCTTACTGTGTAATTATATACTGGTTACTATATAATGCATATTTGGTTACTGTGTAACATTATATTGGTTACTGATCAATACTGACTTAGTTACTATATAACATTATAATGTTAATGAGATTTATAATTGTTTCTTTTATATTGGTGGTTACTTATTGACTAATATTGTGTACTAGTTAATTGGTTACTATATATTTGGGATGCAACTCTTGATCATATAATGGTTACTTACAATTGCTTTCTTGGTTACTGTGTAACCATATAATGGTCACTGGCTATTGCTGAGTTGGTTACAATGTAACATTATACTGACTACAGTAACTTGGTTACTGGATAAAATTATAATCTTTATTGCATAATATTACTGACTAATACTGACTTGTTACATACTATTGCTGACTTACCTAATGTGCAACATTATATTGGTTACTGACTACTACTTAATTGCTTACTATGAAATTATATAATGGTTACTGTATAATGCTTATTTGGTTACTGTGTAACATTATACTGGTTACTAATCAATACTGACTTAGTTACTATGTAACATTATAATGTTACTGATATTTATAATTGTTTCTTTTATATTGTTGGTTACTTGTTGACTAACATTGTGTACTAGTTAATTGGTTACTACATATTTGGCATGCAACTGTTAAACTGATTGTATACATTGGGTTTTTTAGGTTGAGACATCAAACTTAGTGATTTTCACTGTTTACGATGTCTCTAAACAGTATATTGTGGACATCGAACAAAAGACATGCACATGCCGTAAATTTCAGTACCATGAGATGCCTTGCCCGCACGCTGCTGCTGTTATGAGCAAGAGAAATTTGAGCTGTTATGATTTTTGCTCAAGAAATTACACTAAAGCAACTTTGGTCGAGACATATTCAGCTTCCATCATGCCATTAAATGACAAAGAAAACTGGGATGTATCAGAAGAAGTAAAAAACATATGTATAAAACCACCCAACACAACCAGCAGGAAGACCAAAAAAAGGGAGGTACAAACACGGATCTGAAATCAAAATTCAAAACAAATGCAGCAGGTGCCAAGAAAGAGGACACAACAGGAAAACATGCAGTAATCCCCCGGTTTTAAGACCACTAAAAAGGGTCTGATATAGTGCAGTTAAATTAAGAGTGTAAATACATGAATGAATTATTGTTTAATTTGAGTAACCATTAAACGATTGATTTGTAAAATTTTTGATTGTGTATAGTAAACAAAATTGTTATTCATTTATATATTTATTTCTGATTTCAATGAAACATTAACAATAACAGTAATCAAATAAATACATAACAGTAACCATAACAGTTTTTAATGGTAACCACATAATTACATAACAGTAACCATAACAGTTACCACCTAATAACATAAAAGTAACCATACCAGTTTTTAACCAAATAATTACATAACAGTAACCATAACAATGTTTAATGTTACCCAAATAATTACATAACAGTAACCATCACAGTAACCACCTAATTTAATAATAGTAACAATACCATTTTATAATGGTAACCACAACATAAACAACATGTATATCCAGCAACATATAATTAAAACGGTATTGAAGATTATGAAACCCATGTATACTCACACATGTACACTTAACATATGAAATATGTTCTGATACAATATTGTAACTATCTGGTTACTATCAAATCATTATCTGGTTACCTATTTATACATGATTGGTTACCAACTGTATATTACAAAATTATAATTGGTTACCATTTTATACATGACAGTAACCATAACAGTAACCATGCCAGTTTTTAATGTAAACCAAATAATTATATAACAATAATCATAACAATGTTTAATGGTACCCAAATAATTACATAATAGTAACCATCACAATAACCACCTAACTTCATAACAGTAACCATACCAGTTTATAATGGTAACCACAACATAAACAACCTGTATATCCAGCAACCTGTAATTAAAAGGGTATTGAAGTTTATGAAACCATGTATACATTACACATGTACACTTAACATATGATATATGTCCTGATACAATCTTGTAACTCTCTGGTTACTATCAAATCATTATCTGGTTACCCCTTTATACATAATTGGTTACTAACTGTATATTTCAAAAAAATTCAACAAACACAACTTAAAAAGATACAAAATACCAACCAACAAACAATATTTCTTTTATTAATGCTAATATTGTCAAATATGTAATCCCATTTACATAAGATCCAATGAACATCAAAAAATCATAAACCATACAAAAATGTTGTGTATAATACCAAAACTTAAAAAAAATACACAACAAAATTAATAAAAACAAAACAACAAAATCCGAACTAATCAAAATCTGGAACAAATCTTCCTGGAAATTCTCTATCAGTATCATAGCCCTCCAACTACTTGTTCCTTGCATGCATATATAGGTTTGTGCACAACTTTTTCCGATACTGCGCAATGGGAAAAGGAATAGGAATCTGATAAAACTTCTGATGAATGACATGCTTAACAAAACAAATTGTGAACATCCCACAATCACTGTAACAACAAACAACATATAAAAAAAATCAAAAATAAAATCAACCTATATGTAATAATTAAAACAATGTACACAATTTAACCCTTACCCCTCTACTTGTTCAGGAACCGTCTCAGAAAATTCCAACTCAATTATATCGTCTTCGTCCTTGTTGCGATACGGGTCACTGATGAAGTCAATGTCAGACCTATCCTTCCAAAAACCAGACTTGCGCAGTAGTATGGGAAGAATGAAGATGTACGGCTCACAAACATCAGATATTTTAGTTTGCATAGATTTCCTTTTTGGTTGTAGAGAATTGTAAACAGTTAGACACCTACGATGCACATCAAAAGTCAACAACAACCAATGGTCCGGTGATGACATTTGAATTGGGAACAACACGTAATCAACGTTCCTCCATGGTGTGTTGACATCCATAAACATCCCATGTATGTATTTAGCAACATCACCCTCCCCAGACAGAACAATTTTGTCACAGTTTTTTTTGTATACTCCTCGAAAAGAGCGGTGATCTTGCTGCGAAACCAATAATCCGTGGTCGTTACCCTTATACGAACACTTTCGGAATGTCTTGCCAGTTTACGGAAATAATACAACGCAACATTGATGTGCTGAGCCAAAAACAAAATTAATATGATATTAACAGTTGTTGGAAAATGCAAGTTTGTGAGGAATGTAACTAAATAATGTAAACATAACTAAAAAACATAATTTTTAAAAAAATACTCACATCGTCGTCTAACCACTGCCCAGGCGTCTTTAATTTATAGAACCACATCTTCGATGATATTGCAATGGATCCAAATACAAAAGAAGACATGATAATATCGTTCTTTCCAGGAAATTTGTCCGTCCTTCAATATAATAACATAATATTAGTATACACACTAACATTAAGAATTGCCGTATTAGTATACACACTACTACAAATCAAACTTCCACATTCTATAATTAACATACTAATCAACCAACTTAATTTTAAACAGTACACTGCTAACCAACAAATATTAAAATCATAACCATAATCAAATAGTAACTAATACATAACTAATAGGTAACCAAAACATAAACTAATATTAACCAGAATATAAAGTAATAGTAACCATAACATTTGTTTAATAGTAACCACACCATTTATTTAATATTAACATTTACTTTATATTTAATATTATGCAGTAACCAAAACAGCATTAGTCAGTAACCAATTAAGCATTATACAGTAACCAATGTAATGTTACACAGTAACCAATACAACATTCGACAGTAACCAATACATCATTAGACAGTAACCAAAAATACAGCATACCAAAATCAGTAAACTAATCAACAACTTAATTTTAAACATTAATCTGGTAACCAAACCATAATCACATAGTAACCGAAATATAACTACTAGGTAACCAAAACATAATCTAATAGTAACCAGAATATAAAATAATAGTAACCATAACATTTATTTAATATTAACCATATGTTACTACAATAATACAAACTTATTTGTTTCATAAAAAACTATAACATTGTTAACAACAAAAAACAAACCTTTTTCTGTTGTTTATTCCAATTTTGAACCATTCTTCAAACAATGTCTCTTTAAATTTTGACGGCATCTCCATGCATGATTTGGGGAATGCACTTAAACGTGCAGGTGTTTGACTAGCAGCACCCACTACAGTAGATGATGAACCAGCCGATCCGAACGCTGCTGTATATGGAGAACGTAAAAAGGCACTCTTTGCAGGTTCACGTACAGGTCTACCACTGGCTTTGTGGACACTCTTCTCTAACTCATCACACTTAGTTATGTCCTGTGTGGTGAGAACCATAAAATCAAGAGCATACCTGCTTGCTGCCTCACTGTTCTTCACCTTTTTCATTTAACATAAAAAGGTAATATATACGATTAGTAACCTAAATAACATAAACTAGTAACCAACTGACTGCACAACAGCCAACAAACTAAAATGAACATGTTATATTAGTAAACTGAATAACATAAACTAGTAACCAAATCATAACTTAATAGTAACCAAATCATAATATAATGGTAACCAAAACACAATATCATAGTAACCAATTCAATATATAATGGTAACCAAAACATAAATAACATTTAAATAAATGATGGCACATAATTATAACACTAACCTTATCAGCATCATACACAACAATTTCTTTTCCAGTACATTGGCTTAATATGTCAAAAGACGGCATGTCATTATTATTGTCAATCTGCGCAAAATAAAGAACCATTTAATAATTAAAACAAAAGACATATATCACATAACAAAACAAACAAATATGTCTAACCTTGACATCTTCTTCATCATCATTATTTTTTTTTTCATCTGGTTCTTCAACCATAATAGCACGTTCAACTTCATTAGCAATCTCAATTACATTCACATCATTATTCTCCACGAATATTGACACATCATCACCAAATTCATGACCCAATTCAATTTCATTCCCACCCTTCTTCTCAACTTCATCCAACGCATCATCACCATCATTATTCTTATTCACTTTTGAACCATAATCAACATCCTCATCAACATGGAACTCCTCCACCATGACATCAACATCCTCATTAGCAGTGTCATCAGCAGCATCATCAGCAGCTTCACCACCTTCACCACCTTCATCGCCTTCATCGCCTTCATCGCCTTCATCACCTTCATCACCTTCATTGTCATCATCGTCATCATCACCAACATTGTCAGAATCGTCATCATCAGAATCACCATCAAGCTTTTTGTCCCCCACGTCTTTGATAACACGTAGCTCATCTCTAATAATGGACCTAAGGTCCCTGCATAACTGGACATGTAAAAGCTGCATTTCATCTTTAATATCAGTTCGCAACTTTCCAAATTCTTTCTTCAATTCAGAAACTTCTTTCTTCAATTCAGACACTTTCTTCTCCAACGGCTTAGACCGTACATCAATTGCCTCTTTCACAACAGATATATCAACACCAATGTTGTCAGCCTTCACTTTTTTGTCTACTTTCTTGTCACCATCCTTCCCATTAAAAAAGTGAAAATCGCCCAAATCAAGCCGATCCTTCTCCTCGGCCGTGGGAATCAAACTGTTTATCCTCAACTGAAAAATAATAAGTATACTTTAGTATATCATCTAACAAATAATGTACAATTAAATTGAAATAAATAGTAAATAAAGAATCATAAAACATAATCAGTAACCAAATACATATGTACAGTTAACCTAATGTATAATAAGTAGTAACCAACTAAATGTATAAATGTAACCAAATGTGTATATTCGGGTAACCAACAACAATGTTATTAGTAACCTGAATGTAATCTAATCAGTAACCGTATTTGAATATTCAATTAACCAAAAACATTGTTATTATTAACATGCATATAAAATAATCAGTAACCAAACGTGTATATAAAGGTAACTAACTACTTTGTTTATAGTAAACTTCACATAATATTTTCATTTATCAAGTATATAACTAAAATTAAAACAACATACCTGTCCAGAACAAAAAACTAATTCATTCAACTTGTCATTTGAAAGTGGCTTCATTAACTCCTTCCATTTAAATAAACGGACATCCGACGGATGCTCGTCATTGCATATACCACGATTTTTGAATGTCGGAATAATTTTAAATATAAAAACCTGGAATACATACGGAAGCCCGTTCAACTTGTACAATTTGGTGTAATGATCCATATAAAAATTGTATGTTGAAACACCATTCTTTCCTTTCCTATAACGCCCCTTCAAAGCATTAGACAAAGAGTACTTTATCATCTCAAAAGCAACTTTCCCCCAAGGAAAACTACTAACATCGCCATAACATAAAAAATTAACCATTGCCCCATCAACGTAATTTTCAGAAAATGTGCACATAATGAAATTAAAGACCAAAAATATCATAGACATCTTAATAGCCTCGTCATCATCATCAAAAACTGCCTTCCTATATATCCTACCTATACTACTACGTGTCACAGCTTCGTCACCAAAAAACTTAGAAATAAGCATATTCTCCATACCTTTATATGGAGTTATATCATCCTCGCCCTTCCATCTCAACCCAGCTATCATACAAAACTCAGGCAAACCGAACCTGACCCTTTTCTCTCCGAACAAAAACCACATTTCACCATCATCCCTCTGGTGAACCTCCCTCACAAGAGCGTGGTGAATAATCTGGGAATACATTTGGTGCTCACCAAACTTAAGAAAATTCCCAAAACATGTTGCCTTAAATTTATCAAGCTGACTCTTATTCAATGTATTTGCAATGATACTGGGGACTTCCATGTCACACCAATATATCACTTTTTCAGTGAATTTTCTGTTGCATTCCTCGTAATAAAGATCCCATAACTGCAAGTAAACAAAATCAGAATTACAAAGTTAACCAACCAATCATATGATAGTAACCAAAACAACATAGACAAGTAACCAATATAGCTTTAGTCAGTAAACAAAAAATCATTAATCAGTAACCAATCCAGCATTAGACAGTAACCAAGACAACATTACACAATATAATAGTTAGACAGCAACAAATAAATCATTAGACAGTAACCAAGACAGTAAGCAAGATAGCATTATACAGTAAACAACATGTTACAATAACATAACCAATGTAAATTGGTTACTTATTAATGCTGTCTTAATTACCTTCATGCAACATGCTGGTTACTGTCTAATACATTGGTTACCAACAATCTTCTTACTAATCATTACTCAGAAATATTATGCAGTAACCAAAACAACATTAGTCAGTAACCCATTCAGCATTATACAGTAACCAATACAATGTTGCACAGTAACCAATACAGCTTTAGACAATATACTGGTTAGACATTAACCAAGACATCATAAGACAGTAACCAAGTCATCATAAGACAGTAACCAAGACATCATTAGACAGTAACCAAGACATCAAAAGACAGTAACCAAGACATCATTAGACAGTAATCAAGACACTCATAAGACAGTAACCAATACATCATTATACAGTAACCAAGACATCATTAGACAGTAACCAAGACACTCATAAGACAGTAACCAATACATCATAAGACATTAACCAAGTCAGTTTTGGTTATCTTCATGCAACATGGTGGTTATTGTCTAATGCATTGGTTACCAATAATGTGGTTACCAAGCATTAATCATTAATATTATGCAGTAACCAATTAAGCATTATACAGTAACCAATTAAGCATTATACAGTAAACAATAACAACATTTAAATTAACACACCTTTAAAATTCGTTGAGTTGGAATTATCTTCTGGATAAGAACTTGAGCTTCATTCTTAACAGCGACATCAAAATCAGAATCTAATTGCATTTTAGAATGTTTGATATCACTATGTATCACCAAACTACTTTCATTCTTACTCGATTTATTACCTACATCCTTCCCCTTTCCCTTCCCCTTGCTCTGCACAACAAACTTCTTCAAGTTCTTAACAGAATCACCCTCCACGATCCTTTTCCTCTTTCCATCCTTCTTCCTTGTATCAACCATTCTATACAAAACATAAAAACAACACAAACCAACACAATGAATACTCCATTATGTTAGTAAACTACTATAATATATAATACATTAAACTATTAAGAAAATACTCACTTGAAGCAATAATAAACACCAGAGTCGATCAATGGAGAAGAATAACGAGTAACAACGATAATGAACCAAACGAGTAACAACGACAACGACAATGAACCAGACGAGTAACGAGTAACAACTACAATGACGAACAACTCAACGAGTATGCCGAACAACTAAACAAATATGATAGAGATGAAGAACGCACGAACAAAAATGAAGAACAATCACCGGAAACAAGGACCCTTACGTTTAGTCGCGACAGAGGAGAGAAACAAGGGTTTCAGCATGCAAAAGGGGTTTGGTAACTGCAGAGTCCCATACAAATGATAGGCGGTTATCACGCTATTCAAAAAAAATAACTTTTTGCTATGTCAGCCATTAATATTTATCCCTTAAATTAAGGACTCCTAAATATATTAGTATTGTAAATATATATGATGAAATGTTATATTTTTGTAATTATTTTATTAGTGTATGATTTACGTGGCATTTTTTTTCCTTATGGAAAAAGAGGTTTTTATGTGACGAATTTGAAAGGTTAATTTTAATTTTATGAAAATTAGGAGGGTCTATATTATTTGGGTAGCTAGCTGGTATAATTTTGAGGATGTATCAATTCATACTAAAAAATATATATTTTTTATATGATTAGGCCTATAAATTAATGATTTTAAGTCAACTTGAGATCCATACTTTTAAATTTAAAATTGATATTACTTCATTTAATTTTAGATAATATAATTATTAAAATTTAAATTATCTAAAAAGTACTATTATTAATTATAAAAATTATTGCTCACAAAAATTAATATATTACAATAATTTAAATTTGAATATTCTATATATTGATTTTTCAAAGTTAAATTTATCTTATATATATTAAAAAGGAGAAAGTATTTAACTATAAACTGATCGACTTATTCAACTACACATATTGAACAATAAGATGCATGAATTAGGTACTATATCTTTATTATCATTAAGTTTGACCCTCTCAAAAATAAACGAGCAAATTATCATTTATCCGTTCATGGCCTATCAAGAGTTTCAACATAATTAGACTATCAATAGTTATTTAAACTAAAAAAATAAAAAACTAAATTTTTTTTGCTCACATCCATATTAAGGGATAATATATTTTTGTGTTACTGTACTAGGGTCCGATTTTCATTGTGGTTACCGAAATTTTTTTTGTTACAATCGAATAACTGTACTTTCAAAAATTACAAAATGGTAATTACTTAAGATTTTTACCCGAAAAAACGGACGGAATGCTGACTGTGCAAGTTGACCAGACTTTTTTGCTTACGTGGAGCAAGTTGACCAGACTGTTTTGCTTGCGTGGACCAGACTTCTCTTTTTTGTTATCTTTAAACAAAGTGGTGTAAGACCCCAAACTATTAATAAATGAAATTTAAATTCCCTCTATTTATTATTTTGAAATAGTAAGGGTTAAATTGATTAATGATGTTAGTTATGGGTAAAATGCGCAAATATTTCAAATAAGCAGGTGGTTATAAAATATTCATTGTTATCGGAGAATATTCGTTTGGTCGTGAAATATTCTTTCTGTCGGGGAATATTCGTACGACGGCGCAGTCTTTTGTGGGCCCCATAACGGAAAGCGATTGGATGAAGAAAACGACAAGTATAAGTTGTTTATAAATAACGGCGTAGTTATTACCGTTAATACTGTTGGAATACCCGGTGGTTAAAACACAGTAATACGCGTTGTTGCACAGTAGCACACTGTATTGCACCAATTATTGATTCTTAGGTAAGAAGACACTACTCAATAATGGTTACAGTAATTACTATTCAGTATTTTATTTTATTGATTCAATAATTGCTGCGTTGATATTTTATATTACTATTGTTTCAATAATTATCTCTACACAGTATTTCCCATTATCAGATCAATAATTCATATTATTTGAATAATATTATTAGATAACATTATTGTCAATGTCTAGAAAGTTTTGTCTAAGGAGAGGTTTGGTCATCTAATTGCGCGCCAGTAAAGAGAAATCCTTATTGGAAAGCCCCCTCTTTCCTGGGAACGACCTGATTGTCATAAATATGATTCTGTAATATTATTTGTGAATAATTAATTATTGATTCATATGGTAAGGAAATATTTATTTTATGTGGATATAAATTAGGGATATATTTTTGTAGTTAAAAATGAAGGAATTAAAACTGAGGTGTTTTATCAGTATTTTGTTAATGTAGAGGTATTAAAAATCATCCGTTTGTGGATTTCAGATATCTTATGTTTGGAATTTGGAAAAACTTTCTTCTACAAAGTTGTAGAGAATTAAATTTTCTATGGAAACACGCAAGTTTTGAATTTTTTTTGATAAAAGAGCTATTTTCTATGAATTATTGAAGTTTCAAAAAATAAAATAATTTTTATTAAATTGCGGACCCACTTTTTGTTTGGTGGATTAAACATGTGGGCTACTGGGATAAATTTCAGAATTGGCATGCCTTGACAAGTCTTGGTCTTGGCATGCATAAGGAAAATAAGAAAATATTAATTTATTATTTTAGTCTCCTTTGGCGTTCTAGCATTTTCCTATAAATAGATAACTAAGTTAGAATTGAAAATCACACCAGAAACAAATTTTCTCTCTTTCTCTCTCTATATTATCGAGCGTATTCTTGATAGTATACTTTGAGTGTTGCTATACGGTGCAAGTTTCTGTCAGCACTATACCCGAAATTCAGTCAGAAGTACGATTATTTTGGGGTAAGGGATGTTATTTTATTCGAAAATGATATTATTTCTTCAATATCATTATGCTGAAATATTGGTTGGAATTTTTTTATCAAATTTAGAACTTTTCACGTCGGGGTTACTATTCATGAGTTACTATTCACGAGTTATTATTCACGAGTTACTATTCACCGAAAAATGAAATTTTCTTCTTTTCGTCCAAAATATCTATTCTGGGTACTAGCTTTGATTGTATCCATGTTTTGATCATTCTTGAATTTTACTTCACTATGAATAATTATAAGGTATTTTTGGACATGGATAAATCGAAATACGAATATTTAATATTTGTTATTTTGTTTCACTGGATTCGTTTTCTTTAAGATATTTTTCATCATCCTCAGTCCTAAATGATGATATTACTGAATATCTTTGGCCTGTAGTATAAAGATGAATGATTAACTGATGAATATCTTTGGCCCGTAGTGCAAAGATGAACAGGTGTTGAGATGAACATGACCGATTGGTGATACAAATGAATATCTTTAGCCTGTAGTGCAAAGATGAATATTTGATTAAAGATGGTTATTAATTGTTGTTACATGGATAAAATATTGATGATGTACTATTAAATCTTAGAAGATAGTAGAACTCATTCTCTACTTGACTCTTCTAATGGTTTGCTGTTTCCGCTGCAGTTATTGATTTAAAACTTGTTGTCTATTGTATTCTACTGGATTTTTCCCTGTTGAAGACTAACGATAATTTGTTCTGTATTATCTTAGTCATAATGTTCTTTACTGGGCTAGTTGAGCTCACCCTTTTCCTTTTTGTTCCATTTTTCTCAGGAGGCGAGAATGTAGCGAGTACTAGTCGGGGTATGGAATGATGGTTCAAGAAGTTATTTTGGTAGTCCTCACTATTTTTGTGAAATAATGTATCAATAATTGTAATGAGGACTTATTTGAATATTGTCTAGATGACAATATTTGTATTTAAACTCATAGTTCTTTTGTTGTAACAGTAAAGATGTAGTTGTTTCTGTACCATGTATTTTAGCGACTCAGAATGGGTGTTGTATACCTATTTTGGGGGCATCACAGTTGGTATCAGGGCTTAGGGATATGATCTCTGGCGGAGATCGAAGAATAGAACTAGGAGGGGAGAGACGAATAAATCCTTCGCTAGTGTGTCCTACCTAAGCTTATTTATTGGTCAGTCATAATATAGGGGTATTATGTGATTTGTTAATTTATTTAATTAACCCTTGTTTTATGGCAGTATTTGAAAATGTCGACTGAGAATGTTAACAGTGGAGTAAATGAGACCGTGGAGACACCGGTGCTTACCAACGAGGAGAACGTGCAACAGGCTGGCAATGTTCCTCCTGTGAACAACACCAATGAGCAGATGATGAACGATGGAATGTTTAGAAGTTTTTTGTAATTCATGCAAAACCAGACGAGGGAGACTCGTGTTCAAAATACAGGAGGAAATGATAACAATTCACGGTTTGTCACAGCCAAACAGTTCAAAGAATTGGGACCACCAGAATTTAAGGGAAAGCCGGATCCGATCATGGCGGAAACGTGAGTTAAGCAAATTACCAAGATATTCGATGTCTTGGGATGCACGGAGGAATAGAAGGTTCCATTCGCCACCTTTATGTTCCGTGGCGAGGCAGACTACTGGTGGGAGTCTGTGAAGCGTACCCATCCAGCCGCACTTAGCATGTCTTGGGAGACATTTCAGAAACTGTTCAATGACAAGTACTTTCCTGAAAGTATTCGTCATATGAAGGAGGTAGAGTTTATTAGACTGGAGCAGAATAACATGACGATGTCTCAGTACGAGGCGAAGTTTGCAGAGTTGTCCAGGTTTGCACCTCATTTGGTGGAGAATGAGGAACATATGACGAGGATATTTCTGAGAGGTTTGAAACCCGGCATACGTCAATATCTCATTTCTCATAAATTTTCTCTTTATTCAGATGTTGTCAACAGGGCTCAATTATTAGAGCGAGATAACGAGTATGGTCAACTGAGGGACCACAACCAGGATCATATCGGTGACAGCAGTCATCAGAACAATGATAACCAGCGGACAAAGAAAAATACAGATAAGAACGGCAATCACTCTGGTGGTAATCGTGGCTATGAAAATAGAAGAAGCGAGTCGGGAGGAGATTTTAAAAAGAGGAGATTCAACAATGACAATATGAAGACGTCAGCACCAGCAGCAACTGGTTCCAAGGGAGGAGAACGACCACCGGTTATATGCTATAAGTGCGGAAAAGAAGGACATATCAGCCCAAATTGCCCACAACAGTTTAAGGTATGTTATAATTGTGGAAAGGAAGGACATATCGCTCGAGATTGCACTGTAGCAAAACCAAGTCCAGCGGGGATGGTGACTCAAAAAGCTGTCCCAAAAAAGATAAAGTCAACGGTTCCTGGAAGAGCGTTTGTCGTGACTGGTCAACACGCGAGGAACCTAAACGAGGTGATCACGGATAAGCTAATCATAAATTCATGCGAAGTTTATACCTTATTAGATATCGGTTCTACCCATTCTTTTATCTCTCTTGCTTGTGCTCAACATTTAAACTTGACTCCAGAGAAGTTAGACTTTGATTTATCTATGGAGACTCCGTTAGGAGAAACTTTCATCACATCCACTGTTTATAAATCTTGTTTGATCCAAGTTGGCACCATGACATTACCTGTTGACCTTATTTCTTTAAAGATACTTGCTTTTGATGTGATTTTAGGGATTGATTGGTTAACTACTCATCATGCCAAAATTGATTATTTTCGTAAGGTTGTTAGTTTTCATATTCCTAACCAACCTGCTATACGAATTCAAGCAACTAAGCCATTAAAATCAATCACTGTTATATCAAGCCATAAAGCCATTCGTTTATTAAAAAACGGATGTCAAGCTTTCTTAGCCCATGTTATGGATTTGAATAAAGACACGTCAAATTTGAATAATATTCCTGTTGTTATTGACTTTCCTGACGTATTTCCTGAAGAACTTTCCGGTCTACCCCCGGAATGTGAAATTGAATTCTTTATTGATCTTGAACCGGGTACAAAACCCATTTCTAAAACCCCATATTGAATGGCTCCTATTAAACTTCAGGAGTTAAAAGTCCAACTACAGGAATTGTTAGACATCAGTTTCATTCGTCCTAGTACATCTCCTTGGGGTGCTCCTGTTTTATTCGTAAAAAAGAAAGACGGGAGTATGCGACTTTGTATTGACTACCGAGAATTAAACTATGTCACCATCAAGAATAGGTATCCACTACCTCGTATTGATGACCTGTTTGACCAGTTACAAGGAACACAATTCTTTTCAAAGATCAATCTTCATTCTGGATATCATTAGCTGAAGGTTAGAAATGAGGATATTCCAAAGACTGCTTTCAGAACTCGGTACGGGCATTATGAATTCCTAGTTATGTCTTTTGGATTGACTAATGCTCCTGCGGCTTTCATGGATATGATGAACCGAGTATTCAAGGATTATTTGGATCAGTTCGTTGTTGTCTTTATTGATGACATCCTCATATATTCCAAAAGCCGTGAAGATCATGAGCACCATTTGAAGCTGGTACTTCAAAGGCTGCGTGAAAACAAGTTATATGCTAAGTTGAAGAAATGCGAGTTCTGGCTTGAGGAAGTAGCATTCCTAGGGCACGTGGTGTCAAAACATGGAGTATCTATTGACCCAGCGAAGATTGAAGCAATACAAAGTTGGGAGCAACAAAAGACGGTGACCGAAGTACGTAGCTTTCTGGGCTTAGCTGGTTATTATCGGAGATTCGTGGAAGGGTTTTTTCGAATCGCTACCACGTTAACTCAGCTGACTCGGAAAGATATCAAATTCGTATGGAGTGAGGAATGCGAGAAGAGTTTTCAAGAGCTTAAGAGGAGACTCATTTCGGCACCTGTTTTGACTCATTTCAAGAGCGAGGATGGATTTGTTATCTACAGTGATGCTTCAGGCAAAGGGCTAGGATGTGTTCTCATGCAACGTGGGAAAGTTATAGCCTATGCCTCGCGACAACTTAAAGAATATAAGAGAAATTATTCTACTCGTGATCTAGAGTTGGCAGCAGTCGTTTTCGCGCTAAAGATCTGGAGGCACTATCTATATGGGGAGAAAGTGGAGATTTATTCAGACCATAAAAGCCTCAAATATTTCTTCACTCAAAAAGAACTCAACATGCGGCAACGACGTTGGCTCGAGCTGTTGAAAGATTACGACCACACTATTCAATACCATCCTAGAAAAGTAAACGTGGTAGCTGACGCGTTGAGTAGAAGATCATATGCAGGAACGAGTGCGATGATGTCAAGCATACGCATATAACCAACTTTAATTGATAAAGTTAAAGTTGCTCAAACCACAGACCCAGAGCTGATGCGTATAAAGAAGAAAGTGCAAAAAGGTGCTATTCCAGAAGCAAGAATCGATGAAGAAGGAATACTTCGAGTCCACTCCAGACTTTGTGTTCCTAACGATTCTGATTTGAAGTACAAGATCATGATGGAAGCACACAATACACCATTTGCAATCCATCCTGGAAGTACCAAAATGTATCGTGATCTTCGACATACATTTTGGTGGAATAATATGAAGAGAGAGATTGCAAAGTTTATCTCGAGGTGTTTAACTTGTCAACGTGTAAAGGCGGAATATCAAGTGCCAAAGGGTCCATTGCAACCACTTGAGATTCCGAAATGGAAGTAGGAACACATTACCATGGATTTCGTTACGGGTCTTCCCACGGTTTCTCAAGGCATAAATGCTATTTAGGTTATTGTTGATAGATTAACCAAGTCTGCTCATTTCTTGCCGATATGGGAGACTTATTCCCTTGAACGTCTTGCTCGTATATACATAGATGAGATTATGAGACTGCATGGCATGCCAGTATCCATAGTTTCGGATCGTGACCCAAGATTCACTTCAAGATTTTGGGTTAGCTTGCAAAAAGCTATGGGCACAGATTTACGATTTAGTTCGGCATACCATCCTCAAACGAACAGACAATCAGAGAGGACTATTCAAACTCTTGAAGATATTAAGACTTTGTCCTAGATTTCAAAGGGAGTTGGGATAAGTACCTACCATTGGTGGAATTCTCCTACAATAACAGTTATCAGGCAAGTATAGGTATGGCCCCATTTGAAGCATTATATGGACGAAAGTGTCGCTCTCCAGTATGTTGGGATGAGGTGGGAGAAGCAACGTTGCTAGGACCAGAGTTGGTACGAATGACTACAGAGAAGATCCAAACGATTCGACAACGTATACAAACGACACAGGATCGACAAAAGAATTATGCGGATCTTCATCGAAAGGACGTGAAATTTGACATTGGGGGATCATGTATTGTTGCGTGTGACTCCATGGAAAGGAGTTACAAGATTTGGGAAGAGAGAAAAGCTCAATCCACGATTTATTGGTCCATTTTAGATTCTTGACCGAGTAGGAAATGTGGCCTATAGACTCGCGTTACCTCCAAGTATGTCTCGTGTTCATAATGTTTTTCATATATCTGTGTTACGTAAATATGTGAAAGACCCAGATCACGTTATTGAGTTAGAACCGAACGAGATAGCTGAAGACTTAACGTATGAAGAGGTACCTGTCAAGATCTTGGATAGAAAGGAGCATGTCCTACGTACGAAGGTCATACCACAAGTTAAAGTTTTGTGGAGAAACCATGTTGTTGAGGAAATGACCTGGGAGTTGGAAACGGAAATGAAAGCGAGGTATCCTCATTTTTTCGAAACACCAGGTACGTACGTTAATTTCGAGGACAAAATTTCATAAGGAGGGGAGGTTGTAAGACCCCAAATTATTAATAAATGAAATTTAAATTCCCTCTATTTATTATTTTGAAATAGTAAGGGTTAAATTGATTAATGAGGTTAGTTATGGGTAAAATGCGTAAATATTTCAAATAAGCAGGTGGTTATAAAATATTCATTGTTGTCGAGGAATATTCGTTTGGTCGTGGAATATTCTTCCTGTCGGGGAATATTCGTACGACGGCGCAGTCTTTTGTGGGCCCCATAACGGAAAGCGATTGGATGAAGAAAACGACAAGTATAAGTTGTTTATAAATAACGGCGTAGTTGTTACCGTTAATATTGTTGGAATACCCGGTGGTTAAAACACAATAATACGCGTTGTTGCACAGTAGCACACTGTATTGCACCAATTATTGATTCTTACGTAAGAAGACACTACTCAATAATGGTTACAGTAATTACTATTCAGTATTTTATTTTATTGATTCAATAATTGTTGCGTTGATATTTTATATTACTATTGTTTCAATAATTGTCTCTACACAATATTTCCCATTATCAGATCAATAATTCATATTATTTGAATAATATTATTAGATAACATTATTGACAATGTCTAGAAAGTTCTGTCTAAGGAGAGGTTTGGTCATCTAATTGCGCGCCAGTAAGGAGAAATCCTTATTGGAAAGCCCCCTCTTTCCTGGGAACGGCCTGGTTGTCATAAATGTGATTCTGTAATATTATTTGTGAATAATTAATTATTGATTCATATGATAAGAAAATATTTATTTTATGTGGATATAAATGAGGGATATATTTTTGTGGTTAAAAATGAAGGAATTAAAGCTGAGGTGTTTTATCAGTATTTTGTCGATGTGGAGGTATTAAAAATCATCCGTTTATAGATTTCGGATATCTTATGTTTGGAATTTGGAAAAATTTTCTTCTAAAAAGTTGTAGAGAATTAAATTTTCTATGGAAACACGCGAGTTTTGAATTTTTTTTATAAAAGAGCTATTTTCTATGAATTATTGAAGTTTCAGAAAATAAAATTATTTTTATTAAATTGCGGACCTACTTTTTGGTTGGTGGATTAAACATGTGGGCTGCTGGGATGAATTTTAGAATTGGCATGCCTTGACAAGTCTTGGTCTTGGCATGCGTAAGGAAAATAAGAAAATATTAATTTATTATTTTAGTCTCCTTTGGCATTCTAGCATTTTCCTATAAATAGATGGCTAAGTTAGAATTGAAAATCACACCAGAAACAAGTTTTCTCTCTTTCTCTCTCTATATTATCGAGCGTATTATTGTTAGTATACTTTGAATGTTGCTATACGGTGCAAGTTTCTGTCAGTACTATACCCGAAATTCAGTCAGAAGTACGATTATTTTGAGGTAAGGGATGTTATTTTATTCAAAAATGATATTATTTCTTCAATATCATTATGTCGAAATATTGGTTGGAATTTTTTATCAAATTTAAAACTTTTCACGTCGGGGTTACTATTCATGAGTTATTCACGAGTTACTATTCACGAGTTACTATTCACCGAAAAATGAAATTTTCTTCTTTTCGTCCAAAATATCTATTCTGGGTACTAGCTTTGATTGTATCCATGTTTTGATCATTCTTAAATTTTACTTCACTATGAATAATTATAAGGTATTTTTGGACATGGATAAATCGAAATACGAATCCTTAATATTTGTTATTTTGTTTCACTGGATTCGTTTTCTTTAAGATATTTTTCATCATCCTCAGTCCTAAATGATGATATTACTGAATATCTTTGGCCTGTAGTGTAAAGATGAATGATTAACTGATGAATATCTTTGGCCCGTACTGCAGAGATGAACATGTGTTGAGATGAACATGACCGACTGGTGATACAAATGAATATCTTTGGCCTGTAGTGTAAAGATGAATATTTGATTAAAGATGGTTATTGATTGTTGTTACAGGGATAAAATATTGATGATGAACTTTTAAATCCTAGAAGATAGTAGAACTCATTCTCTACTTGACTCTTCTGATGGTTTGTTGTTTCCGCTGCAGTTATTGATTTAAAACTTGTTGTCTATTGTATTCTATTTGATTTTTCCCTGTTGAAGAGTAACGATAATTTGTTCTGTATTATCTTAGTCATAATATTCTTTACTGGGCTAGTTGAGCTCACCCTTTTCCTTTTTGTTTCATTTTTCTTAGGAGGCGAGAATGTAGCGAGTATTAGTCGGGGTATGGAATGATGGTTCTTGAAGTTATTTTAGTAGTCCTCACCATTTTTGTGAAATAATGTATCAATACTTATAATGAGGACTTATTTGAGTGTGAATATTGTCTAGATGACAATATTTGTATTTAAACTCACAGTTCTTTTGTTGTAATAGTAAAGATGTAGTTGTTTCTGTACCATGTATTTTGACGACTCAGAATGGGTGTTGTATACCTATTTTGGGGGGGTCACAAGTGGAGTAGTAAAATTTATTATCTTTAAATAATAATAATAATAATAATAATAATAATAATAATAATAATAATAATAAAATAATAATAATATAATAATAATAATAATAATTTTTAAATAATAATAATAACAATAACAATAATAATAATTTTAAAAAATTTAAAAAAAGATTATATAAATTATAAAAATATTTTTGTATGAAGCTGATGTGTATTTAAAAAATAATATTTTTATTATTTTATTAGTTTAAATTATTTGAGCAAGGGTAAATTTGACAAATCATTTTTTATTCTCTATTAAAATAAAAAAAACGAATTTCATACAAATATCTAGGGAACAAACCCCCAAATACAATTAATTTTATCAAATTAAAATTTTTATAAAATTAATTTTTATTATTATTAATATTATTGTCAGTAATATTAAACTGTTTCATTCGTATGTTAAAAAAAAGGTACTGTATGCAACAACAAAAAAAACTGTACTACATGTATGTATACTATGTATGTTTCATTCGTATGCTACATGTATGTATGTACATCACTGTACTACTTTTTCTTTTTTAAATAATAAAATACTATTAATAATAATAATTTTAAAATAATAATAATAATAATAATAATAATAATTAAAAAATAATATTAATAATAATAATTTTAATAATATGTAGAACTTCGGAGTAAAATTAATAGTATTGTATAACAATAATTTTAAAATAATAATAATTTTTTTTAATAATAATAATAGTATTAATAATAATTTCAAACTAATAATAATTAATTTTATAAAAATTTTAATTTTATAAAATTAATTGTATTTAGGGGTTTGTTCCCTACAGATTAGTATGATTTTTTTTTTATTTTAATGGAGAATAAAAAATAATTTGTCAAATTTACCCTTGCTCAAATAATTTAAACTAATAAAATAATAAAAATATTATTTTTTAAATACACATCGGCTTCATATAAAAATATTTTTATAATTTATATAATCTTTTTTTAAATTTTTAAAAATTATTATTATTGTTATTGTTATTATTATTATTAATTTGAAATTATTATTATTATTATTTGAAATTATTATTATTATTATTTGAAATTATTTAAAGATAATAAATTTTACTACTCCACTTTGTTTAAAGATAACAAAGAAAAGAAGTCTGGTCCACGTAAGTATAAAAAGACTGGTCAACTTGCTCCACGTAAGTAAAAAAGTTTGGTCAACTTGCATAGTCAGCATTCCGTTCGTTTTTTCGGATGGAAATCTTAAGTAATGACCATTTTATAATTTTTGAGGGTACAATTATTCGATTATAACAAAAAAAGTTCCGGAACCCACAATGAAAATCGGACCCTAATACAGTAAAAAAAAAGTGTACTATCCCTCCATATTAAACGAATCACATTGTTCGACGTAATATGCATTTTAATTTTAATTTGTTAATCAACATTGTTATAGAGTTGCTTTGCATTTACAAAATCATGTCTAATGATGTAGTTGAAAGTTGAAAGCCAATAAAATCCAACCATGAAGTACCAATATCCCGGATACCATGAATCTCTAAAACATCAAAAATTCTGATTATTATATACCTCTTCCAATTATAAAATCATAACAAACTATATCCATAACAAAATACCCTAATCTAATCTAAACTACCCGATCCTTGTATCCTTTATCCAAATAACAACAACAGAGATATTTGCACAAACTATGGATAAACAGATAAAAGAAAAAATAATAATAAAGTTTGTTCAAAATTGTTTGTGAAGTTAGTCTTCTAGTAGCATACCAAATACATATATATACGGTCCGGATCAAGTGCATACCCTTTATCTTATTCATCCGTGTTCACCCTCCTTTAGACGACGGTTTTGGTCATACAACCGTCGTCTATACTTTTAGCGACAGACAACATATAGCGTCGCTAAAAGTATAGACGACGGTTGTATGACCGAAACCGTCGCCTAAAGGGGGGTGAGCACGGGTGAGTAAGATAAGGAGTATGCACTTGATCCTTGCTCTCTCTATATATATATATATATATAATATATATATATATATATACACACACACACACACACCTTACTTTTCTCTTATTTCATAAACCCTTCCAACAACTCCACCACTTAACCACCAAAAAAAAATGTCAACCTCAAGCTCCGCCGGCTGTGGATTATGCAGCTTCCCACTCCAAGTCTTTCGTGGCCGGTGGTTCATGATGTTCGCCTCCATACTAATCATGGCCGGCGCCGGTTGTACCTACCTCTTCGGAGTTTACTCCAAAGAAATAAAAGCAACCCTAGGTTATAATCAATCAACCCTAAACATGATCGGATTTGCCAAAGATCTCGGTGCCAATATCGGAGTCCCCTCCGGCCTATTAGCCGAGATAGCTCCGACATGGTTTGTCCTCCTGGTCGGCTCCGCCATGAATTTTGCTGGATATTTTGTTATTTGGCTAGCCGTTACGAAACAAATACCTAAACCTACGGTTTGGCAAATGTGTGTGTATATTTGTATCGGTGCGAATTCACAGAATTTTGCTAATACAGGTTCGCTTGTTACTTGTGTGAAGAATTTCCCCGAAAGCCGAGGGCAAATGCTAGGGTTGATGAAGGGTTATGTAGGGTTAAGCGGCGCGATTTTTACGCAACTTTATCTTGCAATTTATGGGAGTGATGCAAAGTCTTTGATTCTTTTGATAGGTTGGCTTCCAGCTTTGATTTCTATTGTGTTTGTTTTTAGTATAAAGCCGATGAAAATATCTAGGCATCCGCATGAGATAAAGGTGTTTTTTGAGTATCTTTATATATCTCTTGGTATGGCTTTTTTGCTTATGGCACTAATAATTGCTCAAAAGAAGGTGAATTTCTCTCATGGAGCTTATGTAGCAAGCTCGACGGTTGTTTGTGGTTTGTTGTTTTCCCCCTTTCTTATTGCGGTTAGGGAAGAATATTTGACTTTAAATAAGAAGGAAAAAGAGATGAATAATAGCCCTACTAGTGTTGCTATTGAGGAACCACCTTTGCCAATCTCGAAATTTGCAAGGGAAAATTTAAAATCGACAATTTTTAAGGAAAACTCTGATTTTGATGATGTTAAGTGGTGGGCTAATATCTTCAAAAAGCCAAAACGAGGTCAAGATTACACAATATTACAAGCTTTATTAAGCGTTGACATGATACTCCTCTTTGTGGCAACTTTTTGTGGACTAGGGTGCAGTTTAGCCACAGTTGATAATTTAGGTCAAATTGGTGAATCCTTAGGGTATCCATCTCTCACCATTAGTACATTTGTTTCACTAGCTAGTATATGGAACTATTTCGGAAGAGTCATTGCTGGATTTGTATCCGAAAAAGTTGTCGCAAAATGGAAAATTCCGCGAACCCTAATGATGACATGTGCCCTAGTGTTACCAGCCATTGGCGACCTCCTAATAGCAATACCATTCCCCGGCTCAGTATACGTTGCATCTCTATTGATTGGAGTTTCATTTGGCGCACAATTAACCCTACTTTTCATTTTAATCTCGGAGCTTTTTGGATTGAAACATTATGCTGTTTTATTTAATTGTGGACAATTAGCAAGCCCTATTGGATCTTATGTGCTAAATGTGCAAATTGTTGGGAAACTGTACGATAAGGAGGCGATGAAACAACTTGCAAGTAAGGGGTTGACAAGATCAAGGGTAAAAGAATTAACTTGCATAGGGAAGCAATGTTATAGGCAATCTTTTTTTATATTGGCTGCTGCGAATGTTTTTGGGGCTCTTGTTTCTTTAGTTTTGGTGATGAGAACAAGGAAGTATTATAAGACGGATATCTATGAGAAGTTTAGGGATGAATTGGAAGCAAATGAGACGGAGATGAGATTTGGTAATTATTCTGCAGAAGCAAGTTAAAAACAACATGGAGAAGGTGAGAAAGATGGGGCAAATTAGCTTCTGGTAATTAATTTTTATGTAAAGTTCTTATATATATATATATATTTATGTTAGATGATTAATAAGGTTTATGGGATTATTTATGTAGTAACTAGTAATAATATATTTCTATTGTTTAAATTACTATATGCATCAGTGATTGTTTGCACTAATATGCATGGTTTCTCTTCTTTTTATTATTGAAAATAATTTATTTGTTGACAAATATGAATTGCGGGAAACATGAATCCCTAATATAAAAGATGGAATTATAATGTGGGAATCTCTCATTTATTCCATCATTTTTTATGTATTTTCATGTCTAGTAATATTTACATAAATTTTTTGTCAAATGTAACAATACTTTTTTTTTTATTTATACCGACTTTGTTACTAAACACTCAAAATCAAAACTGATAGAAATTTATTATTATTTATACCGACTTTGTTACAAAACACTCAAAATCAAAACTCAGAGAAATTTATTTAAATTTAGACAACATAATAGTGAAATTGTAAATCATCTGAAAAATATCTTTGGCTTTAAATTATATATATATATTTGCTTTGGATGTCCAAATTCCAATAAAAGAAAGCATTAATCTACTTAATATAAGGGCATGTTTGGTTTGGTGGGAATGAACAATGTTTGGTTACTTTAAAGGGGAGGGTATTCATATGTTTAAAAGAATATTTATTCCATCAGGATGAGTAGTAAAAATTGATCATTCCATCTGATAGACAAATTTTTTTAAAAAACTTTGATCGATCAAAATCGTGTAGACTCTCGTTCTGACCAAACATAGAAATAAAAATGCCCATTTCATTCTCTTTCCATTCTCATTCCCATTCTCATTCCAATGTTGTAACCAAATATACCATAAGAATCTAACTTGCTCTTACCTGTAAATACTGTCAGTATGCCATTATTGCAATACAACAATTATGTCTTTCAGCAACGAGTAGTGCTATGCAGACAGGGAGATGGGACAGGAAAATTGGACCGGTTCCAATTTTTTTTTTTGTGACTTTCAAAAAATGTATAGTATTTATTCCAACAGTAATTTTTATAAAATATAGTGTTTTAAGTGTAATTTGGATACACATACAAATTACACCTAAAACACTATATTTTATAAAAATTACTGTTGGAATAAATACTATATATTTTTTGAAAGTCACAATAAAAAAAAAAATAAAAAAAATTGGATCCGGTCCAATTTTCCGGTCCATATTTCCTGTCTGCCCAGCCTTATTGTTCAGCAACATATGGGCTCACACAAAACACAAAGTATTAAGGGAAATGATACATATTACAAATGTTTATGTCGACTATTTGAGTGTTAGTTACGTAGATATATAAGTATTTGTGGTAGTTTTTTTGGAGAGATGTGTAATAAGCGGGACCCTCCTATAATTCATACTAATCACATGTATTGATAAGCTTTGTAATTGTAAGTCGACATAAATTTATCGCAATACATAGCATACACGTATTAATGTTGATGGGGTTATAGACTAAGAGATATTTTTAAATATAATATACTCATTTTACTACATTTTCACATTAAAATATTTCTTGAACTTCCTCTATTTTTCTCTTTAACTTCGGTGTTGTTGGATATTTTCATTATCTAAAAAATATATAATAAATATATTATATGTTATCCATATAGCCAACTAATGCATTAGTTTAGTTGGATAAGAGAAAATAGGTGTAATGTTAAGGCTTGGATTCAAGTCATGGTAACAACATTCTTATAATAATTCTTTTTAATTAATTAATTAATTATGCCAACGGTATTATAGAGTTGGGATGCCAACGAAATGACATGAAATTGGGATGTCAACCCAACAAAATGACAGGAAACTGGGATGCCAGAACGAATGACAAGGATGTCAACCCAACGAAATGACAATAAAATTAAGTGTTGAACCAATTTAAAGGGGTGTTTGAAAACCTATAAATAGGTTGCCAATCTACCCAAAGATCAAAACATCATGACTTCAAATCAATCATTCTCAAGTTCTTAACTTCAAAAAATCATTCCAAATCCTTTTCAACAATGTTTTACAAATCAGACCGGACCGGACCGACTGTTGGACGTGTAAAAACCAGAACCGATCCGGTTTGGCCCTGTGGGACCAAGTACAAATTAGGGTTCTCATGACCTAATTAAATGTACAAATTAGGGTTCACAATGTAATTAAATGAATGACAAAAAAGCAAGAAATAAATGTGCTAGACCCGAGAGAAGCCTCCACGTGTCACGAGGCAGAAGACTCGTGAAAGCGACTCATTTTGGGAATTGATTGAGAGATTGGATTGGTGGCTAGAAGGACAGGGCGATATAAGCATTATTCTAATTACTAAAGGGTATATTTATGGAATTCCCTGAAGGGTATTATTAAATGTGCTAGACCCGAGAGAAGCCTCCACATGCATGTGATTACTTAAATTCCAGCAAACTTTATAAAAAGCCCTTCCATTCTATGAAGGACTAGGAGACTTGGACATTCTCTCTCAACCCGAAGCACTCAAGAAGGCTATCTGAATCCTTGCTACCCTAACAAGGTTCTCAGATTCTAAGAGTTCTGTCACGTGTCGTTGGAGTAATCGCTCACCTGTTCTTCTCCCCTCTTTAATTCATCAATTAATTCCGTACTCTTTGTGGATTTCTCTCCTCCTCAGCCAATACAAAACCCTAACCTTAGCAAGGTACAATTTCCTTGCCCACATTTATTTGGCGACTCTGCTGGGGAGGTGTAGAATTCGTGAAGGGTATGCCCACAACTCGAAGTAGGAGAACTACCCGAAGAGTTTCACCGATAACGAGTATTACTTCACCGGATCCAGTTCCAAGGTAAGCAAATCAAGCTTTTCAAGGTGTAAATCTAGATCTCGATCAACCCATCCTTGAAGATGCCTCAAAAGGAAGTTCAACATCACCATACATGGCTGACTAACAGCCAACGAATGTCAGGCAGATAGGCGCGGGAAGGCAAGGCAAGGAAGAAAGTGGAGAGCAGACGAATGCTATGCAACTGGAGATGCTCAAGGCATTGAAGGAAGCACGACACACTCCTTATCACTGTATTACTTGTTAGACCGCGTATACTTACGCGTGTTTAGTGATCAATTTTCTGACCAACAAGTTTTTGGCGCCGTTGTCGGGGAACTATTATTCTAATATTGTCCAATATTGATTTAAATCAATTTCGTCTTACTTTGAACTTGTATATATTTATTTCTTTTATTTGTTTGATCTTCCTTTCTTTTTGTTTTTATGTTTACATATTATGGACGATCAATGTTATCAATGGCCTTATGAGGAAATGAAGCAACCAAGCTCGATAGAAGGACTCGAGAAATTACAACTTCAAATTGCTAATGCCTTGAGATTTTTTGACAATCTTGTGTGTCAGTCCACTCAGAATGTCTACTGTTAGGATCAAGCTGACTTTGAACCGATTCCCTACCATCCAAACTACCAGGGTTATCCAAGCTCACGGGACTACAGTCAAGAGCATTATCATGATCCGAATCATGCCTCTCTGTTTGACTATCAGTCTCCGCAGCAATATGAATTGACATCTTTACCCAATGATAGCTTTTTTGAGTATTCAGCACAAGAGGAAGAAAGCAGGCTTGAAGAGCTTCTCACCAACTTTATTGAGAGAAATGAGGTTCGGATGGCAAGCCATGAAGTCGCAGTGCAAAGCCTTGAAAGTCAATTGGGACTAATCATCAATGCCATCACAAATCTACCGAAATGCCATCTACCGGTCATAATTGATCTCGATGATGAAGAAGTAGAGAAGTGCAAGGTGGATACACGAGGGGAAGGCGATGAGTCTCACCAAAGTGTTGAGGGCAATGCCATTGTGCAAACTGACCAACCGGTGAAGGTTGAACTAGAAGAGGAGAGGATCTACAGTGGGGATACTGCCAAGAGTAATCAACAGTTAGAAACCACGTGCACGATTATGGAAATCCTAGAGGGCCCAACAGAGCACAAAGACCGCTTCCAATTTAATGAAATAGGCGAATTAGTAGATAATTCCAGCGGCAAAAAATTATTAGTGTCGATGGATGACTGGATGGGTGAGGAAAACGAGGATGATCCATCATCAATGTCTGCCAAAAATCCAAAGGAACTGACGAATAGGCGGCATGGGAAGGTCATTTTTGCTTATGAGCCGGATTGAACGACGTCGGTATAGTCAAGCCGACGACTTTAAAACAAGCACTTGGTGGGGAGGCACCCCCATCTCGGTATAAATTTTATCTGTTTTCTTTACTTTTATCTAGTCTAATTGTTTTTCTGGCTTCCATCTGCAGACAACATGTTTATTTTTATGTATAGTATATTACAATGGTGTTTTTGAGGTTTTTATTAATGTATGTTTACTTTTGTAGTGTAGTTTTTATCCTGTCTTGGCTTGTGCAGAAAACAGACAGGAAAAGCACAAAATTTACTTTTCGCGCTGCGGCGCCACCTAGTATACTTCATCTCGTGCCGTAGTGCCAGTGTTTCATGCCCAGTCTCTCTCCTTCGCGCCGCAGCGCTAAATCTAGCACCTTAGCGCCATGAATTGCCTTGCTTTGCCTACTGCTAACTCGCGCCGCAGCGCCAACCAACAAAGGGTAACTCACGTCGCGGCGCCACCAGAATTTCTTAGCTACTGCTAACTCGCGTCGCGGTGCCAATTAACAAAGGTAGTCTTACACCGCGGCGCCGGTAGCTAGAATTTGATTTTTAAATGTAGTTTTTAGCAAGCAGTTCGACTACGCCTCACCATTTCTCCCCAATCGTCTCGACGTCTTTCGGCAGCAGCAGAGCATAAAATAGCCCTCATCTACCAACAGCTGCACAATCATTCCAGCCGTATTCTGATCCACACTCCCCATCATTTCACACCAGAACCCAAGTTAGTCGCCCAATACCAAGCCAGTGCACGCAAAGAACAAAGGGCAGAATCAAACTAGGGTTTCCAAGTCAAGGTATTTTTGTTAGATTTCATTCAAGCAGATATTTTTGTTGGTTTCATTGAGGTATTTGTTGTCATCTGTTTGTGTGATTTCCACTGGAGGAAATCTGGTTAGATGCACTAGCAAACAAAGGTTGTCCTAGTTCGGTTTCAAAAGCGCTCACAACGTGTTTGATAAATTGCTCGAGAGAACAGTTGGACTATTTAGGTTTAGTATCACTGGGATTTCAGTGGGGAATTGTTGTGCATTGATACAAGGGTTGTTTCTACAGAGTGTAGCATTGTTTAGAGACTATTTTTGAACCTCACCAACAACTGAGATTTTCGACATGGCTCCAAAAAGACAATGCTTGATTGTCGTAGGGTCTTCATATTCTGCCGCACCGCCACCAACGGATTGGGACAGAGCCAAGTTTATCAATGAGGAGGCCTAAAAAAGGTACAAAAGTTCTTTCGGCTCACAAAATCTGATTCCTGAGCGTGGGTTCAGGCCGGACAAGAAAGATGGTGAGCTAACCACCATGATACAGGAGCGCAACTGGATCCATTTCACAAAGCCACCTGGGCTAGCTGTTGTATCTGGGGTTCGAGAGTTCTATGCCAACACCAGTCCCAAAGGCCCTACTGTTGTTCAAGTTCGGGGGAAGCTAGTGGAGTATAGTAGTCAGGCTATCAATGCCTTGTATGGAACACCCAACTATGCGGGCAATGATTATATGCAGTCGGGACTCCGAAGCTATGATCTTGAGGATATCATTAGACGACTTTGCATGCCCGGGACTGCGTGGAAGAAAAATGATTACACAGGAGAAAAGACCAGTTTCCCAACTTTTGCACTTAGTCGCTACGGGAAGGCGTGGTTCAGCTTCATATGTGAAAACATGTTCCCGACCTGGCATCTGAGCGACGTAACGAAGGATAGGGCGATTATGCTATTTGCCATTGTCACGGATCTTAATGTGGATATTGGCATGCTCATTCATGACTCCATTCGGAAGGCAATCAAGAGTAACATTGCCGCTGGACTTCCTCATCCATCATTGATAACCACCTTATGCAGGCGGGAAGGTATCCAGTGGGGGCCCGAGGAGATAGCCTCTTCACCCATGACAGTCATTGACCACTTGACCATCTCGCGCTTCACTGTGTGGGATGGGACTGAGTCGCATATTAGAGGTGAAGGTTACGGGCCACCTACAACACCACCTCCTATAGCAGAGCTAGAGCCCTCTCAGGCATCAGACGCAGGCCCAGCTGCACAAGGTCTACTGACGAACATCATGACATCCCTCACCCTGCTGCATCAGAAACAGGACGCCGAGGCACAGAGGCAGTGGAGGCACATAGCAGCAGTGGCTCAGAGACAGGAGATAGCAATGCAGTACCAGGCTGAGCTGGTGAACACCATGCAGAGCATCTACACCGACTATTGTGGTGAAAACACTGAGTTCATGCCATACCAGTTTCCAGAGCTGCCTGTTTTCTCACCCTACCCTCCCCCATCACCGCCCGCCGAGGTTGATGAGGACGAGACCGCTGCTGAGTGAGCCCACTTCAGGGAAGCCCTCTTGTATCAATTGATTATGTTTAGCATGATTATGTTTAGCAATGAGGGCATTGCTCACCTCAAGTTTGGGGGTATTTTTAGCTATTATCTGTTTTATTTTCGTACTGCCATAACTAGGTTGCATACTTTAGTACATTATTATATTTTTATTATCAGGATTATGGTGCAGTCGTTTTGAACTGCGGGTTTTTGTTGGATTTTTATTATTATGCCATGCACTGTTTTTAGTTTTTATTTTTAATGCTTTGATTATTATCAGCATGATTGTGGTTTATAGCCATCTTTTTAGGGCTTTTACAGATTAGATGTTTGTGCCATATGAATGGCCTTTTTACCCTATTTTGAGCTGCTTTTTAGCAAGGGTGTTATAGTTATCATTAATTTTTGATTGTGGCTGATGACAAGCGCCAAGTATTTTTTGTCTATCTCTTAGAGTAGTGTCAAGAATGTATGAGCTAAGGGTTATTCAATCGATAAGTTTAGACTGTTATTGATCCGTCCTTCTTAGAACGCACCGACCAACTGTGTTTAACTAGTTATTTTTTAAATTTAGTTCGCGTGTTTATTGCTTTGTGAGTTTGTTCACTCTTATAAACTTTCATTTTTACAAGGTAATAAAAGACTTAGACGTTTATACAGTTTTGAATCTTGGTTTCTGGCATGTTGACATATATAAATAAAAAAAAATGAAAAGAGAATAAAAATAGAAAAGAAGAGTTTATATCGAAAGTTTTGCGGTGGGTTGAGATGGAGCGTAAAACGCACTCGCTCATAAACGTAGGTCCGATATCGAGATGGAGCATAAAATGCACTCGCTAAATAATCTTTGTTTTTGTTGTAAAATCTCAGTTGGCTTATGTTGATTACGTGGCCTTTATTGCTCGAGTTATTAGATTTATAGGGGTGTTCTACACCTAGTGCCCTAAAGTCGTCTGGCTTGGGAGTCACTGTAACATTTCATATTTTTTTTAAATGTAAGTTATAAATATTTATTAATTTATATAAATATTTATTGGATATGTTTATTATTGAATAAGTAATTGTTCAATTTGTTTGAGTTTATTTAGTTAATTATTTATTTGTTAAATAATTAATGTGATTAGTTAATTATTTATTTGTTAGATAATTAATGTGTTATGTGGATTGAATTATGTGATTAAGTAATTTATTTAATAAATTGTTATTAAATAAAGTGTAACAAATAACTATGTTATAAAGAGTTATTAAAATAAATTAAAGTAATTTTAATTTAGTTTTTTTTCCAAACAAGGTGTAAGTATATTAATCATTTAAATTTTAAAGGGATTTGCCAAACAAAGCCTATGGCCTTGGATTTTTTTGAATTTAAATTATTAATTTAATAAATAAAATATAAATAATATATATATATATATATATATATATATATATATATATATATATATTTAGTAACTGATAAACTTATTGGTATATTTAATACAGTCGTCAGTTTCCAAACGTTTGAAAAATAGAGCGTGCGTTACTTTTATTTTTGAGTATACGTATACTGTTTTGTAGCTTAGCTATCAGTTTTACCTTAGAGTTGTCTGCTAAAAAAAGAAAAAGAAAAGTTTTAGAGAATTTGAGAGGAAAAAAGGGTCTGTGAAGTTGCAATTCTCAGAGGTTAGCAAGGATTTCAAAGCTAATTCAGTGGTATTTGCAAGGAATTATTACGCTAATTGAATGTATTTTCCCTAATTATATGAATATGCATATATGAGCCTACGACAAAATTTGATATACTCTGTAATTTCAAATTTGTTGAATTATTGTTATACAATGGGTTACTTGTGATTATATGAGTTTATGATGATTAGAGGTAGTGCTTAAACGAGAATTGCATGATAAATTCGTTTGACAGTAGGAAGAAATAATGTCAGTATATGTATTTCTTATGTAGCTTATGTAAATAACAATTATGATGATCAATTTAGTGTGTGAAATTGAACTGTGACTATATTAGTTAGTTTGTTAAGAATTACAGAGAACTTAGTTCAAAAGAATCAAATTGGTGTATCATTATGATTACAGTATTCACTGTGTTAAGAAATATCAAAAATGGAGTTTTTGGGTTTTAAAATATGTTATTCTAGCATTTAATTTTTCTAAAATTATGGTTTAAGTTGTGTTAATTTAGTATTTGTATGCTTGGTGAAGTTTATGTGTAATTTACATTAGTTATTCATGTCAATTAGTGTTGGAATTGAAGTTATAGACAGAAAATTTAGTTGTTCTGTTCTTCGTGGTTGGTTTCTGTGAGTTTGGGCGCCCCAGCGTCAAAATTCACGCCCCAGCGCCAAATTTCGCTCCCTGGCGCCAAATTTCGCGCCCCAGCGCCGTAGCTCGCGCCCCGGCGCCGGAAAAGTGGCCTAGTTGGGCAGTTTTGACCTCCTGTAGTAAAACGGTCATAACTTTTTCATACGAACTCCGATTGAGGTAATTCAAAATGATTCGAAAAGAGGACGAGTAGACCTACAACTTTCATTCTTTAAGTTTTTTAATTTGAGGTCTGTAACAGTAGTCAAAATGGCTATCGTTAGGACTATTGTGTATTTAGAGCCAATCGGAGGGCGTCGGGATGCACGAATGCAAGTGCAACCCTTTAGGTATTAGTATAACTTAATGATAACATGTTGGACATGTATTAGGATGTTATATCAAGTTGTTAATGTACATGTGGTGCAATGGCATGATCATTTAAGTAGTTGTAATAAAGCTAAAAAGTAATGTTCATGAAAGATGTGATGTTGTATAAACTTATACTTAGTTAGTAGCTATACTAAGAGTAATAAAGGAACTCATAAAGGTAATGTTAGTGTAACTAATGTGTATTGTCAATACATATGGTATGTGTAGGACTTGGGGTGAACGTGAATAGTAATTGTTTAACCTACACACGAGGCAAGTTCCCTAACCTTTGCTACTTTATTATTCAGCAAGGTTACTTTTCACTGTTATGTTACACTTATGCAAGTTCTCTAACTCTACTTTTATAATTGTGCAAGTTTTCTTAACTCTAAACTTATTATATTAGCATGCAAGTACCTTTAGTTTATCGTTCAAGTTATTATTTGTTGTGCATGCTTGATATTAAATTCTAAGATGTAACCTTAGCTTAACGTTGTTCAAAGCAAGGTATGATGAGTTATTCAATTGTTATGCTATTAGATTATTCCTAAAGCATGAACTTAGAACGAAATGTTTATTCAGTATGATCATTCAATAACATAGTGTTATTATCTTGTATTCAACTAATCCTTAGTTGATGTCCGTTGAACTCCAAATTACCTTGAAAGCTTATCCAAACCAAACTTACTTTGGTGCGGACTTGTATTCTAAATACTGAGATGAACAACTCTTTTAATAGAGGTTTACGCTTAGCGTTGAAATGGTTGTGCATAATACATTGTACGAAGGGTTGATCCCCCTAAGTACGTGGAGTCCTTATAGTCTTATGGCTGTTAAAGTTAAAGTTGAAAGATTACTTATAACTGTGGACATGATTCGTGGTCATTAGACCCTCAGTGAATGTTATAGTTTTCAGAAAGTTAATAGAATATATTTTTCAGTTCTATTGAGCCTAATATTGGCAATTGATGTGAAAGTTTAAAGATTTACCTATTGTTATTTCAAGTGGGCCTTGTTTGCTCACTCTTGCCTGTAAAATTTCTTACAGCTAAAGTTGAAATGGGTGACGTACCTAGCACCAGTAAGGGAAAAGGAAAGATGAATAAATACTGAAGACTTGTAATAGTTTTGATAGTTTACTTTCAGAATTTGATTTAAAGATTGTAATGAAGTTATTTAATTTTTCGCATTTGAATGATTGTTGTTAAAGGTTGGATAACCTGGGAGATTTCTTTTATTTAAGTTTAATTCTGTATGGGCAGGTTTTCTTTTATTATTCAGTTCTATTATGATTGGGTAGTTAGAAATGAATGTTTTGATTACGTGAACACCAAATCTTGAGGTAATGAAGTACCGGGATATGGGGGTGTCACAGTCACTGATCAAAAGCTCATTCATGGGTAGTTCTGAATAGCCTAATGTAATTAAGGACTGTCCGAGTCAAATTTTACTTTCGTCATGCTAGAGTCTTTTGATCTTTTCCTGCACTTGTGTCTTATTCTTAATGCTTGTTGAATGTTTAAGTTGCATAGTGTGCATTATTGGTATTAGCAGTTGACTGTGCGAGCTTATTTGAGTTATGATTAGTTAGGGCGGTTGGTCTCCATACACACACATAGAATGGATCAAATATAGTCTTATGCTTAAAATTGAATGAACCCATATTCATGTTTGTGTTTGCCCTATTCTCTGGGAGTAGTTATGATCAAGCTTTGAAGCCATGATGCTACTATAACGTTTTAGTTTTCTTTCGTGTATGCTTTATTATTAGTGTTGTGTTAGTTAGTTTGCTTGAGGACAAGCAAAGACTTAAGTTTGGGGGTATTTGATGAGTGAGATTTATACCCGCGAATCAGATATTTTATGACTTAAATAGTTGCCTGTTCTCGTAGATTTTATATGGATTTATATGATTATAGTGTTATCATACTTAATCGATGAATTACAGAGCTTTACAGGTGTTTTCTAGCAATCAGGGGCAAAAGGGCCATATTTCTTACACTCACGTCGCGACGCCAATGCCAAGCCTATTGGCCGTGCTGCAACGCCACCTCCTGGTCCAGCCTGACGTCACCATGGCGCCGCAGCGCCAATGACCCTATATGAACTCGCGTTGCAGCGCGAGCTCTGGTTCCTTCATGCACACATGGCGCCGCAGCGCCACCCTTAAGTCTAATGGTCGCGCCGCAGCGCGACCTCCGGTGCCCAGACAGAGACCAAGTGATTTTGACCTAGCAAGAGGCATATATAACATAGGAAACTTTTCCATTTTCAGATATATCTCAGAGAGGGAGGAGACATCCTATATCATAGTTTCTCATAGTTTTAGCTTAGATTAGTTTTATTTTGTAATTCCTCTTTCTTCCTCATATTTGTAAATATAGATTAGGTAGATTAGGGAGAAGTCTGGCATATCCTTGGAGCGACACGAGCAGTGAGCGACACAGATTGGAGAGCTTGATTTGAGCGGAATGCGTGGAGATGGAAGGGCTTTAACAGAGTTTCCTCTTATCCATTTGTTTTCTCTTATTTTGTAATCTATAAATGTTGTCTTTATCGCTACTCATATTTGGTTTAATAGCTATGAACTGAGTATTTCCTCTAAGGTTATAATGGAACCCTTTGTTATTTAAATTGACTGTCTTATCTCTTTGGTTGACACCATATGATTTGGTTTAATATATTTGTGCTTAATGATTCTTGTTAAGACATTAGTGATGATTTTGGTAATTTACATGATATCGACAGAAGGATTATATATTTACACCTAAATATATTGGCATGTGATTGTGGGTTTTGACTGCATAAGTTGTGCGTAGAATAGACATATCTCTGTGCGCCACGTGCGACCTAATTGAGAACTTATGCTTAAATCCATGTTTTGATTAATTCGCATAGACATGTGTAGGATTGCATCTAGTTTGGATGTTCTTTTCTGTTCTATTCCCTTTTGGGTGGATCTGGAAAGGATATGTTTGTGCATACCTCGACAGAGGTGCATAAGCACCTGTGTGTTCTCGGTCGACAAATTGACGTGACCATTAAGGCCAAAGAGAGAAGTGTAGCTAGTTTGATGAAGCATAGCATGCCAAGTGTTCGATAGAATGCCTGTGTGGGGTGAAGTTGTGACCTTAGCTTGTAATTCTTTAGATTACCATTCGTTATCCATTTACTTGCTTTGTTAATTAATTTTAAATAGATTAATCACATTTCCATTTACTGCTGTTCGAATAAGACTTTAGCGATTCAAAGTCGGTACTTGGTAAATATTAGTCACAGTTCCTCGTGGGTACGCCACACTACTTATCACTGTATTACTTGTTAGACCGCGTATACTTGCGCGTGTTTAGTGATCGGTTTTTCGACCAACAGGAAGGAAAAGGAATAATAATGGCTATGATGCTCGAGATGCAAAGGAAGCAAGAGGAAATGAGGAATTTTCGCCAACAGTTGATGCTAATCCCCACTTTCAAGGTTATGTTTCCAAGCAGTTCGCAGGAGGAACGAGCAGGAGTGGAGGACAATATCAACAACAATAACAGAGAGACTCAGACTGTATCTCCATTAACGGAGAATCTGTCGGTTCCAATCATCAACTTGGAACCCCAAAACAGTGATGACATGCCACAACGCAGACTGGAAGCAAGCTAGCCTCAAATAAACATCATCACGACCACTCTCCCCGTATTTTCACAAGTGCAGGTATCAACCATCTCAAGCTATGTCCAATGAAAGAGTCAACAAGCACAACCATTGCAAGCTTTGCACGATGTAAGTGTGCATCAACCAATTTCTTTACCATACACACTGCCAATGCAGCAATACGTCACAACACCACAAAGAGTCCATGCCACGAGCCAATACGTGATGAAGGATGATATTATCGATGTGATCAATCAACTTCGTAGGCAGACTGGGACACCACCAAATTTGGGTACTTCATTCCCACAAGATTTGGTGTTCATTGTCTAAACATTCATTTCTAACTACCCAAATATAATAAAATTTAACAGTAAATATTTCCATTAAAGGATTACATCAGTACGTTCAATAAAATCTCTCAAGTTGTCTAAACCTTTAAATACAAACATCAAGTGAGGAAAATTAAATAATTACATCTTAACAATTAAAATAAAGTCTGACAATATAAAAATCAACAGATTTACAAGTCTTCAACACTTGGTCATCTTTCCTTTTACTTTATTGGTGGTAGGTTCATCGACCTTCTCAACTTTAGATGTAATTATTATATAAGCATGAGTGAGCAAACAAATGCTCACTTGAAGTGGCACTGAATAAAAATATCATAACAACTGCCAAATGAATTGGCTCAATAGAACTGGATAATACTCTCTATCAATGATAATTAGGAACAGAATTTGAAATATATGTATCTGAGGGTCACAAGACCATGAACTATGTCCAAAGTTATAAGTATTCTTTCAACTTAAACCTAAACAGTAATAAGACTGTAGGGACTTCTCGTACTTAGGGGGATCAACCCTTCGTACAATGTATTGTGCACAAACATCTAAACGCTTCGCGTAATAATCCCCTATAATAGGGTTGTTCTTTTCAATTTTAGAATACAAGTCTGCACAAAAGTAAGTTTGGTTTGGATAAATTTCAAGGGCAATTTAGAGTTCAACGAACATCAACTAAGGATTAATTGAATCAAAAGTGTGATAACAATATGCTATGGAATAATCATAAGTCATAAGAGGAATCAAAATTATACATCGCAACTATGTTTTAGAAATTAACTAGAAAGCATATGCATTGAATATTATAACAACCTTGCTTGAACAACAGTAAGCTAAGGCTATAATCTAACTCAATAAAAGAAGTGAGTTAATTAACATGCATGATTAATAACAAGTTGAGGAATAAAACTTGATTAACATAAGAATAACAGAATTTAGGAACTTGCGTAATAAGAAACAAAATAAAGTAAGGAATCCTTCTCAAAGTAAGAGTTAGGTTGAATAGTTTGCGTGAACATAATCAATTTAGAACAAATATATATAGAAAGGTTAAGAACTTGCTCAATGTATCAATAAGGTTTAAGCACTTACACAATCGTAAAAGTAGAGTTGGAGAACTTGCCTCGTGTGTAGGTTAAACAATCACTACACACATTCACCACAAGTCCTACACATACCATATGTATTGACAATACTCATTAGTTACACTAATATTAGCTTCATGAGTTTCTTTCCCACTTTTAGTATAGCTCACTAACTAAGTGTAAGTTTAAACAACATCACATCTTTTCATGAGTATCACATTTTAGCTGTATTACAACTACTTAAGTTATCATGTCATTTCACCATATACACATTAACAACTTGATAAAACATCCTATTACATGTTCAACATGTTATCATTTTCTTTATATTAGGTTATACTAACACACAAAGGACTGCACTTGCATTCGTGCATCCAGACGCCTTTCGATTGCCTCCAAGTGCACAATAGTCCTAAAGATGGCCATTTTTACCCCTAATAACGATATCAAATTGAAAAACTTAAAGGATACAAGTTATAGGTATGTTCGTCCTCGTTCCGGATTATCTTGAATCGCATCAATTGGAGTTCGTATGAAAATGTTATGCCAATTTTAGTAAAACATATCCGGTCAGATTTTCTCAACATATGTAAGTCAGACCACCCCCCGTGGGGGCGGGGGTTTTACTCTATAAAAGTCCGCTGGGGCTGGGGTACCTTCTGCAGTTCGCGAACGAACACTGCAGAAAGCCAAGTTAGGCCTAAAAACTCCTTTCTAACAACCATACCAACTTACCCAAGTTGTAATATGTTTACAGAAACATAAACTAATGTTTCTAACACGTTTCTAACCATATAAATAACATAAACATCAAAATTACAAAATTTAATTTCACTATTTCTATTATTTCTTCTTCTTTTGACATTCATAGCGAAATTCCTCACTGTGAATTCATTTTACAACCAAAACTGTTAGTTTCAATTACTTTATTTTCGTTTCTTCATGTACTTTCATAATCAATAGCCAATTTATACATTATTCTATGAATTAAACATCAAATTTGACTTTCAAAATAAGCCATATTCATATATATTTCACTGTTAAATAACTTTCTTCATATATATCATATTTACATGAAGTAAACTACTCTAAATCATATACTAACATATAAAACAGTTTATCAACAATTATTATGTATACAAATTATATAATCATAATTAACTACCCATATAACTTTTACAGAGAACTTTTCATACAATAGAAAACTAGAAATAAGAAAAGTAGGGTTATACCTTTGCTAGAAGATGATTACAACTACTACTTCTTCTAAATTCTCAACTCACAAAGAATTTTCTCTTCTTCCTTCTCTCTTTTCTTTCTTTCTTTCTTCTTTCTTTTCTCTTCTTTCTCTTCTTCTCTGTTCTTTCTCTTTTTTCTAACTTACGTAACTTAGAAAATATAACGTATAATATAATACGTATTAATATATAATATAAATATATATGTAACTGATGTCAGTTATATCTTTTTGAAAATCAAAAGCCATAAAGCTTGTTTGGCTAAACCACTTTAAAAATTAATAACTTAAAATCCTTATGCTTTGTTTGATAAAACCTATTTAAATTAAAGACTTAACATTCATTTAAGTCTTGTTTGGCAAAACTGAATTAAACTCCTTTAATTTATTTTAATAACTCATTTATAGTATAGTTTATGGTCACACTTCATTTAATTAAATTCTCATATTCAAATTTAATTAAACTAAAGCTAATAACAACTTATTAAATCCATTTGTCACATAATCATATTACTAAAAAAATTATAATTTTCAATATAATTTTATTTAATAAATTAATACATCACTTTAATTATCAAATTAAATTAAAAATATTATAATAATTCATTTAATCTCTATCAACTTTCTAATTTAATTATTAAATTAATTAGAATATTATCTCATAAAAATTAATTTCCTTAACTCATAAATTATTTATTTAACAATTAAATAATCAAATCAAATCAAATTAAACAAATATTTATTCAACAATAAACACATCAATTAAAATATTTATATAATTTAATAAATATTTAGAATTACAATTTAAAATTCTGGATTGTTACACAGACATCCCGACCTTCGGAATTAGACTTTACTCCATCTTACCCGACACATATTCGGAGACAACCTTACCCGACAGGGTATATTGAGCATCCCTCGCAATTTCCAAAATACAATGGGGAGAAAGGAAATTCCAGGGAACACATTGCCAGGTTCGTGGAGTCGATGTCTCCATGGTTAGGATATGATGAAATGAACAATCACAATTTGTTGATGAGGGAATTCAACAAGACTTTGACGGATAGTGCCTTCAGTTGGTACTACAACTTGGAGAAGGGATCAGTCCATGATTGGGATGATCTAAAATTGTAATTTTAAAAGAAATTTTTTTATGTGCAGAAACATGTAACCATTGTAGAGCTCATGTGATTTAAGCAAAAGTCAAACGGAGCTGTTAGATTACGTTGATAGGTTCAGGGCCCAAGCACAGAAGTGTGCAAAGACAATTGAAGAAAAGAACTTGGTCATCATATGCAACAATGCTGCTTTAGTCTCTTTCAAGCCCCACCTCATTACCAATGCTTATGATTCATTTACTACCCTATCATCTTTTGCACAAGACTTGGGAAGAATCATGACATTGCCCACCAGCCATGCGACGATTATATGAAAGGGAAATAGGACATCAATTGTGGCTTTAGCGGAATCTCAGTCAAAACCACAAGGAGGCAAGAGGGAGATGAATGAGAAATTTGAGTGAAGCAGAGGAAAGCATGGGGACAAGTATACCAGAATGCCAGTTTCGGAGGCTATCACATGTAGTGAGAAGGCATTCAGGGGCCTATACGAACAATGGGTCGAGCACGGAGTGGTGAAACCTCCAAGGCCCCAGTTGGTTGTGACAAAAGATGAAAAGAAGGCCGAACTTTTGTGTATACCACCAATACGTAGGACATTCCACTATGGACTGTTACAGTCTGCAGAGGATATACCATAAGAAGCTGGTGGCTGGAGAGATTGAACTAGGAAAAGAAACGTGCAACACTATCATCCATGGTACAGTCCTGGAAGTCAAGATGAGGGACAACCCAAATACTGGCTCTACCATCGAAAGAACTCTGAACTATAGATACAATAATTGACGAATTAAAAATCCACCCAAGATGGTGGTCCACCAAAAATGGTGGTTGAAGTCCCTAAGAGTATCCATTACCAAGAAATTGGATGACCAGGGGAGAAGGCATTAGAATTGATGGATTTAAAAAAAAATTCCACCCAAGATGGTGGTCAAGTCCTTGTAAAATACACTTGCCAAGAAATTGGGCGACCCAAGTGACGAGGCACCCGATTTTAAGTCCTCGTAGATCGTACTTGCTAAGAAATTAGATGACCCAGGTGACGAGGCACCTGAGTGTTACACTTTATCATCAAAAGTGAAGAGGCACCTTACTATAAGTCCTCATACCTGAAAAATTATACTTTCAACTTTAAAAGTAATCGAGGCACCTAATTATAAGTCCTCGAACCAGAAAAATTATACTTTCAACTTCAAAAGTAATCAAGGCACCTGACTATAAGTCCTTGAAAGTTATACTTTCAACTTCAAAAATAATCGAGGCACCTAACTATAAATCCTCGAAAGTTACACTTCAAACTCTAAAAGTGATTGAGGCACCTGAGTATAAGCCCTCACCCCGAAAAAAAGAGTTACACTTTATCTTTAAAAGTGGCGAACGTTATGCTTTCTCCGACAAAAGCAGAATTTATTATTTAAAAAGTAACGTTTTTTGTTAAAAGCAATCTGATTAACAATAAATTGTCAAACTTTCATTTATACTTGAATATTTTTCTCTGATTTATTAAACAGAAAAGTATAGGTTCAAGTGTTGGTTTACATGAAATCGAAAAGAAAAAAAACATGTTTTTTCTTTAACAAAATTTATGTTTGCTATTTTATGAGGCCTATTGTTGTCTTGGAGTATTAATTTGAACAACTTAAGATTCAATGTTAAATATGGAGTTTTAAATAATCATTCAAATTAAAGACAATCAATAAGAATAAAGAAACTCTATTGTGATAAATGAAATATATATAAATGAGTTTCTGATACAGGAAAAGGAAAAGACTACAAAAGGTAATGATCTAAAGGCCATGACATATCAAATTGAAGAAGGGGCATAGTTAAAGCCTCCAAATCAGCAATGACAGTCTCATGAATCTTAAGATTTATCGTTCTCAGCTCCCTAACCTCTTGGGTAGTTCACTCTAAGTCCTGTTGTTGGCACTCTACATCCCAAAGCTTGGACTCTAGATCCCGGGACTTGGCCTCCAATTTTCTTGCGACTTCGTGTGACAGCCCCAAATCTGGGTACTTCATTTCCACAGGATTCAGTGTTTATTGTCCAAATATTCATTTCTAACTACCCAAATTTATTAAAAACTTAAGCAATAAATCTTTCCATTAAAGGGTTACATAATTAAATCCAATAAACCTCAGGTTATCTAACCTTAAAACATTCATCAAATGCGAAAAATTAATTAATTACATCACATAATTAAAACCAAGTCTGACAAACACAGGTCTCAACAACTAACAAGTCTTCAACACTTGTTCATCTTGCTTTTCCCTTTACTAGTTGTTGGCTCGTCAACCTTCTCAACGTTATTTATAATGGTTGTATGTGACGCCCCCAAAATAGGTATACATCACCCATCTTGAGTCGCCAAATACATGGTACAGAATTTAAATACAAACTCCTTTGATACAGTACGACAAAACGTAGTTGAGAGTTTCAACACGGATAATGTCTCGTAGAGAGTATCCAAACTCAAATAAAGTTCTCATTATAATTATTATCACACTATTTCACATAATAGGGAGGACTACTATAGCCACCTATTTGGACCGTCACTCTATTTCCTAACTCGTCCCAACTATATTCTCATTTCCTAAAGAGAACAATGAAAGCAAAAGGGTGAGCTCAACTAGCCCAATATGAAATATTATGACTAAGATAATGCAAAATAAATTATCATTAGCCTTCAACACTGTTAAACTGATAAAATACAATAAACATCAAGTTTAACTGCAGCAGAACAAGCAATCCATTAGAAGAGTCAAGTAGAGCATGATATATATTATCTTCTATGATTTAAAAAGTTTATTATCAATTTTATCGCTGTGACTCAACTAAATAAATAATCCACATCACTGAAATATCCATGCACTACGGGCCAAGGATATTCATTATTATCACTAATGGTCATGATCATATCAACAACTGTCCATCAATGCACTACGGGCCAATGATGACTTTTACCACATCATTTTTAACATTACGGGTCATGATTATACCGAATAATCCCTGGTCATAATCATACCAATCAATAGTCTATCTATGCACTACGGCCAAAGATGACTTTCATCACAATATAAGCATGAGGATGATGACAATGATATAAGAATTCAATTTAAATAAGAGCAAGGATAAATTTTAAAGATTTATAATTCAATTTATCCAGAATTCAATATTGTCTAAATTTCCAACATGATACTGCTTTGTGGAGTAAAATTGAAGAATAATATTGTATCAAAAATAATTTGGACAGAAAAGAAAATAATTTTTATCATGAATAGTACCCCGTGAATAGTACTTTGTGAATAGTACTCTGGCATGAAAAGATTAAACTTTAACAAGAATATTTAGAAAAATATTCTTGTGAAACGATACTAGATGAAGCGCAAATTTCAAGGATATTTTACTAATTTCAAGGAGTATAGAAGCAATACTTAACAACGTGAGTGTAGAATTCAGAATCTGAAACAAAATAATATTACTTACATACTACAGAATATGAAAGAAAATATTATTTTATACGAATATTGAACAAAAATAATATCCCTTACGAATACGAAAGAAATAATACCCCTTACCTTAGCAGGAGATTGGATACTAAAATAGTGTAGTAACAGAATACTCTTCTTCTTTCTCTCTGATTCTCTCTCAATAGAATTCTCTTGTGAGTCGTAGTGAATTGGTGAGAATGAAAGAAGAAATAAGCTTCTATTTATAGAAGATTTCTAGCTTAGCCCCTTGCAATGTGAAGAGGCAAGTGGCTTGACGACTGGTGATGTGAAAAAAAGTGGTTTGATGCCTGTAATGTGAAACAACAAGTGGTTCGACACCTGTAATATGAAACGATAAGTGGTTCGACGCCTATAATATGAAACAACAAGTGGTTCGACGCCTGGTAAAGGTAATTACTATTGGCGAAAGTGACTTTTAGATAATGACATATGGGCCCCTATAGAATAAACCAAACTTACCACTAACGTCTCACAACAGACTTCTTATTTATATCAAAGATTGAATAAATATTACCACACATCATTTTATCTTTAATTAACACATTTTTAATCTTCCAACAATTATTCGTCATTAATATTATAACTCGTAATATTTAATAACCAGATCATTCCCAGGAAAGAGGGGGCTTTCTGATAAGGATTTCTCCCTATTGACGCACAATTAGGTGACCAAACCTCTCCTCGACAGAACTTTCTAGACATCGTCAATATTACAAATAATAATATGAATAACTTTATCGTCTCAATTATTGATTTAATAATATAAAATATTATGTAGATAATACTGTGATAATAATTGAATCAATAATATGAGATACTATGCAGCAATTACTATAGCAATAATTGAGTATAACTAAGTGGCTTCTTACCTAAGCATCAATAATCAATACCGTGTGCTACTATACAACCACGCGTATTACTATACTTTTACCACCGGGTATTTCAACAGTTAACGGTAAAACTTTCGCCGTTATTTTTATAAAAAGATATTTTTGTCGTTTTCTAACTTCGACAATAATTTTGTTGTGGGGTCCACCAATGATTATGCCATCGTAAGAATATTCTCCGACAAAAAGAATATTTCCCGATCAAACGAATATTTTATAACAACTTGCTTACTTTATAAAATTTATAAATATTATCCATAACTATAACATTATATCAAATCCACACCATAATATTCAAAATGATATTTAGAGAAAAATTAATCTTTATTCATAAAAGTTGGGGTCTTACATTGTATATATGCAAGACTGAGCAAACAAATGCTCACTTAAAGAAAGTATAATAACTGACAATGAATATGCTTGACTGAATTGAATAACATTTTCTAGTATCGATAATCAAGAACTGATATTGTAAATCATCTGAGGGTCACAAGATCATGAACTATGTCCCAGGTTATAGGTATTTCTACTTCAACATTTAACAGTCGTTAGACTATGTGAACCATCTTTCTCGTACTTAGGGGGATAAGCCCTTCGTACCATGTAATGTGCACAAACATCTTAAAGCTTCTGCGTTATAATAGGGTTGTTCATCTCAGTTTTAACATATAAGTCCGCACCAAAGGAAGTCTGGTTTGGATAAGTCTCAAAGGTAATTTAAAGTTCAACGTGCATCAACTAAGGATTAGTTGAATCAAAAGTTTAATGACAATACAAGGATTCAACAACGATGTATTACAGAGTGGTTATGAACCATAAATAAATAATGTAATGCATCAAAGTCATGCTTTAAGAATAAAGTTCAAAGCGTTGAAAAGATATAATAAACCTTACTTGAACAAAATGGTAAGCTAATGTTGCAATTTCCAATAAGGAAACAAAGTTAAAAACTTTACTTAACAGAATTCAAGAACTTGCGTAATTTATAAACAAGATAGGATAGCAAACTTGCCTAATTGTAATCAAAGTGGGATAAACTCAAATAACGTTTATGGTTAAAGAACTTTCTTAAAATAAGAGTAAGGTTCGAAAACTTGCCTCGTGCGTAGGTTAAACGATCACTACCTACGTTCACCATAAGTCTTACACACATGCCATATGTATTGACAATACTCATTAGTTACACTAATATTAATTTTTTAAATCACATATTACCATACCAAAGTCTCGAATCTTAAGTTTAAAGAACATTACATCTTCTCATGAGCATCACATTTTAGTCCTTTTACAAGTTATCAATTTATCATGCCATTTCACCATATGAACGTTAACAACCTGATATAACATTTTAATACATGTCCAACACGTTATCATGTTCATTAGGTTAGACTAACATACAATGGACTGCACATAACAAAACCAAAACTGCTCAGCTCTGCTACCCCCCGCTGGGGCGGGGTTTTATATTGAGGAAAGGCCCGCCGGGGCAGCACAAAGTACACTGGTAATGCCCGCCGGGGCGGGGGTACTTGGTATCAGATTCTGTAGTTCGCGAATGAACACAACAAAAAGCCAAATAGGTCTAAAAACTTCTTTCTAACAACAAATTTAGCATATATAATTCACATAAACTTTACAGAAAACAGATAACTTTATAAAATATAATATATTCTAATTATTGTCTAATAAAACAGATAACTTTATCAAAGAATTCTGTTTTATATAAAAAGATTTTCTGTTTTATTACATTAATAATACCAATAAAACACAAAACTGAGTGACTTATCACGTAAGCATCAATAATCAATACCGTGTGCTACTATGAAACTATGCGCATTACTGTACTTTTACTACCGAGTAGTTCAACAGTATTAATGGTAAAACTTCCGCCGTTATTTTCATAAAGTATTTTTGTCGTTTTCTCAATTCGACAATAATTCCGTTGTGGGGTCCACCAATGATTGTGTCGTCGTACGAATATTCCCTGTTAAAACGAATATTCCCCGACCAATCGAATATTATATAGCAACTTGCGTACTTTGCAAAATTTATAAATATTATCCACAACTATAATATTATATCAATTTCACTCCATAATATTCAAAAATAATATTTATAGAAAATTCATCTTTATTTATAAAAGTTAGGGTCTTACAACCTCCCCTTCTTATGAAATTTCGTTCTCGAAATTAGGGTATATACCTGGTATATCGAAGAGATGAGGATACCTTAATTTCATTTCAGATTCTAACTCCCAGGTCATTTCCTCAACATCGTGGTTTCTCCATAAAACTTTGACTTGAGGTATAACCTTGGAGCGTAGAATATATTCCTTCTTATTCAAAATTTTAATAGGTACCTCTTTATACGTTCAATCTTCTGCTATTTCATCTGGTTCTAACACAATAATGTGGTTTGGGACTTCCACATATTTACGTAACATGGATATGTGAAAAACATTATGAACACGAGACATACTTGGCGGTAAGACTAGTCTATAAGCCACAGTTCCTACTTGATCAAGGATTTCGAATGGGCCAATGAATCAATGATTGAGCTTTTCTCTCTTCCCAAATCTCGTAACTCCTTTCCATGGAGCAACTCGCAACAACACATGATCTCCAACATTGAACTCCACGTCTTTTCGATGAAGATCAGCATAACTCTTTTGTCTATCTTGTGAGGTTTTACACGTTGTCAGATCATTTAAATCTTTTCTGTGAGGGCCCCGAATCTAGGTCCTAAATCACCTCGGATCCTGTTCGATCATTCTATACAACTATTACTATTTGCGGAAGATATAAACATAAATTATTTATACAATACATATACTCACTATTCCCCAAGGTCGGGTAACCTTAACTTAATCACATTTATAACTTTTCTAACATATAACATTATTAACATACAATACTTATACAATTTAGCTGCACACATATCCTAACGCTGGAACTGTCTTTAACCTTTCCTTGTATCCGACGCATTCGCCTTAATCTGCAATGTTTTATCATGATATAGCAAGGGTGAGCATGAAAGTTGCCCAGCATGTAAGACCCCAAATTTTATGAAATAAAAGTATTCAATTTTTCTTATAATTACTATTCAGTAAATGGTTAAATTGATAAAAGTTAAAGTTAAGGGTGATATATGAATTTTTTTTCAAAAATAAGCAAGTGGTTATAAAATATTCATTGTTGTCGGGAAATATTCGTTTGGTCGTGGAATATTCTTTCTGTCTGGAAATATTCGTACGACGGCACAGTCATTTGTGGGCCCCATAACAGAATAACTGTCGGATAAAGAAAACGACAAATTTGAGTTTTTATAAATAACGACGTAATTGTTACCGTTAACACTGTTAGAATACCTAGTGGTTAAAATACAGTAATACGCGTTATTACACAGTAGCACATGGTATTGCACAATATTTTTGAATTATTGATTCTTACGAAGGAAGGCACTACTCAATAATTGTTACAGTAATTACTGTTCAATATTTTATTTTATTGATTTAATAATTGCTACGTTGAAATTTTATATTATTGTTGTTCAATAATTGTCGCTGCACAGTATTTCCCATTATCAGATCAATAATTCATATTATTTGAATAATATTATTAGATAACATTATTGGTAATGTCTAGAAAGTTCTGTCTAAGGAGAGGTTTGGTCACCTAATTGCGCGCTAGTAAGGAGAAATTCTTATTGGAAAGCCCCCTCTTTCTTGGGAACGGCCTGGTTGTCATAAATATGATTCTGTAATATTATTTGTGAATAATTAATTATTGATTCATATGATAAGGAAATATTTATTTTATGTGGATATAAATGAAGGATATATTTTTGAGGTTAAAAATGAAGGAGTTAATGTTGAGGTGTTTTATCTGTATTTTTGTCGGAACGGAGGTATTGAAAATCAAATTAGGGTTTTTGAGATATTTTGCGAGGGTTATAATTTTTAATCCGACCGTTGGATCGTGGTAATTTTTGGATATGTTATACATATATAAGTTGAGTATATGTCCACAAATTTTGAACCGTTAAAAATGAACGTATGATTTATTAGAAATTTTACGAGATGACTGGTTCAGAAATTGTTGAATTTTCGGAGTTAATCATTTTGGTGGAAAATTCTAGAATTGGTGGGCCCCACTCTTGGTTGGTGTAGAAATGTGCTGAGATTATTATTCAAATACGGTGGGTGGGAATAGTAGCAGGTAAAGCCATCAGGTTGCAGGTTAAGTCTGCTTCGGCGTGCTAACATTTTTCTATAAATAGAGGGCTAAGTTAAAATTGAAAATCACACTAGAAACATAAGTTTTCTCTCTTTTTCTTTCTAGATTATCGAGTGTATTTTGTGAGTATTTAGATACTTGGTGAGTTTCTATTCATCAGTGCAAGTTTCCTTCAGCGTCATATCCGATATCCAGTCAGAAGTGCTGCTCTTTTGAGGTAAGGGATAGTAAGGGATAGTAAGGGGTGTTATATTCTTCTTAAAATGATATTTTCTTCAATATCATTATACCAAAATGTTGGTATGAACTTTTTATCAAATTTAGAACTTTTTGAGTCGGGGTTACTATTCATGAGTTACTATTCACGAGTTACTATTCATGAGTTACTATTCACGAGTTACTATTCACGAAAAAATTAGTTTCTTTTTCTAACCAAATTATAGTTGATTTACGAATATTACTCTTGAGATTAAAACTATATGTTGATCATATTATTTTTATTATTATATATAATATTTTTATAACCCTAATGATGATATTTCTCTTTTACTTGAGTGTAAAGATGGGTAGATTTTTGGTATGATCATGACTATGGGTTCTCTTTGGCCAGTAGTGCAAAGTTGAATTGTTGATTGGTATGATCATGACCATTAAATTTATAAGTGAATATCTTTAACTTAAGTGCAAAGTTGAAATGATCAACCTGGTTATAATTATTGTTTATATAAATTCTGAAATGATTATATATTTCTTTGAGATATGAATATATTTGGCCTGTAGTGCAAATATGAACTGTTGATGAATATCTTTGGCCTGTAGTACAAAGATGAATTGCTGATGAATATCTTTGGCCTGTAGTGCAAAGATGACATGTTGTTGAATATCTTTGGCTAGTAGTGCAAAGATGAACATGTGTTGAGATGAACATGACCAACTGGTGATACAAATGAATATCTTTGGCCGTAGTGCAAAGATGAAGTTATTAGTATGATTATGAACAAGAAATGTGATTTGGTGTAACCATGATCTTTGATGTTTCAGGTAAAGATAGGTGATGAAAATTATCTTCGTCCTAGGTGCGAAGAAAAATTTAGAATCACAATTATGATAATGAGTTATTCATATGATTGTGGAAAGGAACTGTTGAGTGATGTTACAGGGATAAAATATTGTTGGTGGATTTTTAACATAGAGAAGATAATAGACTTTATAGTCTTTTTGACTCTTCTAATGGATTGCTCGTTCCGCTGCAACTATGGTTGAAATTTTTATCATCTACCATATGTTCTAAATCTCTGATTTAATTCTGTTGAAGGCTATTGATAATTTATTTATCTTTAGTCATGATATTCTTTACTGGGCTAGTTGTGCTCACTCTTCTGTTCACAATTCCTTTCAGGTAATAAGGGTGTAGCTGGGTCGAGCGGGGATAACAAGGGAATAGAACGGTGGTCATCATTTAGTAGTTATATTTGGTGAATAAAATAGGGTGAGGTGAACCCAACGTTGGAAGGGTGTTTTGTCACTATCATACAAGATTTCTAATGACATGCAACCTCGTATCATCATAAGATGGGGATGTGCTCATCCACTTGCTGAGTATATTTACGAGCACTACCTATATAATCTTGGTGTTTGTTTGAAGTATAATTTTCAATTAGAGACAGTAGAGATAATGATATGCCAAGAGAAGACTCACCATTGGGAAGAATATGATAGTAAACTTCTCGTTTTTCTTTGGGGTCTATTGGGTCAACCAAGGATAATTCTGTGGCCATATAATATCTATCACAACCTAGAATCATGGCCTCCCATGTACAAAGATTTCCTTGAGCACTTCCCAAAGATTTTAATTTCTAAAACAGTTTTTGACTATACCTTTATGTAAGGTGTCATTGTGAGGTGCTATCCACGGTTGGGATATGAGTCACATTTGGTATATATTTGTATCCAAACTCATAGTATATGTGTTGTTGTATTTTGCACGACAATTGTTGTAATGAAGTTGTAGTTATTTTCGGTACCATGTATTTGGCGACTCAGAATAGGTTGGATGGAATGGACCTATTTTGGGAGAGTTACAGTTGGTATCAGAGCTATAAGTAAAGAGCCTCGAGCCTCTCGCTGGTGACTTCCTGTTGATGGGGGATGCACCGAAGCCAGACTCTCCGTAGGGGACACCGTTCTGCGGTAGCAAGCTGATAGGTATCAATGTAAGGTGCTGACATAGGTTGGTGTCCAGCGTTACAGTTGGTATCAGAGCTTAGGGATATAATCTCTGGCGGAGATCGGGGAATACAACTAGGAGGGGAGAGATGACTAAATCCTTCCCTAGTGTGTCCTACCTAAGCTTATTTGTTGGTCAATAATAATATCGGGATATTATGTGATATGTTAATTTGTTCAATTAACCTTTATTTTGAAGCTGTATTCTAGAATGATATCTGAAATACAGAAGATGAGCAATGGAGAAATCATGATGACAGGGAAGATGGAATCTGAAACGAAAGCAAGGTATTCTCAACTCTTTGAATTACCAGGTACGTAAATTTCGAGGACGAAATTTCATAAGGAGGGGAGATTGTAAGACCCCAAATTTTATGAAATAAAAGTATTCAATTTTTCTTATAATTACTATTCAGTAAATGGTTAAATTGATAAAAGTTAAAGTTAAGGGTGATATATGATTTTTTTTTTTCAAAATAAGCAAGTGGTTATAAAATATTCATTGTTGTCGGGGAATATTCGTTTGGTCGTGGAATATTCTTTCTGTCGGGGAATATTCGTACGACGGAGCAGTCATTTGTGGGCCCCATAACAGAATAACTGTCGGATGAAGAAAATGACAAATTTGAGTTTTTATAAATAACGACGTAATTGTTACCGTTAACACTGTTAGAATACCCAGTGGTTAAAATACAGTAATACGCGTTATTGCACAGTAGCACATAGTATTGCACAATATTTTTGAATTATTGATTCTTACGAAGGAAGGCACTACTCAATAATTGTTACAGTAATTACTGTTCAATATTTTATTTTCTTGATTTAATAATTGCTACGTTAAAATTTTATATTATTGTTGTTCAATAATTGTCGCTGCACAGTATTTTCCATTATCAGATCAATAATTCATATTATTTGAATAATATTATTAGATAACATTATTGGCAATGTCTAGAAAGTTCTGTCTAAGGAGAGGTTTGGTCACCTAATTGCGCGCTAGTAAGGAGAAATTCTTATTGGAAAGCCCCCTCTTTCCTGGGAACGGCCTGGTTGTCATAAATGTGATTCTGTAATATTATTTGTGAATAATTAATTATTGATTCATATAATAAGGAAATATTTATTTTATGTGGATATAAATGAAGGATATATTTTTGTGGTTAAAAATGAAGGAGTTAATGTTGAGGTGTTTTATCTGTATTTTTGTCGGAACGGAGGTATTGAAAATCAAATTAGGGTTTTTGAGATATTTTGCGAGGGTTATAATTTTTAATCCGACCGTTGGATCGTGGTAATTTTTGGATATGTTATACATATATAAGTTGAGTATATTTCCACAAATTTTGAACCGTTAAAAATGAACGTATGATTTATTATGAATTTTACGAGATGACTGGTTCAGAAATTGTTGAATTTTCGGAGTTAATCACTTTGGTGGAAAATTCTAGAATTGGTGGGCCCCACTCTTGGTTGGTGAAGAAATGTGCTGAGATTTTTATTCAAATATGGTGGATGAGAATAGTAGCAGGTAAAGCCATCAGGTTGCAGGTTAAGTTTGCTTCGGCGTGCTAACATTTTCCTATAAATAGAGGGCTAAGTTAGAATTGAAAATTACACCAGAAACATAAGTTTTCTCTCTTTTTCTTTCTAGATTATCGAGTGTATTTTGTGAGTATTTAGATACTTGGTGAGTTTCTATTCATCAGTGCAAGTTTCTTTCAGCGTTATATCCGATATCCAGTCAGAAGTGCTGCTCTTTTGAGGTAAGGGATAGTAAGGGACAGTAAGGGGTGTTATATTCTTCTTAAAATGATATTTTCTTCAATATCATTATACCGAAATGTTGGTATGAACTTTTTATCAAATTTAGAACTTTTTGAGTCGGGGTTACTATTCATGAGTTACTATTCACGAGTTACTATTCACGAAAAATTAGTTTCTTTTTCTAACCAAATTATAGTTGATTTACGAATATTACTCTTGAGATTAAAACTATATGTTGATCATATTATTTTTATTATTATATATAACATTTTTATAACCCTAATGATAATATTTCTCTTTGACTTGAGTGTAAAGATGGGTAGATTTTTGGTATGATCATGACTATGGGTTCTCTTTGGCCAGTAGTGCAAAGTTGAATTGTTGATTGGTATGACCATGGCCATTAAATTTATAAGTGAATATCTTTAACTTAAGTGCAAAGGTGAAATGATCAACATGGTTATAATTATTGTTTATATAAATTCTGAAATGATTATATATTTCTTTGAGATATGAATATATTTGGCCTGTAGTGCAAATATGAACTGTTGATGAATATCTTTGGCCTGTAGTGCAAAGATGACATGTTGTTGAATATCTTTGGCCAGTAGTGTAAAGATGAACAGGTGTTGAGATGAACATGACCAACTGGTGATACAAATGAATATCTTTGGCCGTAGTGCAAAGATGAAGTTATTAGTATGATTATGAACAGGAAATGTGATTTGGTGTAACCATGATCTTTGATGTTTCAGGTAAAGATAGATGATGAAAATTATCTTCGTCCTAGGTGCGAAGAAAAATTTAGAATCACAATTATGATAATGAGTTATTCATATGATTGTGGAAAGGAACTGTTGATTGATGTTACAGGGATAAAACATTGTTGGTGGATTTTTAACATGGAGAAGATAATAGACTTTATAGTCTTTTTGACTCTTCTAATGGATTGCTCGTTCCGCTGCAACTATGGTTGAAATTTTTATCATCTACCATATGTTCTAAATCTCTGATTTAATTATGTTGAAGGCTATTGATAATTTATTTATCTTTAGTCATGATATTCTTTACTGGGCTAGTTGTGCTCACTCTTCTGTTCACAATTCCTTTCAGGTAATAAGGGTGTAGCTGGGTCGAGCGGGGGTAACAAGGGAATAGAACGGTGGTCATCATTTAGTAGTTATATTTGGTGAATAAAATAGGGTGAGGTGAACCCAACGTTGGAAGGGTGTTTTGTCACTATCATACAAGATGTCTAATGACATACAACCTCGTATCATCATAAGACGGGGATGTGCTCATCCACTTGCTGAGTATATTTACGAGCACTATCTATATAATCTTGGTGTTTGTTTGAAGTATAATTTTTAATTAGAGACAGTGGAGATAATGATATGCCAAGAGAAGACTCACCATTGGGAAGAATATGATAGTAAACTTCTCGTTTTTCTTTGGGGTCTATTGGGTCAACCAAGGATAATTCTGTGGCCATATGATATCTATAACAACCTAGAATCATGGCCTCCCATGTACAAAGGTTTCCTTGATTACTTTCCAAAGATTTTAATTTCTAAAACAGTTTTTGACTATACCTTTATGTAAGGTGTCATTGTGAGGTGCTGTCCACGGTTGGGATATGAGTCACATTTGGTATATATTTGTATCCAAACTCATAGCATATGTGTTGTTGTATTTTGCAGGATAATTGTTGTAATAAAGTTGTAGTTATTTTTTGTACCATGTATTTGGCGACTCAGAATAGGTTGGATGGAATGGACCTATTTTGGGGTCGTTACACAGCAAGTTTAAGTTCAACAATATAACGATATATCATGATTGAATAGTTTGAATAATAAGCTGGCTATAATTCAACAATATAATTGTGAACTAGCAGGAACAAGTTTATGACTGAACAAGTATTACACATGAACAAATATATCTGAAACCAACTGGTAATGAAGATGATCAGCCTTTCGTACCTGACTTATACATGTAATATGTACAGAGTACAAATTATACATGGCAATCAGCAATGATTAATGTAAGACCCCAAATTTTATAAATAAAGATGAATTTTCTATAAATATCATTTTTGAATATTATGGAGTTAATTTGATATAATGTTATAGTTGTGGGTAATATTTATAAATTTTGCAAAGTACGCAAGTTGTTATATAATATTCGATTGGTCGGGGAATATTCATTTTAGCAGGGAATATTCGTACGACGACACAATCATTTGTGGACCCCACAACGGAATTATTGTCGAATTGAAAGAAACGACAAAAATATTTTATTAAAAATAACGGCAAAAAGTTTACCATTGTTACTGTTGAACTACTCGGTAGTAAAAGTACAGTAATACGTGTGGTTGCATAGTAGCACACGGTATTGATTATTAATGCTTATGTGAGAAGTCACTCAGTTTGATTCAATTATTGTCAGTTAATAATATGAATTATTTAGCGATAATGACGTTTTGTTTTATTCGTATTATTAACGTAATAAAACAGAAACATCTTTTTATATAAAACAGAATACTTTATTAAAGTTATTCTATAAATAGAATATATTATATTTTATTTAAAAGATTTTTTTTTAAATATGGACCGTCAGATTAAAGTAATCAATCTGGACCGTTCATGGATTAGTTACTATGCATTCTATTTTTCTATAAATAGCAGCTCATTCCTTCATTATTTCTTACGAATTCACTGAACTCTAGAGAGAGAAACTATAGAGAGAGAGAAGAAGAGTATTCTGCTACTTAACTACTTCCTTACTTCAGCTCTTCTTTAAAACGGTAAGGGTGTTATTCTTTCTTATTCATGAAGAGAACTGTTGTTATTCCATTTCTTATTATTCTGTTGGAATAACCTGTATACGCGGTCTATCCTATACTTGGTGACATTCTCCTATTATTCTGTTGGAACATCCTGTCTGTGTGTTTTACACCGGACCTAGTTCCGTTTTTATTATTATTCTGTTGGAACATCCTGTCTGTGTGTTTTACACCGGACCTGATTCCATTTTTATTATTATTCTGTTGGAACATCCTGTCTGTGTGTTTTACACCGGACCTGGTTCTGTTTTTATTATTATTCTGTTGGAACATCCTGTCTGTGTGTTTTACACCGGACCTGGTTCCGTTTGTATTATTATTCTGTTGGAACATCCTGTCTGTGTGTTTTACACCGGACCTGGTTCCGTCTTTATTATTATTCTGTCGGAATGTCCTGTCTGTGTGTTTTACACCGGACCTGGTTCCATTATTATTATTCTGTCGGAATATCCTGTCTGTGCGTTTACGCCGGACCTGGTTCCATTATTATTATTTTGTTGGAATAACCTGTCTGTGCGGTCTATCGCATGCATGGTGATTTCTTTTGTTATTCCATTCTTTATTATACTCAGTTGGTTAAGTTTTGACTTCTATACTCCATGAAATTTGTGGAATATCCTTGACATTTGCGTTCATCCAGTATCTTTTCATGAAAATATTCTCCTAATCATTCTTGAATTTTACTCCACAAAGCAGTATCATGTTGACAATTTGGACGTTGTTAATTCTTGGATAAATTAATTCTTGAACTTGTTTTATTGAATTCTTATATCATTGTCATCATCCTCATGTTTATAAAATGTTGAAAGTCATCTGTGGCCTGTAGTGCATAGATGGACTTGGTATGATTATGACCAGGGATTATTTGGTATAATCATGACCGTAATGTTACAAATGATGTGGTAAAAGTCCTCATTGGCCCGTAGTGCATTGATGGACAGTTGTTGGCATGATCATGACCATTAATGAATATACGAATATCCTTGGCCGTAGTGCAGGGGTGATTCGATGATGTGGATTATTTTATTAAGCTGAGTCTCAGCGATCACAGTGTTGAAAATCTTTTAAATCATAAAAGATAGTAGAGTTTATTTTCTACTTGACTCTTTTAATGGATTGCTTATTCCGCTACAGTTAAACTTGATGTCTATTATATTTTATCAGTTTAACATTGTTGAAGGCTAATGATAATTTATTCTGCATTATCTTAGTCATAATATTTCTTACTGGGCTAGTTGAGCTCACCCTTTCTTTCACTGTTCTCTTCAGGAAATGAAACGTAGCTGGGGCAAGTCGGGGAACGGAGTGATGGTCCGAATGATAGTATTAGTTAGTAGTCCTCACTATTCTATGTAATGGTGTGTTAATAAATGTAATGAGGACTCCTTTTGAGTATGAATACTCTCTAGAAGATAATATTTGTATTCAAACTCACAGTTTATGTTTTGTCGTATTGTACACGACAGTTGTATTAGTAAGTTGTATTTGTATTCTGTACTATGTATCTGACGACCCAAGATGGGTGATGTATACCTAATTTTGGGGGCGTCACAGTTGGTATCAGAGCTTAGGGATATGATCCCTGGCTAAGATGTGAGAATAGAACTAGGAGGGGAGAGACGGGGAATTCCTTCGCTAGTATGACCTACCTAAGTTTATTTGCATGGTATTTAATTGGTCGGTCATAATATAAGGATAATATATGACATATCAATTAACTTTTATTTTGTGGCAGTATCTGAAAATGGCATCTGAGAATGTTGAGAATAGCAATGGAGCACATGCGATTATTGATTCACCACATATCAATAATCAGGATAATGTGCATCAGGAAGGTGACAATCCTCATGCAAACAACAACACTGACCAGATGATGAATGATGGAATGTTCAGAGGTTTTATGCAATTCATGCAACAACAGGTGAAAGCGGCTCCTGTCCACAACGTAGGTGGAAATACTGGAAACTCTCAGGCGGTCACCGCTAAACAGTTTAGGAGCTGGGACCACCGGAGTTTAAGGGAGAACCCAAACCACTTGTAGCTGAAACATGGATAAAGCAGATCACCAAGATATTTGATGTCTTGGGTTGCTCCGAGGAGCAAAAGGTTCCCTTTGCCGCCTTTATGTTGCGAGGAGAGGCAGATTACTGGTGGGAATCGATAAAGCGTACTCAACCTGCCGCACTGAAGATGTCTTGGGAGAAGTTCCAAGAGCTGTTTAACGACAAATACTTTCCCGAGAGTATTCGTCACATGAAGGAGGTGGAGTTCATCAAATTGGAGCAGAATAATATGACCGTGTCGCAGTACGAGGCAAAATTTGCGGAGTTATCCCGGTTTGCGTCCCACCTGGTGGATAATGAAGAAAGAATGACGCGGATGTTTTTAAGAGGTTTGAAGCCGGAGATACGTCAACATCTTGTTTCTCATAAACTGTGTTTGTATTCAGATGTTGTAAATAGGGCTCAGTTGGTGGAGCGCGATAACGAGACAACGCAACCAAAAGAGAGCAGCCGACAAAATGATAATACCAGTGAGAGCAGTCATCGAAGCGGTGACAACAAGCGTGGAGGGAATCAACAGGCCAGAAATGGTAACCACTTCGGTGGTAATCAGGGCCAAAACAATAAGAATGGACATTTCAAGAAGAGGAGATTCAACAATGATGGAAAGACGTCAGCACCAGCACCTGTCGTTAAGGAAGGAGAACGACCACCTATCATATGTTTCAAATGCGGAGGGGAGGGGCACATCAGTCCAAACTGCGCGATGCCGTCCAAAGCATGTTATAATTGTGGAAGAGAAGGTCATTTAGCCCGATTTTGTCGTTTACCGAAGACAAATTCAGCTAGGATGGAGGCACCAAAGGCCGTCCCAGAAAAGTCAAAACCGGTTGTGCAAGGGAGAGCGTTTGTTGTGAACTCCCAGAGAGCAGAGAACCCGAATGAGGTCATCACGGGTAAGCTTATCATAAACTCTAACGAAGTCTATACTTTATTTGATACCGGTTCTACCCATTCTTTTATTTCTCCTACTTGCGCTCATCGATTAAATTTGATTCCGGAGAAATTAGACTTTGACTTAGCAGTTGAAACTCCATTGGGAGAAACCTTCATTACATCCACGGTTTATAAGTCTTGTTTGGTTCAAGTTGGTACCCACACATTACCTGTCGATCTGATTTCATTAAAAATACTTGCATTTGACGTGATTCTAGGGATTGATTGGTTAACTACTCATCATGCAAAAATTGATTATTTTCGTAAGGTTGTTAGCTTTCATATTCCTAATCGACCTATTATGCGAATTCAAGCAACCAAACCATTAAAATCAATCGCTGTCATCTCAAGCCATAAAGCTATTCGTTTATTGAAAAACGGATGTCAAGCTTTCTTAGCTCATGTCACAGATCTAAACAAAAATACGTCAGCTTTGAATGATATTTCTGTTGTTAATAAATTTCCTGACGTATTCCCTGAAGAACTTCCTGGCCTACCCCCAGAGCGTGAAATTAAATTTTGTATCGACCTTGAACCCGGTACAAAACCCATTTCCAAAGCCCCATATCGAATGGCTCCTATTGAACTTCAGGAGTTAAAGACCCAACTGCAGGAATTGTTAGACATTGGCTTTATTCGTCCTAGTACTTCTCCTTGGGGTGCTCCTGTTCTATTCGTGAAGAAGAAAGATGGGAGTATGCGACTTTGTATTGATTATCGGGAGTTGAATCATGTCACCATCAAAAATAGGTACCCATTGCCACGTATTGATGACCTGTTTGACCAGTTGCAAGGAGCACAATTCTTTTCAAAGATCGATCTTCGTTCTGGATATCATCAGCTGAAGGTTAGAACTGAGGATATTCCAAAGACTGCCTTCAGAACTCGGTATGGGCATTATGAATTCTTAGTTATGTCTTTTGGATTGACTAATGCTCCTGCTGCCTTCATGGATATGATGAACAGGGTATTCAAGGAATATTTGGATCACTTTGTGGTCGTCTTTATCGATGACATCCTTGTTTATTCCAAAAGCCGTGAAGATCATGAGCAACACTTGAGGCTGGTACTCCAAAAGCTTCGTGAATACAAACTTTATGCCAAGTTGAAGAAATGCGAGTTCTGGCTGGAAGAGGTAGCATTCCTTGGGCACGTAGTATCAAGTCGTGGAATATCGGTTGACCCGGCAAAGATTGAAGCTATTCAAAGCTGGGAGCAACCTAAATCAGTACCGAAGTACGTAGCTTTCTTGGTTTAGCTGGTTATTATCGGAGATTCGTGGAAGGATTTTCTCGAATCGCTACTCCATTAACTCAGCTGACTCGAAAAGATACAAAGTTCGGTTGGAGCGAAGAATGTGAGCAGAGTTTTCAAGAACTCAAGAGGAGACTCATTTCAGCACCTGTTCTAACAATACCATCTGGCTCGGAGGGATTTGTCATCTACAGTGATGCTTCGAGCAAAGGGTTGGGATGTGTTCTCATGCAACATGGAAAAGTCATAGCCTATGCATCAAGACAACTCAAGGAATATGAGAGGAATTATCCTACTCATGATCTAGAGTTGGCAGCTGTTGTCTTTGCACTTAAAATTTGGAGGCATTACTTGTATGGGGAGAAGGTGGAGATCTTTACGGATCATAAAAGCCTCAAATATTTCTTCACTCAAAAGGAACTCAACATGCGACAACGACGTTGGCTTGAACTGTTGAAAGATTATGATCATACCATTCAATACCATCCTGGAAAAGCGAACGTGGTAGCTGACGCATTGAGTAGAAGATCATATGCAAGTACGAGTGCGATATTGTCAACACAAAGACCCATTTTGTGTGACTTGCAAAGGATGGAGATAGAGTTAAAGACTCCAGGGACCCATGTGATGATGGCGAATATACGAGTAGAACCGACTTTAATCGATAAAGTTAAAGCTGCTCAAGCTACAGACCTGGAGCTGATGCGTATGAGAAGAAAGTGCAAGAAGGTGCTATGCCGGAAGCAAGAATCGATGAAGAAGGAATACTTCGAGTCAACTCCAGACTTTGTGTTCCTAACAACCCTGATTTAAAGTATGAAATCATGATGGAGGCGCACAACACACCGTTTGCAATCCATCCTGGAAGTACCAAAATGTATCATGATCTTCGTCATACATTTTGGTGGAGCAATATGAAGAGAGAGATAGCGTTGTTTATCTCAAGGTGTCTAACTTGTCAACGAGTCAAAGCGGAGCATCAAGTACCAAAAGGTCCATTGCAACCACTTGAAATTCCAGAATGGAAGTGGGAGCACATTACCATGGATTTCGTTACCGGTCTTCCTAGGGTTTCTCAAGGTATTGATGCGATTTGGGTCATTGTTGATAGATTGACCAAGTCTGCTCATTTCTTACCGATACGAGAAACTTATACACTTGAACGTCTTGCTCGTATGTACATAAACGAGATTGTAAGACTGCATGGTATGCCAGTATCCATAGTTTCTGATCGAGACCCAAGATTCACTTCACGATTTTGGGTTAGTTTACAAAAAGCTATGGGCACGGAGTTACGATTTAGTTCAGCATATCATCCTCAGACGGACGGACAATCAGAGAGGACTATTCAAACTCTTGAAGATCTATTAAGACTCTGTGTCTTTGACTTCAAGGGAAGTTGGGACAAGTTCTTACCATTGGTGGAGTTTTCCTACAACAACAGTTATCAAGCAAGTATTGGCATGGCTCCATTCGAAGCATTGTATGGAAGAAAATGTCGTTCTCCAGTATGCTGGGATGAGGTGGGTGAAGCAACGTTGTTGGGACCGGAGTTGGTACGTATGACTACAGAAAAGATTCAAACGATCCGACAACGTATAAAAACCTCACAAGATCGACAAAAGAGTTATGCTGATCTTCATCGAAAGGACGTGGAATTTGATGTAGGAGATCATGTGTTCTTACGTGTTGCTCCATGGAAAGGAGTTACGAGATTTGGAAAGAGAGAAAAGCTCAATCCTCGATTCATCGGTCCATTTTTAATCCTCGATCGAGTAGGAACTGTGGCTTATAGACTCGCTTTACCGCCAAGTATGTCTCGTGTTCATAACGTTTTTCACATATCCATGTTACGCAAATATGTGGAAGACCCGAACCACATTATTGAGTTAGAACCGGACGAAATAACGGAGGATTTGACGTATGAAGAAGTTCCTGTTCAAATCTTGGATAAGAAGGAACATATTCTACGCTCCAAGGTTATACCTCAAGTCAAAGTTTTGTGAAGAAACCACGATGTTGAGAAAATGACTTGGGAGTTAGAATCTGAAATGAAATCAAGGTATCCTTACCTCTTCGACATACCAGGTATGTACCCTAATTTCGAGGGCGAAATTTCATAAGAAGGGGAGGTTGTAAGACCCCAACTTTTATAAATAAAGATGAATTTTCTATAAATATCATTTTTGAATATTATGGAGTTAATTTGATATAATGTTATAGTTGTGGGTAATATTTATAAATTTTGCAAAGTACGCAAGTTGTTATATAATATTCGATTGGTCGGGGAATATTCGTTTTAACAGGGAATATTCGTACAACGACACAATCATTGGTGGACCCCACAACGGAATTATTGTCGGATTGAAAGAAACGACAAAAATATTTTATTAAAAATAACGGCGGAAATTTTACCATTGTTACTGTTGAACTACTCGGTAGTAAAAGTACAGTAATACGTGTGGTTGCATAGTAGCACACGGTATTGATTATTAATGCTTATGTGAGAAGTCACTCAGTTTGATTCAATTATTGTCAGTTAATAATATGAATTATTTAGCGATAATGACGTTTTGTTTTATTCGTATTATTAACGTAATAAAATAGAAACATCTTTTTATATAAAACAGAATACTTTATTAAAGTTATTCTATAAATAGAATATATTATATTTTATTTAAAAGATTTTTCTTTAAATATGGACCGTCAGATTAAAGTAATCAATCTGGACCGTTCATGGATTAGTTACTATGCATTCTATTTTTCTATAAATAGCAGCTCATTCCTTCATTATTTCTTACGAATTCACTGAACTCTAGAGAGAGAAACTATAGAGAGAGAGAAGAAGAGTATTCTGCTACTTAACTACTTCCTTACTTCAGCTCTTCTTTAAAACGGTAAGGGGTGTTATTCTTTCTTATTCATTAAGAGAACTGTTGTTATTCCATTTCTTATTATTCTGTTGGAATAACCTGTATACGCGGTCTACCCTATACTTGGTGACATTCTCTATTATTCTGTTGGAACATCCTGTCTGTGTGTTTTACACCGGACCTGGTTCCGTTTTTATTATTATTCTGTTGGAACATCCTGTCTGTGTGTTTTACACCGGACCTGGTTCTGTTTTTATTATTATTCTGTTGGAACATCCTGTCTGTGTGTTTTACACCGGACCTGGTTCCGTCTTTATTATTATTCTGTTGGAATATCCTGTCTGTGTGTTTTACACCGGACCTGGTTCCATTATTTATTATTCTGTCGGAATATCCTGTCTGTGCGTTTACGCCGGACCTGGTTCCATTATTTATTATTCTGTTAAGAATAACCTGTCTGTGCGGTCTATCGCATGCATGGTGATTTCTTTTGTTATTCCATTCTTTATTATACTCAGTTGGTTAAGTTTTGACTTCTATACTCCATGAAATTTGTGGAATATCCTTGATATTTGCGCTTCATCCAGTATCTTTTCATGAAAATATTCTTCTAATCATTCTTGAATTTTACTCCACAAAGTAGTATCATGTTGACAATTTGGACGTTGTTAATTCTTGGATAAATTAATTCTTGAACTTGTTTTATTGAATTCTTATATCATTGTCATCATCCTCATGTTTATAAAATGTTGAAAGTCATCTGTGGCCTGTAGTGCATAGATGGACTTGGTATGATTATGACCAGGGATTATTCGGTATAATCATGACCGTAATGTTACAAATGATGTGGTAAAAGTCCTCATTGGCCCGTAGTGCATTGATGGACAGTTGTTGGCATGATCATGACCATTAATGAATATACGAATATCCTTGGCCGTAGTGCAGGGGTGATTCGATGATGTGGATTATTTTATTAAGCTGAGTCTCAGCGATCACAGTGTTGGAAAATCTTTTAAATCATAAAAGATAGTAGAGTTTATTTTCTACTTGACTCTTTTAATGGATTGCTTGTTCCGCTACAGTTAAACTTGATGTCTATTATATTTTATCAGTTTAACATTGTTGAAGGCTAATGATAATTTATTCTGCATTATCTTAGTCATAATATTTCTTACTGGGCTAGTTGAGCTCACCCTTTCTTTCACTGTTCTCTTCAGGAAATGAGAACGTAGCTGGGGCAAGTCGGGGAACGGAGTGATGGTCCGAATGATAGTATTAGTTAGTAGTCCTCACTATTCTATGTAATGGTGTGTTAATAAATGTAACGAGGACTCCTTTTGAGTATGAATACTCTCTAGAAGATAATATTTGTATTCAAACTCACAGTTTATGTTTTGTCGTATTGTACACGACAGTTGTATTAGTAAGTTGTATTTGTATTCTGTACTATGTATCTGACGACCCAAGATGGGTGATGTATACCTAATTTTGGGGGGCGTCAAAGTTGGTATCTGAATGTCCGAATGAAACACTCTTAGTAGAGTTAAGTAAAACAAACTTGCCTGAATCGTTGATTACCGCAACACAATTTATAACGCTTTATCCGAAGACCTATTATTAGTAATATAGATCTCCAATATTAGAATAATATCATCACAATAAAATACTATTATATATATATATACACAGAATAACTTAAACACATAACATATAACCCTATCAGTCTATAACACACATAAGACTCGGTGTCAAGTCAAACTATTGTAGTCTGAGTTGAGTTCGATAAAGTTCTAACGTTCCGACGGTCTAGTCGGACTTTTATCGAGTCTAAGTTCAATTAAACTCTGCCTAAACACTTAACAATTAACTCAGATAATTTTAATATCAGTCAAAATATTTTTCTAAGTCTCATAATAATTTTCACATAATTATTATCATTTATCGTGAATTTTCAATCATTAAAACGTATTTAAATGAATTAAATACCACATAATTCTTTTATCATTAATATTTATTTATTATCAAATATTAATGAAATACATCACTTAATATTATAATATATTTATAATATCACAAATTATTTTTAATACCTTAAAATCATTTAAATATGATTTTTAAACCCTTAAATCTATTATCCAATAATTGCTTTTAATATTAAAATATTAATATTTTCATGACAAAATATCAAAAGTTATATTTTATAACTTAAAATATTTTTCTAACACTTAAATCATTTTTATATGATTTTTAAATCATTTATTCTATTTTTCCATAATTTATTTAATATAGTTATTAAATAAATTAACTATCATTAATATTAATTAATTAATAAAATTCATCACAAAATATTAAAAATCACTGAAAATATCTTTAAATATTTTCTTATACATTAATATTATTTTTTATGATTTTTTATGAATTAAAAACATTTTAAAATTATTTATTTAATATTAGAATTAAATAAATTAAATACCATTTATATTCCAAAAATATTAAATATTTATGAAATATACTCTAAATAATTAAAAACTATTTTTCAGCATTTAAAATAATTTTTCAGAATTATTTTGTATTTTTAATAATTAAAAACCATTTATTTCAATTTATTTAATAATTTCCAGAAATTAGAAATTAAATAATAATATAACCGTCACTAAAGGGACATTAAGCGATAAATAGCATCGCTGAATGTGTTCTTGGTGTTCTTGGCCAATTTCCAGAAATTCATGTCAGTTGAGAGGGTGAGTGGTTTGACCAGAATTTAAGCTGTGTTCTTGATGGATTATTGGCCGCTTATGGTGTTAATATAGTAGTACCAATGTAATACTACAACTAGAAATCATCAACTTGGTCATACAACAAACATATAAGGAGATCAGATCTCCCAAAGTCTCTGTCAGACGTCACCTGGGTTTTCCAGAAACTCATGCAGTTCGAGTGGCCATCTAGTTGCTCAGTTTAATCTAGGTTCCGGTCATGATTCTTGTGATATAATGGTACAAGTCTATAGTCCACATGTCATAGAACATTACTATATCAACATATCAGTGAAACAACTTCCCCATATCCAGATTTAATCCGGTCAAACGGGGTCAGAAAAAGTGTTCATACACTTTCTGGAAATTCCAGAAAGTGTCTTCGTGGTCAGATGAGCTACTTTGACCATCCATTCTCTTCGATTTGTTTGTTGTTTAAGAGATCTAAGGCCACGTGTCTAGACTACATCTTACAGGTTACAATCTGGTTACCTACATATCAACAAACAACATCATTACTGATAGATATTGGCGTTATAAAACGTTGTCAGACGCTGATATTTGATTTCTGGGTTACCCAGAAATCAGTCGGTCATGCTCGGTCAATGGGTTTTGACCGAGAATAACATGCAATCTAGCTATGTAGTGGCTGTGATTCGACTTCCAGATAAAAGACCACATGACAGGCTATCCATTAAATGTTTAAAACAACAGAAATCATGGACATACAAGAATCCGTGGCGCCTGACATTGCTTGTCAGACCACAAATATTGATCTTGAGCAGATTTTGAAAACTTCAATTTTTAAGGCCTATGATGCTATAGATCTATGATAGATGATCATAGATCATCATGAAACATCTTCTAGCACTTATAAAAACACATAAACACAAACATGAACTTAGCATACAATATCAAAATTAGGTTTTTAGGGTTTATACCTTCTTGTAAAATCTTTGATCTTAATCTTCCTAACTGATCATGGGGGATCTAGGGCTTGATGAGAGACTGAATCACTTAGCAAATTTCGGAGCTTTGGATTAGAGAGAGAGTTGGTTGGTGCTAGCTAGCCAAAAAGCTTAATATGGAAACTTTATCTCTCCTAGATCTTTTATAATCACAAGGTGCAATGAATTTGTATATCATAGCTGCTGATTTAGAGCAAGTGGCTGAGATTTTTATTTCCTAAAGTCAAAATAGTTGGTGAACTACTAACATTTGGCAAGATTTGCACTCAAGCTAATTAATTAAAAAAAATGTGACAAAGGGCATAAATGTCATTTTGCACACAAAATTAATGGCATACTTGGCTTTGTCCAAACCCTTAGGGTTTAGGGTTTGAACCCTTTAGGATTACAACCTAATGTTTCCATAATCAATTTTCTAGGATTTCAAGTTTAGGGTTTTCGAAATATAAAATTAATATTTCCAAAATTATAATTAGGATTCTATAATTATTTTAATATTTCCTAATCATAAATTAAATCTTGCTAATCAGGATTAACATTTCCTAATTAAAATTGCTAATTAAGCAATTAGGGTCAAAATGGTCATTAGGGTTTATAACCCACGAAGTAGGGTTCCTAATAGAAAAATTAATTTTTTTAAAATAGAAATTAAATTTTCGTAATTAGATTAGGGTTTTCTAATTACTTACAACTATAAAATTAGGATTAATATTTCCTAATTAACATTAAATCACTAAATTAACACTTAGTTTTTCTCGAATTATAAAATTAGGGTTTCTAACCCAGAAAGTAGGGTTTTCAAAAATGTGAAATTAGGGTTTGCTAATAATTAAGCTTTTCCCTAATTAATCATGCACCGAATTAGGGTTTTGGATTCCCGAAACTGAAATTAGGGTTTCCAGAACCGGTTTTAGGGTTTCTTATTAAATACTAGGTTTTCTAACTAAACGTTGACGTTCTTAATACTTAGGGTTTGTTATAGATATCAATTATCTGGTCAACCCTTGACCCTTAACCACATACTGTACACATATACACAGAACATATTTACGTATTTCTTAATCCTGAATAATTCACTTAAATTATTCACAGAATTTTGAAATCCTCAAAATTCCATCTTAAAAATATTAAACGCATACACTAATTTTCTGTCTAGATTCTAATTTTGAACCTTAAAATTAATAAATTTTTTTAAAAATATTCAAAATTCTCGGGTTGTCACATTTTCTGTTGTCATACTTCTGGTCCCAACAACGTTGCTTCACCCATCTCGTCCCAGCATACTGGAGAACGACACTTGCGTCCATACAACGCCTCAAATGGAGCCATGCTAATACTTGTTTGATAACTGTTGTTGTAGGAGAATTCCACCAATGGCAAGAACATATCCCAACTTCCTTTGAAGTCAAGGACACAGAGTCTTAATAGATCTTCAAGAGTTTGAATAGTCCTCTCTGACTGCCCGTTCGTTTAAGGATGATATGCTGAACTAAATCGTAAATTCGTGCCCATAGGTTTTTGCAAACTGACCTAAAATCGTGAAGTGAATCTTGGGTCTCAATCAGAAACTATGGATACTGGCATACCATGCAGTCTTACAGTCTCATTTATGTAAATACGAGCAAGACGTTCAAGTGAATAAGTTTCTCGTATAGGTAAGAAATGAGCAGACTTGGTCAATCTATCAACAATGACCCAAATCGCATCTATGACTTGAGAAACCTTGGGAAGACCAGTAACGAAATCCATGGTAATGTAGTCCCACTTCTATTCTGGAATTTCAAGTGGTTAGAATGGACCTTTTGACACTTAATGCTCCACCTTGACACGTTGACACGTTAAACACCTTGATATAAACTCTGCGATCTCCCTCTTCATATTGCTCCACCAAAACGTATGTTGAAGATCACGATACATTTTGGTACTTCTAGGATGAATTGCAAACGGTGTGTTGTGCGCCTCCATCATGATTTTATACTTAAAATTAGAGTTTTTAGGAACACAAAGTCTAGAGTTGACTCTAAGTATTCCTTCTTCACCGATTCTTGCTTTTGGAATAGCACCTTCTTGCACTTTCTTCTTCATACGCATTAGCTCCAGGTCTGTAGTTTGAGCAACTTTAACTTTATCGATTAAAGTCGGTTCTACTCGTATATTTGCCATCATCACGTGGGTCCCTGGAGTCTTTATCTCTATCTCTAGCCTTTTCAAGTCATACAAAATGGGCCTTTGCGTTGACAATATTGCACTCGTACCCGCATATGATCTTCTACTCAATGCGTCAGCTACCACGTTCGCTTTTTCAGGATGGTATTGAATAGTATGATCATAATCTTTCAACAGTTCAAGCCAACGTCGTTGCCGCATGTTGAGTTCCTTTTGAGTGAAGAAATATTTGAGGCTTTTATGATCTGTATAGATCTCCACCTTCTCTCCATACATGTATTGCCTCCAGATTTTAAGCGCAAAAATGACTGCTGCCAACTCTAGATCATGAGTAGGATAATTCCTCTCATATTCTTTGAGTTGTCGCGAGGCATAGGCTATGACTTTCTCATGTTGCATGAGAACACATCCTAAACCTCTACTTGAAGCATCACTATAGATGACATATCCCTCCGAACCAGATGATATTATCAGAACAGATGCTGAAATGAGTCTCCTCTTGAGTTCTTGAAAACTTTTCTCACATTCCTTCCTCCAACCAAATTTTGTATCTTTTTGAGTCAACTAAGTTAATGGAGTAGCGATTCGAGAAAATCCTTCCACGAATCTCTGAAAATAACCAGCTAAGCCCATAAAGCTACATACTTCAGTAACTGACTTAGGTTGCTCCCAGCTTTGAATTGCTTCAATCTTTGTCGGGTCAACAGATATTCCATGATTTGATATTACATGCCCAAGGAATGCTACTTCCTCAAGCCAGAACTTACAATTCTTCAACTTGACATATAGCTTATTTTAACGAAGCTTTTGGAGTATTAGCCTCAAGTGTTGCTCATGATCTTCATGACTTTTAGAGTATATGAGGATGTCATCAATAAAGACAACAACAAAATGATCAAAATATTCCTTGAATACTCAGTTCATCATATCCATGAAGGCCGCAGGAGCATTAGTCAATCCAAAAGACATGACTAGGAATTCGTAAAGCCCGTATCGAGTTCTGAAAGCAGTCTTTGGAATGTCATCAGTTTTAACTTTTAACTGATGATATCCGGAATAAAGATCGATATTTGAAAAGAATTTAGCACCTTGTAACTGTTCAAACATGACATCAATTCGAGGTAACGACTACCTATTTTTGACGGTGACATGATTCAACTCCCGATATCTTGGTGATTTGCTTTATCCACGTCTCTGCCTTAAGTGGTTTTGGCTCTTGCAAAAACTCTGGTGGTCCCAGTTCCTTGAATTGCTTAGCGGTGACCATTCGAGAGTTGCCAGTGTTTCCACCTACATCTTGAATAGGACTTTCTCTTGCCTGATGTTGCACGAATTGCAGAAAGCTCCTAAACATTCCGTCGTTCGCCATTTTGTCAGTGTTGTTGTTCACCTGAGGATTATTGCCTTCCTGATGCACATTATCCTGGGTATTGATCAGTGGTGACTGAACAGTCTCATGTGCTCTATTGTTTAACTCGATATTTTCGGATGTCATTTTCAAACACTGCCACAAAATAAGGGTTAATTGACATGTCACATATTATCCCTATATTATGACCGACCAATTAAATAACAAATAAACTTAGGTAGATAATACTAGAGAAGGATTTTTTCGGTCTCTCCCCCTAGTTTTAGTCTTACATCTTAGCCAGGGATCATATCCCTAAGCTTTGATACCAACTGTGATGCCCCCAAAATAGGTATACATCACCCATCTTGAGTCACCAAATACATGGTACATAATTTAAATACAAACATCTTTGATACAGTACGATAAAACGTAGCTGAGAGTTTCAACACGGATAATGTCTCGTAGAGAGTATCCAAACTCAAATAAAGTCTTCATTATAATTATTATCACACTATTTCACATAATAGGGAGGACTATAATACCCACCTATTTGGACCGTCACTCCATTTCCCGACTCGTCCCAACTATATTCTCATTTCTTAAAGAGAAAAATGAAAGCAAAAGGGTGAGCTCAACTAGCCCAGTAAGAAATATTATGACTAAGATAATGCAGAATAAATTATCATTTGCCTTCAACAGTGTTAAACTGATAAAATACAATAAACATCAAGTTTAACTGTAGCGGAACAAGCAATCCATTAGAAGAGTCAAGCAGAGCATGATATATACTATCTTCTATGACTTAAAAAGTTTATCATCAATTTTATCGCTGGGACTCAACTAAATAAATAATCCACATCACTGAATTATCCATGCTCTACGGGCCAAGAATATTCATTATTATCACCAATGGTCATGATCATACCAACAACTATCCATCAATGCACTACGGGCCAATGATGACTTTTACCACATCATTTGTAACATTACGGGTCATGATTATACCGAATAATCCCTGGTCATAATCATACCAATCAATAGTCTATCTATGCACTACGGCTAAAGATGACTTTCATCACAATATAAGAATGAGGATGATGAAAATGATATAAGAATTCAATTTAAATGAGAGCAAGGATAAATTTTAAAGATTTATAATTCAAATTATCCAGAATTCAATAATGTCCAAATTGTCAACATGATATTGCTTTGTGGAGTAAAATTCAAGAATAATATTGTATCAAAAATAATTTGGACAGAAAAGAAATCAATTGTTGTCATAAATAGTACTCCGTGAATAGTACTTCGTGAATAGTATCCTATGAATAGTATTTCGGCATGAAAAGATTAAACTTTAACAAGAATGTTCAAAAACATATCCTTGTAAAATGATACTAGATGAAGCGCAAATTTCAAGGATATTATACTAATTTTAAGGAGTATAGAAGCAATACTTAACAACATGAGTGTAGAATTCAGAATCTGAAACGAAATAATATTACTTGCATACTATAGAGTATGGAAGAAAATATTATTTCATACGAATATTGAACAAAAATAATATCCCTTACGAATACGAAAGAAATAATACCCCTTACCTTAGCAGGAGATTAGATACTGAAATAGTGTAGTAACAGAATACTCTTCTTCTTTCTCTCTGATTCTCTCTCAATAAAATTCTCTTGTGAGTCGTACTGAATTGGTGAGAATGAAATAAGAAATAAGCTTCTATTTATAGAAGATTTCTAGCTTAGCCCTTGCAATGTGAAGAGGCAAGTGGCTTGACGACTGGTGATGTGAAAAGAAAAGTGGTTTGATGCCTGTAATGTGAAACAACAAGTGGTTCGACGCCTGTAATATGAAACGACAAGTGGTTCGACGCTTGTAATATGAAACGACAAGTTGTTCGACGTCAGGTAAAGGCAATTACTATTGGCGAAAGTGACTCTTAGATAATGACATATGTGCCCCCATAGAATAAACCAAACTTACCACAAACGTCTCATAACAGACTTCTTATTTATATCAAAGATTGAATAAATATTACCACAAATCATTTTATCTTTAATCAACACATTTTTGATCTTCCAATAAATTTTCATCATTAATATTATAACTCATAATATTTAACAACCAGACCATTTCCAAGAAGGAGGGGGCTTTTCGATAAGGATTTTTCCCTATTGGCGCGCAATTAGGTGACCAAACCTCTTCTCGACAGAACTTTTTAGACATCGTCAATATTGTAAATAATAATATGAATAACTTTGTCGTCTCAATTATTGATTTAATAATATAAAATATTATGCAGATGATACTGTGATAATAATTGAATCAATAATATGAGATACTATGCAACAATTACTGTAGCAATAATTGAGTATAACTGAGTGGCTTCTTACGTAACATCAATAATCAATACCGTGTACTACTATGCAACCACACGTATTACTGTACTTTTAGCACCGGGTATTTCAACAGTTAACGGTAAAACTTTCGCTGTTATTTTTATAAAAAGATATTTCTGTCGTTTTCTAACTTCGACAATAATTTTGTTATGGGGTCCACCGATGATTGTGCCATTGTACGAATATTCTCTGACAAAAAGAATATTTTCCGACCAAACGAATATTTTATAACAACTTGCTTATTTTGTAAAATTTATAAATATTACCCACAACTATAACATTATATCAAATCCACACCATAATATTCAAAATGATATTTAGAGAAAAATTTATCTTTATTCATAAAAGTTGGGGTCTTACATTGTATATATGCAAGACTGAGCAAACAAATGCTCACTTAAAGAAAATATAATAACTGACAATGAATAAGCTTGACTGAATTGAATAACATTATCTAGTATCGATAATCAAAAACTGATATTGTAAATCATCTGAGGGTCACAAGACCATGAACTATGTCCCAGGTTATAGGTATTTCTACTTCAACCTTTAACAGTCGTTAGACTATGTGAACCATCTTTCTCGTATTTAGGGGGATAAGCCCTTCGTACCATGTAATGTGCACAAACATCTTAAAGCTTCTGCGTAAATAATCCCCTATAATAGGGTTGTTCATCTCAGTTTTAACATACAAGTCCGCACCAAAGGAAGTCTGGTTTGGATAAGTCTCAAAGGTAATTTAGAGTTCAACGTGCATCAACTAAGGATTAGTTGAATCAAAAGTTTAATGACAATACAAGGATTCAACAACGATGTATTACAGAGTGGTTATGAACCATAAATAAATAATGTAATGCATCAAAGTCATGCTTTAAGAATAAAGTTCAAAGCATTGAAAAGATATAATAAACCTTACTTGAACAAAATGGTAAGCTAAGGTTGCAATTTCCAATAAGGAAACAAAGTTAAAAACTTTACTTAACAGAATTCAAGAACTTGCGTAATTTATAAACAAGATAGGATAGCAAACTTGCCTAATTGTTATCAAAGTGGGATAAACTCAAATAAAGTTTATGGTTAAAGAACTTTCTTAAAATAAGAGTAGGGTTCGAAAACTTGCCTCGTGCGTAGGTTAAACGATCACTACCCACGTTCACCATAAGTCTTACACACATACCATATGTATTGACAACACTCATTAGTTACACTAATATTAATTTTATAAATCACATATTACCAGACCAAAGTCTTGAATCTTAAGTTTAAAGAACATTACATCTTCTCATGAGCATCACATTTTAGTCCTTTTACAAGTTATCAATTTATCATGCCATTTCACCATATGAACATTAACAACCTGATATAACATTTTAATACATGTCCAACACGTTATCATGTTCTTTAGATTAGGTTAGACTAACATACAATGGACTGCACATAACAAAACCAAAACTGCTCAGCACTGCTACCCCCCGCTGGGGCAGGGTTTTATATTGAGGAAAGGCCCGCTGGGGTAGCACAAAGTACACTGGTAATGCCCGCCGGGGCGGGGGTACTTGGTATCAAATTCTGTAGTTCGCGAATGAACACAGCAGAAAGCCAAATAGATCTAAAAACTTCTTTCTAACAATAAATTTAGCGTATATAATTCACATAAACTTTACAGAAACATAACTTATGTTTTTAACATGTTATTAACACTATAAACTACACAAACTTCCTAATTAAAACATTTAAATTCATTGTTTTTACTATTTCTTCCCTTTTTGACATTCTTAGCGAAGCAAATTACTGTAAATCCATTTTTAACCAAAACAATCCGTTTAAATCACTTTGCTATTGTTTCTTCATGTATTTTCCCAATCAAAAATTAATTTACTCATTATAACATGAATTGAACATAAATTTTGATTCCAAAATAAGCCATATCATATATATATCGCTGTATTTCTTTGTAAACATAATTTCTTCACATATATCATATTTTCATGGAATAACCTACTCTAAATCATATACAAAACATATAAAAACAGTTTATGTCAATAAATTAGTATATACAAACCATATAATCAACAATTAATCATCCATATAAATTTTACAGAGAACTTTTGAACGAAAAAAAAAACTATACTCAAAAGCCAGGATTATACCTTTGATTGCTCGCTTAAATTTTGTTAGAAGATAAGAATTCTTCTTTAGTTGCTCAAATTCACAGCGAAATCCTTCTCTCTCAAACTCTCTATAGTTCTCTTCTTTTTTCTTTCTTCTTTCTTCTTCCTCAACTCTGTTTTCTTTAGAACTAGGCTTAGGCTGATATAACTTAACGTAAAAAAACAGACGTAAAATAAAAAATACTAACATATAATAGTAACCATTCTTAATACATATAAGTTATATGTAAGACTCCAACTTTTATGAATAAAGATTATTTTTTTCTAAATATTATTTTTAAATATTATGGTGTGGATTTGATATAATGTTATAGTTGTGGGTAATATTTATAAATTTTGCAAAGTAAGCAAGTTGTTATAAAATATTCGTTTGGTCGGGGAATATTCTTTTTATCGGAGAATATTCGTAATATGACACAATCATTGGTGGACCCCACAACAGAATTATTGTCGGAGTTAGAAAACGACAGAAATATCTTTTTTATAAAAAATAACGGCGAAAGTTTTACCGTTAACTGTTAAAATACTCGGTGGTAAAAGTAAAGTAATACGCGTGGTTGCATAGTAGCACACGGTATTGATTATTGATGCTTGCATAAGAAGCCACTAAGTTATACTCAATTATTGCTACAGTAATTGCTGCATAATATCTCATATTATTGATTCAATTATTATCACAGTATCATTTGTATAATATTTTATATTATTAAATCAATAATTGAGACGATAAAGTTATTCATATTATTATTTATAATATTGACGTTCTCTAGAAAGTTCTGTCGAGGAGAGGTTTGGTCACCTAATTGCACGCCAATAGGGAGAAATCCTTATCGGAAGGTCCCCTCTTTCTTGGGAACAATCTGGTTGTTAAATATTGTGAGTTATAATATTAATGATGAATAATTGTTGGAAGATTAAAAATGTGTTGATTGAAGATAAAATGATTTGTGGTAATATTTATTCAATCTTTGACATAAATATGAAGTCTGTTATGAAACATTTGTGGTAAGTTTGGTTTATTCTATGGGGGCCTATATGTCATCATCTAAGAGTCATTTTCGCTAATAGTAATTGCCTTTACCAGACGTCGATCCACTTATCGTTTCATATTACAGGCATCGAACTACTTGTCGTTTCATATTGTAGGCATCAAACCACTTGTTGTTTCACATTACAGGCGTCAAACCACTTTTCTTTTCACATCACCAGTCATCAAGCCACTTGCCTCTTCACATTGCAAGGGCTAAGCTAGAAATCTTCTATAAATAGAAGCTTATTTCTTCTTTCATTCTCACCAATTCACTACGACTCACAAGAGAATTCTATAGAGAGAGAATCAGAGAGAAAGAAGAAGACTGTTCTGTTACTACACTATTTCAGTATCCAATCTCTTACTAAGGTAAGGGGTATTATTTCTTTCGTATTCGTAAGGGATATTATTTTTGTTCAATATTTGTATAAAATAATATTTTCTTCCATACTCTGTAGTATGTAAGTAATATTATTTCGTTTTAGATTCTGAATTCTACACTCATATTGTTAAGTATTGCATCTATACTCCTTGAAATTAGTATAATATCCTTCAAATTTGCACTTCATCTAGTATCGTTTCACAAGGATATTTTTCTGAACATTCTTATTAAAATTTAATCTTTTCATGTCGGAGAACTATTCACGGGGTACTATTCATGAGAAAAATTAATTTCTTTTATGTCCAAATTATTTTTGATATAATATTATTCTTGAATTTTACTCCACAAAGCAGTATCATGTTGACAATTTGGACATTATTAAATTCTGGATAAATTGAATTATAAATCTTTAAAATTTATCCTTGCACTCATTTAATTGAATTCTTATATCATTGTCATCATCATCATGCTTATATTATGATAAAAGTCATCTGTGGCCCGTAGGGTATAGATAGACTTGGTATGATTATGACCAGGGATTATTCGGTATAATCATGACCGTAATGTTACAAACGATGAGGTAAAAGTCATTGTTGGCTCGTAGTGCATTGATGGACAGTTGTTGGTATGATCATGACCATTGGTAATACTAATGAATATCCTTGGCCCGTAGTGCAGGGATGATTCGATGATGTAGATTATTTATTAAGCTGAGTCTCAGCGATAAAACTGTTGATAAACTTTTTAAATCATAGAAGATAGTAAAAATGTTGATAAATTGTTGATAGTAGAACTTTTTAAGCTGACTCTTCTAATGGATTGCTTGTTCCGCTGTAGTTAAACTTGATGTTTATTGTATTTTATTAGTTTAACACTGTTGGAGGCTAATGATAATTTATTCTGCATTATCTTAGTCATAATATTTTTTATTGGGCTAGTTGAGCTCACCCTTTTGCTTTCATTGTTCTCTTCAGGAAATGAGAATATAGTTGGGACGAGTCGGGAAATGGAGTGATGGTCCAGATAAGTGGCTATAGTAGTCATCACTATTATATGAAATAGTGTGATAATAATTGTAATGAGGACTTATTTTGAGTTTGAATACTGTCTAGAAGACAATATTTGTATTAAAACTCACATCTTATATTTTGTCGTATTCTACACGACACTTACCAGTTGTATAAATTAAGTTTTTATTTTTATCCTGTACCATGAATTTGGCGACTCAGAATGGGTGATGTATACCTATTTTGGGGGCGTCACATTATATATATATATATATATATATATATATATATATATATATATATATATATATATATATATATATATATATATATATATATATAGACTTAAAAGCCTTAAGCCTTGTTGGGTAAAACTAAATTAAAACCCCTTTTTAACTTATTTTAATAACTCACTTACTATATAGTTTATTATCACACCCTATTTAGTTAAATTTCCATATTCAAATTTAATTAAATCAAAGCTAGCAACAACTTATTAGATCAAAATACCACATAATCAAATTGCTAAAAAAATTGTAATTTTATTTAATAAATTAGTACATCACTTTTAATTACTGAATTAAATTAACACAATATTATAACAATTCATTTAATAATTATCAACTCTCTAATTTAATTATTAAATTAAAATAGAATATTACCGCTATGTAATATAATAATTAATTCTACACTCATTTAATTTAATTCACTTCAAAATACAAAATAACCGAATATCAACTTAATTAACATATTACACTTAGTCAAGTTAATTCCCTACAACTCATGAATTATTTATTTAACAATAAACACACCAACTAAAATATTTATTTAATTCAATAAATATTTTAAATTACATATAAAAATTTTGAATTGTCACACTTCGTCAAGATCTGAGAGTTGTATAGAAAAGTAGTCATCCTTATACTTGCGTATAACAACCTCCGAACGAAGTGCAACAATATAAAAATTTGACTTGAGAATATCGAGCCTAGCACGAAAAGGAGACATATCAACACCCACAGCTGCAAGGTCGTCTACATCATCACGAAATTGCTTCAAGTCCTCGACTTGCAAAGAGCCCAATGGGAACATCATCATCCTCTTCATCAGCAATGGTCTTCTCGATGACTTCTTAATTCTAAAGAAGCGAGAAATTTCAAAAGAGAATAAGAAGGATTAGATTGAAGATTTTCCAAGATATCCAGGGAGAGTTCTTCTAGGGCTAGTCCTCCTAGGGTTTTTCCCACTAAAGGTTCCCTCTCATAGTGTTAGGCTTGTAAGATTCATGTACACAATCAAACTGTATCAAAGTAAAGCGGAAACATAAAAAAATAGATTTTAAAATTTTACAAACCATATACCCGGATCATCCTTTAAGCACAATTATTAATTAAACGAAAAGATGAAGAACAATAATTATACCCTTAAAGATTCGAGTTTCCTCAGGTTCAAGTTTACCTCCAAATCCTTTTTGCATTTAACTTGAATCCACCGGGTTTGATTCTTTCCTTTTATCAACGTTAACCACCCAAGTGTTTGACCTCTAGAGGTGATCCACTAAGAAAGAATAAAGATTCAAGAAGATGAGTGTTTGACAAAACCCTAGTTTTCTATCTCTATAGAAAATACGTACTCTCCCAACTATTAAAATAAGTGTGTAACCCTTTGTGACGCCCCCAAAATAGGTATACATCACCTATTCTGAGTCGCCAAATACATGGTACAAAATATAAATACAATCGTTAATATACGATAAGAGAGCTGTGAGTTTTAATACAAATACTGTTTTCTAGATAATATCCATTCTTAGAATAAGTCCTCGTTACATTTATTGTCACTATTTAACAGAATAGTGAGGACTACTAATACTATCCGAGTTGTCCCAGCTATATTCTCATTTCCTGAAGAGAACCATGAAAGAAATGGTGAGCTCAATTAGCCCAGTAAGAAATATTATGACTAAGATAAAACAGAATAAATTATCATTAGCCTTAAACAGTGTAAAACTAATACAATATAACAAACATCAAGTTTAACTGCAGCGGAACAAGCAACCCCTTAGAAGAGTCAAGTAGAGAATAAAATCTACTATCTTCTATGATTTAAAAGGTTTTTCATGACTTTTATCGATGCGACTCAACTTAAAAATAATCCACATCATCGAATCACCCCTGCACTACGGCCAATGATATTCTTTAGTATCACGACCACAATTATCCATGCACTACGGGCCAATAATATTTGTGTATTCATTAATGATCATGATCATGCCAACCACTGTCCATCAATGCACTACGGGCCAATGAGGACTTTTAACACATCATTTGTAACATTACGGTCATGATTATACCGAATAATCCCTGGTCATAATCATACCAAGTCCATCTATGCACTACAGGCCACAGATGACTTTCAACATAATATAAACATGAGGATGATAACAATGATATAAGAATTCAATAAAATAAGTTCAAGAATTAATTTATCCAGGAACCAACAACGTCCAAATTGTCAACATGATATTGCTTTGTAGAGTAAAATTCAAGAATGCTCAGAAGAATATTTTCATGAAAAGATACTGGATGAAGCGCAAATATCAAAGATATTCCACTAATTTTATGAAGTATAAAAGTCAAAACTTTAACTAACTGAGTATAATAAAGAATGGAATAACAAAAGAATTCACCAAGCATGCGATAGACCGCACAGACAGGTTATTCCAACAGAAAAATAAATAGTGGAACCAGGTCAGGCGTAAATGCACCGACAAGATATTCTGACAGAATAATAAATAATAGAACCAGGTCCGGCGTAAACGCACAGACAGGATATTCCGACAGAATAATAAATAATGGAACCAGGTCCGGCATAAAGCACAGACAGGATATTCTGACAGAATAATAAATAATGAAACCAGGTCCGGCATAAAGCACAGACAGGATATTCCGACATAATAATAATTAATGTAATAATAGAAGAATTTCACCAAGTATAGGGTAGCCCGCGTATACATGTTATTCCGACACAATAATAAAGAATGGAATAATAGAAGTTCTCTGCATGAATAAGAAAGAAAGAATACCCTTTACGAGTACAACAAATAATATCCCTTACCGTAAAAGAAACTTGATATCGGAGTAGTGAAGTAGCAGAATATTTTTCTTCTTTCCCTCTATAGTTTCTCTCTCTAGAGTTTCAGTGAATTCGTAAGAAAATAATGAAGGAATGAGCTTCTATTTATAGAAAAATGGACTGCATAGTAACTAACTCATGAACGGTCTAGATTGATTTACTTTAATTTGACGGTCCATATTTAAGCAAAATCTTTTAAATAAAATATAATATATTATATTTATAATCTAATAAAACGAATAACTTTATAAAAGATTTTACTATGCAAACACTATGCAGACACTATGCAAACACTATGCATAATAAAATATAATATATTCTAATTATTGTCTAATAAAACAGATAACTTTATAAAAGTATTCTGTTTTATATAAAAAAATTTCTGTTTTATTACATTAATAATACCAATAAAACAAAACTGAGTGACTTATCACGTAAGCATCAATAATTAATACCGTGTGCTACTATGCAACTATGCGCATTAATGTACTTTTACTATCGAGTAGTTCAACAGTATTAATGGTAAAACTTTCGCCGTTATTTTTATAAAGTATTTTTGTCGTTTTCTTAATTCGACAATAATTCCGTTGTAGGGTCCACCAATGATTGTGTCGTCGTACGAATATTCCCTGTTAAAACGAATATTCCCCGACCAATCGAATATTATATAGCAACTTGCGTACTTTAATAAATTTATAAATATTACCCACAACTATAACATTATATCAATTTCACTCCATAATATTCAAAAATGATATTTATAAAAAATTTATCTTTATTTATAAAAGTTGGGGTCTTACAACCTCCCCTTTTTATAAAATTTCGCCCTCGAAATTAGGGCACGTGCCTGGTATATCGAAGAGGTAAGGATACCTTGACTTCATTTCAGTTTCTAACTCCCAGGTTATTTCCTCAACATCGTGGTTTCCCCACAAAACTTTGACTTGAGATATAACCTTGGAGCGTAAAATATGTTCCTTCTTATCCAAGATTTGAATAGGAACCTCTTCATGCGTTAAATCTTCCGCTATTTCGTCTGGTTCTAACTTAATAACGTGGTTCGGGTCTTCCACATATTTACGTAACATGGATATGTGAAAAATATTATGAACACGAGACATACTTGGCGGTAAAACGAGTCTATAGGCCACAGTTCCTACTCGATCGAGGATTAAAAATGGGCCAATGAATCGAGGATTGAGCTTTCCTCTCTTTCCAAATCTCGTAACTCCTTTTCACGGAGCAACTCGTAATAACACATGATCTCCTATATCAAATTCCACGTCCTTTCGATGAAGATCAACATAACTCTTTTATCGATCTTGTGAGATTTTTATACGTTGCCGGATCGTTTAAATCTTTTTCGTAGTCATTCGTACCAACTCCGGTCCCAACAACGTTGCTTCACCCACCTCATCCCAACATACTAGAGAACGCCACTTTCTTCCATATAACGCCTCGAATGGAGCCATGCCAATACTTGCTTGATAACTGTTGTTGTAGGAAAACTCCACCAATGGTAAGAACTTATCCCAACTTCCCTTGAAGTCAAGAACACAGAGTCTTAATAAATCTTCAAGAGTTTGAATAGTCCTCTCTGATTGTTCGTCCGTCTAGGAATGATATGCCGAACTAAATCGTAAATCCGTGCCCATAGCTTTTTGCAAACTAACCCAAAATCGTGAAGTGAATCTTGTGTCTCGATCAGAAACTATGGATATTGGCATACCATGCAGTCTTACAATCTCGTTTATGTACATACGAGTAAGACGTTCAAGTGTATAAGTTTCTCGTATTGGTAAAAAATGAGCAGACTTGGTCAGTCTATTAACAATGACCCAAATTACATTAATGCCTTGAGAAACCTTGTGAAGACCAGTAACGAAATCCATGGTAATGTGCTCCCACTTCTATTCTGGAATTTCAAGTGGTTGCAATGGACCTTTTGGTACTTGATGCTCCGCTTTGACTCGTTGACAAGTTAGACACCTTGAGATATACAGCGCTATCTCTCTCTTCATATTGCTCCACCAAAATGTATGACGAAGATCACGATACATTTTGGTACTCCCAAGATGGATTGCAAACGGTGTGTTGTGCGCCTCCATCATGATTTTATACTTTAGATCAGGGTCGTTAGGAACACAAAGTCTGGAGTTGACTCGAAGTATTCTTTCTTCATCGATTCTTGCTTCCGACATAGCACCTTCTTGCACTTGCTTCCTCATACGCATCAGCTCCAGGTCTGTAGCTTGAGCAGCTTTAACTTTATCAATTAAAGTCGGTTCTACTCGTATATTCGCCATCATCACATGAGTCCTTGGAGTCTTTAACTCTATCTCCATCCTTTGTAAGTCACACAAAATGGGCCTTTGCGTTGATAATATCGCACTCGTACTTGCATATGATCTTCTACTTAATGCATCAGCTACCACGTTCGCTTTTTCAGGATGGTATTGGATGGTATGATCATAATCTTTCAATAGTTCCAACCAACGTCGTTGTCGCATGTTGAGTTCCTTTTGAGTGAAGAAATATTTGAGGCTTTTATGATCCGTAAAGATCTCCACTTTCTCCCCATACAAATAATGCCTCCAAATTTTAAGTGCGAAGACAACAGCTGCTAACTCTAGATCATGAGTAGGATAATTCCTCTCATATTCTTTGAGTTGTCTTGAGGCATAGGCTATGACTTTTCCATGTTGCATGAGAACACATCCCAACCCTTTGCCTGAAGCATCACTGTAGATGACAAATCCCTCCGAGCTAGATGGTATTGTCAGAACAGGTGCTGAAATGAGTCTCCTCTTGAGTTCTTGAAAACTCTTCTCACATTCTTCGCTCCAACCGAACTTCATATTTTTCCGAGTCAGCTGAGTTAATGGAGTAGAGATTCGAGAAAATCCTTCCACGAATCTTCGATAATAACCAGCTAAACTGAGAAAGCTACGTACTTCGGTCACTGATTTAGGTTGCTCCCAGCTTTGAATTGCTTCAATCTTTACCGGGTGAACAGATATTCCATGACTTGATACTACGTGCCCAAGGAATGCTACTTCCTCAAGCCAGAACTCGTATTTCTTCAACTTGGCATAAAACTTGTATTCACGAAGCTTTTGGAGTGTCAGCCTCAAGTGTTGCTCATGATCTTCACGGCTTTTGGAATAAATAAGGCGGTCATCAATAAAGAAGACCACAAAATGATCTAAATATTCCTTAAATACTCTGTTCATCATATCCATGAAGGCAGCAGGAGCATTAGTCAATCCAAAAGACATGACTAAGAATTCATAATGCCCGTACCGAGTTCTGAAGGCAGTCTTTGGAATATCCTCAGTTCTAACCTTCAGCTGATGATTTCCAGAACGAAGATCGATTTTTGAAAAGAATTGTGCTCCTTGCAACTAGTCAAACAGGTCATCAATACGTGGCAATGGGTACCTATTTTTGATGGTGACATGATTCAACTCCCGATAATCAATACAAAGTCGCACACTCCCATCTTTCTTCTTCACGAATAGAACAGGAGCACCCCAAGGAGAAGTACTAGGATGAATAAAGCTAATGTCTAACAATTCCTGCAGTTGGGTCTTTAACTCCTGAAGTTCAATAGGAGCCATTTGATATGGGGCTTTGGAAATGGGTTTTGTACCGGGTTCAAGGTCGATACAAAATTTAATTTCACGCTTTGGGGGTAGGCGAGGAAGTTCTTCAGGGAATACGTCAGGAAATTAATAAACAATAGAAATATCATTCAAAACTGAAGTATTTTTGTTTAGATCCGTGACATGAGCTAAGAAAGCTTGACATCTATTTTTTAATAAACGAATAGCTTTATGGCTTGAGATGACAGTGATTGATTTTAATGGTTTGGTTGTTTGAATTTACATAATAGGTTGTTTGGAATATGAAAGCTAACAACCTTACGAAAACAATCAATTTTTGCATGATAAGTAGTTAACTAATCAATCCCTAGAATTACATCAAATGCAAGTTTTTTCAATGAAATAAGATCGACAGGTAATGTGAGGGTACCAATTTGAACCAAACAAGACTTATAAACAGTGGATGTAATGAAGGTTTCTCCCAACGGAGTTTCTACAGATAAGTTAAAGTCTAATTTCTTCGGAGTCAAATTTAATCGTTGAGCGCAAATAGGAGAAATAAAAGAATGGGTAGAACCGGTATCAAATAAGGTATAGACTTCGCTAGAGTTTATTGTAACGACCCCAAAATCTATATAATTTAAATCCCGACTTTAGTCGTTAACCATACATTCAACCTCTAAATAATACATCATAATTCGATGTTAAACTTAATAAGATTGCGGAATATTTAAAACTTTTATACATTTCCTCCTTTCTTGCCCTGAATCGCAACCATTACATTACATCTCTTTGATTCAATCTTATGTCATGAATCGTTACAACAAAATGACTATAAAAAGTCTTACATCATAACTAAATATCCATATACTAATAGCTCAACTTACATTTCAACAACATGTTACGTTCAAAATATAAAATACATTTATCATAAAACATAAGTAATCTTCGTGAATATAGATCTCTATAACTCACATAGCACGTATCTTTACCTTAAAATCTTGACCTGCAAAAGTGGTTATTTGCAAGAGTGAGCTCGACAGCCCAGCAAAGTCTAACAGTCATATAGCACATAATAACATGCTCGATATACATCTCATTAAAGTAACATGGCATACATGCTTTTAATTCACATAGCAAATATAAAGATTGAGTTCCTTACTCAATCATCATTACTTAGCCAAAACAATGCAGTCATATATTGACTTTAACATTTCATGATTTCAACATGCATAACATATCATGCAATTTAAAACAGTTCATCAAGTCCACGTAAAAAAATAGGAACCGAAAGACTTGCCTTGATCGTTGTTTACCAATAATAGCTTAACAGCTTACAGTTATCTGCACTTCACGTGCCCTACACAATTATATAATCATACACATCAACTATTAGTCACATAACAACACATAGAAATTGTAATGTAAACTCTACTCCACATCTCATAATCTTTCCTATTAATAAATACACAATGGTCAATTAGATTGTGTTAACTTTTCGACTTATGACTCACTATATTTCTTCTTAGTCAAACTCGAAGTTCAAGTGCTTAAGTCTTGCTAGGACTACTTATTGGTTTTATATTAAACCCATTCCATATCTTATAATATCTATTTCAATGGAATTGAAACACTTTTTAAGTTCATTAACACTTGGCACGACGTTTCGACGTTCAATCGTCACACGCCCGATTTGCCTCTCTTGTGTATGCTTACTATGCTTCTATAACTTATCTAATACATTATTTATTAATGTTAAACATCATTATATTTACTAAGATTCATATTTTATAACTTAGGACATCATCTTTTATGGTCTGGAGCACTACACATGCATATGTGCATGCCCGACACCCTCCGATTGCCTCTAAAAACACAACAGTCCTAAAGATGACCATTTTTACGTATCATATTGATCTCAAATTGAAAAACTTAAAGAACAAAAGTTGTAGGTCTACTCGTCCTCGTTCCGGATCATCTTGAATCACCTCAATCGGAGTTCATATGAGGAAGTTATGGCTATTTTACTACAGGAGGTCAAAACTATCCAACCCAGACCACTTTTTCGGCGCCGGGGCGCGGAACAGTGGCGCTAGGGCGCGACCTACAGCGCTGGGGCACGAGACACAGCGCTGGGGCACTAGCTACTGGCCCATTTTTGCGCTGGGGCGCGAACCTTGGCGCCAGGGCGCAAAATTTGGCGCTGGGGCGTGAATTTTGACGCTGGGGCGCCGAAACTCGCAGAACCCAACCACGAAGAATAGAACAACTGATTTGTTTGTCTATTACTTCATTTCTAACACTAATTAACATCCATAACTTCATCTCAAACTACACATAAACATTTAACAATCATCCATATAACAATTACCAACAATTAAACAACTACTTTAGAAAACTTCATTATTTGAAAACACTGTTTTTAAGAAAAACTCCATTGTTAACGTTGTTTAACACTGTAATATCAATAATAACCCAAACTTGATTACTTTAAAGTACGATTCTCTGAAATTCATGTCCAATTAACATAATCACACTTCAATTTTACATTTAGCGTACAATTGTATCTATAACCTTTGATTTTGTACAACTCAATTTCTTACACGTTTTTACTGTAAAACCAATTTTTTTCTCTCTGTGAATGCTAGCATACTTCTCATATATACATACATGTGCTAATATAACAATTACAGTTACAAATACACATAATATCATACATAATTATAAAAACATGATTTCCATACAATTTTTGTAAAACTTTATAACATACACAGTGATATTCAATAAAATTATACCGTAATATGTTTTAAGTTTTATATAACATACCTTCACTTGCTTTTAGAAAAACCATTCACTGAGAATCGCTACTCTGAACTAACTTTTGAAATCTCAGTCCTTTGTCAAATGCTCTCTCTGAAATTTCTCAGACTCTTTTCTTTCCTTAAACACTTCCATTTTTCCTTTCTCAGACTTAACCAAATACAATATACGTAACACAACATAAAACTAATGCAAACGTTTTTTTTTTAAAAAAACTGACATTATAATAATTGACCCTAATCAATTATCAGTTATAAAATTATTATATATATTATTTATATTTTATTTATTTAATTTATATTTAATAAATCAAATTTAAAAATCTAAAAGCCATAAGGCTCCGTTTGGCAAAACTCTTTAAAATTAAAGACTTAATATATTTAAGCCTTATTTGGCAAAATAAATTAAAACTACTTTAATTTATTTTAATAACCACTTATAATATAGTTATTTGTCACACTTCTAATTAATTAAGTTTTCATACTTAATTTAATTAATTCTAATAACAATTCATTGCATAATATAATAATCTATTTAATCATTATAAACTCTCTAGCTTAATTATTAAATTAAATTAGATTACTATTTCAAAATAATTACTTTCCTTAACTCATTAATTATTTATTAAATAAATAAATAATCAAATCACATCAAATCAATTAAACAAATACTTATTCAACGATAAACACAACCATTAAATATTTATATAATTCAATAAATATTTAAATATTTAATTAAAAATCTGAATTGTTACATTTATGATAAGCTTACCCATGATGACTTAGTTCGGGTTCCTTGCTTTTTGGGAGGTCACAACAAACACTCTCCCTTGCACTACCGGTTTTGACTTTTTTAGGACGTCCTTTGGTGCCTCCATCCAACCTGAACTTGTCTTCGGTGAACAACAAAATCGGGCTAGGTGGTCTTCTCTTCCATAATTATAACATGTTTTGGACGGCATCGCGCAGTTTGGACTGATGTGTCCCTCCCCTTCGTATTTGAAGCATATGATCGGTGGTCGTTCTCCTTCCTTAACCACGAGTGCTTGTGCTGACGTCTTTCCATCATTGTTGAATCTTCTCTTCTTAAAATGTCCATTCTTATTATTTTGGCCATGATTACCACCGAAGTGGTTACTATTTCTGGCCTGCTGATTCCCTCCACGCTTGTTGTCACAGTTTCGATGACTGCTTTCACTGGTATTATCATTTTGTATGTTGCTCTCTTTTGGTTGCGTTGACTCATTATCGCGCTCTACTAACTGAGCCCTATTTACAACATCTGAATACAAACACAGTTTATGAGAAATAAGATGCTGACGTATCTCCGGCTTCAAATCTCTTAAAAACATCCGCGTCATTTTCTCTTCATTATCCACTAAGTGGAACGTAAACCAGGACAGCTCGGCAAACTTAGCTTCGTACTGCGACACAGTCATATTATTCTGCTCCAACTTGATGAACTCTACCTCCTTCATGTGACGAATACTTTCGGGAAAGTACTTGTCATTGAACAGTTCTTAGAACTTCTCCCAAGACATCTTCAGTGCAGCAGGTTGAGTACGCTTTACCGATTCCCACCAGTAATCTGCCTCTCCTCGCAATATAAGGGTGGCAAAGGGAACCTTGTGCTCCTCGGCGCATCTCAAGACATCAAATATCTTGGTGATCTCCTTTATCCACGTTTCCGCCTTAAGTGGTTTTGGTTCTCCAATAAACTCTGGTGGTCCCAGCTCTTTAAACTGTTTAGCGGTGACCGTCCGAGAGTTTTCAGTGTTTCCACCTATATTTTGGACAGGAGCCGCTCTCGCCTGCTGTTGCATGAATTGCATAAAGCCTATGAACATTCCATCATTCATCATTTGGTCAGTGTTGTTGTTTGCATGAGGATTATCGCCTTCCTGATGCACATTATCCTGATTATTGATATGTGGTGAATCAACGGTCGCCTGTGCTCCATTGCTATTCACAACATTCTCGGATGTCATTTTCAAATACTGCCACAAAACAAGGGTTAAATAACATATCACATATTATCTCTATACTCTGACCGACCAATTAAATACCAAATAAACTTAGGTAGGTCATATTGGCGAAGGAATTCTCCATTTCTCCCCTCCTAGTTCTAGTCTCACATCTTAGCCAAGGATCATATCCCTAAGCTCTGATACCAACTGTGACACCCCCAAAATAGATATACATCACCTATTCTGAGTCGCCAAATACATAGTACAGAATACAAATACAATCGTTAATATACGACAAGAGAGCTGTGAGTTTTAATACAAATACTGTCTTCTAGACAATATCCACTCTCAGAATAAGTCCTCGTTACATTTATTGTCACACTATTTAACAGAATAGTGAGGACTATTAATACTATCATCTAGTCCATCACTCCGTTTCCCGACTCGTCCCAGCTATATTCTCATTTTCTAAAGAGAACCATGAAAAAAAGGGTGAGCTCAACTAGCCCAGTAAGAAATATTATGACTAAGATAAAGCAGAATAAATTATCATTAGCCTTAAACAGTGTTAAACTGATACAATATAACAAACATCAAGTTTAACTGCAGCGGAACAAGCAACCCCTTAGAAGAGTCAAGTAGAGAATAAAATCTACTATCTTCTATGATTTAAAAGGTTTTTCATGATTTTTATCGCTGGGACTCAGCTTAAAAATAATCCACATCATCGAATCACCCCTGCACTACGGCCAAGGATATTCTTTAGTATCACAACCACAATTATCCATGCACTACGGGCCAAGAATATTTGGTTGGGTATTCATTAATGGTCATGATCATGCCAACCACAGTTCATCAATGCACTACGGACCAATGAAAACTTTTACCACATCATTTGTAACATTACGGTCATGATTATACCGAATAATCCCTGGTCATAATCATACCAAGTCCATCTATGCACTACAGGCCACAGATGACTTTCAACATAATATAAACATGAGGATGATGACAATGATATAAGAATTCAATAAAACAAGTTCAAGAATTAATTTATCCAGGAACCAACAACGTCCAAATTGTCAATATGATATTGCTTTGTAGAGTAAAATTCAAGAATGCTCAGAAGAATATTTTCATGAAAAGATACTGGATGAATCGCAAATATCAAAGATATTCCACTAATTTCATGAAGTATAAAAGCCAAAACTTTAACTAACTGAGTATAATAAAGAATGGAATAACAAAAGAATTCACCAAGCATGTGATAGACCGCACAGACAGGTTATTCCAACAGAAAAATAAATAGTGGAACCATGTCAGGCGTAAATGCACCGACAGGATATTCTGACAGAATAATAAATAATAGAACCAGGTCCGGCGTAAACGCATAGACAAGATATTCTGACAGAATAATAAATAATGGAACCAGGTCCGGCATAAAGCACATGCAGGATATTCCGACAGAATAATAAATAATGAAACCAGGTCCGGCGTAAAGCACAGACAGGATATTCCGACAGAATAATAATTAATGTAATAACAGAAGAATTTCACCAAGTATAGGGTAGCCCGCGTATACATGTTATTCTAACAGAATAATAAAGAGTGGAATAACAGAAGTTCTCTTCATGAATAAGAAAGAAAGAATACCCTTTACGAGTACAACAAATAATATCCCTTACCGTAAAAGAAACTTGATATCGGAGTAGTGAAGTAGCAGAATATTTTTCTTCTTTCTCTCTATAGTTTCTCTCTCTAGAGTTTCAGTGAATTTGTAAGAAAATAATGAAGGAATGAGCTTCTATTTATAAAAAAATGGACTGCATAGTAACTAACACACGAACGGTCTAGATTGATTTACTTTAATTTGACGGTCCATATTTAAGCAAAATCTTTTAAATAAAATATAATATATTATATTTATAATCTAATAAAACGAATAACTTTATAAAAGATTTTACTATGCAAATACTATGCAGAAACTATGCAAACACTATGCATAATAAAATATAATATATTCTAATTATTGTCTAATAAAACAGATAACTTTATAAAAGTATTCTGTTTTATATAAAAAAAATTTCTGTTTTATTACATTAATAATACCAATAAAACAAAACTGAGTGACTTATCACGTAAGCATCAATAATTAATACCGTGTGCTACTATGCAACTATGCGCATTAATGTACTTTTACTATCGAGTAGTTCAACAGTATTAATGGTAAAACTTTCGCCGTTATTTTTATAAAGTATTTTTGTCGTTTTCTTAATTCGACAATAATTTCGTTGTAGGGTCCACCAATGATTGTGTCGTCGTACGAATATTCCCTGTTAAAACGAATATTCCCCGACCAATCGAATATTATATAGCAACTTGCGTACTTTAAAAAATTTATAAATATTACCCATAACTATAACATTATATCAATTTCACTCCATAATATTCAAAAATGATATTTATAGAAAATTCATCTTTATTTATAAAAGTTGGGGTCTTACAACCTCCCCTTCTTATGAAATTTCGCCCTCGAAATTAGGGTACGTACCTGGTATATCGAAGAGGTAAGGATACCTTGACTTCATTTCAGATTCTAACTCCCAGGTCATTTCCTCAACATCGTGGTTTCTCCACAAAACTTTGACTTGAGATATAACCTTGGAGCGTAGAATATGTTCCTTCTTATCCATGATTTGAACAGGAACCTCTTCATACGTTAAATCTTCCGCTATTTCGTCTGGTTCTAACTCAATAATGTGGTTCGGGTCTTCCACATATTTACGTAACATGGATATGTGAAAAACATTATGAACACGAGACATACTTGGCGGTAAAGTGAGTCTATAGGCCACAGTTCCTACTCGATCGAGGATTAAAAATGGGCCAATGAATCGAGGATTGAGCTTTTCTCTTTTTCCAAATCTCATAACTCCTTTCCACGGAGCAACTCGTAACAACACATGATCTCCTATATCAAATTCCACGTCCTTTCGATGAAGATCAACATAACTCTTTTGTCGATCTTGTGAGGTTTTTATACGTTGCCGGATCGTTTAAATCTTTTCCGTAGTCATACGTCCCAACTCCGGTCTCAACAACGTTGCTTCACCCACCTCATCCTAGCATACTGAAGAACGACACTTTCTTCCATACAACGCCTCGAATGGAGCCATGCCAATACTTGCTTGATAACTGCTGTTGTAGGAAAACTCCACCATTGGTAAGAACTTATCCCAACTTCCCTTGAAGTCAAGAACACAGAGTCTTAATAAATTTTCAAGAGTTTGAATAGTCCTCTCTGATTGTTCGTTTTGCGGTGTGACCCTTTAGGTTCTCTATATTAAACCGGTTGTGAATAAATCAATTAGAACAATTCTAATCTTATTTAAATAAATAAATTAATCTAATAATTTATTTAAATAAATAATATTTATTCTATAATAAGGATAAGCCTATTTAACCATCAATGACTTTTCACATAATATAGATTTCAACATTAATCATAAAAGAACCTTTGAGTAAATAGTTACCGTATAATTCAATCCTTCCACCATACAATGTCTCAATTAAATATAAGACATGGATTTACTGTCAAGTCTTATTTTATTTAATTATATGTATTTCGATTTTTAAATGCACAACTCCAAATAATATAAATTAGAAACTCCTTTCTAATTTCATTCTGCCTTGGCCAAGGACTACTGGGTTGTCATTTATCGAATCACATAGGACATTTCACTTCTTTTACTAGAAGCGGTAGATTCTTTATTGATCATTTATTATCTCCGTATATAACTTATTATACCCAAGCATACCCTTTGATATACCCTAAGGGCCATAAGGAATAAGTCAAACTATAATTCATTATACACAAGATACTATGATGATCTCAAGTCTAAGGATCACTTGTACTACTATCACTTTAAGAATTCCTATTGATAGTCAAGTAAAACTCCATTAGGTATTCCTTAGCGAGCCACATGCAATGAACTTATTCTCCAATAAGCACCTATATACTTGCTTTAGTGTCTCCACACAAATGATCATGAGATCAATCATCCTCATCCAATGAGCAAATAACGTATGTACCAATCTATCCGGATTTACTAATCTCCTTTGTAGTAATCTATCGATTGGGAACATTTTAGTTTTTAAGCTATCTAAGAATTTAGATCTCATTAGCATGATCTCATTATGATTCTAAAAGCATTACTTAAAACTACGGGTTTATCACATATTATTAAAATAGCACCATGTAGATAAATTAAAGCCTTTAGTAAATGAATACTTTTATTAATAAACGAATAATATTGTTACAAAGTATATGCTTTATCATCAACATGATTGGCTTGTGTGCATACTACTTTCAATCTCCCACTTGTACTAAAGTCAATCGTCATGGTATCTCATACCCTTTTCTCTAAGTGACGATCATCTTGCCGTTGGATAAACTTCAATAAATGGATATGTTATGTTGTTCTTGAGAGTTCAATATCTATATAATTATTTTCCATCTTTCAATGATTCCTCTAATCAAATGAAAGTGCCGCAACCACATGTTTAGATCCAAGATGAGACTTAGAAACTATTCCTAGTTCTGCAACGAACTTTTCATCCAAACAATCAAACTGTAGCTTCATTTACAGCAATATACTTTGTCTTTATCACTAAACCTGTAACTCTTTGCTATTTGGAACCTTTCCAATTCACTGCACCACCGTTCAAGGTAATAACTTACCCTAAAGTGGATTTGTTGTCGTCTTGGTCAGTCTGAAAAACTTGAGTCTGTTAAGCGCTCTAGTTTTAATTCAGAACCACCATGAATATGATCACATCCTTAGTGTCAGTTAAGTAATTTAAGATGTTTTTCACTGTCTTAAAGTGATCTTCTCCAGAATATGACCGATCAACATCAGGTATTATACATTTTATTGCATACATGATAGTTACTCATGCGATCTCTCTTTTGGGAGTCTATGGGGCCTATTAAGAGAGATACACTCTACTGCTCATTAACATGAGACATCTCTTAGAGTTTGCCATGCTAAAGAACTTTAGCATCAAATGAATATACGTTCCTTGGGTTAAGCCGAGCATCCTTTTAAATCTATCTATAAAGATTTGTATCCCCAATTAAGATAATCTTCCCAAATCATTCATGGAGGAATGTTTAGACAACTTTATCTTTACTTATTGTAGCATTGGTATGTCATTCCTTATCCATAGTATATCAATATATAATACTTGGAATGTCATAATGCTCCCACTGACACTTTTGTACACACTAGGCTCGTTCTTATTTTTGATAAAATTAAACTCTTTTGATTGTCTTATCAAAAAGAATGTTCCATTTTTGAGAAGCTTGCTTCAATCCATTTCTCCGAGTGTCTGCAACTCTTACCTTATCGTATGTAACTGGATCATCATCTTGATGATGAATGCCTCATCATCATCATCCATGATGAATCCATACCTTCGAGGTATCTTCGGTACTATTCTAGATTTATAATTCGGTTGTGGTACAATAGGTCTATTTATAGGTTCCTCTTATTTGACTTATAGTATTTTGTGGTTCTTGAAAGCTTCAAGATTCAATGATAAACATCTTTATCTTAGAAGACAGCGTGTTTTGCAACAAACACCTTTAGCTAAATAGGATTATAGAACATATACCCTAAACTTACTTTAGTATGTCCCACAAATTTGTAATTGTCAAATCTTGTCCCAAGCTTATCATTTGAAACCTTTTCACATGAGCTGGACAACCCTTTATCTTAACATATTTAAGATTAGGAATCCTTTCTGTTCATAACTTTTATGGAGTCTTGGAGCCGAATTTTGAGGTTACCTTTTTTCTTAGATAAGCAGCCATTTCTAGAATATTACCCGAGAAGGATACTGGAATGTCGGTAAAAATCATTATGGACCGCACCATGTCTAACAAGGTAAGATTTTTCCTATCAGACACATCAATTAATTATTGCATACCAGGAGGCGTCCACTGTGAGAAAATCATTTGAGATGATCTAAAAACTTATTGCACAAGTATTCCTTCATCAATCTAATCAAAGAATTCTAATACTTTTCAATTAGTTTCACTTTTGAATTCTTTGAACCTTTCACATAATTCACAATTGTATTTAAGCAAATACACACATTCAACTCTTTGAATGATCATCTTTTTTTCTTATACTAGTTTGTTCAATTTGCAAAATATTTTTCACGTAAGTCATGTATACAAAATACATTAAGTAATATTCCAGTTCCATAAAAACATTATTATTGTAAATAGAACAACAATTGCTCTTACATATAATACCAAAAATTTTGCTGTCCAACAACAAAATGGAAATAATGTTTTAACGATATCTAAAATACAATAACAACTTATTGACTTAATAAACTTTCCCGTAGGCAATACTAAACAATAAGTTCCTATGTCTAATGTAGGAACATATGCTTCATTTCCCACACATTAGATTACTTATCCCTTGTTTAGCTTTCTACTTTTGCTTTGTCCCTTTATAAATCTAGATTTATGAGAACCAAAGCCGGTATCCAATACCCAAGTAAAAACTTAACTTACAAAAAGATTTATTTCGATTATGAACAAACATGTATCTGTAACCGAAGCTTCATTAAGCTTCTTTTGGTTAGATTATGCAAGATGCTTCTCGCAGTTTCTTTTCCAGTGTCCAGATTTATTACTGTGGAAGCAAACTTCTTTGCTATCAGTATCAATTTTGTTTTTATTATCCTTTGTTTATGCCTTTTTATTTACCTTTTTAGAATTGTTCTTCTTTTCAGAAGATCCTTTGGCCCCTATTAGTAAGACTTGGTCTTTCTTGGTTGGAAAATGACTCTTAACATTTTTCAACATGTTAAGCAAATTAGTGAGGCTGATTTCTAGCTTGTTCATATGAAAAATTCATAACAATTGTGAAAGGAGTCCAGGAGTGAGTGCAAGATCAAATCTTGGCTCAACTCTCCATCCATGACAAAACCAGTTGTCATAATTGTTCAATCAAATTAATTATGTTTAGGACATGTGTCTGTGCTATAGTGTCGTTGGTCATTCTAGATTAGAAGAGCTCCTTAGATATATGATATCTATCAGCCCTACTTTCCTCAGCATCAACTACTTGATTTGCAGAAATATAGTAGGAGTATCCATAGTTTCATGCTCACGATGAAGCTCGTTACCCATGAATGTGAGCATGATGCATTGAGTCAACTGTGCATCATCTTGTCACTTTCTAAAAGTAGCAATCTCTTCCTTAGAGGCATTGTTTGCAACCATTGCAGGGATAGATGTATTAAGGACATAAGATAGCTTTTCAGCTGTAAGATTTATTCTCAAATTCCTTAACCAATCTGTTTAATTCGGTCCGGTTAATTAGCATCTAATATGCTCCGCAGTGATAGTAACTTAGTGTGACACCCCAAAATTCGGGTACTTCATTCCGACATGATTTGGTGCTCACTATCCAAAACAAATACATCTAACTACCCAAAATCAAGGATAAATACATAAATTAAATAATAATCCTCTCCCCATTAAAGGGTTACATCATCTCAAAACAAATCCCAAGTAAACTAACTTTAAATTATTACATAAGTCTGCAGAATACATTATAATTAAATAAGTATCATAACAGAAATTCAGTTGAGTAAATTCAAATAAGTCTTCATCATTTGGACATCTTGCCATTGCTTTTGCTAGAAGACGACTCATCAACTTTCTCAACTTTAGCTTCAGTGTTGATTGCAAGAGTGAGCAAATAATTGCTCACTAATATAATGATGACAATAGTAATAACATAGGAGTAAGTAATGAATACTGAATAATTAAGAACTTGTTCTTCGAATCAAGATTAGGAAACAAGTTCGAGATTTATATCTGAGGGTCTTAAGACCATGAACTATGTCCCAAGGTTACTAAGTATTTCTACCTCAACCTTTAATAGTCATTAGACTATACGAACCTTTTCTTTCGTACTTAGGGGGATCAAACCTTCATACTATGTATTGTGCACAAATATCTAAACATTAACGCAAACATTATCCCTTATATAAGGGTTGTTCGTCTCAGTTTGACTTTAGAATTTCCGCACTAAAGAAAGTTTAGTTTGGATGAGCTTAACAATGGTTCTAGAATTTTAGAACACTCATCAATTATAGACTAGACCAATCAATAAAGGTTTATTAGCTATTCGAAGGTTCAACACGATAATATAAGATTGAACAATGATACTTAAGTCAAAGATTAAATGTCAACAATATACAATTGAATAGACATTGTATATACAAAGTATTACATCCAAAAGAGTTAGAAAACTCATTTGGGACAATGAACTTGAACAATTTATGCTTTGAATATCAAGAAACAATAGTTAGGAACTTGCTGAATAAAAATTAAAGATAAGAAACTTGCATAACGATATCGAGTTAGGAATATGAAACTTGCTCAATGTAAAAGAATTAGGATTTAAGAACTTGCATAGTTGTAAACAAAATAGAGACAAGAAACTTGCTCAAAATAAGAATAAGGTTTAGGAACTTACCTCGTGCGTAAGCTATACAATTATAACAAATGTTCGCCAAATACCCTATACATACCATTAAAATCGCAATACCGATTAGTTAAACTAACATTAACCCTATAGGTTTAATTCTCATTCAAGTTCATCACACTATCATTTCACATATTCCAATCTCTGACACCATTTACAAGTCTGAAATCACAAATCTAATAAGGCATCGCCACGTTTTAAATAACATCTCAAGTCTTAATCAAAAAACAAGTTAAAGTTTTCTAAGTCTTTATCTTTTCAATCTAAATTCATCAAATACGTGATTATAATCGGTTATGGAACTTCATTACATATTTAACACTTTATCACGCATATTAGGCTAGGTTAGGCCAACATATCATGGACTATAAACTAAAAAAAACACACTGTTCAGCTCAGGGGAGGGTGTAGCTGCGCTGCTCCAAGCCCTGGCACCGGCCCAGCTGCGTTGTTCTTGTCTTTGACACCGGCGCAGCTGCGCTGGTGAGCAAACAAGAACACCGCAGTCTGCTTCCAGCACTGATACGATTAAAACTCCAATTTCACAGCAACATGAACAAACCCACACACTAAAAACTTAACCAAAACCACATAACATATACCCTAAATCACTATAACACCCAAAATAATCATAACCACTAAATTCAAAGGATTAAAATCATGTTTTTCCTATTTTCTTTGTTTCTCAACATATTTTGCGAAATCAACCACCAAACCTTTGTTTATTAACTAAATTAAACCATTTTAATTGCATTCTTTTCGTAATTCATCATACTAACATATTCTGAAATTAATTTATAGATTACACTAATAATTAAACATCAATTTTGACCTCAAATAAGCCACTTCCATATGTATACAACACTATAAACTTGAATTTCCACTTTTAACAAAACTTCATTAATTTGATTACTGAGAATTGATAACTATTAGACTATATACACATATAATAAACATTTTAAGCACCAATCCAACGAAACTTAAATCACAAAGAACAAATATTGAAAGAAAAAACAAAACTAAGAAATTAGGAATAGATTATTATCCTTAATCCTTTGTTATAGATTAACAAAGATGATGATTACAAGGTTTCGACAAACGTTCTTCTTCCTCTTGACTTCCAATTAACAGAGAACTGTCAATTTCCTCTCTAGCCCTCCCAATTTCCTTCCTCTATTTTTCTCTGTGTTTCTAACCTTAGTCTTAGATAATTACGTAAACTGATATATACCCTACATGCCCACTTAAGTCATCAGGTTAAAAAAAACCAAAGAGCTACATCAGTTATAATATGCCAAATGCCACAAGGCCATGTTTGGCTGCACCTTAGATTAGGCTTTCTAATTTATTTTTATATTACTTATGTCATATGGTTCAATTCGTCACACTCATTATACAAAATAATTTAATTAATTTCATAAATTAATATTTGCCATATAATTATAATTCCCATTATAAATTAAAATTTTATTTAACCTCTCTATTTTAATTATTAAGCTAAATTAGAACGACATTATAATTATTAATAATTCATTTAATTTAATTATCTCATTAAATTAAATCTTCACACCATAAAATTATCATTCATTAATTTAATTATTATAACACATTATAATTAAATTATTGCACAACAATTTCATCAATATTTATTTATCTCAATAAATAAATCAATTAAAATATTTATTTAACCCAATAAATATTTTTAAATTAAACATAAAATTCTCGTTCGTTACATCCTTCCCCTCCTAAAAAGATTTATGTCCCTAGAATCACAACTTGATAAATTCATTCGTCACATTCTTCCCTCCTTAACAAGATTCTGTCCCCAGAATCTCTATACAAAAATTAATTAAATAACTGAGGATAATTTTTCATCATAATATCTTCAAGCTCCCACGTAGCTTATTCAGTATTGTGGTTTCTCTAAATTACCTTAATAGAAAGTATCACTTTGTTTATGAGAACCTACTCTTTCCTATCAATTATTTGAACTAGAATTTCTTCATAAGATAAGTCTTTTTCAAACTGTAACGGTTCATATTCTATAACATGTTTATAATCGGGCTTATATAGTCTTAATACCGAAACATGGAAAATGTTATGAAAATGTTCTAATTCCGGAGGTAGAGCTACCTCATACGCCACTTCAACAACTCATCGTAGCACTTCAAAAGGTCCTATAAATCTAGGGCTTAGTTTTCCCTTTTTACCAAAACGTATCTTCCCTTTCCAGGAAGACACTTTCAAGAAAACAAAACTACCGACATCAAATTTGCAATTTTTTCGGTGTTGATCGACATACTTCTTCTGCCTATCCTGTGCAGCTATCAATCTTGCTCGAATTACCTTGATAATGTCGATAGTTTGTTGCACCAATTTTGGACCTAACAACTGACGTTCACCTACTTTGTCCCAGCATAACAGAGTTTTGCATTTCCTTCCGTACAACGCTTCGTAAAGCGACATGCCAATATTTGCGTGATAACTTTTATTATAGGCAAATTCAACCAACGGTAGATGGTCATCCATATTCCCTTTAAAATCCATAATACATGCTCTGAGCATATCCTCCAATGTATGAATTGTCCTCTCACTTTGTCCGTCGGTTTGAGGATGATACGATGTGCTCATTCTCAACTACGTTCCCAAGCATTCCTGTAGTCGTTTCCAAAAATTTGATGTGAAACGTGGATCTCTATCTGATACAATGGACACCGGGACACCGTGTCTTGATACGATTTCCTTCACATAAAGTTTTGCTAACCGATCTAGGTTAAATCTAATCTTGATTGGCAAAAAGTGTGTCGACTTCGTCAATCAATCGACAATTACCCAGATCGCATCATAACCTTGCTGAGTAGTTGGAAGACCTACCACAAAATCCATTGTGATATGCTCCCATTTCTATTCTGGTATCTCTAATGGTTGTAACAATCTGCTTGACCTTTGATGTCTAGCTTTAACTTTCTGACACGTTAAGCATTTCACCACACATTCAGCAACATCCTTTTTCATATTCGACCACCAGAAATGATGTTTGAGATCTTGGTACATTTTTGTACTTCCGGGGTGAATCAAATATCGTGAGTTATGAGACTCACTTAAATTTTCCTCTTTGATTTTTGGTACGACCGTAACCCAAATTCTCCCTTCAAATCAAAGTAACCCTTCCGAATCAACTTTAAATTTATTTTCTTCACCTTTAGACACTTTTCTTTTTATCTTTTTTGTAAGAACCTGAATTTTTAGAAAATATTAAAAAAAATTTCTCAAGGCATGTGAAGGATTCAAATAAGAATATATATGTGCTGTGAGGTATGTGGTATGATGTTGCATGGGGTAATATAAACTATGCAATAAGTAATTTCTGTGTTTAATAAATATATTATTATTATATATTTGTTATTTATTGAATAGTCGAGTTATTTGAAGTAAAGAAGATGGATAGAAATTTATCTATCGATATTAAATAATTTATGTGAAATTATTTTATCATAGTTGGTGACATTAAATATCTTTGATAATCACCAATTCCTTGAGTATATGTACGAGTAGGTATCAAGTCTCAAGCAGTGCAACCGTACCCTTTAATGGTGGATGTATAAGATTTGGGCTAAAAGATTCTTTCAAAGAACGGAGGTATATATAAATTAGTGATCGATCTAACTCATTGTGAAAATAGTGTAGACAAGACGAAAACTAATTTGTTGGTTGTTTGTGGGAAACCACTTAGTATACTATATTGAATACTATTAAAGAATCAATGTATGCTAGGGTTAGACTTGTATATATGTGCGTTGTTGATGAAAGAAGAAAATCGATATACCTTTAAAGTGGTTAGAGAATTATTAAGTAATTTGATACATGACGAGAAGTGAAGGTTAAAGGAAGGCGTGTGTGTGTGTGTGTATATATATATATATATATATATATATATGTATGTATGTATGTATATATATGAGATCTTTATAGTTAACTAACTATTAAGGGAATTAGAGTTTGAACTTAAAGTTAATCTCTAAATCGTTGAAGAAGGTTATGATAGATGTTAGTTAATTGGTATAGCAAGTTAGTAATTTAAAAGCATGAAGTATTTATGAATTGAAGCTAAGGTTCTGCTTAAGCTGAACTTGTCTGCCTCTAAATTTGAGGTGGCACAACTGCGCCACTTCCAAGCTTATGACCAGCGCAGCTGCGCCGGTCTGCAGATGATTCAGGATGAGTTTGTGTAATCTGAACTTTAAGAGTTGTATATTAGTGGCTAATATGTTATAATAAGGATTATAAGTGATGTTCCTACTGTCCATGAATGGATTGAGATAGCAAAGCATGAATTGGATGTGGGTTAGTTATGGAAATTAACTAAACAAGAATAAATATTGGTTAACTTAAATTAAGTTGAAAATTATATTATGGAATAATATAATTTGAGTATTAAAGCCTAGTGTGGTAGTGGCGTGATAGTAAATTTAATGAAAGAGGTAATTCACTTAAGTAAAATGGTGGATTAATATATATGCTTTACATAAAGAAAATGAATGATTATGTTAATTAATTTTAGTATTTTAATATATTACATAGTATGGTAATATATGGAAGGGTTTAATATTTGAAAGATGTAAATGAGAGATAAGTGATGGATAATAGAAGAAAACCAATACATATATAAGTGAATATTGGTTAGAGATTTATATATTAGATTAATATTTAAGATGTGGCAATGTAAAGATTGAAGAAGATGTCTTAGGACAATCGGATAATTATACTTATAATTGTATAATTTAAATAATGGACTAAAGGTTACTGATTTTAAGGGTAATGATTATTTTTGTAGATGAATGTATTATAAGTATACGTTTATAAAAGTATAATTATTCAAGAGAAATTAAATAATTCAGTATCACTCGAGCCTTATATTAAATGAATATTAAAGGAAGTGGAATTTGGGGGAAAAACCAAACGTGGCCTAGACCCCTAATATTTTATTGTTGAGATTAATAAGCTTGAGTTATATAACTCCAATAAATGAGATAAATGAGTCTTATGTGTGGCCTGAGTATTAAAGCTAAATCAAACTAAAAGGTTTAACTGGAATAATTGAAAAGAGAATAAATGATTGATATTAATCATTTTGATATTTATAGGAAATAATGGGATGAGAGTACCCAACTGAATCATATTTAGCCCAATTAAAATCTTATTTGGACTAGCCCAATATATATGGGAAATAAGATTATATTGGTGTATATTTAAAATATAAGTATACTTCCTATATGTGGGTAGGTATGTATATGTGTGTATATATGTGTCCATAACTCTATTTAAAGTAGTAATGTTAAATCATTATAATTGATTTAATGAACCCAAAGGAAATCAACCTTAGAGAATGGGGTCTATTATACTGATAAGTAATGAAGTGATGTAGTTTGTCCCAATATCAATGGCACACTCCATTTAACTGTCGTGTCTAGGCCATTGGCCTATCCTATTCATTATTATTGTTGTAGTTGCAATAATGAGCTGAGGAATGGAGGAGAAGGAGTAGTTTACCAACTATTCATTACCCATCATCTTCTTCTTCCTACTGCTAGTTTAATTAAATGTGCAAAGCCCGAATTTGGGTAATGAATCCTCTATAATTGGCATCCTCATCTTCTCAAATTTAAGTTGCTCATTTATCTGATAAGTTGTATATAGAGAGAGTAATGTTGCAATTGAGTGAGGTTGTTGAATTTGAGTTGTAATCAGAAGTCTAAGGTAGAATGTTTAGTCAATTAAGCTTCACAAAGGTACAATTCTTAAACCATGTTCTAAAGTTTGAGTTTGAAGAATTCCTAAGAATTAGAATGAATTTCTTAATTAATTGAATTGTAAATTGATGTCATCATGTTGTCTGAGATATATGTATGTTATGAAGTCAGTGTAATTGGCCTAAGCATGCTAAATTCAAGAGTATATGTTATGTGGTCTAAATTCTGCAGAAGCAGAGGCCAAGTCTAGGTTCGGCCGCGCCACTTCCCAGTACAATCCCAGCTTGGCCGCACTGTTTGTCAGTCATGAAATCTAAGTTCTATTTTTCTGAACATGTTAGTTTTACTTAACCAAGTATGTAAAAGGGCCTAACATGTGATTTTAAGTTGCCTTGCAAGGATGAGTTGCATTGGCTTGGTTTATAATAATTTTTAAAATGGAAAACTTGAAGTTTTGAAAAGAAAACCATGACAAACCTTATATCCTTTAAGTTCTGACCTTTCAAGCATGTATGCTAGGGTATTTTATGCTTCTAGACATGACGGATATGTTCACCATCTAGCTAAGCATGATTTAGACTTTTCAAGCATGGTGTTAGATTGAGTCGATAGACTATTGGATATGTTAATCCTAGTTGAGCAAATGAGTTCAAAAGGAAACTAAAACCATATCTTTATGTGTTGGTGCTGTGTTCAAAAATATTAAGGTGCTAGCAAGATAACTAGATTTTTTGAAATGTCAGTTCTTATTTTGGCAGGGGGTAGCACAGCCGCGCCACTCCCAAGCTTATACTTAGCACGGCCGCGCCGTGCTGCAGAGTGGTCAAGAGCAGTTTGTTAACTGTTTCGAATTTTGAACATGTCTATATATATACTTTAAAGATTGTAAAAGATGAAGTAAGATTGTTTCAAAAGAATAAGCAGAAGAGTATATAATGAGCTAACAACATAGCTATCCTAAGCGTATATGGGATAAGTGAAATGAAACAATGTAAATTTTTAATACATTGAGAATGTATGAATAAGTATGACTAATATATATGAATCCATGATTATACGATTGTGTAGGAATACACGAAGTGCAGATAATGATACGCAGTTAAGTTGTAATTGATAATCTACAAGTCAGGCAAGTCTTTCAGTCTCTATTTGATATATAAATTCGATATCTGTTAGTTGAGCTATATTATGCTATGAGAATGTTGATGTATATATATGAAATACATATGAGATATGTATGAAATTTGAAAGTTGATCTTTGATTATATGCTTGTGAAGTAAACCTATATGATTATTTATGAGAAGTAACATGCGTAGTTATATTAATTGATTATGAATGCATGAACTGAGTATGTTATTATATGCTATGTAATGCATGAAAACTATTAGAATTGCTGGGCTGTCGAGCTCACCCTTGCAAATAACCACCTTTGCAGGTTAAGGACTCACGGTAAAGATTATGTGCAACTTGATTGATAGAATTCAATAGTATCGAAGGAGATTGATTGATTTATTTATATATATGATCTTGAACCATGTTTAGGTTCTAGGAGATGTACACGATAGTAGTTTACGATGTGTAGTACATGTTGAGTTGTAAAGTTGTACTATGTGATGTATAGAGGAATTCGAATCGAGATGTAAAAATTTGTATAGTAATTCGAATGTAATGAGTTACGTAACTTGATTCAAGGATATGTAATTGATTCAAGTGAAGAAATTAATAAAAGATTTTTCAAAGGATATTGAAAAAGTTTAAATTATTTCGTATATTTTTATAACATCGAATATGATGTAAGACAGGAATGGTAAATGACCAAGATTTGAAGCTTATAGAAGTTTGGGGTCATTACACAGATCCTTGAAATGGAAAGAATTTATATTCTAAATTATAATAAGCAAAGTTATATTCATTAAGTTATGAATAAAAGATATAAATAGTTGACGATAGCAGTATCGTGGCGGACCGGATCCGAGGTTCGAAGGGACCTAGATTCGGGGGCGTCACATTTTCACAGATTTCATCTTGAAGTTCTGCATTCTTCACCTTATCCACCAAAATTGAACTGCTCCCCATCTTGAACAATTTTTCATCTGATTATGTCGGACATTTAATTTCTAACTCCATCTTGGCCATTTCTGCTACAAGCTTTTCCTGAGCAGTCAACATCATTAATTTCTCCTAACCCTTTCTACTTAAAGCATCGGTAATAACATTCGCCTTTCCGGGATGATAAAGAATCTCGCAGTCGTAGTCTTTAATCAACTCCAGCTATCTTCTCTGTCACATATTCAAATCTTTCTGTGTAAAGATATACTTCAGACTTTTATGGTCTGTATATATCTCACACCTCTCTCCATACAGATAGTGCCTCCAGATCTTCAGAGCAAGCACTACCGCAGCTAATTCCAAATCATGAGTCGGATACCCTTTTTCGTAATCCTTCAATTGATGCGATGCATACGCAATAACCTTGCCGTTCTGCATAAGCACACAACCTAGTTCTTTATGCGATGCATCACTATATACCACAAAATTCCCAGTATCATCAGGCAATGACAACACAGGTGCTGAACTCAATTTCTTCTTAAATTCTTGGAAAATTTCCTCACACTTCTCCGTCCAAACAAACTTAACTGCCTTCCTAGTTAAATTCGTCAACAGAGTTGCGATCTTGGAAAAATCTTGAATAATACGCCTATAGTAACCTGCCAATCCCAAGAAACTTCTTACTTCTAACGGTGTCTTCGATTGTTCCTAGTTGATTATAGCTTCAACTTTCGATGGATCTACTGAGATTTCTTCCTTGTCAATGACATGCGCAAGAAACTGTACACGTTCTAACCAAAACTCATATTTCAAAATTTTAACGTATAACTTCTCTCTTCTCAATGTCTCCAACGTCACCCTTAAGTGTTCAACGTGTTCCTCCTTGGTTTTAGAATACACCAATATATCATCAATAAATATTACTACAAATTTGTCTAAGAATGGTTTAAACACCATGTTCATCAAATCCATGAACGCTGCAGGTGCATTGGTTAAACCAAATGACATAACTAGAAACTCGTAATGATTATATCGAGTTCCGAATGCCGTTTTCGGTACATCCTCCTTCCTTACCTTCAACTGATGACATCCACTTCTTAAATCTATCTTCAAAAAGTACCTAGCTCCCTTCAGTTGATCGAACAGGTCATCGATTGTCGGTAACGTATACTTATTTTTAATTGTAACCTTATTCAATTCCTTGTAATCAATGCAGAGCCGCATCGACCCATCTTTCTTTTTAGCAAACAACATCGACGCTCCCCACGGCGACATGCTAGACTGGATATACTTCTTGTGTAGTAATTCTTGTAGCTGTACCATCACCTCTTTTATCTCTACTGGGGCCATTCTATATGGGGCTTTAGATATCGGGGCTGTTCCTGGTGCTAAATCAATCACGAATTCAACCTCTCTATCCGGCGGTAGTCCAGGAAAATCATCTGGAAATTCGTTCAAAAAGTCTCTAATGACCGGTATCTCTAATGACTGGTATCTCTTCTAACTTTGCACTCTTCTTTTGAGTATCTATTATGTAGGCTAAGTATCCTACATATCCTTTTCTCAATAACTTCTTAGCTTGTATCACCGTCAAACAACTTTCTTGCAGAGGTGACTTGCTGCCATAAAACACCACATTTGACGAAGTCATAAGGTTAACACATTTCTTTTAGCAATCAATTACTGCCCTGTAATTGAATAACCAATCCATTCCCAGTATAACATCGAATTCCCCAAGTTTAATTGGTATCAAATCCATCATCATCTCGTGGCCCTTTAAATCCATCCTACAGTTCTTGTATATAAACCTAAAAGGAATCACCTCCCTATTCGAAATCTCTATGCTTAAAGGGAACTCTAATTCTTCCTGAGGCAAATCTAAATTCCTAGCAAAATCATCGGATATAATGAACAAGTAGCACCAGAATCAAATAAGACATAAGCATTAATACCATTATTCGGAATGATACCTGACACCACATCCTTTGACTGCAAAGCATCTTGCACGGTCATATTAAAAGTTCTAGCAGTAGGTCGGTTTGATTACACTGGCCTAGTGATAGTTAACGTACTACCACTGTTGCTTCGTTTACCTCCACTTGCACCTCTAGCTGTATTCCTAGGGCAATCACGAGCCATATGATCCTTTGACCCACAAGTGAAACAGGCTCCTCCCTTCTTCGGGCTAAATTAATTTGTTGCAATGTGACCCTCCTGGTCACAATTGAAACACACTCGCTTAACCTTCAGACACACACCAGTGTGGTTCTTCCCTCAAGTGGTACAAGCTTCAAACTTCTTCTTTTGCTGACTTCCTTGCTGTCCTCCCGCATTTAGATTTTCATTCCATTTCCTCTTCTGGTTATTACCTACACTATTGCTTCCACCATCCTTGTTTTCACCCTCATTCTTTCTCTTCTTTTGTTCTTGATTATACTTAGTTAAGGCATCACTTCCACCTTCCACGATAATTGCCTTTTCTAGTACTGATGTAAATGTATTTAATTAAAATATTCAAACCTTGCTAGATAGCCAGGGCTTCAACCCTTGTTCAAACCTTCTTGCCTTACACTCATCTGTATTGACTTGGTACGGAGCAAACCTTGTCAGCTCATTAAACTTCGCAGCATACTCTGGCACAGTCACGGTTCCTTGCTTTAGTTCTAAAAATTGAACTTCCATCTGGTTCCGGGAACTCATCGGGAAGTATATCTCGAAAAACTTTTCTTTAAACCTATCCCACGCTATTATTCCCTATCCCCCACGAACCTTATTTGCTTGCCACCAATAACTACCTTTAGACTTCAACATAAACGTTGCGAAGGCAGATTTCTGATCCTCATTGACCTTGACAACGTCCAAAACTTTCTCAATTTCTATGATCCAGGTTTGGGCTTCAACTGGATTCATAGACCCTTGAAACTTTGGCGGTCCAATCATTTTGAAGTTGTTGAAAGTTGTGACTTGAGCTTGCGGTTGATTCATGAGTGCTCTTGTTAATAAGGTCACCAATTGCTGAACCGGGTTAGCATTGGCCTCGTTATTATTGTTGTTAGTAGACCCCTCAACGGGTGGTTGTTGGCGTGGTTGTCTTCTTTTAGGAGGCATTTTCTGTTTAAAATATACGCTTATTAGATCACTACTCAATTCCTTGAATATTTAAGGTTTAACTTAAACATTATAAGATTAAAACTTAACACATAACATTTCAATAAACTTTGACATTTTATTCATTCATAACTTTCAAAACACAGTAAGGATAACATCTCTGCTATCAACATCAACTTTCCTGAACTTGAAAAGTTTCAGGATTACATACTCATCTTACCCCATTATCTATCTCAAAACATGGGATTCACAATTATTTAACACATATTTAATCACATAACTTATTAATCTTCCTATATTGGCATATTAAGACGTCGAGAAGCTTCCATATGCTCTTCTTCCATGATACGAAACATGGTCCTACGATCCATCATATACCATGGCAAGTCTTCAAACTGAGCTGGGTAATAAAAGACTCGGTCCTAGGCCCTATTAATCGCAGAATGAAAGGCATAATCCATTTCATTCATCTTGGCCTTTTTCGTCTGAACCTTGTCTTCATCACGATCTGCACGCTGAGTTGCCTTTATCCAAGCGTCTTCTGCTATCATACGCTTAGCTGAATCCTCCTTTAAATCATCTTTTAGCTTCTCAACTTTAGTCTTCATCTTTTCATTCTCAGCCATCAGCTCCTCTTGATGACCCTCTGTGTGAACTAGGTTCCATTCCGTGTTCCCAAGACGTTCGTCGAGTTCCTGAATCTCCACATCCTTCTGGTCTATAGTAGCCTGACGCATGTCAGCCAGCTCATTCAGCTCCTCAACCTTAGCATGTAACTCTATATTGTGGTCATACAACTCATCATATATCTCAGCTGATATGGAGTTTGGTGGAAACTCCACATGATCATCTTCCTCATCCTCCACATCTATCTCCTCAGAGTCCTCTTCCTCAGGATCAGACACATGCTCATTCTCCTGTCCATCCTCAGCGACCAACAGAGAAGGCTCCATTTGGATCAATTGCTCCAGAACCAAATGGACATCTCGAGGCTCTTCATCTCTAGGTACCTGAGGTATCTCTTCCCTAGCTTGACCAAATCCTTCAATGTTAGACATCCTAACAATAAAATACCATTAAGTTTTATTTATTACGCGACACTCTTCGATACTCGCGAGCACATAAGTTATCAACACATAGGCACATAAAGTCTTTTATTATTTATCTTTAAAGGATGACTTAATCCATTCCTTAAAACTCGATCAGAGTTATCAGCACTATGCTTTATATCTTCTTAAAGACTACTTCCTAAGGTTTCCCCCACATAAGGTTTGTAACCCTAAGGCTTTAATACCAACTTGTGACACCCCCAAATTTGGGTACTTCATTCCCACATGATTTGGTGCTCACTATCCAAAACAAATACATCTAACTACCCATAATCAAGGATAAAGACATAAATTAAACAACGTAAATAATAATCCTCCCCATCAAAGGGTTACATCATCTCAAAACAAATCCTGAGTAATCTAACCTTAAATTATTACATAAGTCTGCGGAATACATCATAATTAAATAAGTATCATAACAGAAATTCAGTTGAGTAAATTCAAATAAGTCTTCATCATTTGGACATCTTGCCCTTGCCTTTGTTAGAAGATGACTCATCAACTTTCTCAACTTTAGCTACAGTGTTGATTGTAAGAGTGAGCAAACAATTGCTCACTAATATAATGATGACAATAGTAATAACATAGGAGTAAGCAATGAATACTGAATAGTTAAGAACTTGTTCTTCGAATCAAGATTAGGAAACAAGTTCGAGATTTATATCTGAGGATCTTAAGACTATGAACTATGTCCCAAGGTTAGTAAGTATTTCTACCTCATCCTTTAACAATCATTAGACTATACATACCTTTTCTTTCATACTTAGGGGGATCAACCCTTCGTACCATGTATTGTACACAAATATCTAAATGCTAACGCGTACATAATCCCCTATATTAGGGTTGTTCATCTCAGTTTGACTTTAGAATTTCCACAATAAAGAAAGTTTACTTTGGATGAGCTTGACAATGGTTCTAGAATTTTAGAACACTCATTTGGAACAATGAACAACGATACTTAAGTCAAAGATTAAATATCAATAATATACAATTGAATAGATATTGTATATACAAAGTATTACTTCCAATAGAGTTAGAAAACTCAGTTGGGACAATGAACTTGAACAATTTATGCTTTGAATAGCAAGAAATTAGGAACTTGCTTAATAAAAATTAAAGATAAGAAACTTGCATAACGGTATCGAGTTAGGAATATGAAACTTGCTCAATGTAAAAGAATTACGATTCAAGAACTTGCATAGTTATAAACAAAATAGAGACAAGAAACTTGCTCAAAATAAGAATAAGGTTTAGGAACTTGCCTCGTGTGTAAGCTATACAATTATAACAAACGTTCGCCAAATACCCTACATATACCATTGAAATTGCAATACCGATAAGTTAAACTAACATTAACCCTATAGGTTTAATTCTCATTCAAGTTAATCACATTATCATTTCACATATTCCAATCTCTGACACCATTTACAGGTTTGAAATCACAAATCTAATAAGGGATCGTCACATTTTAAATAACATATCAAGTCTTAATCAAATAACAAGTTAAAGTTTTGTAAGTCTTTATCTTTTCAATCTAAATTCATTAAATACATGATTATAATCTGTTACGGAACTTCATTACATGTTTAACAGCTTATCATGCATATTTGGCTAGGTTAGGCCAACATATCATGGACTGTAAACTATAAAAAAACACACAGTTAAGCTCAGGGGAGGGCGCAGCTGCGTTGCCCCAAGCCCTAGCACCGGCGGAGCTGCACTGTTCTTGTCTTTGACACCGGCGCAGCTGCACTGGTGCGCAGACAAGAACACTGCAGTCTGCTTCTAGCACTGATACGATCAAAACTCCAATTTTACAACAACATGAACAAACCCACACACTGAAAACTTAACGAAAACCACATAACATATAACCTAAATCTCTATAACACCTAAAACAATCATAACCACTAAATTCAAAGGATTAAAATCATGTTTTTCCTATTTTCTTCGTTTCTCAACATATTTTGCGAAATCAAACACCAAACCTTTGTTTCTTAACTAAATTAAACCATTTTAATTGCATTCTTTTCGTAATTTATCATACTAACATATTCTGAAATCAATTTACAGATTACACGAAAAATTAAACATCAATTTTGGCCTCAAATAAGCCGCTTTCATATGTATATAACACTATAAACTTGAATATCCACTTTTAACAAAACTTCATTAATTTGATTACTGAGAATTGATAACTATCAGATTATATACACATATAATCAACATTTTAAGCACTAATCCAACAAAACTCAAATCATAGAGAACAATTGAAAGCAAAAATAAAACTAAGAAATTAGGAATAGATTATTACCCTTAATCCTTTGTTGTAGATTAGCAAAGATGATGATTACAAGGTTTCGACAAACATTCTTCTTCCTCTTGACTTCCAATTCACAGAGAACTCTCAATTTTCTCTCTAGCTCTCCCAATTTCCTTCCTCTGTTTCTCTTTGTGTTTCTAACCTTAGTCTTAGGATAATACGTAAACTAATATATACACTACGTGCCCACTTAAGTCATCAGGTTAAAAAAAACCAAAGAGCTATATCAGTTAAAAAAACAAAGAGTTACATCAGTTATAATATGCCAATGCCACAAGGTCATGTTTTGCTGCACCTTAGATTATGTTTTCTAATTTATTCTTATATTACTTATATCATATGGTTCAATTTGTCACACTCATTATACAAAATAATTTAATTAATTTCATAAATTAATATTTGTCATATAATTATAATTTCTATTATAAATTAAAATTTTATTTAACCTCTTTAATTTAATTATTAAATTAAATTAGAACGAAATTATAATTATTAATAATTTATTTAATTTAATTATCTCATTAAATTAAATCTTCACACCATAAAATTATCATTCAGTTATTTAATTATTATAACACTCTTTAATTAAATTATTGCACAACAATTTCATTAATATTTATTTATCTCAATAAATATATCAAATAAAATTTTTATTTAACCCAATAAATATTTTTAAATTACACATAAAATTCTCATTCGTTACATCATTCCCTCCTTAAAAGGATTCTGTCCCCAGAATCACAACTCGATAAATTTATTCGTCACACTTAGACATTGTAAAATTCTCTAAATGAATTTATAATTAACAATATTTTAGCATACATTCTTTTATTAATTACCAAAATAAATTAGGTCTTTTTTTAAATTGGTATCTCCCACTATTTTCTTCAAATAATATTACCCTCAATATATATATATATATATATATATATATATATATATATATATATATATATATATATATAGTTCGACAATATCTATTTAAAGATATGCTAATGAGAATAATGATCCAATTCAAATGTATATAGCCTTGTGTGTGCACAACAAACCATATATAAATAAATAGGTAGACTGTGAAAGCCCCAGATTCGGGTCCCAAATCACCGCTAATTTGGTACAATCATTCTACAACTATTGCGAAAGATATAAACATAAATTGTTTATACATTACATTTATATACTATTCCCCAAGGTCGACTAACCTTAACTTATACACAATTCATAACCTATCTAACATATAATGTTATTATCATACTATACTATTACAATTTAGCTGCACATATAATCCCAAGCTGAACTTGGCTTTAACCTTTCCTGTATCCGGCGTATTCGTCTTAATCTGCAATGTTAATCATGATATAGCAAGGGTGAGCAATAAGTTTGCCCAACAAGTTTAAGTTCAATAAATTAATGATATATCATGATAGAAAGAATTGAATAATAAGCTGGCTAAAGTTCTATAATATAATTGTGAACTAGCATGAACAAGTTTTCATAGCTGAACGAACATTAAACATGAACATATCAATTATATCTGGACCGAATGGTAATGAAGGTGATTAGCCTTTCATACTTAATGAATACATGCAATATGCACTGAGTACGATTCAACAATTCATAGACATGACAATCAACAATGATTAACCACAAGTATATTTAAATAAAACAACTCGAGGTCGAGTTAAGAAAAACTTGCCTGATCCGTTGATTATCATTACGCAATTTAATAAGCTTTGTCTGAAGACCTAATATATAAATAATATCGATATACAAATTAGAATAATATCATTATAATATTTAAAATACCCTAAACACACTATCACATAATCCTATCAGTCTGTTAAAACACATAAAACCTAATCTCAAGTCAAACGATTTCAGTCTGAGTTGAATCTGACATAATTCTAACATCCCGACGGCCTAGTCGGATAATTATAGAGTTTAAGTTCAATTAAACTTTTATCTAAACACTTAACAATTATCTTAGATAATTTTATTATCAGTCAAAATAATTTTTCCAAGTCTCATAATAATTTTTAAATAATTATTAACATTTATCATGATTTTTCAATCATTAATAACACATTTATCTAAATTAAATACCACTTAATTCCATTATCATTAATATTTATTTAATATCAAATATTAATGAAAATTATAACATAGTATTATAATATATTTATAATATATCAAAGTATTTTTAATACCTTAAAATCATATTTATATGATTTTTAAACAGTGAAATTCATTATTCGATAATTGCTATTAATATTAAAATATTAATATTTTCATGAAAAAATATCAAAAGTTATATTTATAACTTAAAATATTTTTATAACACTTAAATAATTTTTATATGATTTTTAAATTATTAATTCAATTTTTCCATAATTTATTAAATACATTTATTAAATAAACTAAGTATTATTAATATTATTTAATTAATAAAATTCATCACAAAATATCAAAAGTCCTTAAAAATAACTTAAAATATTTTCTTATAACATAATATAATTTTTCATTATTTTTAAGTATTAAAATTATTTTTAAATAATTTATTTAATATTATAATTAAATAAATTAAATATCATTAATATTCCAAAAATATTAAATATTAATGAAATATTTTAAAAATAATTAAAAACTAATTTTTAGGTTTTAAAATAATTTTTAGTAATTTATTATGTATTTTTAATAAATAAAAAACTAATTTTCTCTAATTTTTTAATAAAATAATTATTTTCAGAAATTAAGTATCGCTAAGGGTTCATTAGGTGACAAAACCGTCGCTGATTGTGTCCTTGAGCAAACCCAGAATGTTCATGTCAGACACCATGGTGCTCACTTTGACCAGTGCTAGATCTTGGATAACAAGGTTTCTGGGCAGCCTGATGTGTTAGGATTGTAGTATAAGTGTAATACTACAACTACATACTAAGGTCATGGCCAAGTTACAACAAATCAGAAAGTTATTGGCTATTAAAAATCATGTCAGGACTGTTCTTCAATTTTTGGGTTTCCCAGAAATGAAGAACAATCAAGGTATCTATATTGTAAGCCTTGAATCTAGAGTTATGGGCTTGATATGTAGGTTTTATTGGTTCAAACATGTAGTATTGATGTCAAACAACAGCAATACACCAACAGATCAACATATCAACATCACGCTTTAAAGATTTTGGCGGGTCAAAGTATGCTAGAAAAACTGCCTTTGAAGATTTCTAAGTTGCCCAGAATCTTCATCCGGTAGTTTGGTCAACTCTAGTTTAACCACTATTATTTATGATTCTGAGCAAGATCCAGGTGATCTAATGGTTTGAGTATGTAGATTACATGTCAGACTACAATATCCAACCAACAACATGACATAAACACTTAAACTCAGCGAGATCTAGAGTCTGCAATATCACTGTCAGACAAAATTTGGGTTTCTGGGTTTCCATGAAACCCGTTTTCGTGTTCGGTCAACGCAGTTTGACTGCTTATAACATGAAATCTAGACATGATCCAACCCTGATTCAAGGTCCAGATCAAAGCCTACATGGCATACTACACATATAAAACTTCAAACACCATAAATCATTACCATAGAAGAATCTAGAGGCTCTGACTTTCGGTTGTCAGACCACACTTTTCAACTTTTCTAGATTTCTAAAAACTTCAATTTCGAGTACTTTGATGTTATGGATCTGGGATCTAACAACCCAGATCACTAAATGACACCCTCTAACATAACTTTAAACAACAAACAACATCAAACAACATGGATCACATGATTTTCAAAATTTAGGGTTTATACCTCTTTAGACTTTGATTCTAGGATCTGATCTTGATGATCTGACAATGGAAAGCTAAGTAGTGATATAATCTTATCTTATCTCTCCTTTTCACTCTCAGCCCCGAAAATATAGAGAGAGAATGGGCTTTGACAATAATGAGAAATAAAGTAAGTATTTTCTTACTTTAAATCTCTTATATCATGATCCATTGAACCTAATTTTGCTAGGTGTCCTCCAAGATCAGATTTGGCTGCTGATATGAGAGATATATGGCACTTGGAAGTCATATAGTTGGTCACCAACTCAAGATATGGCAAGATTGACACTCCAACTTATAAAAATATAAAAGGGCATTAATGTCATTTAGCTTTCCATTTTAAGGGCATGATGGTAACTTGCACAATCCTTTGGGTTTGACCCTTAGGGTTAAAACATAAGGTTCAAAAAAAATTAAATTTCTAAAATTTCTAATTTAGGTTTTCAAAATAGAAAATTAATATTTCTAAATTATAATTAGGATTCTATAATTATAATAAAATTTTCTAATCATAATTCAAACTTGCTAATGAGAATTAATATTTCTTAATTAAAGTTGCTAATATAGCAATTAGGGTCATAATTGTACATTAGGGTTTTTAACAGAATAATTAGGGCTTCAAACTTTAAAATTAGGGTTTTCTAATTAATTATTAGAGTTTCCCTAATTAAGTCTATAATCATAAATACATACCTTTAAACTTTCCAATTTAGGGTTTTCAAATTCTGAATTAGGGTTTCAGATTCCCAAAACTAAAATTAGGGTTTCTAGAAACGGTTTCTAGGGTTTCTTATAAATAGTAAGAATTTTCTAACTGAACGTTCACGTTCTTAATATAATACTAGGGTTTGCCACTGATATAGGTTATCTGGTCAACCCTTAACTCTTAACCACATACTGTACACATATACCACCATATACACAGAACATATACACTTATACCCTTAATTCTAAATAATTCACCACAAAAATTTTAAATTCACAAAATTCCTTCCCGGAAATTTAAAATCCATTCATTTATTTTATGTCTAGGTTTATTATTCAACCTTTAATCCACTATTTAAGATTTAAATAATTATCTAAATTCTCTGGTTGTCACATTCACCCATTCTTCTAAAAATTTCGTCCTCGAAATTTACCTTACACCTTATACCTTTCATGCTCATCACATGCTACGCAAAACACCACTCATCAAAGTTAAAATTTTGAAATTGTGCTGAGGAGTCATACATACTACGAACTTTCATTTTCGAAAAGGTTATATGGAAATTCATCCGCAAACCGTCATATCTTGTAGACATATAGGGTAATTAGCCCGATATGCCCAGTACTGGCCAAGTACTGTTGGTCGGAACCATTTTTCATGTTTCTCGTCACTGCCATAGGCACAAAAATTTCTTACCTCAGTCTTTATCGGAATCCGTACCAAAACAATTTGGTTCGGAAAAATTTTCAAAGAACGCTTAGAGTTTTCAAAACGTTGGTCTAGCCGAATCGAATAGCTTATACTCATATCGATAATCAATTTCAAATGGATTATTAAGGTATAGCCAAACCCCGTTAGCAAATTAAAATTTTAAAATTAGTTTGAAAATGACGTCATGATGCCGTACTGTATTAACAGCCCGTTTGAGGATGCCGTCATCGAGTGTCTTTGTCATAACACATCATACAATAGTGGAACAACGATTTTAGATCAAATTCAACACAAGTATTCTAATATTTACAACTCCATCAACTTTTGATCACATCTGCACCAGGTTACATGGTACATAAGTGATAAATAAAAATATATTTGGATATTTCAAATCATTATCGTCTAGCCGAAACAAGTAGCATAGTCTATACTTTAAACCGTTCAAAAATCATTACAAATCAATTTTATTGTCTCAACAGGCAAGATGTGTCGGTGGCCCGAAGTCCACTCATACACAATGGTCACCCGGAGTTGAGAATAAAAATTCAATTTTCAAAAAGACATAGTGCATTTTTAGCTTGATGTCAAAAAATTCGAGTCTAGCATAGCTAGAAGATTTGAAAAACTTATGTCTCCACTAATAATTCATTGCCTAATATTACTATCTATTCCTATTATCCTCAATACTCCATTCACACATAACTATTCCCAGTTCGTCAAACTTACCACACTTATTTTTTTACCTTTTCCATACATATTTTGTCTGGCTGGAATCATTAGCACATACTTAACAATAACGATTCATGTATAAACAGAATATACTTGTATTGAAAAGTTCAATCACAGAACAGTTCATCTCAAAGAAACACCGAAGTGTTTAAATTGTGGTACAAGGCCTACCACTTTGTACATATATTAGACATATGCACATAGACAAGACTTCTCAAGTTCAACATCTGAGAAGTTTAGGAAACTAACATTCATATAATATGAATGAAGTTAGGAAACTTGCCTTAAGCACAGCTACAGCTTACGCTAAACTGCTAATTCCAAATCCTATATAACACATAAGGAAATAACACGTACAACAATTAGTCATATACTTGACTTACACATTGGTTTACTTCACTTTACTTCTTAAGGTTCGCGTTCTTATAATTTAAGACTAAGCGATCAACTTTCATTACCGTTTTATGGTGTTACGACATACGAAGATGTCTTATACATCATTGTCTTACGGTCAAACCATACACGGAGTGTAGGTTCTACCAGTTAAATATTCGCGTACACTTAACCCTCACGTCGTCTAAAGTATTTAACGCTTACATTTCATTATAACATTCTCTATCCGACTTACCCTAGGACTTTCATTATTCTTATTACCGTTCGCTACGAATTTTTTGATAAATCATACCCTACTTACTACTTTCGTCAACGTCTAAGTCATACAACCAATGTATACTTAGAATGTTCGTCCGACGCGAATACGATTCACGAAAATCATTTACGTATTCAGCGTTCTTGTTTCTCGTTTCTTAATCTCTCATTCAGCCTTTACCCAAGGTTTTAATTATTTTCAATCGTTATCCATCCCATGAACCCCATGTTCATTATTCTTTCTAAATGTCGATGCCATACGGTTCATTGTATACTAAGATCAATTGTTCATCACAACTACATTGCGCTCACATCGTCAATACGCTTTACACTTTAACTTTCATTACGACATCATAACATCAGAATGTTATGCATCATCCTCATCACTCAACATCTAAGGAATCATAATCATAGCAATCCCACACGTTCGTTTAATCGCGACTACGGTCCCTGAATATCGGTTACGTAATCTAGTGCTTACATTCTTCGTCTTTTAATCTCGTTAAATCTTTCTGTTTTACCTTTACTAAAGGCTTAAATCACTTGTTTAAGTGTTATTTTAGGTGAACTTCATGTTCATATTTCTTTCTTGCACATCCCCCAGTAATTGAGCACTTAAAAGCTCATTATTGGGCAATGCCCTGCATCGGCGCTGCGGCGCTGGTTCCCCTCTTCCCTCTCGCGCTGCGGTGCCACTCAGCAATAGCTGATGGCCCGAGCTGGCGCTACAGCGCCGCCTCCCAAGGCTCAACTAGTGCTGCGGTGCCAAGACCAAAACACTGATTTTTTTTTCTAAGTCTTTTACATGCTTGAGACGCTTACTTCGAAATCTCATAACTTCTTCGTTATAGCTCGGAAATAGGTCGTTCTAACGCCGTTCCCTTCCTTATCATTAACATATCATTCGATTGGCTTAAATTTCCTTACTCTCTCGTTTTACGTTATTAACGTTCTTCGTCCGCTCGTCCGTAATTTAGTCATCTGAACTCATAACTCGATCGTTCTTGAGTCCACGACTCATGTTTTCTACACTCTCTTACATTCTTATGAAACCCTACTCATTCGGGCTCATCTCTATACTTTCTATTTCTCATTCATTTTTTACAAAATTTCGCCATAACTTCGTTATAGCTAAGTTCAATCCGTTCTTTATGAACATTTCTACCATTCCTAACCAAGCAATAAGCAACTAACTTATACGCGATGTTTTTAAACTTGTCTATCAACAACAATTATACTATGATGGTTTTAAATTTGTCCATCAACAATGTTCTTCGTGTTCTTCGCGTTCTTCGTTCGTTCTTCATTTTTTAATCGATATTTTCATTACAATTTCACTTTTCCTTGGAATTTGATGTTATAAAACAACATTCCATACTAATATCACCGAATCGTTCCTATGATTCATTCGGATCGTCCTAATTCATTACAAATTTTATACTTCCTTAAGAAATTTATAAACTAACTTCTAATTATTATTTCTTCGTTTCTACATGATTTCAACCATATGAAATCATTCTTAACATCTTTTACTTCTTATTCTTATTAAGCTATGTTTTTAACATCTAAAGCTTAAAGAAAATTTACTTAGGGTTAGGTTTCAGATTACCTCTCTTCTTTAATCTTCCTTCGTTGGACAAAGTGTGCACACGGCTAGCTTTTCCTCTTCATCCGAACTCTCTCTCTCTCTCAAGTGTTGGAAAATTATTCATTAACCAACAAATGAGCTTAAGCTCTATTTTTATAGATTTTCAAGGCGAGGGGCAAAATAGTCATTTTGCTCCAAACTTCCTTACTATTCATGGCTTAGGACCAAGTAACCACTTTACTTGATGGCCAAGTGGCCAGCCCACATGCTCCATAGGTCTCCCCATGGGTTATTACCCATCCGGTGACCCATCAGTTCGATCCGCGGTTTATTTTCTTGGTTTGGGCCTTAACATTAATTCTTATTGGGCCTATCTTGGGCTTGATTTGACAAAGCGTTGGGCTTGACATAATCCATGCCTAATTGGATTCTACAAAGTCCATGAACTCAAAGTCAATTAAGACTAATCGTATTCTACGCATCCCATTCTCGTAATAATCTTCGTACTATACTCGTATAATAACTAGTATCATATTCGTATTTCTCACGCATAATAACCCTAATTATTATACGTAATCATTAAATTCTCGAAACTCACTTTTCCTAACCCTTAGGTTTTAAGTTCGCAGGTGAAAACTTCGTTTGTCATAACTGAAATATTAATAAATATTCTATCACGTCTTTTAATTTTATCATTACGCATTTCTCAAAAATTCAAACTCAATCTTCAAACAGAAATGGATGAATAGTGCATATTTCTTCTTTTTTCTAGAAATATTTTTGTTCCTGGAAAATTTTCATTTTTTTCTTGAAAATTCTTACTCGTTCAGTCTAGCTCGTAGCTAGAATCTTCCCGTATTATAATCATCCTAGGTTCTAGAACGATTAATAAATCCATAACACATAATAGTATTAATAAAAATTCATTTTATTAATAACTAATTCTTTAACTTAAATTCTGGACAATCTGGTTTTACTCGAGTTGTCACAAAAACAGTCATTGTGTGTGCACAACAAAACAACATCATTCAGTCTATTTATAAGCATTAAATATGATAAAACAACATCTTAAATATTTAATACTTTTCTTGTGTGTGCACAACAAACTCATATTAAATATTTAATACTCTATTATTTTACCATGCTAGAAGATGACATTCGATATTCTAAATATCTTTGAACGTTACAACTTAATATAATTGATTTGAGGGGTTTGTTATTATTTTGTCTCATCTTGTTTAGCGTGTATGCACACATATATATAAAATATATGTCATATTAATTAACTGTCGACGTTGGGATTTATTTTTGTGTCCCTTTCTATTCTTGTCTTTTGGTGTTCTCATTTTGGGTGAGTTTTGTCTTAAAAAAACAAGTTTGAAAAGGTCTGACATGTAAATGTCGACGATTTGACTTAGAGTCGCCAGTTGGTAGATTTGAAATGGTTGCACCAACTCAACCGATTTTAAAAAGGTTTGCACAAAGACCCAATGATTGGACACTGTTTAATTGGTCTTGGAAAGCGATATTTGTTAGGGTTCGGGGGCTGGATTAATAGGAGGGAAGGTGTTAGGCAACCCCGACTTCCGTGAAATCATGGTTATCGCCACTTTTTATTTAACTTTTTATCTGAATATATATATATATATATATATATATATATGTGTGTGTGTGTGTGTGTGTGTGTGTGTGTGTGTGTGTGTGTGTGTGTGTGTGGGGCCTATGTGCAATTATATGGAAGTAGTGCTATGTCTTGTTTGCACCTATATACAAAGGGTTTGACTTATATATAAAAGTTCAATTTTAACAAGATGTAGTAGTGATGTTTTGGAAATTTGGTTTTCAAACCCTTACGCTCAATAGTAATTGAGGCATTTGATACTTCCATTTTATTATGTATTTGGCTTGATTACTTTTATTTTCGAGATGCGAGACATCTTCTAGAAAATAAGATACATAGCAGTGCCAAACTTCTTGTGGGCATGAGAGCCATCTAAGGATATCCAAACATTGTAGATAATTTACAATCTGATTGCAGCTGAGAAATGTCCATCGTGGGAACCGAATTTAGATTCAGAGGTTGAATCTTCGATAACATGATTCCTAGGCTCACATTAAAGAGTAATATGTACAAAAGCTAGAAAAAGAACTAGATTTGAATAAATCTAAACCACTCAAGCTTCAACGGTTCCCGTTTAGGCACTTTTGAACAAGTCAAAGTTAGAAATACCCAAATTTAGGTAAATCTAGTTCATAGTAAATCTAGTTCATAGACTGGAAGGTTAAATATCTACATTATGAAAGTAGTTAAAGAACTACATTATGAAAGTACTTCAGATAGCTTTTGAGGCCTGAAAACTCGGCTTGCACTGGTTAAACTTCAGTATGTTATAGAACACGAGCTTACAAGTGTTTAGAAAGAAGAATAACTCAGTTTAGAGCAATCTAGTAGGGGTTAAAGGCTGAAATGGACAGAGTTTTCTATCGTTTCTTCTTTTTTTTTAAATAAGCTGCCAAGAACTCATATTTAAAGACCAGATGGCCACGGGTCTACCTGCGGCTGCCCAGACTACCCCGAGCATTGCGGATCCCGTCGTCTTAAAGTGCGTGCACTCGGGCTACGCGTAATCTGGTCGAACCTTTATAACTTTCAATCCGAGCATCCGATAAAGGAGTGTTGTACCTTTTCGAAAAGCTGTTGTCGAGAGCTACACAATGACATGGGATTAGAGGATGTACGAAGCTGGGAAGATGGGTCCATGACCAGATCTCCAAGTCTTCAAAGTCTATTCGTTGTGTTGTCTTGTGTAGTTATCACTCGAGATTTGAGCTTGGTTCTTGTGGGACATCCTTGTATTCAATTTGAGCTGAACTATCGTGAGATGACACATATGTGATGTTGAAGTGCCAAAATGATGATTTTGCCTCCCTGGCTTTGGCACAATTGTAGCAGTCGTTTCTTAGGGTTATCTCCGCGATTAGGCTGATGTTGATTCTAAATGTCCTCAAGGTTATCTCTTAATTGTGCTTGACCTCCTGAAGTTATCTCTAGGGGTGAAACTGAGTCTCCCATGGTGGTTTTTGGGGTTGAAATTGGATCTCTCTGAGATTAAAACTGTATCTCTCGGGGTTATCTCCGAGATGGAAAACTGAATCTCCTGGGGTTGTCTCCGGCATTGGAACTGAGTCTCTCGGGGTTGTCTCCGTGGTTGGAAGTGGATCTCCTAGGGTTATCTCCAGGGTTAAAACTGATTTAACTTCTAGGGTTATCTCTAGAAGATGATTCTGCCCTCTTGTAGGGCTTGTAACAGGAATGCAAAATTTTGAGTGTCTACAGATACCCCTCTTTATTATATTCATACAATGCAATGGCATGGATAGGATAAAGACTACTAGACACTTGAAATATGACAAGCTTAGGATGATTCAAATGTAATGCATCATGATGTAATGTTATGTTGAATGTTATTTGTTAGAATAATTTCCAACGGGATGTGATAACTGCACGCCCCTGTTGCTTCTGTTGGGGGATGAAGTTATCAATGATGGCTCTGTTGAACCACTTTAATGTCTACTCGGCTAGTAGTTTACAAAGCTCTCATCACCGAAATCTTCTGATGCTACGCTGGGGTTATCGTCATTGGATTGAACTATCCATCAGTGCTATCTGAGCCTGATTTGCTGATAAGTTGTAGAGATGTCTGCGAAATCCCTGGAGTGGAGGTTTCTCAATAATTGTGACCACATGATGTTAACATTGGGGTTATCACCAAAGTCCTTAATCCTTTGTAAAGGCTTTCCACCAAAGATGTTCTTCTCTTTTGCGAGCGACCCTTGAGGATTGCGTTTGGATTGCTGGGGATCTGTATAATAGATTCCATCACCGGTCCTCCCTGATGAGGATGGTTTTTCGTGGTTTGTATCATCAGGTTTTTTTGACACTTCGTTGGAGTTATCACCAACGGTTTGCAATGTCAGGGATGCCTAACCCTTGTTTAAGTAGCTTTCAACGACTTGCATCACCGGACCCTTTTTCGATGCTTTGTTGGAGTTATTGCCAACGTATGGTAATGTCAGGGTTGCCTGATCATCGTTGAAATAGCTTTCAATAGATTGCATCACCAGACCCTTTTCTAATGTTTCGTTGGAGTTATTGCCAATGGCTGGTAATGTCAGAACTGCCTGATTGTCGCTAAAATAGCTTTCAACGGCTTAGGACGTCCGAAATCTCCGCTGGGGATGTATTTTTGATGAGAGATACTCTTGATGAGTTTGTATGCTTTTGATGGAAATCACAACCCCCGGTTGATGGCCTCGGACCATCGCAATGCATTGATAAAGGTTAATTTTAATAGCTTTTATCATCGACTTTCTAAACCCTGTATCTGGGAGAATACCAATGATTGATATGTAGACCCGTAGTTTGGTCTCTGAAACCAGGATTTTTGGCTTTTTCGCTTAATGGCGTTGCATCTTTTTTCTTGATTTGACTTTTTAGCTTCTGGGACCTCCTTTACAACTCAAATTTGATCTAGCCGGAGGGGGTATGAACCACCCAGGGTAGCCACAGGTAGACCCGTGGCTGTCGCAAGTTGACCCGCGACCATCCGTGGGTAATAACTCACCTCCCATCCCTTTCGCAAGTCATTTTTAAGTTGAAGACACATAGAGAATTCGAGATTTCTTCTTTAGATCTACTGAATTCGGGCTACTTTATGCAAAATCTGTGACCATACAATCGTTTTGCAGTATCCTGGTAACGTTTACATGTTTTCTTTTCAAGTTTTGACCGTTGGAAAGTGAGATATTTCGAAACATATAGTAGTGAATATGCATGCTCATATGACTTAATAAAAATTATTCAATGTTGTAAATGTTAGTAGTTTACCATGCTAAACGTATTGATGTGAAAAAAATTAACTTTTAAAACTGTCAATTGGCACCCTTTTCTACTATTATTTTCATCCTATTTGAGGACAAATGAGCAAAGGTTTTGAAGCAAAGTAGTCCTGGTAATTAGGCTACCCTTATGAATATGACTTTGATGTTTTTTCATGCATATAAGATGTTTATAACTTTGAGTTGATGTGCTACAGAATGGCCACCTAGTCATGCCTATGTGCACGTGGATAGTCCTTTTTATAAAGATGACTCTGGCAAAAGAAATTCATGAGTCTAGACATTGAATGATCACGCATTTTTAACTCTACTGCAGATGTACGTTAAAGTAATGTATGCATGCATATAGCGATAAACTGAATTTAATGAGCTCAAGGTTAGAATTTATCACACCCTTTCTGAGGTGATTTGGAGACTTTTGTCCAGATATATGGATCCAGACCAGCCGGAGTAGCTCCCGTAGGAATTCTTCAGGTGTGAGGAAGAGAGCTTTAGATGTTCCACGCCCTCGGCCAGACCGACAGCCTCGTCGATTGACTGAGTCAGTGATTCGTCCTATCCGGGTTGAGAGACCGAATGTTGAGGATGAGGAGGAGGACGTACCTGTTACGGGTCCTGCTCCATCTTCTTCCATTCCCCGCAGGGAGCTTCCAGCTATATATGTGACGATTTCAGAGCTTCTGGATAATTTGAGTCGCCACCCCTTGATCTATCTTTATGCGAACGAGGTAGTAGCCGTGTTGATCTTCCTTTTCCCATTTGTGGAGGCAAGGGTTCTAATTTTGATTTGTACTTTGATGCAGGTTCCCAGATTTACGCAGCCCAGAGGGAACTGGTTTAGCATACATTCTCTGTACCAGACTCTTCATCTAGAGTACCGAGAGATTGTTCATGCCTAGGGCTTCGAGGCTTTCTTTTTCATCCTCCCCCGTCGTTGTCCCTAGGTTATCTTAGGGCTTTATCTAAGCACTTGTTTCACCAGACCCAGTCTCTCTATTTGTTGGATTGTGAGGTGATGATGACACTGACGGATTGGCGATTCATCACTGGGATGGAGTTTTCCGGGCCACCAGTGCCTTTAGTAGCTGACATTTCCCCGACTACCATCATATCCTTGTTGGGAGTCTCAGTCATTGCGCTCAAGGGTCAGACAATCCATTCTGGTCCCTTGAGTGTAGATTCCATGAGTGGGGCTCTGACTGAGCCTATATCTGATGATCAGAGGGTTGGAGATAGCATCCTTCGGCGATTGCTTCTTATCATCCTCAGGGGTTATTTCTTGCCTGATAACTCTTCAACGGTGTCATTCGCTTTAATCAGCGCCACTCGGGAGGTGGACTGTATCAAAGAGTTTGATTAGGGCTCCTACACCTTTGCTTACTTCCTCAAGGGGATGCGCCTACACTCAGAGGGCGTGACAGAGGCGTAGTTAGGGTTTTAGCCATTCATACTGGTGAGCATTTTCTATTTTGATTCCCCTTCGTTTGGGTTGCCAATTTGACTGACTGCAGATATTTTATCTTTGTATTCGCAGTTTTGGGCCTACGAGAGGCTTCCATGTCTTTGTCCCGTTAGCACGCTAGGTTTGGGAACCTATCCACGGGGACGGCGATGGAATTTCTCCACTTTGACGAAGGTTCCTGTAGTTGAGGGTTTCACCTATTCTCACCTATAGTTGGAGTTGTTGACCTTAAAGGTCATTATATGGGTTCCTTACTCTGAGGACCACTTGATAGTTGGCTTCAAGAGTGGTTTCCCGACTAGTGTCGAGTATGTATTATCCACCAGTTGGATTCCCCTCCTTACTGACGGAGGTTGGGAGCTCTATTTAGGAGAGCGTGCTGTTAGGAGCACTATAAGAGAGATATGCATTCCACTCTTTCCTCCTGCCAGACGTCATTGGCCTTTATTGCAGTCGATCATTGAGATCCCTTTAATGGGCGTGGATGGTATTTCTTTGTCAGAGGGACCTTTCACTTAAGAGGCTTTTTATCGCTAGTGGTTCCCTCGCACCATTGGAGCTCAGACCCGCGCCACACAATTTATAGGGGATATGGTTCCTCGCTCTATCATGACGACAAATTAGATTGCATGCATCTGAGAGCCAACTCATTTGACGCAGATTGATAGACAGTTGGATCGAGCACATTTCTTTATCCAACATTTGGGTAGAGATCCATCACAGGCGGATACTTTTGATCCTTCCATCTCTGGGGCAGGCCCTTCAGGTGACCCATATTTAGAAGGTTTTTTCGATGCAGATCCTTCGTTGTATCGACTTGATATCCTTTCACTACAAGAAAAAAGCCTAACAGTGACCAATACTATCAGCGACCGAACGTACGATCACTGATATTAGTAATAGCGACCGACATCTGCGACTATGATTTAATCCAGTCGCTATATTCTATCAGTGACCGCATGCAGTCGCTAGAGTAAATTTACCTCCCAAAATTTGGCAGGAAATGTTGGCGCGAAGGTTTTGTATGATCACTTAAAATCAGCGACTACATGCAGTCGCTGAAAAGTCCATGTCATTAAAAATTAGCGACCGCGGGCAGTCGCTGATCAAATTTAATGTAATCAGTTTCAGTCATTCGCTCGACATATCAGGCGAAGAAAAAAAAAGAGGGAGCTCTGAGAGAAGAGGGAGAAAGGGGGAGAATAGGAGAATGAGAAGAAGGAGAAGAGACGCTGGCCGCCACCTGTCTGTCGCTGCCTCATGCCCATATTACTTGTGAACTCAACTGAGAATCAGGTAGGGTTTATAATTTCAAGCTTGTATTTTAATATTCGTGTTTTTCGGTAATTTGAAATTATTTGGTTGAGTCAGTTCTTGATACTCAGTTATAATTTTTAGGAGGATGTCAAGCATTTTAAATTTATTAATAGTTCTATTATAATATTATGAACGATTGTATCCCAAGTTCTTAGAATTATGTTGCCTGAATCCAACTAGGAGAGTACATGTCCACAAAATTCAGTTTTTTAGTTCTATTTGGATATGAAGCCTATTTACAGTTGGTAGTTCAGTTAGGAGGAGGATGTAATTTACAGTATTTAGCATTTTATGTAATTTAATTTACAAAAATAAAAATAAAAAGTAGAAACTAATGAATATATCTGAGTAATTTTGATATAAGTTCCGCTCCTGCAAACACCATTGGTGTCAATTCTCAAAGTAGGGCATGGGCTTATTTACAGTATGTAGTTCAGTTAGGAGGAGGATGGATTCTTACTATATATATATATATATATATATATATATATATATATATATATATATATATATATATATAGGAGATAGGTCGCATATCAAACCCGATTAGACATGTATTTACAGTATATTGAAGTTATCTTAAAAGTCGAGTGTTTAATTCAAACCGGATAAGACATATTATCTGAACCTAAAGAAGCTAATTTACTAAACTAGTCTCAATTCCATATGCATAATAAAAGGAAAAGTTAAAGTATGTACCAACTCAAAATATGAGATTTACATTCATCGTACCACTATCTTAATCATAATATTTTATTAAATCATTTTAACTAGTTACAAGTGAATTAATTCAAAGGATTATGGTTAAAAGTATTACTAACAATAATTCAAGTCCGTTTGCAAGTTTATCCAAAAACATATTATTGAAAATATTATTATTAATAATTTAAATATACATAAGATTACAGTAAATCAATCCTCACATGCATATAATTAAGGTGTAGTTTTTAATCCAGTGCCCATACATGCGTAACAATTGGTGATAGCAAAATAAAAAAAATTACCAATAATATCCAAGTGAATTTAAAAAATTATAAATGACCAGGAATACTTATAAGACTTGTAAAAGCAAGGGGTATGCAACTAAAATATACTTTCACTTTATAATCGCAACATTTCACCTCCAGTGCAAATTCATCCTAATTGACCAATCATGGATCAGAAACAATACAACATCATTAAAATAATAAAACTCATGGAAAGTAGGAAACAACAAAGCCAGTACTAAAGCACATCTGACAAAGATGCGTGACCTCAACTCAAACGAAATAATATAAAGTTAAATCACTAAATGAATATTACAAAAAAATCATCACTTCAACAACAAAGAATATGAGTAAAGTAAATAAAGAAGCTTGCAAAAATGAAAGCGCGTGTTTTTGGAACTCTGAATTTGTAGTATACTCCTGAACTTTTTACTCCTTTAATTTGCATACATTTGTTATTGTTTTGGTCTTATTATATTAGGAATTTGTATATTTCTCTTGGTTTGTGTCTTGGATGCCTAGAAATGACCATATATGCATGTCGTCGTGCATGTGGTTAGTTCATATTACAGGGGAGACTCTGGTGAATTTTTTTTTGTTGGTCGGATAGTTGCAAACATTTATAATATTAACGAGCTCTTTATGTGCTTACTATTAACGAGCTCTTTATAGTACTTACTACCCGAATTTAGATGTCCTCAATAGTTAGTTAGCTAGTATGCTCAAGTCATATGCTTACAAGTATGGTCAAGTCATATGCTTATATACAAGTATGCTTAAATGTTAATCATATGCTTACAAGTATGCTCAAGTCATATGCTTACAAGTATGCTCAAGTTATAATAACCCGATATTTTCTATAAAAATAAATAAGAAATTTTGCGTATAGTTTTTTTTATTTTAAAGATGAGGATTTGTACAAGATAATGTGTATATGTATTTGTGTGGTAAATAAAGATATATTTATTACATAAATATTTACAAATAATTTTATTTTAGAATTATCGATTATTATAAAGTATATTCTTAAAATAATTAATTTTATAGTAGAAAAGTTTTCATTAATTATTTTGCCATGAAAATATAATTATATATTATTTAAATAATATATGAAATGATTTCTAGAATAATTATAATAGTTATTCTATTATATGAATTTTAGTACAGATTATTAAGTTAAGTATTTTACCTTAATTATTAAGGTTAAATATGGAAAATAAATCAGATATGGAATCTAAACCGTAATCTTGGATTTTTATCAAGGAATGAGAATAATAATATAATATTAATTATATTTTGATTTTTCAGTGCTATAATTGTGTACGGTATGTACGTTCTGATAATGATCGGTCAGTTATGATGTTTTATGTAACCCTAATTTGAAACTCAATTGTGAGTCTAAGACTATTATATATAACTGTGTTATATGATTTTATGAATAATTAGGAAAACCCTAATTAATAGTTAGAAATATGAAATTCTAGAAATCTTAATATTTATATTGGAAACCCTAATATTTAAATTATAATTAAACCCTATTTGATTTGAAATCCTAATTCGAAGGCTATGTACGACTCTATGAATTTGTTAAGTCGTTATGTAATCGTGATAACATGATTAACGATCGGAGTTATAGATATTAACTCAAATTAGGGAAACCCTAATTTTTTTTGAAACCCTAATTAATATTTATAAACCCTAATTCCTATTTTTAGAACATAATTATCAAATTAGAGCCCTAATTGCTAAATTAGCAACCCTAATTGTATTTAGTAAAACCTAAACCTAATATTCATGTTTTATGTAATTAGAAAATTAATTGTGATTAAGAAACTCTAAATTTCATTTTTTTTCAAGAAACTAAAATTTTATTTTGTTAAACCCTATTTAGAAATCCTGCAATTTTGGTGCTAAACCTCAAACCCTAATGGTCAAACCCTAAGGGTTTGCCATGTTATAACCTTGCCCTTAAAATCTCAAGCCAAATATCTATTTTGCCCTTATTATATAATTGAAGCTAACTTGTCAAAATTTCTAAGATGGGAGTTGGTAACCTACTATACCAAACCCATGTGACTTAAAGCAACTGATTTCAGCCACCTATGCCAGCCAAGATCATTGTATCACAAAATATATAGAGTTAGAGAGAGAAAAGTGCATTATTTGTCTCATTTTCTCTCATACAACCAACCAAAGTCTCTCAAGCTCAAGGCCCACGAAATTATTAGCTAGACCAGTTCCAAAACATAGCCCCACGAAATCCACTAACAAATCAGAAGCCAAGAAATCAGATTTGCTCATTTAAAGGTATAAACCCTAGTTGGAAAATTCGATCTTGATCCTCTGTTAGATGTTGTATTTTTATGTTAGAATATGTTGTTTATAGTGTTATTAAGTGATCTGGGTTGATAGATGTTGGATCAATAACATCTCTAAGCTCGGATCTAGTGTTTTTGCAAATCTAGAAAATTTTTTTATGAGTCTGACAACTGAATGTCAGACCACTTTAATCTTTGCCTATTATGTATTTTTGTTGTTTGAAGGTTGCTACTTATAGTCTATAATGTGGTCTTTGTTCAGCAACTCGAATCAAGGTTCGATGATGTCTAGATTTCATTTTATAAATGGTCAAAACCCGTTGACTAGGCATGACCGGCTGAATTATGGGTACCCAGAAAGTCTTAAGCAGCGTCTGACAAGAGTTTTGGAAGCTTTGACCTGTTAGATGTTAAGGTTTTTGTTGATATTAGTATAACCAGATTGTAGTGTGCTGTATGAACTATATATTCATGCCTTATTATTCCTTATATCACAAACAGGATCGATGTAGTATGTGGTCAAAGTGGGTCACTCGATCACGAAGTTGAACAAGTATTCTGACAATGTTTGACCGAACATGATCTCTTAGATTTGATGTTGTTAGCTTGATATTATGTATTAGATATGTTGTCTTGTATATTGTCTATAATCTGAAAGTCTAAGATCACAAAAACGTTACCAGGATTGCATGTTATAAAGATCCAAAGTAGCCAGCTGGAACTGTTCTTCATTTCTGGAAAACCCAGAAATGAAGAACAGCTTCTGACATATTTTTGGAGGCTTAAATCTCTTTTGTTGGATCGTGTTGTTTATTAGAGCTTGTAGTATTACACTATGCCTACAAGATCTGACCATTTTCTTTCACAGAAACACCATACACTGAGATTTAATCTTGGTCAAAGTTGTTCACTTAGTCACTGACATGAAGGTTCTGGGAATGATGAAGAACACGAAGAACACCTATAGTGACGGTTCTGTCGCTATAGGCTGTCTTTAGCGACAGTTTCCTTTTAAAATTAATTATTTTTATTAAATAAATAGAAAAAAATTTGTTTTTAATTATTAAAAATATAAAATAAATTATTAAAAAAATTTTTAAGGTCCGAAAATTATATTTTAATTATTTTGAATATATTTCATAAATATTTAATATTTTTGAAATATTAATGGTATTTAATTATTTAATTATAATATTAAATAAATTATTTTAAAATGATTTTAATACATGAAGAATTATTTAAAATTATATTATGGTATAAGAAAATAATTTAAGTTTTTTTTGATAACTTTTAATATTTTGTGATGAATTTTATTAATTAATTAATATTAATGATAATTAAGTTATTTAATAAATGCATTAAATAAATTATGGAAAATAGAATTAATGTTTTAAAAATAGTATAAAAATTATTTAAGTGTTATAAAAATATTTTAAGTTATAAAAGATAACTTTTAATATTTAAAGGTAAATTTATAAATAATTTAATATTAATTATATTAATTTAATTAATAATTATATTAAATAAATATTTTAAAAATAATTTTATTGATTTAAAAATCATTTAAAAGGGATATAAATAAATTAAAAATATTTTATGTTATAATTAATGACTTTTAATATTTAGATAAATAATACATTAATATTTTAATATTAATGATAATTATTTAAAAATAATTTTTAATTGTTTTAAAATCATATAAAGGTAATATAAATACTTTAAAAATATTTTAAGTTATTTTAAATAACTTAATATTGTGGCAATGGTTTCATTAATAGTTTAATGTTATATAAATGTTAATGATAATGGAATTATTTAATATTTAAATCATCTAATAATAATTCCGGTATTTCAAAAATTATGATAAAATGTAGTAATTATTTTAAAATTATTATAAGGCCATGAAAAATAATGCGACTAGTGTTTAAGTTATCTAAATGGATATTGAACTACTGTATAGAGTCTTAGACTCGATAAATACCCGATAAAGTTGTCAGTACACCGACATATTTCAGAAATTGATCTGGACTTAGATAGATTGACTTGATAAATGTTTATTTGTGATTCAATGGTTGTTAAACTTACATGACAATGTGATTAGGTTATGTGCTGGCTGCAAATAGTAGTACAATATGGTATGATATGTTATTCTAATCGAACGAATAATCTATTTATTGATAGGGCTTGATATAAAAGATAAATCTAAGTTGTGTAAGCAGCAGACAAGGCAAATATCTAACCCTTTGCATTTACTTTATGCAATGGACATGCGTAAGATAATATTTGAATTATTCTTTTCATTGTTCAAATATTTCAACCTTTGTATATACTTATGCAATGATTCTGTATAAGTAAGTTATTAAATTATAATTTGTTGTACGAGTTTCTTAATTCTGTTATTGTAGATCAAGATATATATTATGTTCGTTAATTTCCAAACATGGTTATACAAGTGTCCTCACTTGGATAATCATTATATTTTATCACATGTTGATACATACTTATTGGTGTCCAGTATGTATATGTTGAATTAAAAGCTGTCTAAGCTATTTGATCCGGCGAGACACAAATTTAAAAATTGTTGTTGAACAAGATAGAACTTTATTATTATCCAACCGAATTATTTTGGTTTGGATTCTAGACTGGTATGAACATCCCAAATATGAGAAACTTTTATGTGCCAAAGGCGGATATACTGGACGAAAATATCGTCCTTGAATGTAGTATTGATCAATACAGGGCATAACGGGCTGATCACCCCTGTGCCCGTAAGTTATGAGGGTTTACAGATGAATTTCTGTGTAACCTTTTCAAACAAATAGAAAATAATGTTCATAGTATGTCAACTGATCCTTATTTATAGTCAGTACGTAATTTCAAAAATTTGAAATCGAAATGATATGTTGTTTATTATTGGTTCAGCTTACTTTACAATTGTTGATTCTTTGTAGAAGTATCGTTCAAGGAAAACATTTAATTCGTTCAGCTAACTATTATTGTTGCTATTACTTGCTGGGCACTCAAATGCTCATCCTTGCTTAATTTAAATATTTTCAGCTAAGCGTGAACAACCTGCTGAATGAATGATAATGCTATCTTTTTTAATAACTAGACTTTATTAGGATAATGAGGATATATATTAATTATCATGTAATGTAACGAATGTTTAAAGAATTCGTACTTGGGAATAAAAACTCTGATAATATGTAAATTATATTTGATAATCTATATTATTATTATTATTATTATTATTATTATTATTATTATTAGTAATATTCCGCTCATAGAAATGGTATCGTGAAGCACCGAGTTCGGGTTTTAAGTACCTGAATTTGGGGGCGTCACACAAGTCATATACTTACAAGTATGGTATGTTATATGCTTACAAGTATGCTTAAATGTTAATCATATGCTTACAAGTATACTTAAATGTTAATCATATGCTTACAAGTATGCTCAAGTCATATGGTTACAAGTATGCTCAAGTCATACATGCTTACAATCATGTTATACATTAATAAGCTCATATTGTCTGTAGTAGGTACTGTGGTATCATGGACCTCTATTCAAACCGTAGTTGGATGGCACGACGAAAGTCAAGTGCCCAGATAGGTGCTATAGCTGAATTTAGAGCTGGTTCCCAAGTGTTTTTGGAGTATGCGTATAGTCACCCGGAATGTGTGAATGGTCAGAACAAGATACGATGTCCATGTTTGAAGTGTAAGAATATAAATTATATGGACAGAGACGTAAACTATCATTTACTTGTTTTTGGGTTCATAAAAAATTACGAAGAATGCTGGTGGGCACATGGGCAGAGAAGAGATGGTGGCATCATAGAAGTACACAATCCGGGCAGTAGTACTCATCGTATGAATGAAATGGTTCATGATATTGCAAGGCCAAATTTTGATTGGGAACAAGGCAGAGAGCAACCTATGAATTCTGATGCCAAAGACTTCTTTAAGTTGTTAGATGAGGGTAGCGAGCCATTGTGGCATGGTTACACCAAACACACTACGTTGTCTGCAGTGGTGACATTACTTAACATTATGGCTGATCACAACATGAGTCATGAGTGTTTTGAGTCGCTCTTGAAGGCCATTAAGAGTATGTTGCCTGACAGTGAGAAATTACCTGATAACTATTACTTTTATAAGAAAATGGTTAAGAAGTTGGGTCTTGAATACCAAAAGATCGATGCATGTCCCAACGATTGCATGTTGTTTTATAAGAAAAATGAACAAATGACAAGGTGCACGTTTTGCAGTCATGATCGATTTAGGCCTAAAAAGAGAGTGTGACTACAAAAAAAAACTATACCGTTTAAGATTCTAAGGTATTTTCCAATAACACATTGGCTAAAAAGATTATACATGTCTCCAAGAACAGTTGAACATATGAGTTGGCATGCGAAATCTCTAGCTAAAGATGGAGAACTAAATCATCCCGCAGATGGGCAGGCTTGGAAAGATTTCAACTTAGCACATCCTGGGTTTGCATTGGAACCTAGAAATGTGAGGCTTGGATTGTCCACCTGTAAGACCCCAACTTTTTATAAATAAAATCAAATTTTCTCTATTTATTATTTTGAAATAGTAAGGGGTTGATTTGATTAATGTGGTTAGTTATGGGTAAAATGCGCAAATATTTCAAATAAGCAAGTGGTTATAAAATATTTATTGTTGTCGAGAAATATTCGTTTGGTCGTGGAATATTCTTGCTGTCGGGGAATATTTGTACGACGACGCAACCTTTTGTGGGCCCCATAACGAAAAGCGATTGAATGAAGAAAACGACAAGTATGAGTTTTTATAAATAACAGCGTAATTGTTACCGTTAACACTGTTGAAATACCCTGTGGTTAAAACATAGTAATATGCGGTGTTGCACAGTAGCACACAGTATTGCACAAATTAATTATTCTTATGTAAGAAAGCACTAATCAATAATTGTTATAGTAATTACTGTTCAATATTTTATTTTATTGATTCAATAATTGTTGCGTTGATATTTTATATTGTTAATTCAATAATTGTCATTGCACGGTATTTCAAATTATCAGATCAATAATTTATATTATTTGAATAATATTATTAGATAGCATTATTGGCAGTGTCTAAGGAAGTTATGTCTAGGAGATGTTATTTAATTGCGCACCAGTAAGGAGAAATCTTTACCGGAAGGCCCCCTCTTTCCTGAGAACGACCTGGTTATCATTATTGTGATTTTGTAATATTATTTATGAATAGTAAATTATTGATATATATAATAAGAAAAATATTTATTTTATGTGGATATAAATGGAGGAATTTTTTAAAAAGTGACAATTATTAAAAATTAATATTTTATCTTTTCTAATAAAATAATTCATTCAAATATATTATTATATTACAATGCGATAGTATAATAATATAATAATAGTGATATTTTTACAATGAATGTGTGATATATGAATAAATGAGGAGGAAAAGTATTTTTGTTACAATAAATGCTAAAAACTTGTTAAACATGTTGGTGGATCCTATTTTTGACTGAAATTTGATTATATCCTGCAAAATCGTCCGTATGTGGATTTCGGTCAATTTCTGTTTGGAATTCGGAAAAACTTAAAGCTACAAAGTTGTAGAGAATTGAATTTTCTATGAAATAGACATAAGATTCAATTTTTTTTTGATAAAAGGGCTATTTATTATAAATTATTGAAGTTCCATAATATTAGGTCTGAATTGATTTTGTTACAAAAAATATTTAAAACATGTTTTGTGTGTTGGTGGGCCCCACTTGTTGTAAAATGCTGAATTCAAATTTCTAAGGTGGGCGCAGGAAATTTTTTAATAAATATTATTATTTTATTAAATTTTCTGCTTTGGTGTTCTAAGCATTTTTCTATAAATAAGGTGCTTAGGTTAGAATTGAAAATCACACCAGAATCTGAAGTTTTCTCTCTCTATATTATCGAGCGTATTTTTGTGAGTATTTAGATATCTTGAGTGTTGCTATACGGTGCAAGTTTCCTTCAACATTATATTCGATATTCCAATCAGAAATATTGTTCTTTTAATATAAGGGATGTTATTTTTTTCGTAAACGATATTATTTTTTTCAATATCATTATACTGGAATATTGGTATGAATTTTATTATGAAATTTTTACCTTTTCATGTCGGGGTTACTATTTATGAGTTACTATTCACGAGTTCCTATTCACGAGTTATTATTCACTAGTTACTATTCACGAAGTATGATGATTTTTCTTGTGAAATTTCTACCTCTTAGTGTCGGGGTTACTATTCACGTATACGGCACTATTCACGTATACGGAACTATTCACGAATACGACTATTCACAAAAAAATTAAATTTACTTTTCTGTGTCCAAGATTGTCTGTTATGGTTCCTATCTTTGATTGGATCTATGTTTTGATCTTCATTTTTGAATTCTGCTCCGCAATTAATTATGATGGAGTATTTTTGAACTTAGATAAACCAACGTACGAATTCCTAATCTTTGTTTTTTTATCTCTCTGGATTCATTTTCTTGAAAATATTTTTATCATCCTCAGTCTTTAATGGTGATACTTGACGAATATATTTGGCCTGTAGTGCAAAGATGAATGATTACCTAATGAATATTTTTGGTCCGTAGTGCAAAGATGAACAAGTGTTGAGATGAACATGACCAACTGGTGATACAAATCAATATCTTTGGCCCGTAGTGCAAAGATGAATATTTGATTATTGACGTTACAGGGATAAAATATTGATGATGAACTTTTAAATTCATAGATGATAGTAGATTTTATTCTCTACTTAACTCTTTTAATGAATTGTTATTTCCGCTGTAGTTGTTGATCTAAAACTTGTTGTCTATTATATTCTATCAGATTTTTCCTTTTGAGGACTAACGATAATTTGTTCTACATTATCTTAGTGTTGATTGATTTCGCAATCAATGAATACGTGCAAGTATACACGGTCAACAAGTAATAAAGTGAAAGTAGAGTATCGTTCCCACGAGAAATTATTTAATAAAAATTACCAAATACTAACTCTTAACCAAATCAATTTTATTTAAACAACTGTAAATTGTGATTTTTCTAATTAAGAAAACTAAATTAACAATTAAAAGAAATTATTCTAAAATAAATCTAATAAACAAAACTAAGATTTGAATAAATTCAGATAAATAAAGATTAAGACTCCAATATCCCCAATTATGAACTATAAATCAATTATCTAATTATCCCAATTATTATGCCTACTGAATTGTTAACAGGAATTCTCAAATGCCAAAAGCCCTTTTCCAAGTGATCAATTGACTTCTATTTAATCCAAGTTAATTTTGATATATCCCTATACAAAACAATTGAATTAAACTCACTACAATCCTAATTCCTTATGTGTTACATGCGGCAAATAGATATTCTCATTCTATTCACAAACCTAATTATTCACTGTGCAAATAACTAAGTCACATGTCACCCTGCCCAGTTCTAAATCTAGAATTCCTCTCTCGATTCCTTCTAGAGTAACACGGTAATTATTGATCAAATAATTAAGCAATAAGCACAAGACAAGATAAACAATTCACCTTGACATAAATAATTGAAATAAATCAAATAATTAATTCATAAACATAAAAGGTTCAATTGAAATCTTAATGAAAGAGTTAGTTCATAATTAATGAATTATGAATAGACATTAAAGATAAAAGAATGATAAGAGAAAAGAATAGAATCTGTTGTCAACAAATCTGATGCTCCCCTCTTGCTCTTGCTCTTGATCTTCAATGTTCTTCAATTTGCTTCAATCTCCAATGCCTAATTAAGAACTAGGGTTTATATTCTAATCTAATGGAGTGTTTAATCTAGTCTAATCTATGTAATCTCCCCTTGTTTTATGCCTTACATCAAGTATTTATAGATTACAAGTCCAATTTTGAGCTTAGGAACAAACCCAATCCAATTTGGAGTCAAAATGGTGTCAAAATTCGCCCAAAACGCGTCCAGGCCGCACCAAACCCTTCCCCCAACGCCCCAGCGTTGGGCTTGACGCTCAAACACTGGTCCCCAGCACCCCGGCGCTGGGCATAGGCCTATTTTGAGCTCCCCGACACTGTCACATGTTCTGACATTTTCTGCTCCGGACATCCTTTGGAAAAACGGCCATAACTTTTGATCCGGGAGGAGTTACGGGGCCTGCCACCTATCAAATCGAAGATATCGACGAGATCTACAACTTTTAGTCTTTAAGGATTGAGAAATTCTGGGCGGATGAAGGCTGAAATTGAGCTGGAAGTGACTGCTATGCAAATGACCATCCGAAACAATGACGTTCGACGTCCGTTGGTACAACGATCATAACTCTTGCATCTGAGCTCCGATTGGAATGATTCAAAATATTCCAGAAAGCTAAGACGATTCTCTTCAATGTAAGCTAAGTTCCAAACCAAGAACATGAAGTAAACATGAAAGCCCAAATGATGTCTGATTTGCTTTTCTTTGCGTTTTCTTTGTTTTTCCTTACCAATAGTCGCTCACAACGCTCCCAAACGTATAACCTACAAAATGAACACAAAATGCATGAAAAGTAACTAAGACACATAAATATAAGCAACTAATTCAAGTAAAAGATACCAGATAAGTGTATATAAAATCCACTTAACAAAATACCCCCAAACTTAAACTGTTGCTTGTCCCCAAGCAATACAACATAATGCAATGCAATGCAATGAAATGCAACTAATCTATATGCCTACGAATCCAGCAGTATTTAATAGAATCAAATCTATTCACTCGGCCTTAGAGCAATCAAGCAAACACGACAATACTTCATATCAAAACCAATCAACAATTTCCTAGTCAATCATCAAGTCTTAAACTGTTATTACTGGTATAGTGCGTGTGTGTGCTCAACAACCATGCTAACTGATATAAAATCAATTTAACACATAACAAGTCTCTTCGAAGGCGTCATATAGTGTAAACTCAAGAAATCCAAAAACAAACTAGATCCAACTAAAATCAAATAAATACCAATATCGAGGGTCAACATGGGATACTTATGCTTTATTTTCATCTACGGGGGCTTTTTGCTCTTTTTTTTCCGTTTTATTCTCACTTTTTTTCTCATGGCTGTGCAATGTCTTATTCCCTTAGGCTTTTCAATGCTACCTTAACGAGCTTTCAACCAACGACTCCCAAGCCATTAAGACCTTAGGGCGCTAGGTGTAAAAACAATCCCCTCGGGCTTACTTACTCAAGTAACAAATGCCACAAAACTAGACAAGCATGCCACGGTGTTTATTAATACTTTTTTTTTCTTTGTTTTCTTTTTTTTTTCTTTCTTCTTTTTTTTATAAAGCTTATATACCCCAAATATTCCCCCAAACTTAGGTTCTTGTCTAACTTTAGTTATCACTACTTATTCTTGTCATTCTTTCATTCAAACTAGCATTATCCTTTAGAGTCTCATTATGTATCAATTTAAACTCAATCAATCAACAAGTTGTTTTTACTGTGCTATCATTATTATACTAGTTTCAAACAGAAAAAGATTCAATTCATAACAAGAAATCACATCAAAGCTCTAATAGTCAGTATTATACGTGTCTACCCAATTCCAATCTCATCATTGGCTAAAATAAACTTAACTATAACAAACCGCTGGACTTATGCAAAATGAACATAGTAACTAACTATTATTTTTGAATTTTTGAATTTTTTTAATTTTTTTTATATAATGAACCTAAATTATATTAACAACATATGCAAAATAACATGAAACTAATCATGCAATAACGAACTAAACTAAACTCCCCCAAACTTAGCAATTACAATGTCCTCATTGTAAGAATATAGCGATAAGTAGAAGAGAACTTCCCTGTAATCAGCTAAGCGTGAGGTGTTGGTGGTGCTGGTGGCGATGGTAGCGACGATCATTTTCCTATCCATTGAACCTCCAATACCTGCAATGAAGAGAGACAACATGTATTAGATTATAAGAGAACTTACTAAGCAAATTAATTCATATCTACTAAATAAACTAGTAAAGCATATAAATATAAAAATTCCTGGGTTGCCTCTGTGAGGGCCCCGAATCCAGGTCCCAATTAACCTTGGATCCGGTTCGATCATTCTATATAACTATTACTATTTGCGGAAGATATAAATATAATTTGTTTATACATTAAGCATTTACACATCATTCCCAAGGTCTACAACCTTAACTTAATACATACATTCAATATCTTAAATGTTTACAATACTATTTTCGTTAAAATATTTAATAAATCTAACTGCACCATAATTTAGTCTTGCACTTTGCCTTTACTTCTGTTTTTACTCGAGCTTTCACCTAAATCTGAAAATTTTATCATGATATAGCAAGGATGAGCATCAAATTTGCCCAGCAAGTTTTAAGTACAATAAGGATATATCATGATTGAAAAGAATTGAACAATAAGCTAGCTAACTTTCAACAATATAAACATTGTGAAAGAGCATGAACAAATTTTCTTAGCTGAACGACCAAGTCAATAAAAATGCATGGTCAAGCATAAACATGAATAGATTAACTGAACCAAATGGTAATGAAGGTGATCAGCCTTTCATACCTGATTAACATTTACAATATGTACAACGTGCGAATCAATAATTAATATAGACGTGAATAATCAATAACAATTATTCATTAACATGCTTTGAACATATAACTCAAGTTTGAGTTAGGAAACTTGTCTGATTCGTTGACTACTGCTACACAGTTTAAGTTAACTTCTTTTGGTAAGACCTATCATTAATAATAAGATTGGTCTTTCAATCAGCATATTCTACTTTATATCATAATACAATTACTTTGTCAAATAGATTATCTAACACTTAATCAAATATTATATAACATCCTAACACATCGGTATTATTATCATTCTTGGATAATTCTTCAATCACTGTATCATATTCATTATGATTAAACACTTAATCTTATACATTATAAGTTCTTCTTTATACTCTAATAAGTTAAATACTAATCCAACAATCTGGATTCTAAATTTAACAACCAAATTGCCAATCCAGCAGACTGGATACAGAATCCAACAACCTGGATTCAACAAATTTCCAATCCAGCAAGCTAAACTGCAATTCAGCAAACTGGATTACAAATCCAGCAACTAGATTGCAATCCAGCAAGCTGGATTCAACAAATTTTTAATTCAGTAAACTTCTTTTCAATCCAGCAAGCTGGATTCCATATCCTTTTCACGAAAATACCAAATCAACTTATTATTTTTCTATCCTTTGTACAAACATGTATACATATATTTCATACACAAAAAGTATTTTTTTAAATTTTCCAACTTCCTTTGGTATTTTTCAAAAATCATTTTTAGTTAATTCCTTAAGAAATTAGCTACCTCGTGCTTAACTCCAGAAATTTCTATCTCTTGGCACAATCTTATACGTCTTAACGTGACACTCCAGTTTAAATTTTGTGGCCATCGGAGTTGTAGAACTCCGGTTATAGCCATTTTTGTCGGAAAATCACAGAAATTGAAATGGTCATAACTTGCTCATTTTACTCAGACAGTAGGTACTTTATACCATATATTTTCATGTCCCAAAAGGCCAAAATTTTTCTCATAAATTAAGTTGTCAAAAATGCCCTTTTAAAATTTTGGGCAGAAGCTAAATGGTCTTTTTGCAGTTTTTCGTGCTTTATTAAACATTTTTCATACGGAAATCTACAACTCCTTTTTCAGTGATTCCACTTGGAGATGTTAGATAACTTATCATAGTACTCTCCCAAAGTTTTTTAGAATTTTTAAATGTTCGAAAAATAACTAAACTGCCCCTATCCTTTGACTGTCCAAAATAGTCCAGTTTTCCATAAAATACACAAAACAGTTTTTGGTAAATCAGTAGCTACGAAATGTGTACTCAACATTTTTGAGTGCTACCGCTTGGGTTTAACAGTTAACTTACATATCTAGCACCTCTCTTTGATGGATCGTAAAAAGAAGGTGTATATCAAAAACGGTGGAAATCCAAAGTACATATAAATTTTTAGGGCTTATAAACTAGAAAATCACTTTTTCTTTTCCTTTTGATTCCAACCAAATCAACACCAAATATGAGTAGATCTAAACATGAAATACTCATTAACATGTATATAAATAGTTTTTGAGTTTAGAAACATAGATTCAAGGTTTGATTTATAATAATCAAAAATACATAAACAAAAGGTATTTATACCTTTAATTACCATGCTCTCCTTCTTCTTCTTCATTGTTTGATTATGGAGCTTTGATGTCTCACCAAAAACTCATCTTCCTCTCCTCCATGGCTACCGAACCATAGCTCTCTCTCTCTTCTCTAGTCTTTCTCTTTCTTTCTTAGTTTATGATAGATAATAAGATGAAAAGAAAAAATATAAGACTTAGCCTTTTTCTTGTTTTGTTGGAAAAGTATGTATAGATATATTTGGTATATCTATCCTTCATCTACCAACATCTCTAGCTTTTCTCTCTCCCACTCAACCACTAAAGCTTTACTTGGAAACATTGACAAAGTGTTGGCTAACTAAAATGAGGACACATGGAATGAGTTGGTGGGAGTGGGTGAACCACTAAAGCAATTGAACCACATTCTTCCCCCCTCATTTTCTTCCTTCTAATGTCCGGCCATGTGGCCTTAAATCTACCAAGTCTTGGTTTGATTTTTATCTCTTATTTAATATACACAAGGTCCAAGATACCCCCCCTCAAATGAGCTAAAAGTTGGGACACTCAATTAATTCTTTTGGGCTTCTAACTTTAGTTTCTTTGGGCCATAACAAATAATATCTTCCAACACTTCTAATATTATCATTCCCTAAATATTTAATTAGGATTTTCATTTCCTCAATTATAACATAAATCTTTACTCATGCACATTTATTTCCTTAACCCAATTAGACTTTCTATAATTAGGTTATAAAATTTATTAGTTGAGATATATAAAATAAATCTCCTAGAACTAATATATATTGTAAATACTAGTATTCCCTCATCTCATAACCCTTAAGTTATTTAATTCTTCATTCCTAATATATAATTAGGATCACACTAGTTTCTTTTATTTGATTATATAATAAACAATATAACCGTCACATAATATTCATATTCACTTACTCACATAATCATTAAATAAATTGTGACATGCTCCACAATTCTCTTAGATTAGGACACTAGTATATATATAAATACTAGGACCACTAAATAAAAATAACCCTTTAGGTCATTTAATTCTCATACTTAATTAAATAACTTATTCAAGTTATACAATTCATATTGTATACTTAAATTTAATTTCCTCCTCCTCTCCATAAATTGTTTTCAAACAATTTATTTATATATTAAATATATAATTTAATATATTCAATCATTTATTCAAATATGAATTTAATTTACTAACTACTTTGATACCAATATTCATATCTACATATTGGATCTCATCTCATATTTTAGCTTTACCATATTTTGTATTATATTAAATATTATACCATTATCCATATAACATCTTTCACTTCTCACACTGATTTTGACTTTTCTCTATAAAAAGTCAACTGTTGACTTTGAACAAAAGTCAACATTTACACCTTTTGTGTTTACTGTCCATTCTGACTAATCTTGATATTCCGGACGCAACCGAGCAGTCCATGCTTCAAAATTCTATCTCTAACTCAAATTTTGAGTTTTAAATTACTCCCTTCTTATTGTTAATCGTATTAACTAACGACTTTATACTTTTTCAAATTCTTATTTGCCAGTCAAGGCCAACGTTCAAGCTATGTTAATTACTAACATAGTTTTATCTTGATCCTTATATCATTAACTTAATTCATCACTCCTCTTGCTAAAATATATATAGCACATTTCTAAGTATATATATTTCTATACATATACTCATCTTCGTTTAACCTTATAACATCTCTTCATGTGAAATCTTATCTCCTTAATAAAATTTTCATATGTACTTATATAACATTTCTTAGACTATTCAGTTCATATTGAATTTATAGGTATCGTAATACCTTATTCTCGATATTTCTTCAAGTACATATTAATTCATTTCTAGGGCTTTGAAATTTTGTAACCCATATTTCTTTATTCTCATTCAATTAAGAAACCATATAGGTTCTTCTTAAAAATTTTGAAATCCTTAAAATTCTTTCACAGAAACGTCAATTCCATACACTTATTTTCTGTCCAGGTTCATCTATTAACATTTAATTCATCATTTTAGGATTTTAATAATTATCTAAATTATCGGGTTGTCACATTAATTCATATTATCTGAATAATATTATTAGATAACATTATTGGCAATGTCTATAAATTCAATGGTCATGATCATACCAATAAAATAAAATACTGAACAGTAATTACTGTAACAATTATTGAGTAATGCCTTCCTCCTAGTCAGCGCTTGATTTATAGTCTTTCAGCCTGACTTTGTCTGGCCAATGCTATCCAATTCCTCTTCGAAAGTTGAGGAACCCTCTATCCATCGGAAATAATATAGCTTTTGGTAGGTTCCCATTTACGATAGCCATTGCATTAAAGTCACCTAGCATGCTTTGTTTAGATAAGATCACATTAAAGAACGTCCAATATCTAGGTGTTTTTTTCATTGTGTCTGCGAATATATTCTGGCATTGAGGCTTGTCAGACACAACAATCTCTTCTTCTATCTTCTCCAACTCATTGAACCATGGCTTCAAAGTTATACTATCTTTTACGTCACAAGGAGTATTGTCGACGACATGACTACCTAGCAAACATGGTTTTGCAAATCTAACCAGATTCTTGAACTTTGGCGGAGAAGGAACTTGGGGCACTAATAACATCGGCTCCTCCTCGTTTGTAATCATAGTTAGTTCTTCACCGACCTTATTTTTATTATCCCCACTTGTCTCCTCTTTTTCAATATCTCGTGTCTCATTCAGTTATAGATTTGGCTCGGGCACTTCATCAATTTCGTCATCCATGTCATAAAGCCAAGTGTTTGGAGGAAGGTTGTTTATGACTTTGGTCATTTGGTCTATCTGATCCGCAAGATTTAGAATTGACCCCGTTTAATTAATCCCTCTCTCCTCGAACTTGGACCACAATTCCTCCAACCTTGAATTTTCTTCTTTTAATAGAGGTTGATATGAGAATTCCGGCGTGTATGTTGGATTTGGAGTAGAGTATTGGTCTTGAAAGTTGTAGCTCCATGAAGAATCCGGGTGATACCCCCAAACTTGTTCATAATTATTATATGCATACTGATTGAGGTAGTTACCACCATACTGCACCGGCCGAAGATTGATGGTGCATTGATTACTAGGGTGATTGCCAGCACAATAGTCACACATAACTGCCATCCTTCGACTCTGTTGAGATGCGATCACGTCCAACTTCCTCGAAAGTTATTTAATTTGTGATGACATTGCGAAAAGTGTCGCGAGTCTGTCAATATCCATCCCCCTTGGTTGAGTCACGTTCGTGTATGGCCATTGATACTCAAAGTCATCCATGGTACCTAAAATGAGAGAAATATTAGAAGAGAATTAAAAATAAAAATGTTTAAATTAAGACTAATTTGATTAAAATTAACATTGGTAAAAAAATATTAAACTAATTCCCCGGCAACGGCGCCAAAAACTTGTTGATTGATTTCGCAATCAATGAATACGTGCATGTGAGACCCCAGATTTTATGAATAAATATTTAATTTTTTCTCGAAATAATTTTTTTTTATATTATGGTGTGGATTTGATATAATAGTTATGGGTAGTATTTATAAATTTTGCAAAGTATGCAAGTTGTCATATTATATTCGTTTGGTCGGGGAATATTCTTTTTGTCGGAGAATATTCGTACGACGGCACAATCATTGGTGGACCCCACAACAAAAGTATAGTCGTAGTTAGAAAACGACAAAATTATCTTTCTATAAAAATAACGGCTGAGGTGTTACCGTTAAAACCGTTAAAACTGTTGAACTACCCGGTAGTAAAAGTACAGTAATACGCGTGGTTACATAGTAGCACACGGTATTGATTATTGATGCTTACGTGAGAAGTCACTCAGCTATACTCAATTATTGCTACAGTAATTGTTGCATCATATCTCTTAAATTATTGTCATAGTATCATCTGTATAATATGTTATATTATTAAATCAATAATTGAGACGTTGTGGTAAGTTTGGTTTTTTTATGGGGGGCCATATGTCATCATCTAAGAGTCTCTTCGTCAATAGTAATTACCGTCGTCAATAGTAATTACCGTCGTCAATATTATTTACCTTGGTCAATAGTATTTACCTTGGTCAATAGTAATTACCTTCGTCAATAGTAATTACCTTCGTCAATAGTATTTACCTTGGTCAATAGTAATTACTTTCGTCAATAGTAGTTGTCCCTTCAATATTACCAAGAGTCACCCCTTCGTTAAGACCAAGAGTCATTTGACCCTTCGTTAAGACCAAGAGCCACCCTCAGTTTTTCTATAAATAGAGGCCTAGGGCTTCATTATTTTTCACGAATTCATTCAAGCTATAGAGAGAGAAAGTATAGAGAGAATAAGAGAGAGAGAATAAAAATATTCTGCTACTTCACGTTTTCAATATCCAGTTCTTTTAAGGTAGGGAATATTATTTCTTTTATATTCATGAAGAGAACTTCTGTTATTCCATTCTTTATTATTCTGTTGGAATAACCAGTATACGCGGTCTACCCTATACTTGGTGATATTCTTCTATTATTCTGTTGGAATATCCTGTCTGTGTGTTTTACACCGGACCTGGTTCCGTCTTTATTATTATTCTGTCGGAATATCCTGTCTGTGTGTTTTACACCGGACCTGGTTCCATTATTTATTATACTGTTCTTTATTATTCTGTCAGAATATCCTGTCTGTGCCTTTACGCCGGACCTGGTTCCATTATTTATTATTCTGTCGGAATATCCTGTCTGTGCGTTTACGCCGGACCTGGTTCCATTATTATTATTCTGTTAAGAATAACCTGTCTGTGCGGTCTATCGCATGCATGGTGATTTCTTTTGTTATTCCATTCTTTACTATACTCAGTTGATTAAAACTTTGACTTCTATACTCCATGAAATTAGTGGAATATCCTTGACATTTGCGCTTCATCTAGTATCTATTCATGAAAATATTCTTCTGATCAGTCTTGAAGTTTACTCCACAAAGCAGTATCATGTTGACAATTTGGGCGTTATTAATTCCTGGATAAATTAATTCTTGAACTTGTTTTATTTAATTCTTATATCATTGCCATCATCCTCATGTTTATATTCTGTTGAAAGTCATCTGTGGCCCGTAGTGCATAGATGGACTTGGTATGATTATGACCAGGGATTATTCGGTATAATCATGACCGTAATGTTACAAATGATGTGGTAAAAGTCCTCATTGGCTCGTAGTGCATTGATGGACAGTTGTTGGCATGATCATGACCATTAATGAATACACGAATATCCTTGGCCGTAGTGCAGGGGAGATTCGATGATGTGGATTATTTTATTAATCTGAGTCCCAGCGATAACAGTGTTGAAAGACCTTTTAAATCATAAAAGATAGTAGAGTTTATTTTCTACTTGACTTTTTTAATGGACTGCTTGTTCCGCTGCAGTTAAACTTGATGTCTATTATATTTTATCAGTTTAACATTGTTGAAGGCTAATGATAATTTATTATGCATTATCTTAGTCATAATATTTCTTACTGGGCTAGTTGAGCTCACCCTTTCTTTCACTGTTCTCTTCAGGAAATGAGAACGTAGCTGGGGCAAGTCGGGGAACGGAGTGATGGTCCGAATGATAGTATTAGTTAGTAGTCCTCATTATTCTATGTAATAGTGTGTTAATAAATGTAATGAGGACTCCTTTTGAGTATGAATACTCTCTAGAAGATAATATTTGTATTCAAACTCACAGTTTATGTTTTGTCGTATTGTACACGACAGTTGTATTAGTAAGTTGTATTTGTATTCTGTACTATGTATCTGACGACCCAAGATGGGTGATGTATACCTAATTTTGGGGGCGTCACAGTTGGTATCAGAGCTTAGGGATGATCCCTGGCTAGGATGTGAGAATAGAACTAGGAGGGGAGAGACGGGGAATTCCTTCGCTAGTATGACCTACCTAAGTTTATTTCGTATTTAATTGGTCGGTCAAAGAATATGGATAATATGTTATATGTTAATTAACCCTTATTTTGTTGCAGTATTTGCAAATGGCATCCGAAAATGTTGAGATACAAAATGAAGCACATGAGACCATTGAATCACCAACGATCAATGCTCAGGGTAATGTGCAACCAGAGGACAATAATCCTCATGAAAATAATAACACCGATGAAATGGTGAATGATGGGATGGTCAGAGACTTTATGCAATTCATGCAACAACAAAATAACTCTCGGACGGTCACCGCTAAGCAGTTCAAGGAGCAATTCATGCAACAACGGGCGAGAGCGGCTCCTATCCAAAATGAAGGAGGAAACAATGACAACACACGGTTGGTCACCGCTAAGCAATTCAAGGAGCTAGGACCACCGGGGTTTTTGGGAAAGCCTGAACCACTTAAGGCGAAGACGTGGTTAAAGCAGATCACCAAGATATTTGATGTCTTGGGATGCTCCGAGGAGCAAAAGGTTTCCTTTGCCACTTTTATGTTGCGTGAAGAGGCAGATTACTGGTGGAAATCTGTAAAACGTACCCAGCCTGACGCACTCAAGATGTCTTGGGAGAAGTTCCAAGAACTGTTCAATGACAAGTACTTTCCCGAAAGTATTCGTCACATGAAGGAGGTGGAATTTATCAAGTTGGAGCAAAACAACATGACCGTGTCGCAGTACGAAGCCAAGTTTGCCGAGTTGTCCCGATTTGCATCTCACTTGGTGGATAATGAAGAGAGAATGACGCGGATGTTTTTAAGAGGTTTGAAACCGGAGATACGTCAATATCTTATTTCTCATAAACTGTGTTTGTATTCAGATGTTGTGAATAGGGCTCAGTTAGTGGAGCGCGATAACGAGTCAACGCAACCAAAAGAGAGTAGCCGAAAAAATGATAATACTGGTGATAACAGTCATCGAAGCGGTGACAATAAGCATGGTGGGAATCAACATGCCAGAAATGGTAACCACTTCAATGGTAATCATGGTCAAAACAATAAGAATGGACATTTCAAGAAGAGGAAATTCAACAATGATGGAAAGACGTCAGCACCAGCACCCATTGTTAAGGAAGGAGAACGACCACCTATCATATGCTTCAAATGCGGAGGGGAGGGACACATCAGTCCAAAATGCGCGATGCCATCCAAAGCATGCTATAATTGTGGAAGAGAAGGTCACTTAGCCCGATTTTGTCGTTCACCGAAGACAAGTTCAGATAGGATGGAGGCACCAAAGACCGTCCCAGAAAAGCCAAAGCCAGTAGTTTAAGAGAGAGCATTTTTTTTCGTGACGAGGAACCTGAATAAAATTATCACGGGTATGTTAGTCATAAACTCTTGCGAAGTCTATACCGTGTTAGATACCGGTTCTACTCACTCTTTTATTTCACCTAGTTGTGTTCAATATTTGAACTTAACTCCGGGGAAGTTAGACTTTGATTTCTCTGTTAAAATTCCGTTGGGAGAAACCTTTGTTACCTCCACTATTTATAAATCTTGTTCAAATCAACACTTTCACGTTACCTGTTGATCTTATCTCTTTGAAAATACTTGCATTGATGTGATTTTTGGAAACGATTGGTTAACTGCTCATCATGCTTTTCGCAAGGTTGTTAGCTTTCATATTCCTAACCAATCTGTTATGCAAATTCAAAGTAACCAAACCACTAAAGTCAATCATTGTCATATCAAGCCATAAGTAAAAATTCCCGTTCCTTTCGTTGTTGACTTCCTGGTGTGGAATGCACCGAAGCTAAACTTTCCGTAGGAGACGTTGTAAATGACGATGGCAAGTTGATAGGTATCAATGTGACGTGTTATCCAAGTCTTGGATGAGGGTCACAGTTTTGAACGATATTTCTATTGTTAATAAATTTCTTGACGTATTCTTGAAAACTTCTTAGCCTACCCCAGAGCGTAAAATTGAATTTTGTATTGACCCCAGTACAAAACCCATTTCTTAAACCCTCAAATATTTCTTCAACTAAAACAAACGTATTATGCGCCAAAGACGTTGGCTCGAGCTGTTGAAGATTATGATCGTACCATTCAATAACATCGTGGAAAAGCGAACGTGGTAGCTGACGCGTTGTGTAGAAGATCGTATACGGTTACAAGTGCGAATATACGAACCCACATTAAGATAACGAATATACGATTAAAATCGACTTTAATCGATAAAGTTAAAGCCGCTCAAGCTACATACTCAGAGCTGATAAATGTGAAGAAGAAGGTTCAAGAGGGCATTATTCTAGAAGCAAGAATCGACGAAGAGAAGGAATCTCAACTCTCGATTTAATTGGCCCATTTGAAATCCTCGATGAAGTAGGAACTGTAGCCTATAGACTCATTTTACCGCCAAGTATGTTGCGTGTTCAGAACATTTTTTTTTTACATATCGATGTTACGTAAATATGTGGACGACCCGAACCACATTATTAGTTTAGAACCGGACGAGATACCGAAAGATTTAACGTATGAGGAGATACGTGTTAACATCTTAGATAAGAATGATCATATTCGATGCTTAAACGTTATACCTCAAGAGTTAGAATTTGAAGTGAAGTCAAGGTATCCTCACATGTTCGGCATACCAAGTATGTACGTAAATTTCGAGGGCAAAATTTCATAAGAAGGGGAGATTGTGAGACCCCAGATTTTATGAATAAATATTTAATTTTTTCTCGAAATAATTTTTTTTTATATTATGGTGTAGATTTGATATAATAGTTATGGGTAGCATTTATAAATTTTGCAAAGTATGCAAGTTGTCATATTATATTCATTTGGTCGGGGAATATTCTTTTTGTCGGGAAATATTGGTACGACGGCACAATCATTGGTGGACCCCACAACAGAAGTATAGTCGTAGTTAGAAAACGATAAAATTATCTTTCTATAAAAATAATGGCTGAGGTGTTACCGTTAAAACCGTTAAAACTGTTGAACTACCCGGTAGTAAAAGTACAGTAATACGCGTGGTTACATAGTAGCACACGGTATTGATTATTGATGCTTATGTGAGAAGTCACTCAGCTATACTCAATTATTGCTACAGTAATTGTTGCATCATATCTCTTAAATTATTGTCATAGTATCATCTGTATAATATGTTATATTATTAAATCAATAATTGAGACGTTGTGGTAAGTTTGGTTTTTTTATGGGGGGCCATATGTCATCATCTAAGAGTCTCTTCGTCAATAGTAATTACCGTCGTCAATAGTAATTACCGTCGTCAATATTATTTACCTTGGTCAATAGTATTTACCTTGGTCAATAGTAATTACCTTCGTCAATAGTAATTACCTTCGTCAATAGTATTTACCTTGGTCAATAGTAATTACTTTCGTCAATAGTAGTTGTCCCTTCAATATTACCAAGAGTCATTTGACCCTTCGTTAAGACCAAGAGCCACCCTCAGTTTTTCTATAAATAGAGGCCTAGGGCTTCATTATTTTTCACGAATTCATTCAAGCTATAGAGAGAGAAAGTATAGAGAGAATAAGAGAGATAGAATAAAAATATTCTGCTACTTCACTTTTCCAATATCCAGTTCTTTTAAGGTAGGGAATATTATTTCTTTTATATTCATGAAGAGAACTTCTGTTATTCCATTCTTTATTATTCTGTTGGAATAACCAGTATACGCGGTCTACCCTATACTTGGGGATATTCTTCTATTATTCTGTTGGAATATCATGTCTGTGTGTTTTACACCGGATCTGGTTCCGTCTTTATTATTATTCTGTCGGAATATCATGTCTGTGTGTTTTACACCGGACCTGGTTCCATTATTTATTATACTGTTCTTTATTATTCTGTCGGAATATCCTGTCTGTGCGTTTACGCCGGACCTGGTTCCATTATTTATTATTCTATCGGAATATCCTGTCTGTGCGTTTACGCCGGACCTGGTTCCATTATTATTATTCTGTTAAGAATAACCTGTCTGTGCGGTCTATCGCATGCATGGTGATTTCTTTTGTTATTCCATTCTTTATTATACTCAGTTGATTAAAACTTTGACTTCTATACTCCATGAAATTAGTGGAATATCCTTGACATTTGCGCTTCATCTAGTATCTATTCATGAAAATATTCTCCTGATCAGTCTTGAAGTTTACTCCACAAAGCAGTATCATGTTGACAATTTGGACGTTATTAATTCCTGGATAAATTAATTTTTGAACTTGTTTTATTGAATTCTTATATCATTGTCATCATCCTCATGTTTATATTCTGTTGAAAGTCATCTGTGGCCTGTAGTGCATAGATGGACTTGGTATGCTTATGACCAGGGATTATTCGGTATAATCATGATCGTAATGTTACAAATGATGTGGTAAAAGTCCTCATTGGCCCGTAGTGCATTGATGGACAGTTGTTGGCATGATCATGACCATTAATGAATACACGAATATCCTTGGCCGTAGTGCAAGGGTGATTCGATGATGTGGATTATTTTATTAAGCTGAGTCCCAGCGATAACAGTGTTGAAAGAACTTTTAAATCATAAAAAATAGTAGAGTTTATTTTCTACTTGACTCTTTTAATGGACTGCTTGTTCCGCTGCAGTTAAACTTGATGTCTATTATATTTTATCAGTTTAACATTGTTGAAGGCTAATGATAATTTATTCTGCATTATCTTAGTCATAATATTTCTTACCGGGCTAGTTGAGCTCACCCTTTCTTTCACTGTTCTCTTCAGGAAATGAGAACGTAGCTGGGGCAAGTCGGGGAACGGAGTGATGGTCCGAATGATAGTATTAGTTAGTAATCCTCACTATTCTATGTAATAGTGTGTTAATAAATGTAATGAGGACTCCTTTTGAGTATGAATACTCTCTAGAAGATAATATTTGTATTCAAACTCACAGTTTATGTTTTGTCGTATTGTACACGACAGTTGTATTAGTAAGTTGTATTTGTATTCTGTACTATGTATCTGACGACCCAAGATGGGTGATGTATACCTAATTTTGGGGGCGTCACAGTGCAAGTATACACGGTTAACAAGTAATAAAGTGAAAGTAGAGTATCGTTCCCACGAGGAATTATTTAATAAAAATTACCAAATACTAACTCTTAACCAAATCAATTTTATTTAAACAACTGTAAATTGTGATTTTTCTAATTAAGAAAACTAAATTAACAATTAAAAGAAATTATTCTAAAATAAATCAAATAAACAAAACTAAGATTTGAATAAATTCAGATAAATAAAGATTAAGACTCCGATATCCCCAATTATGAACTATAAATCAATTATCCAATTATCCCAATTATTATGCCTACTGAATTGTTAACAGGAATTCTCAAATGCCAAAAGCCCTTTTCCAAGTGATCAATTGACTTCTATTTAATCCAAGTTAATTTTGCTATATCCATATACAAAACAATTGAATTAAACTCACTACAATCCCAATTCCTTATGTGTTACATGCGGCAAATAGATATTCTTATTCTATTCACAAACCTAATTATTCACTGTGCAAATAACTAAGTTACATGTCACCCTGCCCAGTTCTAACTCTAGAATTCCTCTCTCGATTCCTTCTAGAGTAACACGGTAATTATTGATCAAATAATTAAGCAATAAGCACAAGACAAGATAAACAATTCACCTTGACATAAATAATTGAAATAAATCAAATAATTAATTCATAAACATAAAAGGTTCAATTGAAATCTTAATGAAAGAGTTAGTTCATAATTAATGAATTGAAACCAAGAATCCACAACTGAATAGACATTAAAGATAAAAGAATGATAAGAGAAAAGAATAGAATATGTTGTCAGCAAATCTGATGCTCTCCTCTTGCTCTTGCTCTTGATCTTCAATGTTTTTCATTTTGCTTCAATCTCCAATGCCTAATTAAGAACTAGGGTTTATATTCTAATCTAATGGAGTGTTTAATCTAGTCTAATCTATGTAATCTCCCCTTATTTTATGCTTTACATCAAGTATTTATAGATTACAAGTCCAATTTTGAGCTTAGGAACAAATCCAATCCAATTTGGAGTCAAAAAAGTGTCAAAATTCGCCCAAAACGCGTCCAGGTCGCACCAAACCCTTCCCCCAGCACCCCAACGCTGGACTTGATGCTCAGACACTGCTCCCCAGCTCCCCGGCGCTGGGCATAGGCCTATTTTGGGTGCCCCGACGCTGTCACATGTTCTGACATTTTCTACTCCGACGTCCTTTGGGAAAACGGCCATAACTTTTGATCCGAGAGGAGATACGGGGCCTGCCACCTATCACATCAAAGATATCGATGAGGTATACAACTTTTATTATTTGAGGATTGAGAAATTTTGGGCGGATGAAGGCTGATATTGAGCTGGAAGTGACTGCTATGCAAATGACCACCCAAAACCATGACGTTCGACGTCCGTTGGTACAACGATCATAACTCTTGCATCCGAGCTCCAATTGGAATGATTCAAAATATTCCAGAAAGCGAAGACGATGCTCTTCAATGTAAGCTAAGTTCCAAACCAAGAATATGAAGTAAACATGAAAGCCCAAATGATGTCCGGTTTGCTTTTCTTTGCATTTTCTTTGCTTTTCCTTACCAATAGTCGCTCACACCGCTCCCAAACGTATAACCTATAAAATGAACACAAAATGCATGAAAAGTAACTAAGACACATAAATATAAGCAACTAATTCAAGTAAAAGATACCGGATAAGTGTATATAAAATCCACTTATCACTTAGTCATAATATTCTTTACGGGCTAATTGAGCTCACCTTTTTCCTCTTTGTTCTATTTTTCTTCTCAGGAGGCGAGAATATAGCGGAAACTAGTCGGGGTATGGAGTGATGATTCAAAATAGTTATCTTAGTAGTCCTCACTATTTTGTAAAATAGTGTATCAATAATTGTAATGAGAACTTATTTGAATGTGTATATTTTCTGGAAGACAATATTTGTATTTTAAACCCACAATATATGTGTTGTCGTATTTTGTACGACAATTGTAATAATGAAGTTGTAGTTGTTTTCTGTACCATGTATTTGACGACTCAGAATAGGTTGGGCGGAATGGACCTATTTTGGGGGTGTCACAGTTGGTATCAGAGCTTAGGGATACTGTTTCTGGCGGAGATCGGGAAATAGAACTAGGAGGGGAGGGACGAGTAAATCCTTTGCTAGTGTGTCCTACCTAAGCTTATTTGTTGGTTGGTCAGAATATAGGGATATTATGTGATATGTTAATTGCTTTAATTAACCCTTATTTTGTGACAGTATTTGAGAATGGCAGCTGAAAATGTTAACAAGGGAGTGAATGAGACCGTTGAAACACCTCTAATCATCAACCAGGATAATGTGCATCAGGAAGGCAATATTCCTCTTGTAAACAACACCACCAATCAAACGATGAATGATGGGATGTTTTGAAGCTTTTTGTATTTCATGCAAAATCAGACGAGGGAGACTCGTGCACAAAATACTTGTGGAAATGATAGCAAAGCGCGGCTTGTCACAGCTAAGCAGTTCAAAGAGTTGGGACCAACAGAGTTTTTGGAAAAGTCGGATCCAATCACGGTGGAAACGTGGGTTAAGCAAATTACCAAGATATTTGATGTCTTAGGATGCACAGAGGAACATAAGGTTCCATTCACCACCTTTATGTTCCGTGGTGAGACGGATTACTGGTGGGAATCTGTGAAGCATACCCAGCCTGCCGCACTCAATATATCATGGGAAGCGTTTCAGAAACTATTCAATGACAAGTACTTTCCTGAAAGTATTCATCATATGAAGGAGGTAGAGTTTATCAGATTGAAACAGAACCACATGATTGTGTCCTAGTACGAGGCTAAGTTCGCAGAGTTATCCAGGTTTGCACCTCATTTGGTAGAGAATGAGGAACGTATGACACGGATGTTTCTGAGAGGTTTGAAACCCGACATTCGTCAATACCTCATTGCTCACAATTTTTTTTTATATTCAGATATTGTGAACATGGCTCAATTACTAGTGTGAGATAATGATTCTGTTCAATCGGGCGACCAACAACACGATAATAATCGTACCGGTGGCAATGGCCACCGGGACAATGATAATCATCGTGGAGGAAATTACCATGCCAAAAATGGTAACCACTTCGGTGGTAATCATGGCCAAGATAATAGGAAAGGTGAGTCAAGTGGAAACTTCAAGAAGAGAAGATTTAACGATGACGGGAAGACATTGGCAGCAACACCAGCACCAACAACAAATTCTAGGAGAGGAGAACGACCGCCGGTTAGATGCTACAGATGCAGAGAGGAGGGACACATAAGTTTAATCTGTTCACAGCCTTCCAAGGTATGTTTTAGTTGTGGAAAAGACGGTCGCATAGCTTGATTTTATCCTGTAGCGAAGTCAAGTCCAGCTGGGACGGTGGCACCAAAGGTGGATACGAACAAAACAAAGTCAGTAGTTTAAGGGAGAGCGTTTTTCGTGACGAGGAACCGAACGAAGTTATCACGGGTTAGTTAATCATAAACTATTACGAAGTCTATACCTTATTAGATTTTGGTTCTACCCATTCTTTTATCTCTCCTACTTGTGCTCAACGTTTGAACTTGACTTCTGAGAAATTAGACTTTAATTTATTTGTTGAAACTCTGTTAGGAGAAACTTTCGTTACATCCACTGTTTTTAAATTTTGCTTTATTTTGGTTGGCACCACCTGTGATCTCATTTCTTTGAAAATACTTGCATTTGATGTAATTTTAGGGATTGATTGGTTAGCCACTCATCATGCCAAAATTGATTATTTTCGTAAGGTTGTTAGTTTTCATATTCCAAGCCAACCTGTTGTACGAATTCAAACAACCAAACCCTTAAAGTCAATCACTGTCATATCAAGCCATAAAGTTATTCGTTTATTGAAAAACGAATGTCAAGCTTTCTTAGCCCATTTCATGGATTTAAACAAAAATACATCAGATTTGAATGCTATTTTTGTTGTTAGTGAATTTCCTGACGTATTTCCTGGCCTACCCCCAGAGAGTGATACTGAATTTTGTATCGACTTTGAACCTAGTATAAAACCCATTTCTAAAATCTCATATCGAATGGCTCCTATTGAACTTCAGGAGTTAAAAACCCAACTACAGGAGTTGGTACCCTAGCCTCTATCTGGTAACTTCCTTTGTGGAATACACCGTGCGGTGGTAAACTGATAGGTGGCATTGTGATGTGCTATCCAAGATTGGGATATGAGTCACAGTTGAGTGCAACCTAAGTTAGTAATCGAAATGCGAAGTTTTTTAGGCTTAGCTGGTTACTATCGAAGATTCGTGGAAGGATTTGCTTGAATCACTACTCCATTAACTCAGCTGACTCAAAAAGATACAAAATTCGAATGGAGCGAGGAATATGAGAATGGCTTCTAAGAACTCAAGAAGAGACTCATTTCAGCACCTGTTCTGACCATACCATCTTGGAAAAGCGAACGTGGTAGCTGACGTGTTGAGTAGAAGATCGTATGCGGGTACGAGTGCGATATTGTCAAACACAAAGACACATTTTGTATGACTTACAAATGGTAGAGATAGAGTTAAAGACTCTAGGGACCCACGTGATGATATACGAGTAGAATCGAATTTAATCGATAAAGTTAAAACCGCTCAAGCAACACACCGGAGTTGATTAATATAAAGAAGAAGGTGCAAGAAGGCATTATTCTAGAAGTAAGAGTCGATGAAGAGAAGAAATCTCAATCCTCGATTTGTTGGTCCATTTGAAATTCTCGATCAAGTAGGAAATGTGGCCTGTAGACTCGCTTGACCGCCAATTATGTCGCGTGTTCATAATGTTTTTCACGTATCGATGTTACGTAAATATGTGGACGACCCAAATCACATTATTGAGTTAGAACCAGACGAGATAGCCGAAGATTTAACGTACGAGGAGTACTGTAACGACCCCAAAATTCATACAATTTAATTATTAACTTCGGTCATTAATAACACATCTACCTTCTGATTTTACATCATTATTCGATGTTAAACTTTATATAATGCGGAATAATTTAAACTTTCATGTCTTCTTACTTTAATTCCATGAATCTAAACCTTTATCATCTACATGTCTTTGAATCAATCTTATTTTATGATTCACTTTATCACTGTTATTATAAAATTTTACATTTCAATCCGATAACCTTTACATATCAGATAGCTCTAACATTAGCTTTACAACTCAACATAAAACAATACATCATAAAACATTTAATACATCTCATGAATCTTAATCATGTTATAAAGAAATAACAACTTTAGCTAAAATATTAATCTTCGTATATTTCTGATCCACGTCATTCAAGTAGCACATAGTGTTACCTTCAATCCTTAACCTGTAAAAATGGTTATTTGCAAGGTTGAGCTCGACAGCCCAGCAAAATCTAACAGTTTTCATGCATCACGTAGCACATAATAGCATTCTCAACATATATCTCATAAACATTGGACTAACATAACATACATATTACAGTTCATATAACAAGTATAAAGATATATAAAGATTGAGTTCCTTACTCAATCAGCATGCTTTACTCAATCAATGTAGTCATAAGTTGACTTTAACATTTCATACATTCAACATATATATAACACATTATGCTCTTTGCAGTAAAGATTTAAAACAATAAAATTCACATAGCAAATAGGAATTGAAAGACTTGCCTGATTCATAGTTTATGAACTACGACTTAACTTCTTATCGCTTATCTGCACTTCGTGTATTCCTACACAGTTATATCATTATTCACATTAACTATTAGTCACATAGTAACGCATAGTAGCTATAGTGTAAATTTTACTCTACATCTCATAACCTTTTTTATTAATCAATACACAATGTTCTAACATCCTTTTTCCAACATAACACTCATTTCTAGTTAAAACTTGTTATTTCGGTACAAGTCTTACATTACCATTTACATTTTAGAAATTCCAAGTGTTGACTTCACAACACTTGTCTAACATTCATTGTATAAACTAAGTTATCACATAATGCGTTCGTAACCTACTAATCACTTTTACAACTTTGAATTCATAATTTATATAACACAACTCTGTTTTAGCCTTGTTATTACATGTTGGACACATTAACATATCATTAATCTAAGTTAAATTGAACGCCCAAAGTCTGCATAATTAACAGACTTCACTGTTTGTGGCAGGGTACTGGCGCGGCCGCGTCAGTTTTATACTAGGTGGCAGCGCGCCCGCGCCAAGAGATAGCGCGCCCGCGCCACACACAAATTCTGGTTTTTCAAAACAGAGCTACGTCCCTTTTGTTAAGCCAACTAACACGAATTTCACCCACCAAACAGTAATAATAACACATACAAATGGTATAGAACTATCACAAACATGTTTGTGAACATTTTCCACCAATTAAAACAATTTAACAACAATTTAAGCTAGGTTAATTTCTCAAATTTCATGTTTTTCATATAAAACTCGATTTTTGATATTCATCCCAAAAATCATTACTGTGAATTCAATACTTGGCCAAATCACTTCTTTCAAATTACGTTATGCTTGTTTCTTAGTGAACTAACATAATCAAGCTTCAATTTACAATTTCACATACTAATTAGCCACTAAAATTGATACTTTTCATGAACTATATGAAAATACATAAACTGTCAAAATTTTCTACTGTTAGAACGAAATTAGCATACAAATTCTTACTTAAACATAAACTCTAATCATTATAAACACATATACGCATAATTATCAGTTATTAATATTATCAATTCAACAATTGATTTTACAGAACATAAGAAAATTCTTGCCGTGAAACACATATACATGTAAATACACTAAGGTTGTGAACATACCACTAAGGTTGTGAACATACCTTCAAATGGTCGAACAATTCTTGCTAAACTCTGAAGTTGTTGGAAATTTCTTAATTTCATTCTCAATTCTCTCTACTCTTTCTGTCAAGCTCTCTCTCCTCTTCTCTCTTCTCAGAATAGCCAATATAGACTAACTTAAGCGTAAACTAAAAACTGATACTAATAATAATACGCATACTAAACACAATTTCAGTTATAACGCTTAGGTTATAAATATATTATATTTATTATTTTATTTTATTTTATTTATAATAATTAAAATTAAAAAAATAGAAATTCCAAAAGCCATAAGGCTTGTTTAGCAAAACCCTTTAAGTATTAAAGACTTAATATACTTAAGCCTTGTTTGGCAAAACTAAATTAAACTCCTTTAATTTATTTTAGTAAACAATTTAGTTTATAATTTATAATCACATATTATTTATTTGGATTTCCATATCCAAAAATAATCAAATATATTAATTAAAAACAGTCCACTTAAACAAATATCACAAAATTATAATCTCATTATAATTTTTTCATTTAATAACTTATCATACCATCTTGAATTATTAAATTACAACAACAATATAACATCTCATGTTATATTACAATTCTATAAATTATAAATTAATTTAATTTAGAATATTATCTAGTCATAAATATTTACTAATAATAACCACATCAATAAAATATTTATTTCATTTAATAAATATTTTAAATTACAATTACTAATGTGACACCCCCAAATTCGGGTACTTTCATTCCCACATGATTTGGTGTTCACTATACAATCATCATATATCTATCTACCCATAATAAATACAAACCATGAAATAAATAGAAATAAATCCTCCCCTTATAGGGTTACAACATCTGAATAATAAATACAATCCTAGGTCATACTAACCTTAAACATCTGTGCGAAAACATAAACAAATAATAAGTCTTAAACAACATCAAGTCTAAATATCATTACATAATCACATAATAACCAGTCTTCATTACTTGCTAATATTGCCCTTGCCTTTACTAGTGGAAGGCTCGTCTGATCTTTCGTTCTTAACTGCAATGTTATTATTCGCAAGAGTGAGCACAATTGTCCACAAGTATAATAATGAAAGTAATAACATGCGAATGAATCAAAGACTTCTGAAATAAAGCTCAACTTTTGAATCAAGAATGAATAACAAGAATTCAAAAGAACTTCTGAGGGTCACAAGACCTTGAACTATGTCCTAGGTTATCAAGTGTTTATACTTAAAACCTTTAACAGTCATAAGACTATGAACCTTTCTTCTCGTACTTAGGGGGATCAGCCCTTAGTACCATACTGTGCACAATATCTTAACGCTAACGCATAAGTAATCCCCTATACAGGGTTGTTCATCTCAGTTTGACATTTGAGTCCGCACCAAAGGAAGTTTGGTTTGGATAATTCATCATGGGATCTGAAATTTAGAACGCTCATCAACTATGGACTAGTCGAATCATTAAGGGTTCGCTAGTCTAACAAGGTTCAACAAATAATGATATTTAAATTGAATAACAATCTCAAGAGGTATACAATAGAACAATTATTGTATAACAGAATCATACTTTGAAAAGATAAATAATCTTTAGCATAACAAATTGAACTTGATTAATAATAATGAAAATTTACTCGACGAAATTTATAAACTTGAATAATGATAACAAGTAAGGTTAGGAAACTTACCTCGTGCGTAGATTACACTTTAACTAAACTCGTTCTTTGATTTAACTCCTACATATCAATTACGTTCACAATATCAGTCAATTATAACTTACTAAACATCACACGATTATTCTTTGTCTAACTCGAATTCAGGACTATACTTAGTCATATTACCATACTTGTTTTCACATAATATTACACTATACGAACAACAAGCTAAGTATATAATCAACAATTCAATCATCATGTAATTGTCTTCTTGACTTGGTAAAAACTCACTTTAATATCTCATTATATATCTAACAACTTTTTTATATTCATTAGACTAGGTTACTAACACATTTCTATACTTGAACATTGAAAAAATGCATTTTCTGGACATTCTGCTAAGTGGCGTTACGGCGCCACTTTTGTACTAGGTCTTGGCGCTGCAGCGCGGTGACGCTGCGGCGCGAGACTTCAGTTCTGGAGTTGGCGCCGCGGCGCGAAACTCCAGATTTTGATTCCCAGTTCGCGAAGAACACATAGTTCAGCGAAATGGACACTACATGATCATTAATTTCACTAAATTAACATACACACATACTAGAATTCATACATAATCATTACCCATCAATTATAGAATAATTTTAACACATTAAAACATATAATTACAGAATTAAAATATGTAAATTTCACTGTTCTTGATGTTCTTGAAGGTTTTGAACATAAATCATGAAAATTAATACTACAGATTCGTTGTAACACCGAATCCGTTCATTTAAAGTTTAGTATCTTCGTATTAACATGCATAATCAAATAAGAGTGGAAATTTTACAAAAACATTTTTGTTTAACATATTAAAATCACGTATAAGGCCATATGGCCATAACCCATACTCTGTAAGTTTTGAGCAACATATACGACATGTTTTATAATACTGATGATATGGTTTACATTATATATATATATATAATCAAATATAATTTGGTAACATTTAACACATATACAAACCCATAATCATACCCTTTCCTAATTACAAAGACTTTACAAAACTTTGAAAGCCATATTTATAAAACTTAAACGTAAAACAGAATTTGGTTTGGAGAATTTACCCAGAGTATAAAGTGTAGAGTGTAAAGCGTAGATTTGTAGGTTTAGATGCTTTTCTTCAATCACTCACTCTTAATCTCCTTCTTAATATCACAATTTCTCTCTAATAATTTATCTCTGCATTTGCTTTGTTCTTAGACTTAGAAAAATGAATAGAAAAAGAATACGTATAATATAACAAAGGAAAAGGAACTGACGCACATTAAGGTCAGTTAACCCAATAATGGGTAACTGCTTCCAACCACTACTAGGGCCTTGTTTGGCTAGTCAAGAATAGGTTTCAAAACCATTTAATTTAATTAAACTTTTATAATATAGTTTAAATCAAGTCACACCCAGTTCAATTATCTTATTTAATTTAATTTAAATAAAATATAATAATTTCTCATTAATTCACATAGTCAAATAATTAAATTCTCATTTATTAATAATGTCAATTATTAAATCTCTAATTAATTATTAAATTAATTAAAATAACGTTAGGCTTATTAATTATTTCTTTTAATTCAATAAGTTCACATAAATACATACTTGAATAATAAATATTCTCCACATAAATATAACACATATAATTAATTTAATCTATCACAATTGCATAAATTAATTATTTAATCTAATAATTAAATCATCAAAAATATTTATTTAATCCAATAAATATTAAAATTAAATTACAAAATCTCGTTCGTCACAACTAAAATATTGGATTGTTACATTATTCCCTCCTTACAAAGATTCTGTCCCCAGAATCGAAAATACAGATTAAACAAATAACTCAGGGCACTATTAAACCTTACTTTTCCAATATATATATATATATATATATATATCTTCACACCAGATCACATATTTTAAAATATATAGCACGTATATATACCTACTCAAACTCAAAACATCTCATAATAAGAATTTTAATTATTAAATTCCTATTTTAATCACTTATAAAAATTTGGGTTGTCACAGGTACCTGTCAAGATCTTGGATAGGATGGAGCATGTCCTACGCACAAAGGTAATACCACAATTCAAGGTTTTGTGGAGGAACCGTGCTATTGAGGAAATGACCTGGGGGTTGGAGTCAAAAATGAAAGCGAGATATCCTCACTTTTTCGAAACATCAGGTACGTACGTCAATTTCGAGGACGAAATTTCATAAGGAGGGGAGGTTGTAAGACCTCAACTTTTTATAAATAAAATCAAATTTCCTCTATTTATTATTTTAAAATAGTAAGGGATTGATTTGATTAATGTAGTTAGTTATGGGTAAAATGCGTAAATATTTTAAATAAGCAAGTGGTTATAAAATATTCATTATTGTCGGAGAATATTCGTTTGGTCGTGAAATATTCTTGCTGTCGGGGAATATTCGTATGACAGCGCAACCTTTTGTGGGCCCCATAACGGAAAGCAATTGGATGAAGAAAACGACAGGTATAAATTTTTATAAATAATGGCGTAGTTATTACCATTAACACTGTTAGAATACCCTGTGATTAAAATACAGTAATACGCGGTGTTGTACAGTAGCACATGGTATTTCACCAATTATTGATTCTTATGTAAGAAAACACTACTCAATAATTGTTACAGTAATTATTGTTCAATATTTTAATTTATTGATTCAATAATTGTTGCGTTGATATTTTATATTGTTAATTCAATAATTGTCATTGCACAATATTTCAAATTATCATATCAATAATTTATATTATTTGAATAATATTATTAGATAACATTATTGGTAATATCTAAAAAAGTTCTATCTAGGAGAGGTTATTTAAATACTCGTCAGTAAGGAAAATTTTTTACCGGAAGGCCACTCTTTCTTGAGAAAGATCTGGTTGTCATTATTGTGATTTTGTAATATTATTTATGAATAATTAATTATTGAAATATATGATAAGAAAAATATTTATTTTATGTGCATATAAATGGAGGAATTTTTAAAAAAGTGACAATTATTGAAAATTGATATTTTATCTTTTCTGATAAAATAATTCATTCAAATATATTATTATATTACAATGCGATAATATAATAATATAATAATAGTGATATTTTTACAATAAATGTGTGATATATGAATAAATGAGAAGGAAGAGTATTTTTATTATAATAAATGCTAAAAACATGTTGAACATGTTGGTGGATCCTATTTTTGATTGAAATTTGATTATAGCCTACAAAATCGTCCGTATGTGGATTTCGGTCAATTTCTGTTTAGAATTTGGAAAAACTTAAAACTACAAAGTTGTAGAGAATTAAATTTCCTATTGAATGGATATAAGATTCGAATTTTTCTGATAAAAGGGCTATTTATTATGAATTATTAAAGTTCCAGAATATTGGGTCTGAATTGATTTTGTTACAAAAAATGTTTAAAACATGTTTTGTGTGTTGGTGGGCCACACTTGTTGTTGCAAAATGCTAAATTCAGATTTCTAAGGTGGGCATAGGAAATTTTTTAATAAATATTATTATTTTATTAAATTTTCTGTTTTGGTGTTCTAAGCATTTTCCTATAAATAAGGTGCTTAGGTTAGAATTGAAAATCACACCAGAATCTGAAGTTTTCTCTCTCTATATTATCGAGCATATTTTTGTGAGTATTTAGATATCTTGAGTGTTGCTATACGGTGTAAGTTTCCTTCAGCATTATATCTGATATTCCAATCAGAAGCACTGTTCTTTTGAGGTAAGGGATGTTATTTTTTTTGTAAATGATATTATTTCTTTCAATATCATTATACCGGAATATTGGTATAAAATTTATTATGAAATTTTTACCTTTTCATGTCGGGGTTACTATTCACGTATACGGCACTATTCATGTATACAACATTATTCACGAATACGACACTATTCACAGAAAAATTAAATTTTTTTATGTGTCCAAGATTGTCTGTTATGGTTCCTATCTTTGATTGGATCTATGTTTTGATCTTCATTTTTGAATTCTGCTCCACAATTGATTATTATGGAGTATTTTGAACTTAGATAAACCGAAGTATAAATCCTTAAACTTTGTTTTTTTATCTCTCTGGATTCGTTTTCTTAAAAATATTTTTATCATCCTCAGTCTTTAATGGTGATACTTGATGAATATCTTTGGCCTGTAGTGTAGAGATAAATGATTACCTGATGAATATCTTTAGCTCGTAGTGCAAAGATGAACAAGTGTTGAGATGCACATGACCAACTGGTGATACAAATGAATATCTTTGGCCCGTAGTGCAAAGATGAATATTTGATGATTGATATTACAGGGATAAAATATTGATGATGGACTTTTAAATTCATAGATGATAGTAGATTTCATTCTCTACTTAACTCTTCTAATGAATTGTTGTTTCTGCTACAGTTGTTGATTTAAAACTTGTTGTCTATTAAATTCTATCAGATTTTTCCCTGTTGAGGACTAACGATAATTTGTTCTATATTATCTTAGTCATAATATTCTTTACTGGGCTAGTTGAGCTCACCATTTTCCTTTTTGTTCCATCTTTCTTCTCAGGAGGTGAGAAAATAGCGGGAACTAGTTGGGGTGTAGAGTGATGATTCAAAATAGTTGTCTTAGTAGTCCTCACTATTTTGTAAAATAGTGTATCAATAATTATAATGAGGACTTATTTGAGTGTGGATATTGTTTGGAAGACAATATTTATATTTTAAACCCACAATATATGTGTTGTCGTATTTTGCATGACAAATGTAATAATGAAGTTTTAGTTGTTTTCTGTTCCATGTATTTGGCGACTCAGAATAGGTTGGGATGAATGGACCTATTTTGGGGGTGTCACACCACTGATGGTTTCAACCCGTTTGGCCACTCAGCTATTCCGTATTCATGTTGGCCTGTGATTGTTACTCCATATAACTTGCCTCCTTGGATGTGTATGAAACATCCATACTTGTTTCTTTCACTCGTGGTTCTTGGTCCTAATAGTCCTGGAAAGAACTTAGATGTTTACTTGAGACCTCTTATAGATGAGTTGATGGTATTTTGGGAGGATGGAGTACAGACTTTGGATGTTGCAACGAAAATAAATTTTAACCTTAGGGCAGCGGTTATGTCGACTATAAGTGACTTCCCAGTTTATGGTATGTTAGCTGGATGGAGTACACACGGGAAGTTGGCTTGCCCATATTGTATGGAGCATACAAAGTCTTTCAATCTATCAAAAGGTCAAAAGCCTTGTTGGTTTGACTGTTATCGTAAGTTCTTGCCGGTAGATCACCCGTTTCGAAGAAATAGAGAACACTTTAGGAAAGGGAAAGTAGACAATGATATGCCTGCACCACGATTGTCGGGAACAGAGATGCGAGACCGTGTGATGAGATTGCCGGTCATCCCATTTGGTAAGATTGATTCCATAAACATAATCAATGGGTTTGGGAATCTCATAACTGGGTTCGGAGAAGCATCTTTTGGGAACTGCCTTATTGATCTACAAATTTGATTCGTCATAATCTAGATGTGATGCATATTGAGAAGAATGTGTTCGACAATGTGTTTAACACCGTTATGAATGTTACAGGGAATACAAAAGATAATGATAAGGCACGTTTGAACATGAAAGATATTAGTAAGTGTCATAGATTATAACTTTATGAATCTCCTAATGGTAAGATTGTCAAACTGCATGCAAGGTACACATTGTCCAAAAAGCAAGTTAAAGATGTGTGCACATGGGTTAAGTCTCTTAAACTACCAGATGGATATGCGTCAAACATTGTAAGGTGTATTACGGGTGGAAAATTGCAAGGGATGAAGAGTCATGACTGTCATGTGTTCATGGAGAGACTCATGCCTATAACATTTCGAGATCTGCTTGATAAACCAATATAGGATGCTTTGACGGATCTTAGTCGTTTCTTCAAAGACTTATGTTCAAAAACATTAAATGAGAAGGACATGTATGTACTTGAGAAGAACATCATAGAGATCATGTGTAAACTGGAAAAAATATTCCCACCTAGTTTTTTTGACTCTATGGAGCATTTGCAAATCTATCTTCCATATGGAGCTTGTGTTGGGGGTCCAGTTCAATACAGATAGATGTACCCTTTCGAGAGGGTGATGGGAAACCTTAAGAGGAAGGTGAAGAATAGAGCTTATGTCGAGGGGTCGATATGTGATGCATACAGTTTCGATGAGATATCTATGTTTGTCTCAAACTATTTTTCAGACGAAGTTTTGACAAAGACCAATCAAGTCTCGAGACATGATGATGGGGGAAATATTGAACTATATGGTTGGCTTTCTGTATTTGGTCTATCGGGTCGCGCTTATGGAAAAAGGAAGCACATATTCCTCTCTTAGCAAGAATTACATGCTGCACATACTTACATTCTTCTCAATTGCGAGGAGATTGACGAATTCGTGAGGTACACATGTGAACTTGAAAATTTATCCTATAACTTTCAATGACATGTAATATACATTCAAATATGTTAATGTTTATAACATTGTATAGATTGTACGGTGACTAGTTAAAAGTGAAGCATCCCGGCATAACTGATAAAGATATTCAAATCAATCGTGATAAAAAATTGCACTTTGGCTAAAGGACAAAGTAAGTTCAATTCCTTAAGCACGACATATATATACTCCATATTAACTATGACTTCATTTAATAAGATGGACTTCTTGTAGGCTTTGACTGAGGGATCAACGATTCTAGCTAATGTACAAGTCCTAGCTATGGGACTAGACATGGACCAAGTCAGCCACAATGGTTATAAAATAAATGGTTGTGAATTTCATACGAAGGCATATGGGCGTGGTAAAAAAACAACGAACTCTGGAGTGTGTGTCCAAGGAGATTGTTACAATGAGCTTGGTCATACCTTTTATGGGGAGTTAGAGGAAATCATAGAGTTGTTGTAAAAGGGCACGTACGGGGGTTATATTAACTTGTTCAAGTGTCGTTGGGTTGATTCAAAAAAAGGGATACATGTTGATATACATGGAATCGTCGATATTGACCTCCATAGGTCTGCGTACTCCAACGAACCATTTGTTTTACCAACTCAAACAGTACAAGTATACTACACTCGTAGTCCTGTTATGAAAAGGGATAGACCGCCTATAGATTGGCAAGTTGTAATTCATACTCCCGCGCATAGTCATGTAGAAGTAGTTGATGGGGAGATTTACCAAGAGCAGATGCTTCATAGATAAACTATAATAAATGTGGAGGACGATAATGAAGTAATCCAGTTAGATGGTAGAAATGAACCACACGAATTAGATCCTGAGTCAATACTTGTGTTAGATGTCATTGATACTGAGGAGGAAGAGTTATTGACTGACACTGACACTGAATCTGAAGTAGATAATGGTTATAAATATGCAATACGTATACAAGATGATTCTGACTCAGACATTGACACTTGACCAAATGAAATGCATGTTTAGCATTACATGTTTTTTATATCGTTGTCATGTTTATATACTTAACTATTTAAATGCTATTTCCTGTCATTATTGTCATTTTATATTCATAAATACATGTAATCAAATATAACTCATAATAACATCTATATATCATTGTCATGTTTATGTACTTAACTATTTAAATGCAATTTCATGTCATTATTGTCATTTTATATTCATATATGCATGTAATCAAATATAACTCATACTAACATCTTGAAATTTGTAATATATAGATGGCTTCTGAAGCAGCACAAAAAAAGTGCGGCTTGGGTAGGGGGCTTAATCATGTGCCAAAGGCCCCTACTAATTCGGATGATCAGATTTGTGACGACCCCAAAATAGGTCCATTCCATCCAACCCATTTTGAGTCGCTAACTATATGGTACAGATAACAACTATAACTTTATTACAACAATTGTCGTGTGAAATACAACAACACATATACTGTGAGTTTGGATACAAATATATACCAACTGTGACTCATGTCCCAACCTTGGATAGCACGTCACAATGACACCTTACATAAAGGTATAGTCAAAAACTGTTTTAGAAATTAGAATATTTGGGAAGTGCTCAAGAAAACCCTCGTACATGGGAGGCTATGCTTCTAGGTTATGATAGATATCATATGGCCACAGAATTATCCTTGGTTGACCCAATAGACCCCAAAGAAATATGAGAAGATTACTATCATATTCTTCCCAATGGTGAGTCTTCTCTTGACTTATCATTATCTCAACTGTCTCTAATTGAGAATTATACTTCAACCAAACTCCAAGATCATATAGGTAGTGCTTGTAGATATACTCAACAAGTGGATGTGCACAACCATGTCTTATAATGACACGAGATTGTGTGTCGTTAGACATCTTGTATGATAGTGGCAAAACACCCTTCCAATGTTGGGTTCGCCTCACCCTAGATGATTCACCAAATATAACTACTAAATGATGACCACCGTTATATTCCCCTGTTACCCCCGCTCGACCCAGCTACATTCTTATTACCTGAAAGGAATTGTGAAACAGAAGGGTGAGCACAACTAGCCCAGTAAAGAATATCATGACTAAAGATAAATAAGTTATCAATAGCCTTGAACAGAATTAAATCAGAGATTTAGAACATATGGTAGATGATAAAACTTTTCAACCATAGTTGCAGCGGAACGAACAATCCATTAGAAGAGTCAAATAGACTATAAAGTCTATTATCTTCTCTATGTTAAAAGTCCACCAACAATGTTTTATCCCTGTAACATCAATCAACAATTCCTGTCCACAATCACATGTATAACTCATAATCAAAATTGTAGTTCTAAATTCCTCTTTTCATCCAAAACAAAGATAATTTTCATCACTTGTCTTTACCTGAAACATCAAAGATCATGGTTATACCAAATCACAGTTCCTGTTCATAATCATACTAATAATTTCATCTTTGCACTACGGGCCAAAGATATTCATCAACAACTCATCTTTGCACTACAGGCCAAAGATATTCCTCAACAGCTCATATTTGCACTACAAGCTAAATATATTATTATCTCAAAGAAATATATAATCATTTCAGAATTTATATAACCAATAATTATAACCACGTTGATCATTTCACCTTTGCACTTAAGCTAAAGATATTCAATTATAAATTCAATGGTCATGATCATACCAGTCAACAATTCAACTTTGCACTACTGGCCAAAGAGAACCCTAGTCATGATCATACCAATAATCTACCCATCTTTACACTCCAGTGAAAGAGAATTTCAACATCAGGGTTATAAAAATGTTATATATGATAATAAAAAAATAATATGATCAACATATAGTTTTAATCTCAAGAATAATATTCATAAATCAACTATAATTTGGTTAGAAAAAGAAACCAAATTTGTCATGAATAGTAACTCGTGAATAGTAATCCATGAATAGTAACTCGTGAATAGTAACTCATGAATAGTAACTCGTGAATAGTAACTCATGAATAGTAAATAGTGAATACTGACTCATGAATAGTAACTCGTGAATAGTAACTCATAAATAGTAACCCCGACATGAAAAGATAAGAATTTTACAAGAAAATTTCTATCAATATTCCGGTATAATGATATTGAAAGAAATAATATCATTGATAAAAAAATAGCATCCCTTACGACAATATCCCTTACTATCCCTTACTATCCCTTACAATCCCTTACAATCCCTTACTATCCCTTACGACAATATCCCTTACAGGTATAACAAATAATATCTCTTACAATCCCTTACTATCCCTTACTATCCCTTACAATCCCTTACCTCAAAAGAGCAGTACTTCTGACTAGAATAACGCTGAACGAACTTGCACCGTATTGCAACACTCAAGATATCAAAATACTCACAAGAATACGCTCGATATATAGAGAGAGAAATAGAGAGAAAACTTCAGTTTCTGGTGTGATTTTCAATTCTAACCTAAGCACCCTATTTATAGGAAATTGCTTAGAACACCAAAGCATAAAATTTAATAAAATAATAATATAATTATAAATTTTTCTTAGCCCACCTTTGAAAATCTGGATTCAGCCATCAACATGTGCAAGTGGGGCCCACCAAAGTGTAAAAAACGTTTTTGTTAATAAAAATAAATAAAACTTCCAAAAATCAATTATTTCAGAATTTCAGAACTTCAATAATTCATAATAAATAGCCCTTTTATTAGAAAATTCGAATCTCGCGCCTTTTTATAGGAAATTCAATTCCCTACAACTTTGCAGAAGAAAGTTTTTCCAAATTCCAAACAGAAATTGACTGAAATCCACAAACAGATAATTTTACAGTCTATAATAAATTTTCGGTCAAGAATTGTGTCCACCAACACACAAAACAGGTGTAAAATATTTAATCCAACAAAAATACTCTTCCTCCTCATTTATTCATATATCCCACATTCATTATAAAAATATCACCGTTAACTTTAACATTTATCAATTTAACCATTTACTAAATAGAAAAATTGAATACTTTTATTTCATAAAATTCGGGGTCTTACAAGATTCTTATTCAAATTTGTTCTCCTACGAACAACACGTACGTCTGCATCATTTATATATAAGCATTTTAGATTCTATTTACACAAGATATATAACTAATGTAAATTGCTTTACATATTATAATATATCTACTTATCTTTGATGTAAATTATTGTATATTATAGTGATTTTTCAGATAATAAGATCGTCAAGTGCACAGCTGTGCTTATAGAATTGGCCCACACCTGTGATTACATGGGCGAGCACACTTATGGCCCACAAGGATGCAGTTTGGGCTGAATTTCAGGCAGGTTTTTTTAATTATTGCATATAATATAATATTATAAAGAAAATTATTTAGTAGTGTTGGATTATATGTTGAAAGTACCGTTTTAATATTATTATTGTTGTTTTATTTGTAGAAAATGTATAGATGGGAGGACGCGCAGGCTTCAGTGATACATACACTATTCTGGTAGAAGTGCGCCGTCCGCACCAAAGACAATTTGAACAAATAATGACAAAAAACCCTTCACAATGCATCGATCGACCATCCAGGCTAGGGAGAGGATTGCATGCACGAGCATAGCCCCTGATGGTGCACCTAGTCCATATGGGCTAAGATGTGTGCCCAATGGAGAGCTGAGAGCTGGGTCAAAAGACACAAGACTGCCGCCATTAACAGATCCTCGGGTGTACCTGATGGCGAAAAGGTGAACCTACAGGGGCGACAATATTTTACAGTTACAGCATATCACTGCCAGGGTACGTATGAATAGTTTTAATATGTTTACAATCATGAATTGTAGAATATCACTTGTTTACTTAGTAATATTAGAATATGTTTTGTATAGGAGTCTCAGTCTCAAGGTCAGTCTATCCATTAGCTGGATGTGTACATGGCCACCCGTGATGGTCTGCCTGATGCTATTCAGATAGCGGCAATAAGTTTTAACAACTTTGATCTTATTTATCAAATTTTACGTCATTCTTTAGAATTTTACCAATTTATTTTTAACTATTTAATTGTTAACATAATGACAGGATACTTATAAGCGTTTATTGAATGAGCGCTATCTTGAAGGCACCCTACGTCCGCCAATTGATCTAGAATAATGGGAGAGGGCATCTGTTGTGAAGAAGAAATACGTCAAAGGTCAAGGACAACGACGACACCCAACCTTCAGTGGCTCAGGAAGCTCTGCTACCCACTCTTCACAGTCATCGAGTCATCCAACTATTCATACTCATGCTGATTGTGTGAGAGCTATATATCGAGATCGAGATCTTCTAAAGATACTGGGCGGGCATCTGGCGGCTCTGAGTCCTGATGAGTTAGCTGATGCAGTGGCGGCAGTGGCGGCAGTAGCAGCATCACAACATGGGGATGGCGACGAGGTAATCAATCTTATTTATTACAATCAAATTAATAACTTATATATATATATATATATATATATATATATTGTTGTGTTTAATTTGTTGTATATTGTCGTAATACCAGTATCAACATATATACTATATATGTAACTTGTTTTATTATTTTGTTAATTACAGGATGATCAAGGAGAAACTAATTTGGACAATGATGCATGACGATCGACTTAGTGTTGTTTTGTAGTTATTTATGAATCTTATACTTTTATATTCATTCTTTGGATGTCTGTATGTTACTTAAAGATTAGATTTGTTTATATTTATTCAATTCATATTGGTTTTTAAAGGTTTATACACTAGTTTTGTGTATGTGTCGTTATATGGACAATGGATGTTTATATTGTTGTGCATGTGTATTGGGATAAAGTAGGTACAAAACAGGTATAATTTTTTGGGAAATCTGCAAAACAGGAAAAATTTGGTTTCCAGGTTTTTGAAATCAGCTACCGCATGCGGTCGCTGATAATTATTAGCGACTGCTAATCGCATGAGGGTATTAGCGACCACTAGCGGTCACTGATGGCGGTCGCTGCCACGTGGCCCACGTCAGCCTTTGGCCCTGAACCATGCTGACTCAGCTTAGCGATGATTTCAGTTGTTAATACCGGTTGCAGATACTCTGATAGCTAATAGTGGTTGCTGATGTGCATTCCAGCGACCAGATTTTATGCTACGCCTATCTGCGACCGGGTCTGGTCGCAGATGATTATCAGCGACAGACTGCGATCGCTGATGGGCAGTCGCAGATAGGCCTTTTTCTTGTAGTGCTTCTAGTAGAGATTCAATGACTCGAGAGGAGTTACATCAGATGGATAGATTAGATGATGTGGACATAAACACTATTAACTTCTTTTGATGCATTTCTCGCTATTTCTTTTGATAGGCCTCTGTTAGATATTGGGTGGCTTTGCCCCAGTTCTTGTTATATCTTTTGATAGGCCTCTGTTAGATGTTGGGCAGTTGTGCCTCATTTCCCTACATTATATTGTCATCTGCCATTTATTATGCATGCATTATGTTATGGATATGCATTTCCAGATATGAGTTTAGCATTGACGCTGGATGGTCTTATGATACAGCTCTATAGATGTCTTCATCCACTGTTAGCCAGATTGATCATACCCCACCTATGTTGGTGGCCTCTTCTTTTAGATCGTGGTATGGCAATTTGTTTTCCCTAGATTGGGTGACAATTGATCAGCTGTTGAGACACTTTATGACCCTCCTGACATTTTAGGTTCCATCAGGCTTTATAGAGGGCATGCTTGAGCATTAGATACACGATAGACATGTGTTCAGATTTGATACCCATAAGTTAACTCCTACATTGGAGGAGTATGAGCGTCTTACAGACTTACCATTGGATCGGCCTTATGCTCAGATAGCTATCAGTGACATGAGCCGTGAGTTTATGACCTTGACAGGCTTCAGGCGCAGAGTTGCCCTAGACGAGATTTCCTCGGGGCATGTGATGTCCATGAGTTTCTTGATTGACAGATTTGGGTCGTTGGATAGCTATCTGCAATACTCTGGAGACTTCACCATTTCTGAGGGTAATTGGCATGTCGCCCGTGTAGACATATTCTTGATGTGCATAGTGGCCTATCTGTACATGTCATTGTATATGGATCATCTAGATATCGATGTGATCATGGTAGTCCGTGCTCTTAGGGAGGGTCATACCATCTTACCGATGATTTTGGCAGAGACCTTGAGGTCGACCATATTTTTCCATTCCCATTCAGTAGGGGTTTTCATAGGCAGCGCGGTCCTATTGTACGTGTGGTTTATGACACACTTGAGATCGATTGGCACTTTCAGACGTCATTGGTATTATTTTTTCCATGAGATAGCCATGTCATATTCCATTTAGTCGGCTGAGTGTACAGACGGAACATCTTGGTTGGCTTTCTTGTTAGGGATCAAGGACCTGTTTGATATTTTTCCATGTTCAAGGCTCAGCTCTCCCTATAGCTTTATCACTCATGCAGTTGGCATGGACTATCTTCCCCTGGCCAGATTTAGGGGGTGACCACATATCATCCACTGGCTGTTATGGCACAATTTGACCAATTTTAGAGTATTCATCCCTTTGACAGGGTAATGGGTCAGCGACTGTCATCTCGACTTCTATCAGGAAAAGATTTGTCCAAGATCTATGCCTGTTAGACTTGTCGCGAGAAGGCTGACTTTTTAACTAGCCATCCAGGTCGTTCTTCAGAGTATTCTGTATGGTTGGAGGCAGATATTACATCGGCTAGGGTTATATCCTCAGAGCCATGTATTGATTCTGAGAATGGGGAGCCTATGGAGTACCCTGATTCTCCCATTGAGGATGAGCTGTTTACTGGTTCCTCAGTAGCTCTGGTTGATTCCCCCAGTATTCCCACTATTGTGGCTCCACATTCTGCAGAGTATTTAGAGCAGAGGTTACATCTGATAACGTTTGAGAGGGATTAGGCTAGGCCCTTGATGTTGACAGGTCTTTCTGATAGAGATGCCGCTCTTTTTGAGAGAGATGAAGCTCTAGCTCACAGGGATACCACTGTTATTGAGCGGGATAAGGATCGATTATCTAGGGATGCAGCTGTTGTTGAGTGGGATGAGGCTTTAGCTGCCCAAGATGTTGCCACTACAGATAGTACTATACTTAGATCTCATATTGCTAACATTGTTGCAGAGAAGAGTGCATTCATTGATGAGCACGGTAGCACCATGTAGATGGTCATAGATCTCCTGGCTCGTGTGGACAGCCTGGGGCAAGAGCTCATAGATTTACCTCCATCTACTGAGAGGGATGTCATGTTGGACTTGATGGCTCGCTTATCCACGGGTTTGTAGATTAGCTTTGATTTTCCTACATATACTAGGTTAGCCATTTTTGTCATGTACAAGACACATTGTATATATCAAACAATATTGTATGGCAAGGAAATATGTTTTGATTCACATCCCTTTTAGATATGCCATGTTACTTGCTTGATAGTTGCCTTTTCTCCAGGACTTGTGATCTCGATGTATTCTGAACACCTCCTTGATGGAAGGACATTGAGATGTCTCAGGATCTTTCAAAATAAATCATCGATCTTTGTGTTCCCCAACTCTTTGGTGTCTTGGGACTGGTTTCTAAATGTGGTTGTGGAGAGGATTTTGGCTTTCCTCTCTAAGGTTGACCGTACCACATATGGTCGATGGTACTCCCGTGTATGGGAGAGACCAGGTAGTTCCATCTCTTATGGATTGGTGTTTCTCTTTAAGAATTCAACCGCAGTATAGATGGTCACCGATTTTTCTCCCATTTGTGCGAGGAGACCAGGTAGTTCCATCCTTGTGGTCTAAGCCGATGATGTGTGGTTTAACCGCCCCACAGATGGTATCCAATGTATTCCTTTGTATGGGGGAGATCAGGTAGTTCCATCTCTTCTTGTTTTGTTTAAAAGGTTGAAGGATGATCCCAGTACCGTTGATAAGGTTTTATGTTTTCATAGGGGTGAGATCGCACCGTGAATGGCTACCTACGTACTCCCATTAATGAGGGGTGATCATGTCTGCGTAGTTCGAGCCTGGCATATAAAGGTTCGAAATGTTGACAAAGTTGAAGGGTGTGGATTTTTTTTATTTTTTGGTAGTTAGACCGCACTATAGAAGGTTGCCTACGTACTCCCGTGTATGGGGAGATCAGGTCTGCGTAGTTCAAACCTAGAGTGAAAAGGTTAAAAGTTATATGTGGTGAAACGGTTTTGTTTTTGTTTATTTTTGCAAAGGTTAGACTTGACCATAAATGGCTGCCTACGTACTCCCGTGTATGGGGGAGATCAGGTCTTCGTAGTTCATCCCTGGTGGGACGGTACTTGATGCGGTTAGAAAGGTTTTGAAAACCTGAATTGACTGATAGATTGATGATCCAAAACCAGGATGTTGGTTTGCAGGTAACTTCAAACATAATACCTCTTTACAGTGTCTGAGTTAATCAGTTGGAGAAATTCTTCGCCATCCATTTCTTGTATTCTGAGGGCTCCTCCAGTCAATACCTCCTTGACAATGAACGTGCCTTCCCAATTTGGGGCAACCTTTCCTTTAGATTGATCTTGATTGTCAAGGACTTTCTTTAAGACCAAGTCATTTTCTTTGAACTGCCGTAGCCGGACTTTCTTGTTGGAGGATCGAACGATCCTCTGTTGATATAATTGACAATGGAAAATGGTTTTGGCCCGCCTTTCATCTATCAGAGATAATTGGTGGTACCGATCTTGTAACCATTAGTCTTTCTCCATTTGAGCATCTATCAATACTCTCAATGATTCCATTTCTACATCTATGGGGAGCACTGGCTCCATGCCATAGGTTAATGAATAGGGGGTTGCCCCAGTGGAAGTGCACATTGACGTTCTGTAGGCTAATATAGTCAGAGGCAACAAGTCTGCCCATCCTTTATGATTGGCGGACATCTTTTGCATGATCTTTTTGATGTTCTTATTAGCCGCTTCAACAACACCATTCATATTTGGACGATAGATGACGGAGTTGAGATGCTTGATGTGGAATTTGTTGCATAATTCCTTCATCATTTGGTTGTTGAGGTTTTTGGCATTGTCTGATACAACCACCTCTTGTTCTCCATATCGATAAATGACATTATTTCTGATGAAACCAATGATCACCTCTTTGGTAACTCTGGGGAAAGAGACTGCCTCTACACATTTGGTGAAGTAGTAGATTATAGTGAAGATAAACTGATGACCATTGCTGGCTTTGAGCTCGATTAGCCCGATCACGTCCATTTCCCACATTGAGAAGGGCCAGGGTGAATTCATATTGTGGAGTTCCCTTGGAGGGGCGTAGATATCATTTCCATGAATTTGGCATTGATAATATCTCTTGACGTGATCATCATAGTTAGCTTTGAGAGAGAACTAGTAATACCCTATTTTTAAGATCATCTTGACAAGTAGAGGATTGCTCATGTGTGGACCGCATACTTCACCATGAATTTATCTATAAGTCTTTGGGTTTGGTCTTTGTCTAGGCATCTTAGAAGGCCTAGTCCCGTATCTCTTTGTAGAGTGCGTCTCCGCTCAGATAGAATTTTATAGCCATTCTATAGATCCTCTTTATTTCAGCTTGACTCGCCCCTGTGGGCGTAGATCCATCTCGCAGATATTCCTTGATGGACTGGTACCAATGGTGTTGGATGGGAGGTAGTTCATCCGATACTTCTTTGATATAATTCCCATAGGCTGGGGCCTTTTGGAGGCCAAAGTTGCTAATGCATCCCAAAAGTTATTCATGTTACGAGGAATGTGGAGGAAGGATATTTCTTCAAACTCTGAAGCCATCTGGATAACTTGTTGATGGTAAGGAAACAAATATAATTCTTTAGTATGATAGACCCCAGTGGTTTGCTTGATTACCAACTTGGAATCTCCAAAGACAGTTAACCATTTGATGACCATGGATTGGGCTAGCTTCAACCCCATTATACAGCCTTAATACCCAGTTGTGTTGTTGGTGCTGACAAACTGCAATTTGATAGCAACAGGATACTGTTCTCCCAAAATACACTAGAACTGCCCCTGCTCTAGCAACTTCCATGTTTACAGCTCCATCAAAATACATCTTCCATGACTGGACTGTATCCTCCCGATGGTGTTGCTGAATTGTCATTACCCCTTTATTGGGGAAATATATTTCCAAGGGTTTGAAATCCCCTGATCATGATGCAACCAGTTGATTCGTAATTCCTTGACCTTTGATAAACTTTTAGGTCACGTAGATGATGTCGAATTACTGGAGGATCAACTGCCATTTGGACAGTCGATAATTCAACATGGGTCTGCTACAGATTTGAGAAGATCCATTTGATATATGAGATGGGTTGTGTGACAATGAAGATAATGTTCTAATCTCATGGAAGCCCATGCTAATGCACATCATGTCTTTTCAATCAAGGTATACTTATACTCACTGATGCTGAACCTTTTTCTGAGGTAATAGATAGCTCTTTCTTTTCCTCTACCATCTTTTTTTCCCAACATCTAGCCCATGGCGTCGACATTGATTAGCAGGTACATAAATAGGCAAACGTCATCCCTTGGAGGTATCAAAACAGGAGCTTTGACCAATTGCTCTTTAATGGAAAGGAAGGCTTTTTGACACTCTTCGTTCCATTTCTTGGAGGAATTCTTCCTTAACAACTTGAAGATAGGCTCACAGTTTGTTGTGAGTTGGGAGATGAATCGACTGATGAAGTTGATTCTTCCCAGAAATCCCTGTATTTCCCTCTCTATCTGGGGTATGGTCATTTTAGTAATGGCTTGAATTTTGGTAGGATCCAGCTCAATGCCTTTGTAGCTCACTAGAAATCCCAGTAACTTACTTGACTTGACGCCGAAGGCGCACTTGGCTAGATTTAGCTTCAAGTTATACTTAAGCAACTAGTTAAAAAGCTTTTTCAGATGGTCTATATGGTCTTCTTCCCTTTAGGATTTGACAATGATGTCGTCCACATAGACTTCTATTTCTTTGTGCATTAAATCATGGAAAAAAGCCATCATGGCTCACTGATAGGTGGCATCGACATTGATAAGGCCGAATGATAACCATCTATAGCAAAAGCTTCCCCAGGGAGTGATGAATGTTGTCTTCTTCCGGTCCTCTTCAACAACCATAATTTGGTGGTACCCAACAAAGCAGTCAACAAAATAATACATGCCATACTGAGCTATATTGTCTATGAGTATGTAGATAAATGGTACCGGGAAGTTGTCTTTGAGATAAGCCAGTCTGGGCTTAGGAAACAACATACACGCCATGGTGACGAGAATTTTCCTTCGAGGCCGTACAGAATATGCATCTGTATATATTTAGGAAATAGAATTATAGATGAAGGAATTTGTGTATGGTTGTGCGGGTTCCTGTGACTTGACCCAGAGGAATAGCCTAGTTCGGCCTTCCCAGTTTGACTGGGAATTTGAATTAGGCATTTGGTTCCTTGTTGATTCTTTCCTAACCCTTGTCCTGGTTGGAAACCCAAGGTATCATCTCTTGACTGGCCGAAATTACCTCGGCGGAAACTCTTTGTTTCAAAGTTAGAGCCACAATGGGTTGATAGTGAGTGTTGCTTACCTCAAGGGCTTGGAAGCTGACAGGCTCAATTTCTTCATTGAAACTGATTAGAGGCATATCACTTTGGACATGATACTCTAGTTCAGTATTGACAGTGACCAGATTACTGTTAATGGTATACTTGAGCTGTTGGTGAAAAGTGGATGGGACGACTCCCGCCATATGGATCCAAGGTCTTCCCAACAAAAAATTATATCCTGTAGTGATTTTGAGCACTTGAAAGGATATATAGAAGATATGTGGACCAATTTCCACTGGCAATTTAACCTCTCCTACAACATGTTACCGAGATCTATCAAAGGCTCTGATGACTGTGTGGCTACTTCGGATCCAGTTAGGATTGATCTTCATTCTTTCCAATGTGGCGTATGGGCAGATGCTTAGGGATGATCCTCCATCTATTAGCACACCTCAAAGCACATATCCGGAAGACATCATTGCTATGTGTAGTGGCTTGCAATGACCCGTCCCTTCGGGGGGTATGTCATCATCAGCGAAGGATATCACATTGTTGTTGAAAATGTAATCTACCATATGATGAAACTTTTCAACATCCACCGTCTTTGGCAGGTAGGCTTCTTCCAATATCTTCATTAAGACCTTCTGATGATCTTTCGAAGAGAATACCAAGTCCAGAATAGATATCCGTTGAGGTGCTTATTTCAAGCATTGCACCACCTTGGCCTTATTATGTCCCATCTTGCGGAGGAATTCTTCGATTTTCTCCTTGGGCACTTTCCCCTTAGATCTGATGACTCGCTGTAACGACCCCAAAATTCGTACAATTTAATTCTCGACTTCGATCGTTACTAATACATTCAAATTCTAATTTTACATTATTAAACGATAATACAACCATTGAAATTTGCGGAATAATTAAAATTTTCTATTATAAACTATCCTCGTTCCCAAAACCTTCAACCTTTACATCTAAATATCTCAGAGTCATTTTAATACTACAATAGTTTACATCTCAAAACGTTATTACAATTCAACATTTATACATTGTTCGGAACCTTAAACATGGTTCAAATAATAATAACTCAGTCAAAGTATATAATTCTTCAAGTATCACACCTGATTCATATCTTTCAAGTAGCACATACTTTACCTTAAATCTTTAACCTGCAAAAGTGGTTATTTACAAGGTTGAGCTCGACAGCCCAGCAAAATTTAACAGTTTTCATACATCACATAGCACATAATAATATGCTCAACATATAACATACATGCTACAGTTCATATAACAGGTATAAAGATTGAGTCCTTACTCAATCAGCATGCTTTAATCAATCAACATAGTCATAAATTGACTTTAACATTTAATACTTTCAAAATATATATAACACATCATGCTCTTTGCAATAAAGATTTAAAACAGTTAATCATCAAGTTCACATAACAAATAGGAACTGAAAGACTTGCCTTGATCGTTGTTTACAAATAACAGTTTAACAGCTTACAGTTATCTGTACTTCACGTGCCCTACACAATTATATAATCATTCACATCAACTATTAGTCACATAGCAACGCATAGTAGTTGGAATGTAAACTTTAATCTACATACTATAACTCTTCCTATCAATCAATACACAATGTTCAATTTGATTGTGTTAACTTTAGACTTATAACTCACTATATTTCTACTTAGTCAAACTCGAAGTTCATTCAAGTGCTTAAGTCTTGCTACGACTACTTATTGGTTTTATATTAAATCCATTCCATATCTTATAATATTCATTTCAATTGAATGGAAACACTTTTTAAGTTCATTAACACTTGGCACGGCGTTTCGACGTTCATTCTTCACACGCTCGATTCGTTCCATCATGTGTGCTTAGTATGCTTATATAACTTATCTAATACATTATTTATTAATGTTAAGAATCATTATATTTACTAATATTCATGTTTTATAACTTAGGACAATATCTTTTATCGTCAGGAGTACTACATTTGCATATGTGCATTCCCGACGCCCTCCAATTGCCTCATAATACATATCAGTCCCACAAATGACCATTTTGACTCCTATTTCCAACCTCAAATTGAAAAACTTAAAGAACAAAAGTTGTAGGTCTATTCGTCCTCATTCCGGAGCATCTTGAATCACCTTAATCGGAGTTCGTATGAAAAAGTTATGGTCGTTTTACTACAGGAGGTCAAAACTGCCTGACCCAGAATAGTGTTCTAGCGCTGGGGCGCGAGAACTAAGTCAGACATTGGTGCTGGGGCGCGAATTTCAGTGCTGGGACGCGAAGTTCTGGGCTATTTTTTGGCACTGAGGTGCGAAAATCACTGCTAGGGCGCAGATTTTGGTGCTAGGGCGCCAAAACTTACAGAACCCAACCACGAAGAACAAAATAACTAAATTCTGGACTAATTGCTACTGCTAACATCTAAATTAAGACGTAAAACTTATATAGATTACTCATGAACATTTACTTATCATACACATACCAATTTAAAGCAATTAAACAATAATTTAAATCCTTGAAACCATAGTTTAAAGCTCAAGTCCATTGTTGACGTTGTTTTACAAGGTTTAACACTGTAAACCACAATTATCCAACGAATTCATTTCTTTGAACTACGTTCTCATTAAGTTCTTACCTAATTAACATACATAAGGTTCAATTTCACAATTAGCATATACTAATTTTGTTATCCTACATAACATGTTCATGTACATGTAATCACTGTAAAACCAATTTCTTTCTTTCATACATAGTTTAGCATACAATCACATATATATATATATATATATATATATATATATATATATATATATATATATATATATATATATATATATATATATATATATATATATGCAAGTTACAACAATTACCATTACAAATATGCATAATTTCATAATCAATTGTAAAAACATAGTTTACAGAAAATTTTGTAAAAACTTTAATTACAATTAAGAACACAGTGAACGTAAAACGTATATAGTGTTATGATTATGGAAAATACTTCTTGTTGCTTTGAAAATCCTTTCACTGAGAATCGCTTTGAACACTCAGAACTTGCTTTGAAATCCCAACCTTTTCTCTCTCAAACTCTCTCAAATTCTTTTCTCTGTAATCTTTGTTCTCTTTTCTCTTAAGCCAATATCAGACCCAAAACTCTTTTACGTGAAATAAAACAAAGGCAATGCACGTATTTTCAAAACGTCTAAAACCGACGTCTTACTAATGACCTTATTAAATCAGCGGTTACCAAAAATTATTATATATTATTTATATTTTATTTATTTAGTTTATTATAATTCAAAATTCAAAATAAAACTAAAAGCCATAAGGCTCCGTTTGGCAAAACTCTTTAAAAATTAAAGACTTAATATATTTAAGCCTTGTTTGACAAAACTAAATTAAACTCCTTTAATTTATTTTAATAACATTTTTATAATATAGTTATTTATCACACTTTATTTAATTAAGTTTTCATACTTAATTTAATTAATTCTAATAACAATTTATTGAATAAATCATTTAATCATTATAAACTCTCTAACTTAATTATTAAATTAAATTGGAATATTATCTCATAACAATTAATTTTCTTAACCCATTAATTATTTATTAAACAAATAATTAACCAAATCAAATCAAATCAAATTAAACAAATATTTATTCAACGACAAACAAATATTTATTCAACAATACACACATCTATTAAATATTTATATAATTCAATAAATATTTATAATTATAATTAAAATTCGGGATTGTTACATTAATCACATCGCAATAAGAATTTTAATTATTAAATTCTTATTTTAATAACTTATGAAAAATTCGGGTTGTCACATCCTTCCCCCCTTATAAGGATTCCGTCCTCGAAATCAACGAAACCTCCCTTACTCGGTTTTCACCAAATCTCTTTTCAAAAATTTATCGTTGAATATCTTCAACACATTACCTTAATAAAGATTTTATATTTCCTACTATATTCATTACTTCAACAAATACTAGGTTTTATTTCATAACTTTCACTTGAACTCAATTATATTTTGAGTATTATATACTCTTTAACCCATTCATTTTCTTTGCTAAGGATTGTTATCATAAATACTCGGGATATTACATTCACCCATTCTTCATAAATACTCGGGATATTACATTCACCCATTCTTCTTCGAAATTTTATCTATTAATCTTTATTCATTCAATTTATAAAAATAGATTTTATGTTAATATTGTATTCATTCATTGGATTCTATAACCACTTCTTTCCATAAAGATCTTTCTACAATTATTAAACTTTTCTATTAAAAATTTTATATTATTCTTTGATAACTCATCTCCTTCTCAAAAAAAAAATTCTTTTCTTACTTATTCAATATATTCATCATTCAGTGTCGCATTCTACGACTTACTTCTTTCTAAGGAATATTATCCTTACCACATTCACCTTTTAGAATTACAAGAATCTTCCTCAATTGCTCAATAATTGGGACGCGATATGAATAACAGGAATTTAAAAGATTCCAAATCATGCTGAGGGTCATAAGACCTTGAACTACGTTCACGGTTATAAGTGCTCTTTCAACTTAAACCTTAACAGTCATTAGACTATAGGGACTCCCGTACTTAAGTTGTTAAGCCCTTCGTACGATGTATTGTGCACAAACATTTAAACGTTATGCGTATGTCCATAGTTATAAGTAATCTTTCAACTTAAACTTTAACAGTAATAAGACTATAGGGACTCCTCGTACTTAGGGTGATCAACCCTTCGTATAATGTATTGTGCACAAACATCTAAATGCCTCCGCGTAATCCCCTATAAAAGGGTTGTTCATCTCAGCTTTTCAACATCTGAATTCGCACCAAAACAATTTGGTTTTGCATAACTTTTCAAGAAACGTTTGAATTTCATGAACATCTTTCAATAATCGTCTAGCTGAATCAAATAGCATAGACTTCTACAACAATTCGGGCATCAATCGAAATATACATATACATATACATATATATATATATATATAAATTTTCATATCTTAAAGAAATCTCAAAAATCCTTTTTATGACGTCATGATACCGCACTGTATTTACAGTCCGTTTGAGGATTCCGTCATTTGGTGATTTTATCATACTAAATCATACCATAGTGGACTGACGATCCTTAGATCACATCCAACACTAAGTAATACTGCATTGATGACTCTATTGTTTTTTTTTCATCTCTGCACTAGATTCTATGACACATTGATGATATAAAAAAAATACATTTTGATATATTTTAAATCATTTTTGTCTAGCTGAAGCAATTAGTATAGACATACGAATAGCGGTATTGTTTTTAAAACTCATTGGTTTCATCATTTGATCCAATGTTTTTCAGGAAAATAGAAGTGCAAATATCAGCACGAAGTCAATAAATTTCGAAAGTCTACCATAGCTAGTAGATTTAGAATATCCAGATATCCATCAACTTCAATCTTTACTTCATTACTTATCCATTCTATCAATCTTCAACTTCATCAATGCTCTCTATACTATAATCGTTTTCTACCTAAAATAGTTCATCAAACTTACCGCACATTGGAAGTTCAGGAACTTGCCACAATAATATGTGTTTAAGAACTTATCCTAGTCAAACCATAGGCAACCATTCGTTGAGGGGTTCAAAACATACCATATTATTATGAGTCACGAACTTACCATATGCATTAGTTTTAAGAACCGCACCTAATCCTAATAATATCTTACTAATCTTAAGAGTTTCTAACTATCAAATATACACATGAGAAAAAAATTACCTTTTCACCACACATACATTGATAGCACGACACCGACATTCCAATGATTATCAATGTAATAAACAGAGTGCACGCACAAAACCCTCGCCCATACAAAGATTTGTACAACTCAGCCATCACATGAGTCCTCAATTAAAATCCCACCTAACTCTATCTTACTCTTAACAACATACCCTTAACTTGTTCAATACGAATTCCTCGTATCACATTATCTATAACTCCTCGGGAATTTATCTTGTACTATATCGTAGTACATTATCTTCACAACAACAAGCTATAATTATTCAAATATTACAAATCATCTTCCTTTATAACTTAAATAGATCACGTCGTGATCTTATTCTATAATCATCTCCCTTAAAATTCTTTTCTTAACTCGTGATCGTTTTGTTTTACGATCCTCTTTCTTTCTTTTTTCATCATTTAAGATTTCATTTATGCTTTTAACCTTACAGGCTTTGTCTATTCATCATTATTCGTTATCTTAACTATTAGAGTTAGGTAACTCCTATTTCTTATCTTTATATCTCTTCAAGATTCTTCTTTGAATTCTCTTATTTATAAAATAATTCTTCCTTTAAGAATTTCTAACTTCATTTACATTGCTCAACATTTCATTCGAGTTCTACATTTTCATCATACGTAACCACTTTCTATACTTGGTACTTATCGAGTCTCTAACAGTTTCAACATGGTACGCTGAGTGGTTTCCCACAAGCAACCAACAAACTAGGTTCCGAGTTGCTAGTTCGTATACCTCCGCTCTATGAAGGAATCGTTTAGCCCATATACCATACATCAACTATTAAAGAGTACAATTGTACCATACTTAAATATAACTTTTTGATTCTTAACTTCTTTATCATTCTCTTTTAATAGACTTTGTCTATTTATTATCACCTTACATCCTTATTATTGGAGTTGGGTAACCCCACTTTCATATTCCTTATAACTCTGCGAGATTCTTCTTTCAATCCTCTCACGCATGTTTTAATCCCTTCTTTATATATTTCTTAAATTACTTCTTATTGTTCAAACTTTATTTGAGCTTATTTTTTCATTATCTTTACCTCTCTTCTCTAAGGTTATAGCCTAAGGTACTCTTACCTAAGGTTTCTAACCTATCAGCTTTGATACCAACTGTAACGACCCCAAAATTCATACAATTTAATTCTCGACTTCGGTCGTTAATAATACATTCAACTTCTTGTTAGGTTTGTAATATTCATGAACGCAATCAAATTGCATAAAATAAGCGAAAACGTGGAAAATCAAAATTTTAAAATTTTACAAACCGTATACCCGGATCACCAAATACATAATTATTAATTAACTGAAAATATGAAGAACAAGAATCATACCCTTGAAGATTTGAGCTTCCTCAGGTACAAGTTCACCTCCAATCTTTTTCATGTTCAACTTGAATCCATCGGGTTTGGTTCCTTCCTTTGATTAACGTTAGCCACTCATGTGTTTGGCCTCTAGAGGTGATCCACCAAGGAAGAAGAAATATTCAAGAAGAAGGAGGTTGGCTAAACCCTAGTTTTCTATCTCACATAGAAAAGGAACGTACTCTCCAATAATTAGAATTACGTATATTGGGAAAAAATCAACAACCACCTCACCCATAATAAGACTCCTCTTATTTATAGATGTGAGTAACCCTTCTTAACAATTAAGAAATTGGGTTTTATTTTAATTAATTAAATTCTTTTAATTAATTATGCTCTCAATCTTATTAGGAATAATTAATTAAACTCTTTTAATTAATTAGTCTCCTAATATTATTAGGAATATATGAGAGTACTTTTATTAATTAATTCATAAACTCCTTTAGGAATTAAATAATAATAACAGTAATAATAATAATAAGACTCCTCTTATTAATTTATATTTAATATTTCTAAAATATTAAATAATAAATATTAAGCTATTTAATTTATTCTATCACCATAGATTAAATTAAATATACTTAACTTATTATTACGATTATGACATTAACTTCTTAAATAATTATTCTTTCTTTTATGGTGTGACCCTTTAGGTTCTTCATATTAAACCAGTTGTGAATAAATCAATTAGAACAATTCTAATCTTATTTAAATAAATAAATTAATTTATTAATTTATTTAAATAAATAATATTTATTCTACAATAGGGATAAGCCTCCCTAGCGATCAACGACTTTCTAGATAATATAGATTTCAACATTAATCATAAAAGAACCTTTGAGTAAATAGTTACCGTACAATTCAATCCTTCCACCATACAATATCCCAATTAAATATATGACATGGAATTACTGTCAAGTCTTATTTTATTTAATTATATGTATTTCGATCCTTAAATGCACAACTCCGAATAATGCAAATTAGAAACTCCTTTCTAATTTTATTCTGCATTGGCCAATGACTACTGGGTTGTCATTTATCGAATCACATAGGACATTTATCTTCTTTTACTAGAAGTGGTAGATTCTTTATTTATCATACATTATCTCTATGTATAACTTATTATATCCAAGCATACCCTTTGATATACCCTAAGGGTATTAAGGAATAAGTCAAAGTATAACTCATCATACACAAGATACTATAATGATTTCAAGTCCAAGGATCACTTGTACACTATCACTACAGGAATTCCTATTGACAGGCAAGTAAAACTCCATTAGGTATTCCTTAGCAAGCAACGTTCAGTGAACTTATTCTCTAATAAGCACCTACATACTTGCTTTAGTGTCTCCACACAAATGATCATGAGATCAATCATCCTCATCTAATGAGCAAACAACGTATGTACCAATCTATCCGGATTCACTAATCCCCAATTTAGTAATCCAACGATTGGTAACTATTTTAGTTTTAAGCTTTCTAAGAATTTAGATCTCATTAGAATGATCATCATCATTATTCTAAAAATATTGCTTAAAACTATGGGTTTATCACATATTATAAAACAACATCATGTAGATAATTAAAAGTCTTTAATAAATTAATATTTTTTATTAATAAATGAATAAAATTGTTACAAAGTATATGCTTTATCATCAAACATGATTGGCTTGTGTGCATACTACTTTCACTTCTAATTTTACATTATTAAACGATAATACAACAATTAAAATTTGCGGAATAATTAAAATTTTCTGTTACAAACTATCCTCGTTCCCAAAACCTTCAACCTTTACATCTAAATATCTCAGAGTCATTTTAATACTACAATAGTTTACATCGCAAAACGTTATTACAATTCAACATTTATACATTGTTCGGAACCTTAAAAATGGTTCAAATAATAATAACTCAGACAAAGTATATAATTCTTCAAGTATCACATCTGATTCATATTTTTCAAGTAGCACATACTTTACCTTAAATCTTTAACCTGCAAAAGTGGTTATTTGCAAGTTTGAGCTCGACAATCCAGAAAAATCTAACAATTTTCATACATCACATAGCACATAATAACATGCTCAACATATAACATACATGCTACAGTTCATATAACAGGTATAAAGATTGAGTCCTTACTCAATCAGCATGCTTTAATCAATTAACATAGTCATAAATTGACTTTAACATTTCATACTTTCAAAATATATATAACACATCATGCTCTTTGCAATAAAGATTTAAAACAGTTAATCATCAAGTTCACATAACAAATAGGAACTGAAAGACTTGCCTTGATCGTTGTTTACCAATAACAGTTTAACAGCTTACAGTTATCTGTACTTCACGTGCCCTACACAATTATATAATCATTCACATCAACTATTAGTCACATAGCAACGCATAGTAGTTGCAATGTAAACTTTAATCTACATCCTATAACTCTTCCTATTAATCAATACACAATGTTCAATTTGATTGTGTTAACTTTAGACTTATAACTCACTATATTTCTTCTTAGTCAAACTCGAAGTTCATTCAAGTGCTTAAGTCTTACTAAGACTACTTATTGGTTTTATATTAAATATATTCCATATCTTCTGATATTCATTTCAATTGAATGGAAACACTTTTTAAGTTTATTAACACTTGGCACGGCGTTTCGACATTCATTCGTCACATGCTCGATTCGTTCCATCATGTGTGCTTAGTATACTTACACAACTTATCTAATACATCATTTATTAATGTTAAGAATCATTATATTTACTAATATTCATGTTTTATAACTTAGGACAACATATTTTATCACCAGGAGCACTACATTTGCATATGTGCATTCCCGATGCCCTCCAATTGCCTCCTAATACATATCAGTCCGACAAATGACCACTTTGACTCCTGTTCTCGACCTCAAATTGAAAAACTTAAAGAACAAAAGTTGTAGGTCTATTCATCCTCGTTTCGGATCATCTTGAATTACCTTAATCGTAGTTCGTATGAAAAAGTTATGGCCATTTTACTACAGGAGGTCAAAACTGTCCGACCCAGACTAGTGTTCCAGCACTGGGGCGCGAGAACTAAGTCAGGCCTTGGCGCTGGGGCACAAATTTCAGCGTTGGGGCGCGAAGTTCTGGGCTATTTTTTGGTGCTGAGGCACTAAAATCACAGCTGGGACGCAGATTTTGGCGCTGGGGCGCCAAAACTTATATAATTCAACCACGAAGAACAGAATAACTAAATTCTGGACTAATTACTACTGCTAACATCTAAATTAAGACGTAAAACTTATATAGATTACTCATAAACATTTACTTATCATACATATACCAATTTAAAGCAATTAAACAATAATTTAAATCTTTGAAACCATAGTTTAAAGCCCAACTCCATTGTTGACGTTGTTTTACAAGGTTTAACCCTGTAAACGACAATTATCCAACGAATTGATTCCTTTGAACTACATTCTCATTAAGTTCTTACCTAATTAACATACATAAGGCTCAATTTCACAATTAGCATATACTAATTTTGTAATCCTACATAACATGTTCATGTACATGTAATCACTGTAAAACCAATTTCTTTCTTGCATACGTAGTTTAGCATACAATAACATATTAATGATTAAATAAATAAATTAATCTAATATTATATTTAAATAAATAATATTTATTCTACAATAAGGATAAGCCTCCTTAGCAATCAACGACTTTCCAAATAATATAGATTTCAACATTAATCATAAAAGAACCTTTGAGTAAATAGTTACTGTACAATTCAATCCTTCCACCATACAATGTCCAAATTAAATATAAGACATGAATTTACTGTCAAGTCTTATTTTATTTAATTATATGTATTTCAATTATTAAATTCACAACTCCAAATAATACAAATAAGAAACTTCTTTCTAATTTCATTATGTCTTGGTCAAGGACTACTGGGTTGTCATTTATTGAATCACACATGACATTTCTCTTCTTTTACTGGAAGTGGTAGATTCTTTATTAATCATTCAATATCTCCATATATAACTTATTATACCCAAACATGCCCTTTGATATACCCTAAGGGTCATAAGGAATAAGTCAAAATATAATTCATTATACACAAGATACTACGATGATCTCAAGTCTAAGGATCACCTGTACTACTATCACTTCAGGAGTTCCTATTGACAGACAAGTAAAACTCCATTAAGTATTCCTTAGCGTGCCACGTTCAGTGAACTTATTCTTCAATAAGCACTTACATACTTGCTTTAGTGTCTCCACACAAATGATCATGAGATCAATCATCCTCATCTAATGAGCAAGCAACATATGTATCAATCTATCCGGATTCACTAATCCCTTTTTTAGTAATCCATTTTAGTTTGGGAACATTTTATTTTTTAAGCTACCTAAGAATTTAGATCTCATTAGCATGATCTCATCATGATTCTAAAAGCATTGCTTAAAACTATGGGTTTATCACATATTATTAAAACAGCCTCGTGTAGATAAATTAAAACCTTTAGTAAATGAATACTTTTATTAATAAACGAATAAGATTGTTACAAAGTATATACTTTATCATCAACATGATTGGCTTATGTGAATACTACTTTCACATAGGACTTTCATTTTCGAGACTTGCAAAAAATCAAGCTCCACGAATTGTTTAGAAACTTGAATCAAGACTTCAACATTTAAAACATTTTGCGCGATCATCCCACCAAAGGCGTGACTCACGTGCAGGGGGCAAATGCTTACTGGTAGATGGCATAGACATCCTCCAGATTAGGGGTACTAAATCCCCCCCCAAGTATTGACCAATGTGCATGTAGAGGAGCACCAAAGTGAAATCAACATGGTAAGAGCATCATGGTTCTATTGGCGGGGAAAGTCCCTGCATAGTTGAATGCAACAAAGAATGTCAGCCTTCTCTTTAGTATATCCACATAATCACCTTCCCAAGTATCTCGTCGGTCCAATGTTGCCATCCCTGAATCGGACAAGAAGCAAAGGGGATTAAAAGGGTACTCATGTTCCTCTATGCATATGCGGGGAATGTGATCAGAATGGGGAAAGTCATCCCAACATTCGCAAGCCGCTGCATATAGAAACATGTCTTCCTTCTCTGGCGAAAAAAAATTGGACGGTCATAAGCCTAAACTTGCTCCCAAAAGACGTCGAAAGGACCAAAAGAGGGGAGCCTTTCCCCAATCACTGAGGAACGGGGCCTCATTGGCGGTTTCCGGGTCTGTAGAATGTTTAATGGAGATTGAGGGCTTGCAAGCAAGAAGAATTCAGCATAAGGGCTCTAAAGAGCAAGGAAAGGATGACAAGTAAAGAATTAAAACTTGAGTGCTTATCATAGCAAAGAAGGAAGTCTGAGATTTAAGCTTAAAAAACCTAAAAGAAGAAGCAAAAAAGAGCACGAACATTAGAAGTCATTCAAATAAAAAAGGGTAAAGTAAGGACAAAAAAATGTGATGGAGGAGGCCACTAGGTTTGGTCCCCCTAGGGTTTGGCCCCTAAGGTTTAGCCACCTAGGGAGCTCTTCCCCTCTTACATTTAACTTCTCCTTGCTCGTTGAATCAACCGCTTGGGATGAATGATACTTCGTCGTAAAAAATAAAAGTTGTGGTCTTTCTTTGAGAATATTCAGAGAAAAAATCAAGATCCTGTTAAGGTGAAGTGACTTTTTCTTTAAGAATATCCGAGTCAAGATCCTTGTTAAGGTGAAATTAATGGCCCGGAATATATGCTTCCACGTTGCGGTGTTTCCTTTTCTTAGTGAATATTCGAGCCAAGATTCTTGTTAAGGTGAAATGACCCAAAATGGATGCTTCCTCATTGTGGTGTTACCTTTTCTTTGAGAATATCCAAGTCAATATCCTTTTTAAGGTGAAATGGCCCGGAATAGATGCTTCCTCGTTGCGGTGTTGCCTTTTCTTAGTGAATATCTGATCCATGATCCTTGTTAAGGTGAAATGGCCCGGAATGGATGCTTCTCTGTTGTGGTGTTGCCTTTTCTTTGAGAATTTCTGAGCCAATATCCTTGTTAAGGTGAAATGACCCGGAATAGATGATTCTTCCTTGCGGTGTTTCCTTTTCTTTGAGAATATCCGAGCCAAGATCCTGTTAAGGTGAAATGGCCCAAAAAAGAAACCCTACAATAAGCTGAAAAGAAAAGAAATCTAAGAAGCAATCAGAAAGAATTCAAATATAAAAAAACAAACCATATGTAATGCTAAAATCAGCGTGCTTGCTCCGATTCTGAAACTACGTATAGCTAGAAGGCACCGAAATTGTTATACAAAAAATGAAGTTCGAGCCACCTAAACCCTTATGGAGTTTTGATCCGTGATTACAACATATTGATGTTGCATTCGAGAATTTTGATCCGTGACTACAACCGAGATTAACACTTGATTTGGGGTCACCAATTTATGTTTCATGAATTTTCCATAACCTATTAATATGGTACAAATAAAGGCTATGTGTACATCTTACTATTTTAACATGATATATATATATATATATATATATATATATATATATATATATATATATATATATATATATATATATATATGCATACAATCCCACTTTGACTCGCAGTATATTACAAGTCTTTGTTTCTTTTGACGGTAACACTTAAAAGCCGACCATGAAGATCTTTTTTACTTCAATCGTGTCACTTGCCAACTTTAAATGATCTTTTCCATGGAAACAATAATTTACTTGAAATTGAGGTAGGAGTAAATTAACTACCTTATGCCATCAATTTACGTGATGGACCCACCGTAAGATTTGCCAATGTACGAAATGCAGCGGATATCTTGACTGAACTTTTAGGTTTTAACGATTACATCCCAACTTTTGCTACTGGTAGTGTGATGCCCCAAAAATAGGTTCATACAATTTATTATAAGTCATCAAATATATGGTATAAAATTCAAATACAAATTTAATTTACACAATTATTAATTATCGTGCATAATACGACAAAACATAAGATGAGAGTTTTAGCACAAATATTGTCTCATAGCCAATATCTAAATTCAAATGGAGTACTCATTATAATTATTATCACATTATTTTATAGAATAGTGAGGACTACTATGTAAGACCCCGAATTTTATAAAATGAAAGTATTCAATTTTCTAATAATTGTTATTCTATTTAGTAAATGGTTAAATTGATATAAGGTTAAAGTTAAGGGTGATATTTAAAAATTTTGCAAAGTAAGCAAGTTGATATAAAATATTCGTTGTGTCGGAGAATATTCGATTGGTCGGAGAATATTCGTTTTAACAGGGAATATTCGTACGACGGCACAATCATTGGTGAACCCCACAACGGAAGTATTGTCGTAGTTAGAAAATGACAGAAATATCTTGTTATAAAAATAACGGCGAAAGTTTTACCATTAAACTGTTGAACTACCCGATAGTAAAAGAACAGTAATACGCGTGGTTGCATAGTAGTACATGGTATTGATTATTGATGCTTACGTGAGAAGTCACTCAGTTATATTCAATTATTGCTACAGTAATTGCTGCATAGTATCTCACGTTATTTGATTCAATTATTGTCAATATTTTATATATTATTAAATGAATAATTGAGACGACAAAAGTTATTCATATTATTATTTGCAATATTGACGATTTTTAGAAAGTTCTGTCGAGAAGAGGTTTGGTCACCTAATTGCGCGCTAATAGGGAGAAATCCTGATCGGAAAGCCCCCTCTTTTCTGGGAATGATCTGGTTGTTAAATATTATGAGTTATAATATTAATGATGAATAAGTTCGAGATGATTAAAGATGAAATTAATATTTATATTGTGTTGAAATTATTTGTATTAGTAGAAATCGACATTTATTTCGATAATAATTGATTTCTGGAGGTTATATTGATCAATCGGGTAATTAATAGAATAAATGAGCAATTAATTGCTATTAGTTCACATGCATATAACTATTTGCTCATATGAATGGAACTATTGATTCACATGCATTACTATTAGGGGAGGTGGTGCAAGATTGATAATACTTGCATGACTAAATTAAAAATGGAGGTATAGATGAAGGTACTATACTGTAATTATTTTTTTTACATGTATAGAATTATTGATTCACATGATTATACTATTGATTCACATGATGTACTATTATGGGAGGTGGTGCAAGTTTGATAATACTTGTATAACTAAATTAAAAATGAAAAAAAAAGATGAAGGTATTATACTGTAATATTTCGAGCTCCAAAACGTGCAATTATCGAAAATATGTTTTCCTATAAATAGAAGCTCATTCTTCTTTCATTCTCACTAATTCACTAAGACTCACAAGAGCAATTATAGAGAGAGAATGTATAGAGAGAAAGAATAAGAGAAGTCTGCTACTTCACTATTCCAGTATCCAGTCTTCTTTTGAGGTAAGGGGTATTATTTCTTTCGTATTCATAAGGGATATTATGTTTTTCAGTATTCATAAGAAATAATATTTTCTTCCATACTCTGTAGTATGTGAGTAATATTATTTCGTCTCGTATTCCTGATTATACCCTTATTTTGTTAAAGTATTGCTTTTATACTCCGTGAAATTAGTAGAATATTTTTAAAATTTGCGCTTCATCTAGTATCGTTTCACTAGGATATTTTCTGCACATTCTTGTTAAATTTTAATTTTTTCATGTCGGAGTACTGTCCATAAGTACTATTCACAAAGTACAATTGATAAAGTACTATTCACGAGTTACTATTCACGGGTTACTATTCACTCGAATATTATTCACTTGAGTATTCGGGACACTTTTCATGCCAGAGTACTATTCACGAGTTACTATTTACGGGTTATGCCCCCAAAATTAGGTATACATCACCCATCTTGGGTCGCCAGATACATGGTACCAAATTCAAATACAACTTACTAATACAACTGTCGTGTACAATACGACAAAACATAAACTGTGAGTTTGAATACAAATATTGTCTTCTAAAGAGTATCCATACTCAAAAGGAGTCCTCATTATAATTATTATCACACTATTACATAGAATAATGAGGACTACTAACGCTATCATCTAGGACCATCACTCTGTTTCCCGACTAGTCCCAGCTACGTTCTCATTTCCTGAAGAGAACAGTGAAAGAAAGGGTGAGCTCAACTAACCCAGTAATAAATATTATGACTAAGATAATGCAGAATAAATTATCATTAGTCTTCAACAATGTTAAACTGATAAAATACAATAGACATCAAGTTTAACTGCAGCGGAATCAATAATCCATTAAAAGAGTCAAGTAGAAAATAAAACCTACTATCTTTTATGATTTAAAAGGTTTTTCATGACTTTTATCGCTGGGACTCAGCTTAATAAATAATCCACATCATCGAATCACCCCTGCACTACGACCAAGGATATTCTTTAGTATCACGATCACGAATCATCCATGCACTACGGCGAAAGATAATCATGTTTTCATCAACGGTCCTGATCATGCCATAAAATAATTCATCTATGCACTACGGCCAAAGAGAATCCATAGCCATAATCATACCAAAAACTGTCCATCAATGCACTACGGGCCAATGAGGACTTTTTCCACATCATTTGTAATATTACGGTCATGATTACACCGATTAATCCTTGGTCATAATCATACCAAGTCCATCTATTCACTACAGGCCATAGATGACTTTCAACAAAATATAAACATGAGGATGATGACAATGATATAAGAATTCAATAAAACAAGTTCAAGAATTAATTTATCCATGAATTAACAACGTCCAAATTGTCAATATGAAACTGCTTTGTGGAGTAAAATTCAAGAATTCTTAGAAGAATATTTCCATGAAAAGATACTAGATGAAGCGCAAATATCAAAGATATTCCACTAATTTCATGGAGTATAGAAGTCAAAGTTTTAACCAACTGAGTATAATAAAGAATGGAATAACAAAAGAAATCACCATACATGCGATAGACCGTACAGACAGGTTATTCCAACAGAATAATAAATAATGGAACCAGGTCTGGCGTAAAACGTACAGACAGGACATTCCAACAGAATAATAATAAAGACGGAACCAGGTCCGGTGTAAAACACACAGACAGGATGTTCCAACAGAATAATAATAAAGACAGAACCAGGTCCGGTGTAAAACACAGACAGGATATTCCAACAGAATAATAATAAAGATGGAACCAGGTCCGGTGTAAAACACACAGACAGGATGTTCCAACAGAATAATAGAAGAATGTCACCAAATATAGGGCAGACCGCGTATACAGGTTATTCCAACAGAATAATAAATAATGGAATAACAGAAGTTCTCTTTATGAATACAAAAGAAATAATACCCCTTACCGTTTTAAAGAAGAACTGAAATAAAGAAGTAGTTAAGTAGCAGAATACTTTTCTTCTTTCTCTCTATAGTTTCTCTCTATAGTTTCTCTCTCTAAAGTTCAGTGAATTCGTAAGAAAATAATGAAGGAATGAGCTTCTATTTATAGGAAAATGGAATGCATAGTAACTAATCCATGAACGGTCCAGATTGATTTACTTTAATCTGACGGTCCAAATTTAAAGAAAAATCTTTTAAATAAAATATAATATATTCTATTTATAGAATAACTTTAATAAAGTATTCTGTTTTATATAAAAAGATGTATCTATTTTATTACGTTAATAATACGAAAAAACAAAACTTCATTATCGCTAAATAATTCATATTATTAATTGACAATAATTGAATCAAACTGAGTGGCTTCTCACATAAGCATTAATAATCAATATCGTGTGCTACTATGCAACCACACGTATTACTGTACTTTTACTACCGAGTAGTTCAACAGTATCAACGGTAAAACTTCCGTCGTTATTTTTAATAAAATATTTTTGTCGTTTTCTCAATCCGACAATAATTCCGTTGTGGGGTCCACCAATAATTGTGCCGTCGTACGAATATTTCTCGACAAAAATAATATTCCCCGACCAATCGAATATAATACAACAACTTGCATACTTTGTAAAATTTATAAATACTACCCACAACTATAATATTATCTCAAATTCACACCATAATATTTAAAAAATATTTCGAAAAAATTAAATCTTTATTCATAAAATATGGGGTTTCACAATCTCTCCTCCTTATGAAATTCCGCCCTCGAAACTTTCGTACGTACCTGGTATGCCGAACAGATGAGGACACTTCGTCAGATTCTAACTCTTGAGGTATAACCTTTAAGTGTTGATTACATTCCAGGATTTTAAACAGGTACATCTTCATACGTTAAATTATCCGCTATCTCGTCCGGTTCTAAATCAATAATGTGGTTCGGGTCGTCCACATATTTGCGTAACATCAATACGTTAAAAATGTTATGAACACACGACATACTTGGCTGTAAAACGAGTCTATAAGCCACAGTTCCTACTTGATCAAGGATTTCAAATGGACTAATTAAATCGAGGGTTGAGATTTCAGCAACTCTTGCTATTTAAAATAACGCCCTCTTGAACCTTCTTCTTCATGTTCATCAGCTTCGAGTGTGTAGCTTGAGCGACTTTAACTTTATCGATTAAAGTCGATTCTACTCGTATATTCGTTATCTTCACGTGGGTCCCTAGAGTCTTTAATTCTATCTTCATCACTGGTAAGTTATACGAAATGAGTCTTTGTGTTAACAACATCGCACTCGTAAACACATACGATCTTCTACTCAATGTGTCAGCTACCACGTTCATTTTTCCACGATGATATTGAATGGTACGATCGTAATCTTCAACAGCTCAAGCCAACGTCTTTGGCACATTACACGTTCGTTTTAGGTGAAGAAAATATTTGAGGGTTTTAGAAATGGGTTTTGTATTGGGGTCAATACAAAATTTGATTTCACGCTCTAGGGGTAGGCTAGGAAGTCTTCAAGAATACGTCAGGAAATTTATTCAACAACAGAAATATCATTCAAAACTGTGACTCTCATCCCAGACTTGGATAACATGTCACATTGATACCTATCAACTTACCATCGTCATTTACAACGTCTTCTATGGAAAGTCTGGCTTCGGTGCATTCCACACCAGGAAGTCAACAACGAAAGGAACGGGGATCTTTACTTATGGCTTGATATGACAATGATTGACTTTTGTGGTTTGGTTGCTTGAATTCGCATAACAGGTTGGTTAGGAATATAAAAGTTAACAACCTTACGAAAAGCATGGTGAGCAGTTAACCAATCATTTCTAAAAATCACATCAATGCAAGTATTTTCAAAGAGATAAGATCGACAGGTAACGTGAAAGTGTTGATTTGAACAAGATTTATAAATAGTGGAGGTAACGAAGGTTTCTCCCAACTGAGTTTAAACAGATATATCAAAGTCTAACTTCTCCGGAGTTAAGTTCAAACATTGAAAACAACTAGGTGAAATAAAAGAGTGAGTAGAATCGGTATCTAACACGGTATATACTTCGCAAGAGTTTATGACTAACATACATGTGATAATTTTATTCAGGTTCCTCGTCATGAAAAAAAATGCTCTCTCTTAAACTACCGGCTTTGGCTTGTCTGGGACATCCTTTGGCATCACTATCCCAGCTGGACTTGACTTCACCATACGATAAAATTGAGCTAGGTGACCTTCTCTTCCGCAATTAAAACACGCTTTGGATTGCTGCATACAGTTTGGATGAATGTGTCCCTCCTGTCCGCATTTGAAACATACGACCGGTGGTCGTTCTTCTTCCTTTGAAACGGGTGCTGGTACCGACGTCTTCACGTCATTGTTGAACCTTCTCTTCTTGAAATGTCCATTCTTATTGTTTTGGCCATGATTACCACAGAAGTGGTTACCATTTCGGGCATGTTGATTCCCTCAATGCTTATTGTCACCGCTTTGATGACTGTTATCACCAGTATTATCATTTTGTCGATTGCTCTCTTTTGGTTGCGTTGACTCGTTATCACGCTCCAATAACTGAGCCCTATTAACAACATTTGAATACAAACCTCTTTGAAATATTCGCGTCATTCTCTCCTCATTATCAACCAAATAGGACGCAAATTGGGACAACTCGGCAAACTTGGCTTCGTACTGCGACACGGTCATGTTATTTTGCTCTAACTTGATAAATTCCACCTCTTTCATGTGACAAATGCTTTCGGGAAAGTACTTGTCATTGAACAGCTCTTGGAACTTCTCCCAAGACATCTTGAGTGCGTCAGGCTGGGTACGTTTTATAGATTCCCACCAGTGATCTGTCTCTTCACACAACATAAAGGTGGCAAAGGGAACCTTTTGTTCCTCTAAGCATCCTAAGACATCAGATATCTTGGTGATCTGCTTCAACCACGTCTCCGCCTTAAGTGGTTCTGACTTTCCCAAAAACTCTGGTGGTCCCAGCTCCTTGAATTGCTTAACGGTGACCAACCGTGGGTTGCCATTATTTCCTCCTGCATTATGAACAGGTGCCGCTTTCGCCTGATGTTGCATGAATTCTAAAAAGCTCTTAAACGTACCGTCGTTCGTCAATTGATCAGTGTTGTTCTTTACAGGAGGATTATCGCCATCATGTTGCACATTGTCCTGATTATTGATCTGTGGAGACTCAACGGTCTCCTGTGCTCTATTGCTTATCTCAACATTTTCAGATGTCATTTTCAAATACTGCCATAAAATAAGGGTTAATTAACATATCACATATTATCTCTATACTCTGACCGATCAATTAAATAACAAGTAAACTAGGGTAGGTCATACTAGCGAAGGAATTCCTCGTCTCTCCCCTCCTAGTTCTAGTCTCACATCTTAGCCAGGGATCATATCCCTAAGCTCTGATACCAACTGTGACGCCCCCAAAATTAGGTATACATCACCCATCTTGGGTCGCCAGATACATGGTACAGAATTCAAATACAACTTACTAATACAACTGTCGTGTACAATATGAAAAAAACATAAACTGTGAGTTTGAATACAAATATTGTCTTCTAGAGAGTATCCATACTCAAAAGGAGTCCTCATTACAATTATTAACACACAATTACATAGAATAGTAAGGACTACTAATGCTATCATCTAGGACCATCACTCTGTTCCCCGACTAGTCCCAGCCAGCTACGTTCTCATTTCCTGAAGAGAACAGTGAAAGAAAGGGTGAGCTCAACTAGCCCAGTAAGAAATATTATGACTAAGATACTGCAGAATAAATTATCATTAGTCTTCAACAATGTTAAACTAATAAAATACAATAGACATCAAGTTTAACTGCAGCGGAATCAACAATCCATTAAAAGAGTCAAGTAGAGAATGAAACCTACGGCTAAGCATTTGACGTGAATCTAGGGATTGATTGGTTAACTACTCATCATGCAAAAATTGATTGTTTTCGTAAGGTTGTTAGCTTTCATATTCCTAATCGACCTATTATGCGAATTCAAGCAACCAAACCATTAAAATCAATCGCTGTCATCTCAAGCCATAAAGCTATTCGTTTATTGAAAAACGGATGTCAAGCTTTCTTAGCTCATGTCACGGATCTAAACAAAAATACGTCAGTTTTGAATGATATTTCTATTGTTAATAAATTCCCTAACGTATTCCCTAAAGAACTTTCTGGCCTACCCCCAGACCGTGAAATTGAATTTTGTATCGACCTTGAACCCGGTACAAAACCCATTTCCGAAGCCCCATATCGAATGGCTCCTATTGAGCTTCAGGAGTTAAAGTTCCAACTGTAGGAATTGTTAGACATTGGCTTTATTCGTCCTAGTACTTCTCCTTGGGGTGCTCCTGTGCTATTCGTGAAGAAGAAAGATTGAAGTATGCGACTTTGTATTGATTATCGGGAGTTGAATCATGCCACCATCAAAAATAGGTACCCATTGCCACGTATTGATGACCTGTTTGACCAGTTGCAAGGAGCACAATTCTTTTCAAAGATCGATCTTCGTTCTGGATATCATCAGCTGAAGGTTAGAACTGAGGATATTCCAAAGACGGCTTTCAGAACTCGGTACGGGCATTATGAATTCCTAGTTATGTCCTTTGGATTGACTAATGCTCTTGCTGCCTTCATGGATATGATGAACTGGGTATTCAAGGAATATTTGGATCACTTTGTGGTCGTCTTTATTGATGTCATCCTTATTTATTCCAAAAGCCGTGAAGATCATGAGCAACACTTGAGGCTGGTACTCCAAAAGCTTCGTGAATACAAGATTTATGCCAAGTTGAAGAAATGCGAGTTCTGGCTGGAGGAGGTAGCATTCCTTGGGCACGTAGTATCAAGTCGTGGAATATCGGTTGACCTGGCAAAGATTGAAGCTATTCAAAGCTGGGAGCAACCTAAATCAGTGACCGAAGTACGTAGCTTTCTTGGTTTAGCTGGTTATTATCGGAGATTCATGGAAGGATTTTCTCGAATCGCTACTCCATTAACTCAGCTGACTCGGAAAGATACAAAGTTCGGTTGGAGCGAAGAATGTGAGAAGAGTTTTCAAGAACTCAAGAGGAGACTCATTTCAGCACCTGTTCTAACAATACCACCTGGCTCGGAGGGATTTGTCATCTACAGTGATGCTTCGAGCAAAGGGTTGGGATGCGTTCTCATGCAACATGGAAAAGTCATAGCCTATGCATCAAGATAACTCAAGGAATATGAGAGGAATTATCCTACTCATGATCTAGAGTTGGCAGCTGTTGTCTTTGCACTTAAAATTTGGAGGCATTACTTGTATGGGGAGAAGGTGGAGATCTTTACGGATCATAAAAGCCTCAAATATTTCTTCACTCAAAAGGAACTCAACATGCGACAACGACGTTGGCTTGAACTGCTGAAAGATTATGATCATACCATTCAATACCATCCTGGAAAAGCGAACATGATAGCTAACGCATTGAGTAGAAGATCATATGCAAGTACGAGTGAAATATTGTCAACACAAAGGCCCATTTTGTGTGACTTGCAAAGGATGGAGATAGAGTTAAAGACTCCAGGGACCCATGTGATGATGGCGAATATACGAGTAGAACCAACTTTAATAGATAAAGTTAAAGATGCTCAAGCTACAGACCTGGAGCTGATGCGTATGAGGAAGAAAGTGCAAGAAGGTGCTATGCCAGAAGCAAGAATCGATGAAGAAGGAATACTTCGAGTCAACTCCAGACTTTGTGTTCCTAACAACCCTGATTTAAAGTATGAAATCATGATGGAGGCGCACAACATACCATTTGCAATCCATCCTGGAAGTACCAAAATATATCATGATCTTCGTCATACATTTTGGTGGAGCAATATGAAGAGAGAGATAGCGATGTTTATCTCAAGGTGTCTAACTTGTCAACGAGTCAAAGCGGAGCATCAAGTACCAAAAGGTCCATTGCAACCACTTGAAATTCCAGAATGGAAGTGGGAGCACATTACCATGGATTTCGTTACCGGTCTTCCTAAGGTTTCTCAAGGTATAGATGCGATTTGGGTCATTGTTGATAGATTGACCAAGTCTGCTCATTTCTTACCGATACGAGAAACTTATACACTTGAACGTCTTGCTTGTATGTACATAAACGAGATTATAAGACTGCATGGTATGCCAGTATCCATAGTTTCTGATCGAGACCCAAGATTCACTTCACGATTTTGGGTTAGTTTACAAAAAACTATGGGCACGGATTTACGATATAGTTCGGCATATCATCCTCAGACGGACAGACAATCAGAGAGGACTATTCAAACTCTAAAAGATTTATTAAGACTCTGTGTCCTTGACTTCAAGGGAAGTTGGGACAAGTTCTTACCATTGGTGGAGTTTTCATACAACAACAGTTATCAAGCAAGTATTGGCATGGCTCCATTCGAAGCATTGTATGGAAGAAAATATCGTTCTCCAGTATGCTGGGATGAGGTGGGTGAAGCAACGTTGTTGGGACCGGAGTTGGTACGTATGACTATAGAAAAGATTCAAACGATCCGACAACGTATAAAAACCTAACAAGATCGACAAAAGAGTTATGCTGATCTTCATCGAAAGGACGTGGAATTTGATATAGGAGATCATGTGTTCTTACGTGTTGCTCCATGGAAAGGAGTTAAGAGATTTGGAAAGAGAGGAAAGCTCAATCCTCGATTCATCGGTCCATTTTTAATCCTCGATCGAGTAGGAACTGTGGCTTATAGACTCGCTTTACCGCCAAGTATGTCTCGTGTTCATAACGTTTTTCACATATCCATGTTACGTAAATATGTGGAAGACCCGAACCACATTATTGAGTTAGAACCGGACGAAATAGCAGAAAATTTGACGTATGAAGAAGTTCCTGTTCAAATCTTGGATAAGAAGGAACATATTCTATGCTCCAAGGTTATACCTCAAGTCAAAGTTTTGTGGAGAAACCACGATGTTGAGGAAATGACTTGCGAGTTAGAATCTAAAATGAAATCAAGGTATCCTTACCTCTTCGACATACCAGGTACGTACCCTAATTTCGAGGGCGAAATTTCATAAGAAGGGGAGGTTGTAAGACCCCGACTTTTATAAATAAAGACGAAATTTCTATAAATATCATTTTTGAATATTATGGAGGTAATTTGATATAATGTTATAGTTGTGGGTAATATTTATAAATTTTGCAAAGTACGCAAGTTGTTATATAATATTCGATTGGTCGGGAAATATTCGTTTTAACAGGAAATATTCGTACAACGGCACAATCATTGGTGGACCCCACAACGGAATTATTGTCGGATTGAGAAAACGACAAAAATATTTTATTAAAAATAACGGCGGAAGTTTTACCATTGATACTGTTGAACTACTCGGTAGTAAAAGTACAATAATACGTATGGTTGCATAGTAGCACACGGTATTGATTATTAATGCTTATGTGAGAAGTCACTCAGTTTGATTCAATTATTGTCAGTTAATAATATGAATTATTTAGCGATAATGACGTTTTGTTTTATTCGTATTATTAACGTAATAAAACAGAAACATCTTTTTATATAAAACAGATTACTTTATTAAAGTTATTCTATAAATAGAATATATTATATTTTATTTAAAAGATTTTTCTTTAAATATGGACCGTCAAATTAAAGTAATCAATCTGGACCGTTCATGAATTAGTTACTATACATTCTATTTTTCTATAAATAGCAGCTCATTCCTTCATTATTTCTTACGAATTCACTGAACTCTAGAGAGAGAAACTATAGAGAGAGAGAAGAAAAATATTCTGCTACTTAACTACTTCCTTATTTTAGCTTTTCTTTAAAACGGTAAGGGGTGTTATTCTTTCTTATTCATGAAGAGAATTGTTGTTATTTCATTTTTTATTATTCTGTTGGAATAACCTGTATACGCGGTTTACCCTATACTTGGTGACATTCTTCTGTTATTCTGTTGGAACATCATGTCTATGTGTTTTACACCGGACCTGGTTCCGTTTTTATTATTATTCTGTTGGAACATCCTGTCTGTGTGTTTTACACCGGACCTGGTTCTGTCTTATTATTATTCTGTTGGAACATCTAGTCTGTGTGTGTTATACCGGACCTGGTTCCGTCTTTATTATTATTCTGTTGGAATATCCTGTCTGTGCGTTTTACGCCGAACCTGATTCTATTATTTATTATTCTGTTGGAATAACCTGTCTGTGTGGTCTATCGCATGCATGGTGATTTGTTTTGTTATTCCATTCTTTATTATACTCAGTTGGTTAAGTTTTAACTTCTATACTCCATGAAATTAGTGGAATATCCTTGATAATTGCGGTTCATCCAGTATCTTTTCATGAAAATATTCTTCTAAGCATTCTTGAATTTTACTCCACAAAGTAGTATCATGTTGACAATTTGGACGTTGTTAATTCTTGGATAAATTAATTCTTGAACTTGTTTTATTGAATTCTTATATCATTGTCATCATCCTCATGTTTATAAAATGTTGAAAGTCATCTGTGGCCTGTAGTGCATAGATGGACTTGGTATGATTATGACCAGGGATTATTCGGTATAATCATGACCGTAATGTTACAAATGATGTGATAAAAGTTCTCATTGGCCCGTAGTGCATTGATGGACAGTTGTTGGCATGATCATGACCATTAATGAATACACGAATATCCTTGGCCGTAGTGCAGGGGTGATTCGATGTTGTGGATTATTTTATTAAGCTGAGTCTCAACGATAACAGTGTTGAAAAACCTTTTAAATCATAGAAGATAGTAGATTTTATTTTCTACTTGACTCTTTTAATGGATTGCTTGTTCCGCTGCAGTTAAACTTGATGTTCGTTATATTTTATCAGTTTAACACTGTTGAAGGTTAATGATAATTTATTCTGCATTATCTTAGTCATAATATTTCTTACTGGGCTAGTTGAGCTCACCCTTTCTTTCACTGTTCTCCTCAGGACATGAGAATATAGCTGGGACGAGTCGGGGAACGAAGTGATGGACCAGATGATAGTATTAGTAGTCCTCACTATTCTATGTAATAGTGTGATAATAATTGTAATAAGGACTCCTTTTGAGTATGGATACTCTCTAGAAGATAATATTTGTATTCAAACTCACAGTTTATATTTTGTCGTATTGTGCACGACAGTTGTATTAGTAAGTTGTATTTGAATTCTGTACCATGTATCTGGCGACCCAAGATGGGTGATGTATACCTATTTTTGGGGGCGTCACAATCACTCCATTCTCCGACTAGTCCCAACTATATTCTCATTTCTTGAAGAGAACAATGAAAGAAAAGGGTGAACTCAACTAGCCCAATAAAGAATATTATGACTAAAATAATGTAGAATAAATTATCCTTAGTCTTCAACAGTATAAAAATTGATAGAATACGATAGACAAAAATTTTAACTGTAGTTGAACAATTAATCCGTTAGAAGAGTCAAGTAGAGCATGATGTCTACTATCTTCTAAGATTTAAAAGTTCATCATTAATATTTTATCTCTGCAACATAATTCAATAAATAATCCACATCACCAAATTATCTATGCACTACGGGCCACGGATATTCGTTATTATCACCAGTGGTCATGATCATGCTAAACAATTGTCCATCAATGCACTACGGACCAATGAGGACTTTCACAACATCATTTGTCTATAAGGATATTGGGGAGGATATGTTGGGGGCAGACTGTTAGGGCAAAAGAGGGTCAGAAATGGCTGGGGGCGAAATACTCCGTGTTTTTTTAATATATAACGTGGTTATAATTTCAAATTTTCACTTCCCCTTATTTTTTGTTCTGTGTTTTTTACATAGATAATATTTTTTTTAAAAAATATTATCTATTTAAAACAAAAAATTACCCTTATAAATACATAACGTTTTTTTATATGTATCTACAACGTTTTGATAAAAAAATATTATAAAAAATAACACTACAACATTTTTTATAAAAATGTCATCTATTAAGTGTTATCTTTTTATGATTTTGTACTAGTGACACTAATCCTTCACATCCGCCGCCGCGAACTCCAGCGGTGGGTCGTGGTGGCTGGACGCCTCTTCAATTTTAGGTTTCTAAAGTCAGATTCCCAAATTTTTTGTCGACTGGACTTGGAAAAGTATATTAGGAGAAAGCAGAATTGTCTAAATTATATTTAACTTTCTTAATTATATCTTTTTTATTCAAATTTTATTAGAATATACTATTCTTTTAACCAAATTATGTAATTGAAGAACAATTTTTATAAATAAATAAAAAGTTTATTTTTTTAAAAAAAAGACTTTAATTTTTTTTAAAGATTTTATTTTTAAACCAATATTTTTTAAAAAATAAAAAACTTCAACGACTACGGTTGGGAGTAAAGGCTCTCACATCTAATTTGAGAAAAACTACTGAATGCTTGAATTTTTGGATTTTTTTTGGCTAAAAATAAGAAAGGCAACCAACGCCACTTTAAAAAAAAAAAATTAAAAATGAATTTTAAAAAAATTATCTTACTTTTTTTTAAAACGATTTTATTTTTTAAAAGAAATTTGAAAAAAATAAAAATGTGATCCAATGCCAAACTAACCAGCATTGTAACTTTTTTTAAATTTTTTTATAAAGCAAATTTGTAAAAAAATAAAAAGAGTAAGATGTAACATCACTTTAACTGACATTGGAATCTTTTTTTTTAAATTTCTTTGATCTCTTGTTCAGGATGCAAATGAAGGAGTATATAAGACTTCAGCTATAAAAAAATAAAAATAAAAATTCTAACGCCAATTAAAGTGATTTTAGTTATTACCTCCGTTTAAGAATAAAAGTTCTTATTATTTTATGTAATCTCAAGTTATATATATATATATATCATAGTTACTTTATATATATTTAGTTTAATGTTGAGATTTGTTTAGTATTTTATTTAATTTGATAAGAAATTTTGAAAAGAATATATATATATATATATATATATATATATATATACACACACACACACACACACACATACACATATCATATGTGGACGGGCTGACGTGGCGAATATTGAATTTTATCCCAAAAAATATGTTGATGCACATATTCAAGCTCAAGACCTCTAGTTTGGAATATTGATCGAATGACCACCCGAGCACCTAAGCCTAGTTGCTATTTTTTTGCAAGGATTATTATTATTAGTACTATTATTATTATTATTATTATTATTATTATTATTATTATTATTATTATTATTATTATTATTATTATTATTATTATTATTATCTTAATTTAAGGTAACATTTTAATAGTCGTTGCGAAAAGTAATATAAAATATGAAACGAAAATAAAAATTATTGCCAATGAATGTGGTCCATATTAGGCAACGAAATATAGCAACAAAAAAACTTTCGTTGCCCACGATGAGGAGAAATCAAGTGGTTAGAAATTTTGCAAAGAATTTTGTTTCCAAATTTTGCAGCTACTTATGAATTTCGTTGCAAAAAGTGAAAGTCTGGCACAATCTGCAACAAAGGACAAGTTTCATTGCTAAACATACACTTTTAGCAACGACTTATAAAATCGTTGTCTGAAAAATCGTTGCTAAATCCCCATTTTTAGCAACAAAAAAACTTTCGTTGCCCACGATGTTGGGGAAGCAAGTTGGCGAAAATTTTGCAATGAATTTCTAACAAAAAATTTTCCCGCCAATGAATTAGCAACGAAATTTTGCAACGACTTATGAATTTATTGCAAAAAGTGAAAGCCTGACACAATCTGCAACGAAGGACAAATTTTGTTGCTAAACATATACTTTAGCAACGACTTATAAAGTCATTGCCCGAAAAATCGTTGCTAAAGGCCCAATTTTTTGTAGTGAATTCAGTTTCTTACTCCCCTGCTGTGAACCAACACCCCAAATTCACATACAAACAAAATATTCAAACATCCCTAGCATGATTCTAACAATTCAAATCGCCTAAACAACTAAATTCAAGAATCAAATTCAAAGTTTATGTCATTTTTCCAAAGTTTAACATATTTAGCGATTCTCTTCATCATAGATTTGTTTCTTGACCAAATTAATCCGTTTAACCTTTGTTGTTTTCGTATTCAACCATATTAACAATGTCTATCATCAATTTACAGATTACATCATGCTTCAACCATCAATTTTTTTTACTCAAATAACAAGTATTTATGATATCTCTAAGATTTCACCAAACTTAGAATTCTAAGAACATGGTTTTAGAATTATATCTCTTGAAGCTAAATTGGCACTCCTTGATTCTTAACTTCTGTGACAACCCGGATTTTCATGAATTATTAAAATAATAATTTAATAATTAAAATTCTTATTATGAGGTGTATATATTTTGAATTATGTGTTTTGGTGTGAAGAAATTAAATTTTTATGAGATTTAATAATTGATTAAACAATTAAAGGAAATAAAAGAAATTAGTCACGATAAGGAATTTGGTGGCAAGAAAAATTAACCCTATAAATATTGGGTAATTTAAATTAAGTTGAAGCTGTATTATGATTAAATGAATTATTATAATGTTATTTTAATTTAATTTTGTAATTAAAGTGATGTGTTAATTTATTAAATAAAATTATAATTTTATTGTATTGGTTTATGTGGCAAATTGTGTAACGACCCCAAAATTCATACAATAATATTCTCCTTCTCGATCGTTAACAATACAACTTTAATCTATCTTTACATCATTATTCAATATTAAAGTCACTAAAAATGCAGAATATTTAAAATTTTTATACATTTCCTTCTATATTGCCCTAAATCGCAACATTTACATTACATCTCTTCTATTCAAATTTATATCATGAATTGTTACAACAAAATGACTATACAAAGTCTTACATCATAAATAGATATCCAAATACACCGGATAGCTCAACTTACAATTCAACAACATGTTACATTCAAAATATTAAATACATTTCTCATAAAATATAAGTAATATTCGCGAATATAGATCTCTATAATTCACTTAGCACATATCCTTACCTGGAAATCTTGACCTGCAAAAATAGTTATTTACAAGGTTGAGCTCTACAGCCCAGCAAAATCTAACAGTTTTCATGCATCACGTAGCATATAATAACATGCTCAACATATATCTCATAAACATTAGACTAACATAATATACATGCTACTGTTCATATAACAAGTATAAAGATTGAGTTCCTTACTCAATCAGCATGCTTTACTCAATCAACGTAGTAATAAGTTGACTTTAACATTTCATACTTTCAACATATATATAACACATCGTGCTCTTTGCAATAAAGATTTAAAACAGTTAATCATCAAGTTCACATAGCAAATAGGAACTGAAAGACTTTCCTTGGTCGTTGTTTACTAATAACAGTTTAACAACTTACAGTTATCTGCACTTCACGTGCCCTACAAAATTATATAATCATACATATCAACTATTAGTCACATAGCAACACATAATAATTGTAATGTAAACTTTACTCTACCTCCCATAACACTTCTTATTAATCAATATACAATGTTCAATTTAATTGTGTTAACTTTTGATTATATCTCACAATATTTCATATTGGAAGTTCATTCAAGTGTTTAAGTATTGTTAGGAATCATTATTGGTTTTATATTAAACCCATTTCATATCTTATAATATTCATTTATTTTGATTTAAAACACTTTTTACGTTTATTAACACTTATCACGACGTTTCGACATTTATTCGTCGCACGCCCAATTTGTCTCTCTTGTGTGTGCTTAGTATGCATATATAACTTATTTAATATGTCATTTATTAATGTTAAGCATCATTATACTTCATAATATTCATGTTCTACAACTTAGAACAACATCTTTTATCGTCATAAGCACTACACTTACATACGTGCATGCCCGACGCCCTCCGATTGTCCCTGAAAACACAACAGTCATAAACATGACCATTTTGACCCCTGTTCCAGACCTCAAATTGAAACACTTAAAAAATAAAAGTTGTAGGTATATTCGTCTTCGTTCCGGATAATCTTAAATCGCCTCAATCGGAGATCGTATGAAAATGTTATGCCTATTTTACTAAAACAGGTTAAAACAGTCACACCTGACACACTATAGGCGCGGCCGCACCCATTTTCTCCCCCATGCCAGCGCGCCCGCGCCATTAGGCAGCGCCCAGCCGTGCGCCGGTGCTCCTGGGTGGAGGGTCCGTGCTCGGCCTCGCCCAATTTACAGGTTTTGCCATAACTTTCTCGTTTTAAGTCCAAATTAGTTGGTTTTCGATCTTATGAACTCGCAATTCATAGAACTACAACATACTAAAATTATAACGATTTATAAAAACATTAACCAACCTAAAATTTGACCCAAAACACATGTTCATACTCTATTTTCATATTTTGACATGTTTAGTGAATTCGATTGCCAAATCTTTGTTTCTTAACCAATTGATACCATTCCAACTACGTTGTGTTCGTTTCTTCACATACTAACATAATCCAACATCAATTTATAGATTATAACAAATATTAAACATGAAATTTTGTACTTTCTTAAGCAATTTTTTTCATACATAACCACTGTTATTTTAACTTCTTCCTACAATCCCAATTTCACGTGTTTGATACTCAAACAACACTCATATATGATGATCAACAGATTATAAACCATGCATACATGTGTATATATATATATATATATATATATATATATATATATATATATATATATATATCAATCCAACGCCACTACCAATAGAAATTTCAAAGATAGAAGTTAAGATTAGAGTAGATTATACCTTAAATCTTTGTTTGTTGGGAAGAGAGTTGGTTTCCCTTGATACTCCAACTCCCTAGCAAAATCTATAGAGGATTTCTCTCTTCCTACCAAGCTCTCTCTCCATACTCTATTATCTAACCTTAGAAAAATAAGACGTAAAGAATAAACTGATATGGCTTTCACCCACGTACTCTTCCGTTATCAAATAATACGTCTGTGTCAGTTACAATACGCCAAAGACCACAAGGCCTTGTTTGGCTACACACAATTCTCCGCATTCCAATTTATTTTGATAATATTATATTATATAATTTTTATTTGTCGCACATGCAACCAATTTACATAACTTAAAATAATAATTATAATAATTATAATTTTTATTATAATTATTCTAATGATTAATAAATAATTATATATCTAATTTAATTAATAAATTAGACTTAAACATCACTTTATTTAATTACTTATTTTCTTTAATATTAAACAACTCATTTAATTTAATTAATTCATTAAATTAAATCTTCAAAGAATAAAATTTACCTTTGCTTTAATTTAATTATCATACACATGTAACTAAATTATTATACCATAATTTCATAAATTATTTATTTTTCTCAATAAATAAATTATTTAAAATATTTATTTAATTCAATAAATATTTAAAATTAATTATAAAATTCATTTAATTTCTTCAATAGTTAACTTAACTATTAAACATCACTTTCCCAATATATGAATATATATTTCTCTTCACACCAGATCACATATTTCAAAATATATAGCACGTATATATACATACTCAAACTCAAAACATCTCATAATAAGAATTTTAATTATTAAATTCCTATTTTAATAACTTATAAAAATTCGGGATGTCACATCCTTCCCCCCTTATAAGGATTCCGTTCTCGGAATCAACGAAACCTCCCTTACTCGGTTTTCACCAAATCTCTTTTCAAAATTTATCATCGAATATCTTCAATACATTACTTTAATATAAGTTTTATATTTCCTACTACATTCATTATTTTAACAAATTCTAGGTTTTATTTCATAACTTTCACTCGAACTCAATTATATTTTGAGTATTATATATTCTTTAACCCATTCATTTCCTTTTCCAAGGATCGTTATCATAAACACTCGGGATATTACATTCACCCATTCTTCTAAGGATTTCATCCTCGAAATTTTATTTATTAATCTTCATTCATTCAATCTATCAAAATATATTTTACGTTAATACTTTATTCAATTATTAGGTTCTATAACCACTTTTTCCACAAAAATCATTCTACAATTATTAAATTTTCTATTAAAAGTTTTACATTATTTTTTGATAACTCATCTCCTTCTCATTTCAAATTTTCTTTTCTCACTTATTCAATATATTCATCATTCAGTGTTGCATTCTACGACTTACTTCCTTTTAAGGAATATCATCCTTACCACATTCACCTTTTAGAATAGCAAGAATCTTCCACAATTGCTCAATAATTGGGAAGCAGTATGAATAACTCAGGAATTTAAAAGATTCCAAATCATGCTGAGATGTCATAAGACCTTGAACTACGTCCACGGTTATAAGTACTCTTTTAACTTAAACCTTAACAGTCATTAGACTATAGAGACTCCCGTACTTAGGGTGTTAAGCCCTTCATACGATGTATTGTGCATAAACATCTAAACGCTATGCGTAAAATAACTCCCCTATAATAGGGTTGTTCATCTCAGCTTTTCAGCATCTGAATCCGCACCAAAATAATTTGGTTTGGTATAACTTCTCAAGAAACGCTTGAATTTCATGAACATTTTTCAATATTCGTCTAGCTGAATCTAATAGCATAGACTTCTACAACAATTCGGACATCAAATAAAATATACATACATATATATATATATATATATATATATATATATATATATATATATATATATATATATATATTCTCATATCTTAAAGAAATCTCAAAAATCTTTTTATGACATCATGATACCGCACTGTATTTACAATCCGTTTAAGGATTTTGTCATTTGGTGATTTTATCATACTACATTATACTATTATGGGCTGACGATCCTTAAATCAGATCCAACACTAAGTAATGCTGCATTGATGACTCCATCGTTTTTATCATCTCTGCACCAAGTTCCATGATGCATTGATGATATAAAAATACATTTTGATATATTTTAAATCATTTCTGTCTAGCCGAAGCAATTAGCATAGAAATACGAATAACGGTATTATTTTTAAAACTCATTAGTTTCATCATTTGATCCAATATTTTTCAAGAAAATAGAAGTGCAACATCAGCACAAAGTCAATAAATTTTGAAAGTCTAGCATAGCTATTAGATTTAGAATATCCAGGTATCCATTAACTTCAATCTTTACTCCATTACTTCATTACTTAACCATTCTAACAATCTTCAACTTCATCAATGATCTCTATACTATAACCGTTTTCTACCCAATATAGTTCATCAAACTTACCACACTTTGGAAATCCAAGAACTTGCCACAACAATATGAGTTTAAGAACTTATCCTAGTCAGACCATAGGCGTCCATTCGCTGAGGGGTTCAAAACATACAATATTATTATGAGTCACAAACTTACCATATGTTTTAGTTTTAAGAACCGCACCTAATCCTAGTAATATCTGACTAATCTTAATAGTTTCTAACTATCAAATATACACATTAAAAAAGAATCACTTTTTCGCCACATATACATTGATAGCGTGACATCAACATTCCAATGATTATCAATGTGATAAACTGAGTGCAAGCACAAAACCCTCGCCCATACAAAAGTTTGTACAACTCAGCCATTGCATGAGTCCTTAATTGCAATACCACCTAACTCTATCTTGCGTATAACTTGCTCTTTACTCGATACAAATTTTTTGTACCTCATCATTTATAACTCCTCGTGAGTTTACCTCGTACTATTTCATAGTACATTATCTTCATAGCATCAAGCTATAATTATTCAAACATTACAAACCATCTTTCTTTATAACTTAAACAGATCACGTCGTGATCTTATTTTATAATCATCTCCCTTAAAATTCTTTTTTTAACTCGTGATCATTTTGTTTTACGATCCCCTTTCTTTTCTTTTTCATCATTTACGACATTATTCGTTATCTTGGCTATTGGAGTTAGGTAACTCCCATTTCTTATATTTATATCTCTTTAAGATTCTTCTTTGAATTTTCTTGTTTATATAACAATTCTTCCTTTAAGAATTTCAAACTTCATTTATATTGTTCAACATTTTATTAGAGTTCCACATTTTCATCATACGTATCCATTTTCTATACTTAATACACATCGAGTCCCTAATAGTTTCAATATGGTATGATGAGTAGTTTCCCACAAATAACCAACAAATTAGGTTCTAAGTTGCTAGTTCGTATATACCTCCGCTCTACGAAGGAATCGTTTAGCCCAGATACCATACATCAACTATTAAGGAGTACAAATGTACCATACTTAACTATAACTTTTTATTCTTAACTTCTTTACCATTCTCTTCTTATAGGCATTGTCTATTTATTATCACCTTACATTCTTATTATTGGAGTTGGGTAACCCCACATTCATATTTCTTATAACTCTGCGAGATTCTTCTTTGAATCCTCTCACGCATGTTTTAATCCCTTCTTTGTAAATTTCTTAAATTACTTCTTATTATTTAAACTCTATTTGAGTTTATTCTTTCATTATCTTCATCTTCTTTCTCTAAGGTTATAGCCTACGGTACTCCTACCTAAGGTTTATAACCTACGGCTTTGATACCAACTGTAACGACCCCAAAATTCATACAATAATATTCTCCTTCTCGATCGTTAACAATACAACTTTAATCTATCTTTACATCATTATTCAATATTAAAATCACTAAAAATGTAGAATATTTAAAACTTTTATACATTTCCTTATATATTGCCCTAAATCGCAACCTTTACATTACATCTCTTCAATTCAAATTTATATCATGAATCGTCACAACAAAATGACTATACAAAGTCTTACATCATAAATAGATATCCAAATACACCGGATAGCTTAACATACAATTTAACAACATGTTACATTCAAAATATTAAATACATTTCTCATAAAACATAAGTAATCTTCACGAATATGGATCTCTATAATTCATTTAGCGCATATCCTTACCTTGAAATCTTGACATGCAAAAATGGTTATTTGCAAGGTTGAGCTCTACAGCCCAGCAAAATCTAACAGTTTTCGTGCATAACGTAGCATATAATAACATGCTCAACATATATCTCATAAATATTAGACTAACATAATATACATGCTACAGTTCATATAACAAGTATAATGATTGAGTTCCTTACTCAATCAGCATGCTTTACTCAATCAACGTAGTCATAAGTTGACTTTAACATTTCATACTTTCAACATATATATAACACATCATGCTCTTTGCAATAAAGATTTAAAACAGTTAATCATCAAGTTCACATAGCAAATAGGAACTGAAAGACTTGCCTTGATCGTTGTTTACCAATAACAGTTTAACAACTTATAGTTATCTGCACTTCACGTGCCCTACACAATTATATAATCATATATATCAACTATTAGTCACATAGCAACGCATAATAATTGTAATGTAAACTTTACTCTACCTCCCATAACCCTTTTTATTAATCAATACACAATGTTCAATTTGATTGTGTTAACTTTTGACTTATATCTCACTATATTTCATACTCGAAGTTCATTCAAGTGTTTAAGTATTGTTAGGAATTATTATTGGTTTTATATTAAACCCATTTCATATCTTATAATATTTATTTCTTTTGATTTAAAACACTTTCTACGTTCATTAACACTTATCACGACGTTTCGACGTTTATTCGTCACACACCCAATTTATCTCTCTTGTGTGTGCTTAGTATGCGTATACAACTTATTTAATATGTCATTTATTAATGTTAAGTATCATTATACTTCATAATATTCATGTTCTACAACTTAGAACAATATCTTTTATCGTCATAAGCACTACACTTGCATACGTGCATGCCCGACGCCCACCGATTGTTCCCGAAAACATAACAGTCCTAAAAATTACCATTTTGACCCCTATTTCCGACCTCAAATTGAATCACTTGAAGATTAAAAGTTGTAGGTATATTCGTCCTCGTTCCGTATAATCTTGAATCGCCTCAATCGGAGTTCGTATGAAAAAGTTATGCCTATTTTACTAAAACAGGTCAAAACAGTCACACCTGACACACTATAGGCGCGGCCGCGCACATTTTCTCCCCCATGCCAGCTCGCTCGCGCCATTAGGCAGCGCCCAGCCACACGCCCGCACTCCTGGGCTGCGTGCCCGCGCTCGGCCTCACCTAGTTTACAGTTTTTGCCATAACTTTCTCGTTTTAAGTCCGAATTAGTTGCTTTTCGATCTTATGGACTCGCAATTCATAGAACTACAACATACTAAAATTATAACGATTTATAAAAATATTAACCAACCTAAAATTTGACCCAAAACATATGTTCATACTCTATTTTCATGTTTTGACATGTTTAGCGAATTCGATTGCCAAATCTTTGTTTCTTAACCAATTGATACCATTCTAACTACGTTGTTTTCGTTTCTTCACATACTAACATAATCCAACATCAATTTACAGATTATAACACATTAAACATGAAATTTTGTACTTTCTTAAGTAATTTTTTTCATACATAACCACTGTTATTTCAATTTGTTCCTACAATCCCAATTTCACGTGTTTAATACTTAAACAACACTCATATATGATGATCAATAGATTATAAACCATGCATACTTGTATATATATCAATCCAATGCCACTACCTATAGAAATTTCAAAGATAGAAGTTAAGATTAGAGTAGATTATACCTTGAATCTTTGTTTGTTGGGAAGAGAATTGTTTTCCCTTGATACTCCAACTCCCTAGCAAAATCTATAGAGGATTTCTCTCTTCCTACCAAGCTCTCTCTCTCCATACTCTGTTATCTGACCTTAGAAAAATAAGACGCGAAGAATAAACTGATATGGCTTTCACCCACATACTATTCCGTTATCAAACAATACGTCTGCATCAGTTACAATAAGCCAAAGGCCACAAGGCCTTGTTTGGCTACACACATTTCTCCACATTCCAATTTATTTTGATAATATTATATTATATAGTTTTTATTTGTTACACATGTAACCAATTTATATAACTTATAATAATAATTATAATTATTATAATTTTTATTATAATTATTCTGATGATTAATAAATAATAATATATCTAATTTAATTAATAAATTAGACTTAAACATCACTTTATTTAATTACTTATTTTTTTTAATATTAAACAACTCATTTAATTTAATTAATTCATTAAATTAAATCTTCAAAGAATAAAATTTACCTTTGCTTTAATTTAATTATCATACACACGTAACTAAATTATTATATCACAATTTCATAAACTATTTATTTTTCTCAATAAAAAAATATTTAAAATATTTATTTAATTCAATAAATATTTAAAATTAATTACAAAATTCATTTAATTTCTTCAATAGTTAACTTAACTATTAAACCTCACTTTCTCAATAAATGAATATATATTTCTCTTCACACTAGATCACATATTTCAAAATATATAGCACGTATATATACAAACTCAAATTCAAAACATGTCATAATAAGAACTTTAATTATTAAATTCATATTTTAATAACTTATAAAATTTCGGGTTATCACAAATTGATTTAATAAATTGTTATTAAATTTAATTTAATTTGAATATGGGAATTTATTTAAATAAAGTGTGACAATAAACTATATTATAAATTACTTATGAAAATAGATTAAAAGAGTTTTAATTTGGTTTTACCAAACAAAGCCTTAGAGCTTTTGAAATTCTTATTTTAATCTTATTTTTCCAAACAAGACTTAAGTAATGATTAAGTCATTATTTTAATTTGTTTTGCCAAATAAAGCCTTATGGCTTTTGAATTAAAAAAATAATAAAATAAATATTTTTATAACTGATACATAATTAGTATATTTATTAGTACGATAGTTTTATACGTTTTGGTTTATTGCGTCTGTTTTATGTTTTACGTAAGAGTTTGGCCTAAGTTTGAGAAGAGAAGAAAGGGAGAATACAGAGAAAAATAGAGAGAAAGGAGAGAAAGAAAAGAGAGAAATTGCGAGTTTGAAGGAAGAAGGTTGAGGAAGCAAGACTAATCATTCTTGTGGAATAATCAAGCAATTGAAGGTATAATTTCTAAAACTTTAGTTTTAAGTATATGAAAGTTTTATGTTCTTGAGTTTCAAACTCTCTGTAAATGCAATTTTGATGAATTGTTAGTATATACAGTGTTCGATTGTGTGTACATGTAATTGTGATGTTATAACTAACATCTAGACAAGGATTTGGGATATTAATTTAGATTAATTACGTTCAAAAAGAAAAAAAAACATTTACAGTGAATATGAGTATGAATATGACTTATTTTGAAGTCAAAATTAATTTTTAATTCATAGTATAATGTATAAATTGGTTATTGATTGTGAAAATACATAAAGAAACGAAAACAAAATAATTGAAACTAACTGTTTTGGTTGTAAAACGAATTTGTAGTGAATGAATTCGCTAAACTTGTTAAAACATGAAAGTTTAGTATGAACATGAGTTTTGAGTCCAGATTTAGACTAGTTAGTGTTTCTGTAAATTATTATAATTCTAGTATGTTGTAGTTCTATGAATTACGAATCCATAGAATAAAAAATGGACTAATTTGTATATGTATACTCAAGTTATGAAGATTAGAAGGAGAAAAGGATCAAAAATTGCAAGAACAGTAAACTGTAAGTCCCAGTTCTGTTAACGGGCGTAGCTGAGCTATGCCCTAAGCCTTTTGGGGCATAGCGCAAGGCTTAATTGGGCGCTGCTGCGCTCTAGGTTTGTTAGGTTTGTTCAGTGTGACTGTTTTAACCTCCTGTAGTAAAACCACCATAACGTTTTCATACGAACTCTAATTAATGAGATTTAAGATGATCTAGAACGAGGAAGAATAGAACTACAACATTTATTATTTAAGGTATTCGATTTGAGGTCAGAAACAGGGGTCAAAATGGTCATCTTTGGGACTATTGTGTTTTCGGGGGCAATCAGAGGGCGTCAAGCATGCACGTATGCAAGTGTAGTGCTTCTGACGATAAAAGATGTTATTCTAAGTTATAAAACATGAATGTTAGTAAATATATTGATTCTTAACATTAATAAATGATGTATTAGATAAGTTGTATAAGCATACTAAGCATACACAAGAGAGACAAATCGGGCGTGTGACGAATGAACGTCAAAACGTCGTGACAAGTGTTAATGAACGTAAAAAGTGTTTTAAGTCAAATGAAATGAATATTATAAGATATGAAATGGAGTTAATATAAAACCAATAATGATTCCTAGAAAGACTTAAACACTTGAATGAACTTTGAGTATGAAATATAGTGAGATGTAAGTCGAAAGTTAACACAATCAAATTGAATATTGTGTATTGATAATAGGAAGGGTTATAAGATATAGAGTAAAGTTTTCATTACAACTACTATGCATTGCTATGCGACTAATAGTTGATGTGCATGATTATATAATTGTGTAGGGCACGTGAAGTGTAGATAGCTGTAAGCTGTTAAACTATTATTGATAAACAACGATCAAGGCAAGTTTTTCAGTTCCTAATTGCTATGTGAACTTGATGATGAACTGTTTTAAATCTTTGTTGCAAATAGCACGATGTGTTATATATATTGAAAGTATGAAACGTTAAAGTCAACTTATGACTACGTTGATTAAATAATGAATGTTGATTGAGTAAGAAACTCAATCTTTATACTTATTATATGAACTACAATATGTATGTTATGTCAGTCCAATGTTTATGAGATGTATATCGACCATGTTATTATGTGATATGTGATGCATGCAAACTGTTAGATTTTGCTGGACTGTCGAGCTCAACCTTGCAAATAACCACTTTTGCAGGTTAAAGATTTAAGGTGAAGTTATATGCTACTTGAAAGATATGTATCAGATGTGATACTTGAAGATTTATATACTTTGGCTGAGTTATTATTATTTGAACCATGTTTTATGTGCTACTTGAAAGATATGAATCAGATGTGATACTTGAATATTTATATACTTTGACTGAGTTATTATTATTTGAACCATGTTTAAGGTTCCGAACAATGTATTAATGCTGAATTATAATATCGTTTTGCGATGTAAACTCTTGTAGTATTAAAATGATTCTGAGATATTTAGATGTAAAGGTTGAAAGTTTTGGGAACAAGAATAGTTTGTAATAGAAAATTTTAATTATTTCATAAATTTCAATGGTTGTATTATCATTTAATGATGTAAAATTAGAGGTTGAATGTATTGTTAATGACCGAAGTCGAGAATTAAATTATTTAAATTTTGGGATCGTTACAGTTGGTATCAAAGCTGATAGATTAGAAACCTTAGGTAAGAGTACCTTAGGCTATAACCTTAGAAAAGAGATGTAAAGATGATAAAGAATAAGCTCAGATAGAGTTTAAACAATAAGAAGTAATTTAAGAAATTTATAAAGGGATTAAAACATGCGTGAGAGGATTCAAAGAAGATTCTCGCAGAGTTATAAGGAATATGAATGTGGGGTTACCCAACTCCAATAATAAGGATGTAAGGTGATAATAAATAGACAATGTCTATAAGAAGAGAATGATAAAGAAGTTAAGAATAAAAAGTTATATTTAAGTATGGTATAATCGTACTCTTTAATAGTTGATGTATGGTATATGGGCTAAACGATTCCTTCATAGAGCGGAGGTATATACGAACTGGCAACTCGAAACCTAGTTTATTGGTTGTTTGTGGAAAACCACTCAACATGCCATATTTAAACTATTAGAGACTCGATGTGTACCAAGTATAGAAAATGGATACGTATAATGAAAATGTGGAACTCGAATGAAATGTTGAGCAATGTAAATGAAGTTAAAAATTCTTAAAAGAAGAATTGTTATATAAACAAGAAAATTCAAAGAAGAATCTTGAAGAGATATAAAGATAAGAAATGGGAGTTACCTAACTTCAATAGCCAAGATAACGAAAAATGATGAATAGACAAAGTCTGTAAGATTAAAAGCATAAATGAAATCGTAAATGATGAAAAAGAAAAGAAAGAGGATCATAAAACAAAAATATCACGAGTTAAGAAAAGAATTTTAAGGGAGATGACTATAGAATAAGATCACGACGTGATCTGTTTAAGTTATAAAAGAAAGATAGTCTGTAATGTTTGAATAATTATAGCTTGATGCTTTGAAGATAATGTACTATGATATAATACGAGATAAACTCAAGAGGAGTTATAGATAATGTGATACGAGGAATTCGTATTGAGCAAGTTAAGAATAAGTTAAGAGAAAGATAGAGTTACGTGGGAGTTCAATTGAGGACTCAAATGGTGACTAAGTTGTACAAACCTTTGTATGGACAGAGATTTTATGCATGTACTTGGTTTATCACATTGATAATCATTGGAATGTCGGTGTCGCGCTATCAATGTATATATGGTGGAAAGGTGATTCTTTTCTCATGTGTATATTTGATAGTTAGAGGCTTTTAAGATTAGGTTAGATGATATTAAGATTAGGTAAGGTTCTTAAAACTAATGCATATGGTAAGTTCGTTACTCATAAGCATATAGTATGTTTTGAACTCCTCAGCGAATGGACGCCTATGGTCTGATAAGTTCTTAAACTCATATTATTGTGGCAAGTTCTTGAACTTCCAATGTGTGGTAAGTTTAATGAACTATACTGGGGGAAGATTATAAGTTGAAATACAAGAATATTTAGTACAAAAGCATTGGTGGTGCTAGAAATAAAAAGAATTAGTTAGTAATAAGGTAATGGAGTAAAGATTAAAATTGATGGAGAAAATTAGATATTCCAAATCTTCTAGCTTTGCTAGATTTTCGAAATTTATTAACTTTGTGCTGATAACGCACTTCTATTTTTCTTGGAAAAAAATATTGGATTAAACTATGGAACCAATGAGTTTTAAAAATAATACCGTTATTCGTATGTTTATGCTAATTATTTTGGCTAGACAAAAATGATTTAAAAATATCAAAATATATTTTGTTTTTTTTTCATAGTCAGGAATCACTAAATATGATGCTGATATGATAAACGAGGAAGTCATCAATGCAATTGAACCTAGTGTTGGATGTGATCATAGGATCGTCAGCCCACTATGGTATGATGTAGCATGACGAAGTCATATAAGGACTGAATCCTCAACGTACTATTAAAATAGTACGAAATCTTGACCATCATAAAAAAAATATTTGGTTTTCTTTAAACAAAGAAAGATATGCCTCATGAATTGGGTAAAACTATTTCAATTGATGTCCGTGTTGTTGTTAGAAGTCTATGCTATTTGGTTCAGCTAGACTAAGATTAAAAGATGTTTATGTAGTTGAGCGTTTTTGATTGACTATGCCAAATCAAATTGTTTTGGTGCGGATGCAGGTGTTGAAAAGCTGAGGTGAACAACCCTTTTATAGGGTAGTACGCGAAAGCGTTTAGATGTTTGTGTACAATATATGGTACGAATGACTGACACCCTAAGTACGGGAGTCCCTATAGTCTAATGACTGTTTAGGTTTAAGTTAAAAAAAATTACTTATAACCTTGGACAGAGTGCACAATACATCGTACGAAGGGCTTAACACCCTAAGTACGGGAGTCCCTATAGTTTAATGATTGTTTAGGTTTAAGTTTAAAAAAATTACTTATAACCTTGGACAGAGTGCACAATACATCGTACGAAGGGCTTAACACCCTTAGTACGGGAGTCCATACAGTTTAATGACTGTTTAAGTTTAAGTTGAAAGAAATACTTATAACCCTGGACGAAGTTCAAGGTCTTGTGACCCCTCAGCATGATTCGAGAATCTTTTAAATTCTTGAGTTATTCATACTGCTTCCCAATTATTGAACAATTGTGGAAGATTCTTGTTATTCTAAAAGGTGAATGTGGTAATGATGATATTCCTTAGAAAGAAGTAAGTGGTAAAATGCGACATTGAATGATGAATATATTGAATAAGTGAGAAAAGAAATTTTGAAATGAGAAGGAGATGAGTTATCAAAGAATAATGTAAAACTTTTAATAGAAAAGTTAATAATTGTAGAAAGATCTTTGTGAAAAGAAAGTGGTTATAGAACCAATGAATGAATAAAGTATTAATGTAAAATCTATTTTAATAGATTGAATGAATGAAGATTAATAAATAAAATTTCGAGGATAAAATTTTTAGAAGAAAGGGTGAATGTTATATCCCGAGTGTTTATGAGTTGAATATATGATAACGATCCTTAGAAAAGGAAATGAATGGGTTAAAGAATATATAATACTCAAAATATAATTGAGTTCAAGTGAAAGTTATGAAATAAAACCTAGAATTTGTTGAAGAAATTAATGTAGTAGGAAATAAAACCTATATTAAGGTAATGTGTTGAAGTTATTCAACGATAAATTTTTTAAAAGTTGTTTTTAAAGATATTTGATGAAAACCTGAGTAATGTAGGGTTTCAGTGATTCTGAGGACGGAATCCTTATAAGGGGGAAGGATGTGACAATCCGAATTTTCATAAATTATTAAAATAAGAATTTAATAATTAAAATTCTTATTATGAGGTGTATATATTTTGAATTACGTGTTTTGGTGTGAAAAAATTAAATTTTTATGAGATTTAATAGTTGATTAAACTATTAAAGGAAATAAAAGAAATTAGTCACGATAAGGAATTTGGTGGCAAGGGAAATTAACCCTATAAATTTTGGGTAATTTAAATTAAGTTGAAACTATATTATGATTAAATAAATTATTATAATGTTATTTTAATTTGATTTTGTAATCAAAGTAACGTGTTAATTTATTAAATAAAATTATAATTATAATAAAAATTATAATTTTATTGTATCGATTTAATAAATTGTTATTAGATTTAATTTAATTTAAATATGAGAATTTATTTAAATAAAGTGTGACAATAAACTATATTATAAATTACTTATGAAAATAGATTAAAAGAGTTTTAATTTGGTTTTACCAAACAAAGCCTTAGAGCTTTTGAAATTCTTATTTTAATCTTAGCTTGCCAAACAAGGCTTAAGGAATGATTAAGTCATTATTTTAATTTATTTTGCCAAACAAAGCCTTATGGCCTTTGAATTTAAAAAAAAATAAAATAAATATTTTTATAACTGATACATAATTAGTATATTTATTAGTACGATAGTTTCATACGTTTTGGTTTATTGCGTCTGTTTTATGTTTTACGTAAGAGTTTGGCCTAAGTTTGAGAAGAGAATAAAGGGAGAATATAGAGAAAAATAGAGAGAAAGGAGAGAGAGAAAAGAGAGAAATTGTGAGTTTGAAGGAAGAAGGTTGAGGAAGCAAGACTAATCATTCTTGTGGAATAATCAAGCAATTGAAGGTATAATTTTTAAAACTTTAGTTTTAAGTATATGAAAGTTTTATGTTCTTGAGTTTCAAACTCTCTGTAATTGCAATTTTGATGAATTGTTAGTATATACAGTGTTCGATTGTGTGTACATGTAATTGTGATGTTATAACTAACATCTAGACAAGGATTTGGGATATTAATTTAGATGAATTACGTTCAAAAAGAAAAAAATCGTTTACAGTGAATATGAGTATGGATATGACTTATTTTGAAGTCAAAATTGATGTTTAATTCATAGTATAATGTATAAATTGGCTATTGATTATGAAAATACATGATGAAACAAAAATAAAGTAATTGAAACTAACTGTTTTGGTTGTAAAATGAATTCGTAGTGAATGAATTCGCTAAACATGTTAAAACATGAAAGTTTAGTATGAACATAAGTTTTGGGTCAAGATTTAGACTAGTTAGTGTTTATGCAAATTGTTATAATTCTAGTATGTTGTATTTCTATGAATTACGAATCCATAGAATCAAAAACAGACTAATTGTTATACAAGTTATGAATATTAGAAGGAGAAAAGGATCAAAAATTGCAAGAACAGTAAACTGTAAGTCCCGGTTCTGCTAACGGGAGCAGCTGCACTGTGTCCTAAGCCTTTTGGGGAATAGCTACACTGTGCCCAAGGCTTAATTGGGCGCTGTTGCGCTCTAGGTTTGTTCGGTGTGACTGTTTTAACCTCTTGTAGTAAAACAGCCATACCGTTTTCATATGAACAGCAATTGAGGAGATTAAAGATGATCTGAAACAAAAAGAATAGGCATACAACTTTCATTCTTCAAGGTTTTCGATTTGAGGTTGGGAACAGGGGTCAAAACGGTCATCTTTGGGACTGTTGTGTTTTAAGGGGCAATCGGAGGGCGTCGGGCATGCCCGGATGCAAGTGTAGTGCTTCTGACGATAAAAGATGTTGTTTTAAGTTATAAAACATGAATGTTAGTAAATATAATATTGCTTAACATTAATAAATGATGCATTAGATAAGCATACTAAGCATACATAAGAGAGACAAATTGGGCGTGTGACGAATGAACTTCAAAACGTCGTGACAAGTGTTAATGAACGTAAAAAGTGTTTTAAGTCAAATGAAATGAATATTATAAGATATGAAATAGAGTTAATATAAAACCAATAATGATTCCTAGCAAGACTTAAACACTTGAATGAACTTCGAGTATGAAATATAGTGAGATGTAAGTCGAAAGTTAACACAATCAAATTAAACATTGTGTATTAATAATAGGAAGGGTTATAAGATATAGAGTAAAGTTTACATTACAAATACTATGCATTACTATGTGAATAATAGTTGATGTACATGATTATATAATTGTATAGGGCACGTGAAGTGCAGATAGTTGTAAGCTGTTAAACTATTATTAGTAAACAACAATCAAGGCAAGTCTTTCGGTTCCTATTTGCTATGTGAACTTGGTAATGAACTGTTTTAAATCTTTGTTGCAAATAGCATGATGTGTTATATATATTGAAAGTATGAAACGTTAAAGTCAAATTATGACTACATTGATTGAATAATGAATGTTGATTGAGTAAGGAATTCAATCTTTATACTTGTTATATGAACTGCAGCATGTATGTTACGTTAGTCCAATGTTTATGAGATGTATATTGAGCATGTTATTATTTGCTATGTGATGCATGAAAACTGTTAGATTTTGCTGGGCTGTCGAGCTCAACCTTGCAAATAACCATTTTTGCAGGTTAAAGATTTAAGGTAAAGTTATGTGCTACTTGAAAGATATGAATCAAATGTGATACTTGAAGATTTATATACTTTGGCTGAGTTATTATTATTTGAACAATGTTTAAGGTTCCAAATAATGTATTAATGTTGAATTGTAATATCGTTTTGCGATGTAAACTCTTGTAGTATTAAAATAATTCTGAGATATTTAGATGTAAATGTTAAAAGTTTTGGGAACGAGAATAGTTTGTAATAGAAAATTTTAATTATTCCACAAATTTCAATGGTAGTATTATCGTTTAATGATGTAAAATTAAAGGTTGAATGTATTATTAACAACCGAAGTCGAGAACTAAATTATTTAAATTTTGTGGTCGTTATAACTTCTGATTGCTCCTAACTTCTCAACTACTCACTCACTAAAATTCTCAAAAATTCAAGTGTGAAGAATGAAGAAGAGGGTCTCTATTTATAGAAGAACCATGGACCAAATTTGGGTTTTGCTCCATGAATTAAACCAAAGGAAGAAAGAAGAAATTAATGGTTCATGGAGATTTAGTGGAATATCAATTCTTAATTACTATTTAGCCCACTCCCCTCTTCATCATTTGGAAGCTATGAGTTTGAGAAGAAGAAGGAAGCTAGCCTTTTTGCATTTCATGTGAATGAAGATATGACACTCAAATTGGGACACTACCCCTAATACTCAGTATTGCAAAACTACTACTAGCATACTTAGGTTTATTTGATATTTTTCTACAAATGTACATACATATACACCTACTCATACATTAAACACATAGAATTATATAATCCATGTACATTAGTTTACTTCAAATAATATTTTCATTAGACTAGAAAATAATTTAGTTGGGTACCAATATCCCATTATTTTCCATAAAACTTATTATTCTAATTCTACATAAATCTTGAAATAAATATTTAATAGTAAATATTTATTTATTCAAATTTAATTTCTCTCATATGTTTAAAATACACATTTAATTGTTCGACCACACATCATGATGTTTCATACAACTTAGTAAATTATAAAATTAAAACTTACTTTTATCATATAGTCTTATATAATAATTATTAACATTCTAATGTCACACCTCATTTTATATTGAATGAAGAAGCCTTATTATATAGGACTACACATTACATGTGATTGCTCACGATAAATAATTAATAATAATAGAAATTAGTCTACCACATTATGTAATTATTTACTCATTACTAGTACTAACTAATTTCATCCATTTCATCATTAATTTAATTAGTAAATTACTCATTTCACCACTTTGCTACACTAGGCATAATCTCATAAGCTTAAATTAAGCTTTTGATCATCATTTCTACCACATTACTCAATTATCATATGCTTATTCAATTAAATGAATTACCACAACTCATGCCACCACTATATGTGAGTTTATCTGTTTAACTCAAATAATATATAGAAGTATTTGAGTTTATTTGCTTAACTCAAAGAATATATAAAATTATTTTATCTATTATGTGAATAGTAAATAAGGTTACTTAGGATTTTAAAGACCGTCTGAATAATTCACACTATCATTCACTCAAGTGTGAATAAATTTAAATTATTTCGGTATCTAAGTACTGACCAAATTTATAATTTTCAAACTTTTATATCTATATAAATATTTTCGATAAATCACTTGAAATTCAAAGATTGTTCAGATACTTCTCTATTAGAAGTATTTCGGGGTTGTTTTGACGATCAAGTGTTAATCTATGATATTTATATAAGTAGTAAATATATGAAGTACTTATATAAATATTTTCGATAGATAGATCACTAAGAAATTCAAAGACGATTCGGATAGTTCTCTATTAGAAGTATCTCGGGGTCGTTTTGACGATCAAAGTGTTAATCTATTTTACGATATTTATATAAATAATAAATATATGAGATATTTATATAAATATTTTCGATAGATAGATCACTACGAAATTCAAAGACGGTTCAGATAGTTCTCTATTAGAAATATCTCGAGATCGTTTTGACGATCAAAGTGTTAATCTATTTTACGATATTTATATAAATAATAAATAGGTGAAATATAGATATATATAATTGATTATAATTATAATAACCCGATATTTTCTATATAATTAAATAAGAAATTTTATGTATAAATTTTTTTTTAGAATCACAGGTGGGAATATGTGTAAGGTAAAGCGTATGTATATATTGATAAATAAAACTTTATTTATTACATGAATAATTACAAATAAAATTTTTAGAATTATTGATCATTATAAATTACATTCTTTTAATAAATTAATTTTGTAGTAGAAATGATTTTATTATTTATTTTCCATGAAAATAGGTTTTTATATTATTTAAATAATATATGATATGATTATAGAATTATTATAATAATTATTTTGTTATATGAATTTATTTCAGATTAATTAAGTTAATTATTATAACTTAATTAATAATGGTATGTATATGAAAGATAAATCAGATATGGAATCTAAACCCTAATTCTTGATTTTGACTATGGAATGAGAATAATAATATTATATTAAATATATTTCAGTGCTATAAATATATACTGAATGTATAGACTGATAATGGTTGGTCAATTATGGTGTAATAGTAGAAAACCTAGTATTACGGTAATAAACCCTAATTTGAAACTCAAACTGGAGTTTACGGTTGGTAAGAAATTGTGATATGTGATTAATAACAATTATTATAAATATTAATGGTAATTAGGTAAACCCTAATTATTGATTCAAAACCCTAATCGTGAAATTAGAAACCCTAATTTGCTAATTAAAAACCCTAATTACTAAATTAGGAACTCTAACTGCTAAATTGGTAACCTTAATCACGAAATTGGAAAGCTAACTGTGATTAGTGATTTCCTAAACTTAATTTGTAAGTCTAGGTAATTAGGAAAGCCTAATTTTTATTTTAGAAACTAAAAATTTCATTTTTAAACTTAATTTTAAAATCCTAGAAAAATTATATTTTTGCAAACCCTAAGGGTCAAACCCTAAGGGTTGGGGCAAATGATAAAATGGCCATTAAATTCACAAGCCAAATGACATAAATACCCCTCTTGAATTATTTTGAGCTAACTTATAGATCTTGACCTATTTGTAGTTGCTCAACAACTCTAACCTAGCCATGTGCCAACAAACCAAACATATCAGCCATTATAACATCCAACACATTGCACCTAATATATATATATATATATATATATATATATATATATATATATATATATATATATATATATATATATATATATAGGGTCAAGAGAGAGAAAATCACATTTAAGCCTCATTTTTATACAAACACTCATCCAAGACCATCTCTCTCTAAAACCCACGAAATATAGTAGTGGATCAATCCCAAAAACAAGCCCTACCATCTTCATATCAGATCAGAAGCCTTAGATTCATGTTAGCTCATAGAAAGGTATAAACCTAACCCTAGAAATCTGATCCTTGCTCCTCTGTTAGATGTTAGATTTTTGTGTTAAAACATGTTGTATGGAGTATAAATAAGTGATCTAGGTTGATAGATGATAGATCCATAACACCTATAGGCTCAAATTTGGTATTTTTCAAAATCTGGAAATTTTTTTAAAAGGTGTCTGACAACCGAATGTCAGACCTCCTAGATCTCAGTCTGTTTATAGATTTGTATGTTTAAAGGTTTGAACATGTAGTATGCTATGAGGTTTTTGATCTAAAACTCAAATCATGGTCAGATCTGGTACAGATTGAAAGTTATGGGTGGTCAAATCTCATTGACCGACCATGACTTTCGATTTTCTGGGTAACCCAGATTATGCCTAGAACCGTCTGACAATATGTTCATGCATCTAGATCTGGCAGGTTGTTGTTGCTTTGTTCTTGTTTTTGTATCTAAGTTGTAATATGTTGTTTAGACTACATGCTAATGCCTTAGGATCGCCTAAATGATAAACAGGTTGGACTTAGTGGCCGGCCAACCTAGCCAAGTCGAACACGTTTTCTGTTTTTAAGGTAACCCAGAAAACATATGAACGCGTCGTCTGACATGGTTTGACCGGACGATATTTATTGATTGTGATGTTGTTATATGTATTTTATGTGGTAGATCTCTTCACTTATATGCTGGCTACACACTGGACCCATTAGATCACAAAAACGAATACAAGAACAGCAAGTTGTGGAAGCCCAAAGTAGGCCTCACGAACTGTTCTTCATTTTTGGGTAACCTAGAAAATAAAGAACAACTCTGACAGCTTGTTCTTGAGCCTAGATCTTGCTTGTTTGATGCATTTGGACCGTGATTGTTGTTGTAATACCCCGAATTTTATGAAATAAAAGTATTCAATTATAATTACAATTCAGTAAATGGTTAAATTGATAAAAAGTTAAAGTTAAGGGTGATATATGAATTTTTTTTCAAAAATACGCAAGTGGTTATAAAATATTCATTGTTGTCGGTGAATATGTGTGTGGTCGTGGAATATTCTTTCTGTCGGGAAATATTCGTACGACGGCGCAGCTATTTGTGGGCCCCATAACGAAAAACGATTGGATGAAGATAACGAAAAAAATTGAGTTTTTATAATTAACGGCGTAGTTGTTACCGTTAATACTGTTGGAATACCTGGTGGTTAAAATATAGTAGCACACGGTATTGCACCAATTATTGATTCTTACGTGAAAAGGCACTACTGAATAATTGTCACAGTAATTACTGTTCAATATTTTATTTTATTGATTCAGTAATTGCTGCGTTGATATTTTATATTATTGATACTTCAATAATTATTGTTGCACAGTATTTTTCATTATCAGATCAATAATTCATATTATTTGAATAATATTATTAGATAGCATTTTTGGCAATGTCTAGAAAGTTCTATCTAAGGAGAGGTTTGGTCATCTAATTGCGCGCCAGTAAGGAGAAATCCTTATTGGAAAGCCCCCTCTTTCCTGGGAACGGTCTGGTTGTCATAAATGTGATTCTGTAATATTATTTGTGAATAAATAATTAATTATTAATTCATATGATAAGGAAATATTTATTTTATGAGGGATATATTTTTGTGGTTAAAAATGAAGGAGTTAATGTTGAGGTTTTTATCAGTATTTTTGTCGGAATGGAGGTATTAAAAATCAGGATTTTTGAGATATTCTGCGGGTGTTATAATTTTTAATCCGACCGTTGGATCGTGGTAATTTTTGGATATGTTATACATATATAAGTTGAGTATATGTCCACAAATTTTGAACCGTTAAAAATGAACGTATGATTTGTTATGAATTTTACGAGATGACTGGTTCAGAAATTGTTGAATTTTCGGAGTTTATCATTTTGGTGGAAAATTCTAGAATTGGTGGGCCCCACTTGTGGTTGGTGAAAAAATGTGCTGAAATTTATTTCAAATGTGGTGGGTGGCAACAGTAGCAGGTAAAGCCATCAGGTTGCAGGTCAAGTCTGCTTCGGCGTGCTAACATTTTCCTATAAATAGAGGGCTAAGTTAGAATTGAAAATCACACCAGAATTCATAAGTTTTCTCTCTTTTTCTATCTAGATTATCGAGTGTGTTTTGTGAGTATTTAGATACTTGGTAAGTTGTTATTCATCAGTGCAAGTTTTCTTCAGCGTCATATCCGATATCCAGTCAGAAGTGCTGCTCTTTTGAGGTAAGGGATTGTAAGGGATAGTAAGAGATATTAAGGGATGCTATATTCTTCATAATGATGTTATTCTTTCAATATCATTATACTAAAATATTAGTAAGGATTTTATTGTGGAATTTCTACCTTTTTGAGTCGGAGTTACTATTCACGTATACGATACTATTCACGTATACAGAACTATTCATGTATACGACACTATTTACGTATAGACATTATTTACGTATGTGGTACTATATACGAATATGGAGCACTATTCATGAGTTACTATTCACGAGTTACTAATCACGAGTTACTAATCATGAGTTACTATTCACGAGTTACTATTCATGAGTTACTATTCATGAGTTACTATTCATGGATACTATTCACAATAAAATTGGTTTCTGAATATTACTCTTGAAATTAAATCCATGTTTTGATCATATTGTTTTTATTATCATATATAACATTTTTATAACCCTGATGTTGAAATTCTCTTTCACTTGAGTGTAAAGATGGGTAGATTATTGGTATGATCATGACTATGGGTTCTCTTTGGCCAGTAGTGTAAAGTTGAATTGTTGACTGGTATGATCATGACCATTGAATTTATAATTGAATATCTTTAGCTTAAGTACAAATGTGAATTGATCAACATGGTTATAATTATTGTTTATATAAATTCTGAAATGAATATATATTTCTTTGAGATATTAATATATTTGGCCTATAGTGCAAATATGAACTGTTGATGAATATATTTGGCCTGTAGTACAAATATGAACTGTTGAGGAATATCTTTGGCCTGTAGTGCAAAGATGAATTGTTGATAAATATCTTTGGCCTGTAGTGCAAAGATGAATTGTTAACTGGTATGATCATGACCATTGAATTTATAATTGAATATCTTTAGCTTAAGTGTAAAGATGAATTGATTAACATGGTTATAATTATTGTTTATATAAATTCTTAAAAGATTATATATTTCTTTGAGATTTTAATATATTTGGCATGTAGTGCAAATATGAACTGTTGATGAATATATTTGGTATGTAGTGCAAATATGAACTGTTGAGGAATATCTTTGGCCTGTAGTGCAAAGATGAATTGTTGATGAATATCTTTGGCCTGTAGTGCAAAGATGATATGTGGTTGAATATATTTAGCCTGTAGTGCAAAGATGACCTGTTGATGAATATCTTTGGCCTGTAGTGCAAAGATGGTCTGTTGATGAATATCTTTGGCCCATAGTGCAAAGATAAAATTATTAGTATGATTATGAACAGGAACTGTAATTTGGTATAACCACGATCTTTGATGTTTCAGTTAAAGACAAGTGATGAAAATTATCTTTGTCCTGGATGAGAAGAGGAATTTAGAACCATAAATATGATTATAAGTTATTCACATGAATGTGGATAGGAACTGTTGATTTATGTTATAGGAATAAAACATTGTTGGTGGATTTTTAACATGGAGAAGTTAATAGACTTTATAGTCTATTTGACTCTTCTAATGGATTGCTCGTTCCGCTGCAACTATGGTTGAAAATTTTTATTATCTACCATATGTTCTAAATCTCTGATTTATTACTAATGAAGGCTATTGATAATTTAATTATCTTTAGTCATGATATTCTTTACTGAGCTAGTTGTGCTCACCCTTTTGCTTCACAATTCCTTTCAGGTAATAAGAGTGTAGCTGGGTCGAGCGAGGGTAACAAGGGAATAGAACGGTGGTCTCTAGCTGTGGAATTCTCCCTAAGTAGTATAGAAAAGTTCATTTAGTAGTTATATTTGGTGAATCCAATAGGGTAAGGCGTACCCAACGTTGAAAAGGTGTTTTGCCACTATCATACAAGATGTCTAATGACATACAACCTCGTATCATCATAAGACAAGGTTGTGCTCATCCACTTGCTGAGTATATCTACGAGCACTACCTATATAATCTTAGTGTTTGTTTGAAGTATAATTCACGATTAAAGATAGTGGAGATAATGATAAGTCAAGAGAAGACTCACCATTGGGAAGAATATGATAGTAATCTGCTCGTTTTTCTTTGGGGTCTATTGGGTCAACCAAGGATAATTTTGTGGCCATATGATATCTATCATAACCTAGAAGCATGGCCTCCCATGTACGAATGTTTCCTTAAGCACTTCCCAAAGATTCTAATTTCTAAAACAGTTTTTGACTATACCTTTATGTAAGGTATCATTGTGAGGAGCTGTCCACGATTGGGACATGAGACACATTTGGTATATATTTGTATCCAAACTCACAGCATATGTGTTGTTGTATTTTGCACGACAATTGTTGTAATACAGTTGTAGTTGTTTTCTGTACCATGTATTTGGCGACTCAGAATAGGTTGGATGGAATGGACATTTTTTGGGGTCGTTATATTTTGGTATCAGAGCTTAGGGATATGGTCTCTGGAGGAGATCGGGGAATATAACTAGGAGGGGAGAGATGAGTAAATCCTTCGCTAGTGTGTCCTACCTAAGCTTATTTGTTGGCCAGTCATAATATCGGGATATTATGTGAAATGTTCATTTGTTCAATTAACCCTTGTTTTGAAGCTGTATTCTAGAATGATATCTGAAATACAGGAGATGATCAATGGAGAAATCATGATGACAGGGAAGATGGAATCTGAAATGAAAGCAAGGTATTCTCAACTCTTTGAAATACCAGGTATGTAAATTTCGGGGACGAAATTTCATAAGGAGGGGAGATTGTAAGACCCCGAATTTTATGAAATAAAAGTATTCAATTTTTCTTATAATTACAATTCAGTAAATGGTTAAATTGATAAAAAGTTAAAGTTAAGGGTGATATATGAATTTTTTTCAAAAATACGCAAGTGGTTATAAAATATTCATTGTTGTCGGTAAATATGCGTGTGGTCGTGGAATATTCTTTCTGTCGGGGAATATTCGTACGACGGCGCAGCTATTTGTGGGCCCCATAACGAAAAACGATTGGATGAAGATAACGAAAAAAATTAAGTTTTTATAATTAACGGCGTAGTTGTTACCGTTAATACTGTTGGAATACCTGGTGGTTAAAATACAGTAGCACACGGTATTGCACCAATTATTGATTCTTATGTGAAAAGGCACTACTGAATAATTGTCACAGTAATTACTGTTCAATATTTTATTTTATTGATTCAATAATTGCTGCGTTGATATTTTATATTATTGATGTTTCAATAATTGTTGTTGCACAGTATTTTTCATTATCAGATCAATAATTCATATTATTTGAATATTATTATTAGATAGCATTATTGGCAATGTCTAGAAAGTTCTATCTAAGGAGAGGTTTGGTCATCTAATTGCGCGCCAGTAAGGAGAAATCCTTATTGGAAAGCCCCCTCTTTCCTGGGAACGGTCTGGTTGTCATAAATGTGATTCTGTAATATTATTTGTGAATAAATAATTAATTATTGATTCATATGATAAGGAAATATTTATTTTATGAGGGATATATTTTTGTGGTTAAAAATGAAGGAGTTAATGTTGAGGTTTTTATCAGTATTTTTGTCGGAATGGAGGTATTAAAAATTAGGGTTTTTGAGATATTCTGCGGGTGTTATAATTTTTAATCCGACCGTTGGATCATGGTAATTTTTGGATATGTTATACATATATAAGTTGAGTATATGTCCACAAATTTTGAACCGTTAAAAATGAACGTATGATTTGTTATGAATTTTACGAGATGACTGATTCAGAAATTGTTGAATTTTCGGAGTTTATCATTTTGGTGGAAAATTCTAGAATTGGTGGGCCCCACTTGTGGTTGGTGAAAAAATGTGCTGAATTTTATTTCAAATGTGGTGGGTGGCAACAGTAGCAGGTAAAGCCATCAGGTTGCAGGTCAAGTCTGCTTCGGCGTGCTAACATTTTCCTATAAATAGAGGGCTAAGTTAGAATTGAAAATCACACCAGAATTCATAAGTTTTCTCTCTTTTTCTATCTAGATTATCGAGTGTGTTTTGTGAGTATTTAGATACTTGGTACGTTGTTATTCATCAGTGCAAGTTTTCTTCAGCGTTATATCCGATATACAGTCAGAAGTACTGCTCTTTTGAGGTAAGGGATTGTAAGGATAGTAAGGGATTGTAAGGGGATAGTAAAGATATTAAGGGATGCTATATTCTTCATAATGATGTTATTCTTTCAATATCATTATACTAAAATATTTGTATAGATTTTATTGTGGAATTTCTACCTTTTTGAGTCGGGGTTACTATTCACGTATACGATACTATTCACGTATACAGCACTATTCATGCATACGGCACTATTTACGTATAGCCATTATTTACGTATACGGTACTATGTACGAATATGGAGCACTATTCACGAGTTACTATTTATGAGTTACTATTCACGAGTTACTATTCATGAGTTACTATTCACGAGTTACTATTCATGAGTTACTATTCACGAGTTACTATTCACGGGTACTATTCACAACAAAATTAGTTTCTGAATATTACTCTTGAAATTAAATCCATGTTTTGATCATATTGTTTTTATTATCATATATAACATTTTTATAACCCTGATGTTGAAATTCTCTTTCACTTGAGTGTAAAGATGGGTAGATTATTGGTATGATCATGACTATGGGTTCTCTTTGGCCAGTAGTGCAAAGTTGAATTGTTGACTGGTATGATCATGACCATTGAATTTATAATTGAATATCTTTATCTTAAGTGCAAAGGTGAATTGATCAACATGGTTATAATTATTGTTTATATAAATTCTGAAATGATTATATATTTCTTTGAGATATTAATATATTTGGCCTATAGTGCAAATATGAACTGTTGATGAATATATTTGGCCTGTAGTGCAAATATGAACTGTTGAGAAATATTGTTGGCCTGTAGTGCAAAGATGAATTGTTGATAAATATCTTTGGGTTGTAGTGAAAAAATGAATTGTTAACTAGTATGATCATGACCATTGAATTTATAATTGAATATCTTTAGCTTAAGTGTAAAGATGAATTGATTAACATGGTTATAATTATTGTTTATATAAATTCTGAAATGATTAAAAATTTCTTTGAGATATTAATATATTTGGCATGTAGTGCAAATATGAACTGTTGATGAATATATTTGGTATGTAGTGCAAATATGAACTGTTAAGGAATATCTTTGGCCTGTTGTGCAAAGATGAATTGTTGATAAATATCTTTAGCCTGTAGTGCAAAGATGATCTGTGGTTGAATATCTTTAGCCTGTAGTGCAAAGATGACCTGTTGATGAATATCTTTGGCCTGTAGTGCAAAGATGGTCTGTTGATGAATATCTTTGGCCCGTAGTGCAAAGATGAAATTATTAGTATGATTATGAACAGGAACTGTGATTTGGTATAACCATGATCTTTGATGTTTCAGGTAAAGACAAGTGATGAAAATTATCTTTGTCCTGGATGAGAAGAGGAATTTAGAACTGTTGATTGATTTCACAATCAATGGATACGTGCAAGTATACATGGTCAACAAGTAATATAATGATAAATTAGAGTGTCGATTCCTCAGAGAATTCCAATTAATAAATTCCACCTACTAGTACTGTATCAATTCAATTTTATTTAAACAACCGAAAATTTTGATTCTCTAAAACTAAAAGAAAAATTAATTTTGATAAAGCAAGAAATTATTCTAAAAGAAAACAAAGAACAAATCAATAATTATATGAATGCAAATAAATAATAATTAAGACTCCAATTTCCCAAATTATGATTATTAAATCAATTATCTAATTATCCCAATTATTACATCTACTGAATTGTTAGCAGGAATTCTCAAATGCCAAAAGCCATCTCTCGAGTGATCAATTGCCTTTTATTTAACCCAGATTAATTTTACTATATCTCTATGCAAAATAATTGAATTAAACTCGTTACACACCCAATTCCTTTTATGTTACATGCGGCAAATAGATATTCTCATTCTATTCACAAACCTAATTATTCACTGTGCAAATAACTAAGTCACATATCACCCTGCCTAGTTCTAATTCTAGAATTCCTTTCCCAATTCCTTCTAGAGTAACAAGGTAATTATTGGCCAAATAATTAATCAATAAACACAAAGCAAGATGAACAATTCACTTCAACATAAATAATTGGAATAAATTAAATAATTAACTCATAACCATAATAAGTTCCATTGGAATCTTAATAAAAGGAATTAGTTCATGACGAAAATAAAAACTATAAATAATTGATAAATCATCCTCAATAAGTTAACAATTTAAAAGAATAAAGAAGAAGAAGAACTCCAATTTTTCAGCTTTCAGATCTGCTCCTCTTCCTCCGTTAATCTCCCTGATGTTCCCCCTCTCTCCCAATAAAAAGAATCACTTTATATATATATATATATATATATATATATATATATATATATATATATATATATATATATATATATATTTTTTACTTCCCTCAACTCCACTACTCCTAATCCAAATAGACTCCTCATAAATTCCTCCAACAAGGTCCAACTAATAGTCAAAGCGTTGTCCAACCTGCCTCACGTGCGCGAACCGCGTCAGACCCAGCCACAGCTTAGCGCCCCGGCGCTATTTGCAATGTATAACACAGCGCCCCGGCGCTATCTTCTAGAAAATTACGACTTTGCCATTTATTAGCTTAAATCCCCAATTTGTCTCCTCAGCTTCCGTATCTGCAATACAACACATAAACACAGTAAAAACATTCCTAAATGACTCGAAAATACAATAATTTAAACCCAAGTATATCCGATTCATGGGTATATTACTCAATCATCAAATACCCCCAAACTTAAACCGTTGCATGTCCTCAAGCAACAAACACAAACAATATTAACAATATAAAAACACAACTCATGCAATTGCAACTAACTGAATGAACATAATTCAAGCATCCAATAACTTACATATATCCATAGGCCTCAGAAAAATCACAAAAACATGCTAATACATCTTGTGAACACAGATCAATGATATCCCAACAATCAACCAATCCAAATCTGTTATTACTGATATTGTGAGTGTGTGTTCAACAACCATGCTAACTAATGAAAAGCAAAACGCTGAAAAATAATAAAGTTTATAAAAAACTTCATACAGCTCTACTCAAGAGTTCATCAAATAAACTAGATTCGACTGAAATTAAACAATCACCAAAAATTTAAGGGTCAACATGAAATACTTATTCTTAATATTTTTTTCAGACGGGGGCATTTTGCACTTTTCCCGCTTTATTATTAATTTTTTTTTTCATAGATGGTTGGTGAGTGCGTTTTACGCTCCATCTCACGCTTGTGTTTATGGGGAGTGCTTCACCTCAACCCACCACAAGACTCAACATATTTCATTCTTGTTTTTTTTTTCTTTTTTTTTTCAAAGCTTATATATCCCACATATTTTTCCCCCAAACTCGAGTTTATGTATAAATTCAGTCTTCACTAGCTATTCAACTTGTCTTTTCATTTCACTAGCAATCATCTTTTAGAACTCTATTATCTAACCATTTAAACTATCATAGCCAACATGGTCGTTTTTCAAAGTGCTAACCTATAATATCAGTGTCAAACAGATAGAGATTCAAATCTTGTCCAGACAATCATATCAACTAACTCAACAATCCTTACTAGACTTGTTCATGCAATTCTAATTTCATTATTGGCCCCCGAATAAACGCACTAGAGCAAACGCCAGAATTATCAATAACAATCCAAATCCACAAACTAATAACAAACTAGAAATTTAAAAATAAAACTTAACTACCCCCAAACTAATCTAGAGCAGTGTCCTCATGCGAAAAATATAACAAAATAAATCAGAGAACTTCCCTGACGAGCTTATTCTTCGGGTGGTGCATCATCATCCTCGCTCATCTCTTGATCGGAAGGGGGAAATACAGGAAGAACAGGAGCAGTTGGGAAATGGCTAAGTTGCACGCCCGGATGTGATTGGACGGTCAGTGCATTCTGTGCAGCAAACTGGTCAACTAAAAATTTGAAAATCACGTCCTGACGTTCCGATAAGCGCACATTCTGGGATTCCATGTTGTAAAACCAGCCATCTATCTCCCGCTAGACAGCTTCGGGGACCACACCACGATGAGCTGCTGTAGATGGAGCCTGAGGTGGGGGGTCTTGTGCAGGTGCAACTTGGGGAATTATGAAACCCAATCCCCTAAGGTGATTTGCCCCACCTATCCACACTTTGTATCTACTTATCAACTTGTGGTCCAGCACTGGCATGGCCTTTTGAATTATCTCGTCGGACTTCCATTTGACACCGAACTTGGCACACAAAATGCAGATGAGAGACGAATGTGGTAACCCTCCAGTGGTACTTCCACGAGATGCTTGAAGGACAGATTGTAAAATGAGATGTCCCACATTAATTTTATAGCCTTTGATGATTGAGTAAAGAAGGACTGCACGTTCCCGAGTAACATGACTCACATGTGTACATGGCATGAGTTTTGCGCAAATGAACGCATACCATGCCTTCCCATATAAGCTAAGATTCGATAGTGGAAAAGTCATGTTTCCGCGTTCATGCACGGTCCATGTGGTGCCCGGTTGACAAAGTTCATGTATTATCTGCTCATAGTCCGGTCCATCACTAATAAAACCAGCATACTCATCATGAAAATCCTCAACTGGCAATTGATAACACTCATTGAAGTCCTCTTCGCCAATTTCCACTGTTTTGCCCCTTACAAATACCGTATAGTGATCATGTTTGGGCACGTTGACATAAAATTCTTTCACCACTGTTATTACGGCTGGTTCGGGCTGCTCGGTAAGTGTGAACCAGTTCCTCTCAGCTATCATGACTGCCATGTCGCCATCCTTTGATTGATCCGGTCTCAACCCACGCTCCGGAACCAATGACCGAGTAGCCATTCGATTATATCTTTCCTGAGCCGCATGACTGACAAAACGGCGGCAGTCAAATCGTGGAGGTGGAGTTGAGGCGGTCCCTGACCCTTCACCATGTTGGCGTTTGGATGCCATGCCAAAAATTCTACAATTACAAGCATATTTATGTATTAGCATCGAATAAAATTTGAAATTGGATAATCTTAGGTTTGACTTTACCCCCAAACTTTAAAATATATGTCGAATTTGACTACATTAGTGGGGGATGATACTGGACACAAAAATGCAACAACATGCACAATAGTATCAATCGGAGTCAAGGATTATTCAGTTTCGAGAATGAAAGCAAGCCACACAGGAAATGTCCGCAAGAGTTGCCATGTAGTGCAATAAGAGACATGCATGTATCAAAATAGTGTAATTCCCCCCACTCTAAGTGACTATGTGTAATGATAACTATGTGCTACAGTAGATTAAAATCATTGCGGTAGCATGAAGGTCCAGAATGATAGTGCGAAACATGGTGATATGTGTGCATGTAGACAAGATTAATGATTCGGTCAAATTATCAAACACCTTGTGGGTGTACCATGCATCCCTGTCAGTCAAACATTTAGAATAACATATGCTCCCAAATTAAGAATTAACACATGTGTCGTAAAAATATAATCAAGATCAGGAGAGTGACATTCTTCGATGTTGGTGTAAAAAGATATACATTTAGTAGAATATGTACATACCAACCATATCCGTAGATAGCTTGCCCCAAAAATCAAATGTAATTCAAGACATACCTGGTTAGGTTTTGTTGATTGATTGAGAAAGATGAAATTTATGGAACAAACAATGGATCGTATCTACCTGATCTTAATTATGAAATCCCAGAAGAAAAAAATAATGAAGGTAAGGAAGGCTTGTGGTATGGACTTAATAGAGGAGAGAAGTTGAAATAGAAAAGGAATGTAACCGTCCGGTATTTAAGTGCAAGTAGGAGTCTGGGACGCAACCACAGCGCCGGGGCGCTCAAAATAGACTAGGAAACAGCGTCGGGGCGCTATAGGTCAGAAAGGTCATGAAGTGCATAGCGCCGGGGCGCTGTGTTGTAGCACAAATTGAGAGCCGGGGCGCTAATGGTCAGTAGCTCTTGGATGGGGATAGCGTAGGGGCGCTATAATTGCCCTTAGAGACAGCGCCGGGGAGCTAGAGGTCAGAAAGGTCATGAAGTGCATAGCGCCGGGGCGCTGTGCTGTGGCATAAATTGAGAGCCGGGGCTCTTGTTCCCTACAACATATAAATTCAAGAATCAAAATAAAAATAAAAATAAAATTAAAATTAAAAAGAAAAATGATTGGGTTGCCTCCCAATAAGCGCTTGGTTTACTGTCGTCGACCCGACTTTGCTGGTGTGTTCAATTTTCCACTGAGTCGGAGAGGTTCATGACCATAATTTGACGTTCAATGGGCCCACTCCAATAATGTTTGAGTCTTTGACCGTTGACCTTGAATGGGCAATTTGAATTTGGTTTTTCGATCTCGATGTTACCGTGTGGTGCAACAGACACGACTGTAAAAGGACCTGATCAACGTGATTTCAGTTTCCCAGGAAATAAACGCAATCTCGAGTTGAAAAGCAAGACTTGTTGGCCCGATTCAAATATTTTAGTGAGAATTTTCTTATCATGCCATGCTTTGACCTTCTCCTTATATAGTTTTGCGTTTTCATAAGCGTTGAAACGAAGTTCATCCATCTCATTTAACTGCAGTAACCTTTTCTCACCTACTGCTTGTTCATCAAAATTTAGCTTTCGAATGGCCCAGTGTGCACTATGCTCTAACTCGACTGGGAGGTGGCACGCCTTTCCGTAAACCATTCGATAAGGTGACATACCGATCAGATTCTTGTATGCTGTACGATATGCCCATAGAGCATCATCAAGACGTAAAGACCAATCTTTTCGTGACGGATTGAACACCTTTTCCAGAATCCTCTTAACCTCCCTATTGGAGACCTCAGCTTGGCCATTAGTTTGGGGATGATACGCAGCTGCTATTTTGTGATGAACCCCATACTTCACCAACAATTTTGTGAACTGCTTGTTACAGAAATGCGTTCCCTCATCACTTATTATTGCCCGCGGAGTTCCAAATCGCGTGAAGATATTTTTCTTTAAGAATCAAAGAACGACGTTAGCATCATTTGTGGGCAAAGCTGCGGCATCTACCCATTTGGACACATAATCCACCGCCAACAGAATATACTTATTATTAAAAGATGAGGGAAACGGTCCCATGAAATCGATTCCCCAGATGTCGAACAGCTCTACCTCCAATATAGAGTTGAGTTGCATTTCATTTCGCTTGGAGATATTACCTACGCGTTGACATCGATCACACTTTAGCACATAGAGATCTGCATCCTTGAATAACGAAGGCCAGTAGAATCCTGATTGTAACACCTTCACCGCAGTTCGATCACCGGAATAATGACCTCCATAATCGGTTGAGTGGCAATGACCCAAGATACTGTCCATCTCTTCATGTGGCACACAACGTCTAATCATTTGATCCGCGCAGGCTTTAAATAAGAATGGTTCATCCCAATAGTACTGCTTCACATCATGGAGGAATTTCTTTCGTTGTTGTGAGTTCAACTCCGGTGGTAACACCTTAGCAACCACGTAGTTCACATAATCAGCATACCAAGGCAGTGTTGTGGTTACTCGGAGAAGTTGTTCGTCCGAAAATTTCTCGTTAATCAATGCATTGTCTTTTCTCTGTACCTCATCATTTTCCAATCGCGAAAGATGATCTGCTACTTGATTTTATGTACCCTTTCTATCCCGAATCTCCAAATCAAACTCTTGAAGCAATAACACCCACCGTATCAATCTTGGTTTGGCATCCTTCTTCTCGATCAAATATTTGATTGCAGAATGATCAGTATAGACAATGACCTTGGTTCCGATGAGGTATGCTCTGAATTTGTCAAAGGCAAACACAACTGCAAGTAGTTCTTTTTCGGTGGTTGTGTAGTTCAACTGAGCATCTGTCAACGTCTTGCTTGAGTAATAGATTGTATGGAAAATTTTGTTGTGCCGTTGACCCAAAACTGCTCCCACTGCATAGTCGCTGGCGTCGCACATTAATTCGAATGGTATAGACCAATCGGGTGCGACAATGATTGGGGCAGATACTAACTTTTTTTTTAAAATTTCGAATGCCTCGATACATGACTTATCTATTTTGAAGGGCACATCTTTCTCTAACAGGGAACACAAAGGTTTTGAAATTTTTGAAAAATCTTTGATGAAACGTCTGTAGAAACCCGCATGTCCCAAGAAGCTCCGAATTCCTTTCACAGATGATGGAGGTGGTAATTTCTCAATAGTCTCAATCTTCGCTTTATCCACCTCTAATCCTGCTGCAGAAACCCTATGCCCGAGAATAATCCCTTCCTTCACCATAAAGTGGCATTTTTCCCAATTAAGAACTAGATTAGTCTCCATGCACCGTTTCAACACTAAATTCAGATTTCTCAGGCACAAATCAAAGCTATCACCGAACACAGAAAAATCGTCCATAAACACCTCCAAATTTTTCTCGACCATATCGGAGAAGATTGCCATCATGCATCGCTGAAAGGTTGCTGGTGCATTACATAAACCAAAAGACATTCGCCGAAATGCAAACGTACCATATGGGAACTATCTGAATGACCCCGAGATACTTCTAATAGCGAACTATCCGAATCGTCTTTGAATTTCTTAGTGATCTATCTATCGAAAATATTTATATAAGTACTTCATATATTTACTACTTATATAAATATCATAGATTAACACTTGATCGTCAAAACGACCCCGAGATATTTCTAATAGAGAAGTATCTGTAATAACCCGATATTTTCTATATAAATAAATAAGAAATTTTGCGTATAATTTTTTTTTATTATTATTTTAAAGGTGGAAATATGTAGAAGACAAAGCATATGTATTTATGTGATAAATAAAAATATATTTATTATATGAATAATTACAAATAATTTTATTTTAGAATTATTGATCATTATAAAGTATAGTCTTATAATAATTAATTATTTAGTAGAATTGATTTTATTATTTATTTTCCATGGAAATATGATTATTATATTATTTAAATAATACATGAAATGATTATTAAAATTATTATAATAACTATCTTATTACGTGAATTTATTTCAAATTAGTTAAATTAATTATTTTTAACTTAATTCATAATGGTATGTATATGAAAGATAAATCAGATATAGAATCCAAACCCTAATTCTAGATTTGGAATAAGGAATAAGAATAATAATATTATATTAATTATATTTCAGTGCTATAAATATATACTATATATATAGAATGTTAATGGTTAGTCAATTATGGTGTATAATGTCAAAACACGAGTATTAATTTGAAAACCCTAATTTGAAAACTCAAATAGGAGTTCAAGACTGTTATATAATTGTGTTAATATGACTAATGACAGGTAATATGGAATATAACCCTAATTAGGGAAAACCATAATTATTAGAAACCCTAATTTCTAAATTAGGAACCCTAATTGTTAAGTTAAAAACCCTAATTATTATTTTAGTAAATTATAATGTTAATTAAGAAACCCTAATTCATAATTTGAGAACCCTAATAATATCAAGGAACCCTAATATTTTAATTTTCTATTAAAGACCCTAATTTTTAACTAGTGTGTTCTAATTAAAATTTTAATTAAACTTTAAACTTAATTTTTCAGACCCTAGAAATTATTTGGGAAACCTTAAGGTTTAAAATCTACTGATTAAACCCTAGATTCAAGTACCATGGACAACAATACCCTTAAATGTTTTGTTAATTTACTAAAATAGCATTTTTGGATTTATTTTAATGAGATAACTTTCAAATATTGCTATGATTTGGGTTGTTCACCAACCCTAGGTATCCTATGTGCTAAAATCATTTCAAATCAACCAATTCACCAGCCAAATTCATTGCATATGAGTTATATATATAGATCAAGAGAGAGAAAGTTTACTAACATAGCTCATTTTTGCTCAAACACTCAACTCACTTCTCTTTCACCCAAACCCACGAAATCATAAGGCATTTCAGTCCCATATCAAGCTCCTAGATCATCACCAACAGATCAGGAACTCCAGATTTAGAATTTGTTCATAAGAGGCATAAACCCTAGAACCAAATCTGATCTTGATTGAGGTGTTAGATCTTGTGTTGTTGTGTTGTATTATGTTGTTTATAGTGTAAATAAATGATCTGGGTTGCTGGATGTTAGATCCATAACATCTATAGGCTTGGATTTGATGTTTTTTAAAATTTGGAAATTTTTCTTTTTGATGTCTGACAACAAATGTCAGGTCCCAAAGATCTCAGTTTGTTTATGTTTTTGTTTGTTTAAAGGTTTGTATTTGTAGTATGTTGTAAGGACTTTACTCTGGAACTTGATTCAGAGTCAAGTTTATTGTAGATTACAAGTTATTAGTGGTCAAAGGCTGTTGACCAGCCATGACCAAACTGATCTAGGTAACCCAGATTGTTACCTAGAAACGCCTGACAAGAAATGTATGGACTCGGATCTTGCATATGTTTGATTATTTGTTATGTTTGTTGTATCTAAGTTGTAGTCTGGTAGATTAACTTTAGATTCAAGCCTTAATATCACCTAAACATCTGATAGGCTGAACTCAGTGGCTGGCCAAAGTAGATGAAACGATCATGAAAGTTATTTCTGGGTAACCCAGAAAACACTTGAACACTGTCTCTGACAGGGTTTGACCGTCTGGCGATTGTATTGTTGTTTGATTGATTTTATGTATTGGATCTGTGCTCTTACATGTTGGCTACACACTGCAACTCGTATATCACTAAACCATCACCAGAATCACAAGTTGTGGAAGCCCAAAGTAGAGTGGTCAAACTGTTCTTCATTTTTGGGTAACCCAGAAAATGAAGAACATCTCTGACAGCTATTTCAATGGCTTAGATCTTTTACCTTGATGATTTCTTGGCATTACAAATGATTGAAACATGTTCTATGTTAGGTTCTCTACACAGCCCGATGTCTAGATCACTTATAACATGAACAGATTGAAAGATAGAAGGCTATCAATAGTGTTGACCTGCCATGACTTAAGTTTCTGGGCAGCCCAGAAACATGATGAACACTCCTGACAGAAAGTTTAAGCCTATAGATCTTACAACTATGTTATGTTTTGATCCTGTTTACGATTGATACCCGTAGTATTACAACAATATTGCATGATCAATGTCTTACCACGCCCAAAAACTACTTAGATAAGGAATTATTATGAGTCAAAGTCGGTACTGTGACAACCCGAAAGTTTGGAAAGTCTTAAATGATTAAATTAAAGGTTAAAGTTTAAAAAGTAGAGTGAAAATAGATGATTTATTTAACAATTTTAAGAAAAATCTAAGGAAATAGTACGTTGAAATGATTCAACGAGAAGGTTACGAGAAAGAATAAGATCTAAACCGATTAAGAATGATTCGGTATTGTGATTCCAGGGATGGAATCCTTATAAGGGTGAAATAATGTGATAACCCAAATTTTTGGGTAATATTAAAATAAGGATTAAATAAATAAAATTTTATTAAATAATATGTTGTATGATATTATATTTCATAAGTCGGTATGAACTATGTAGTATGTGATGCTTATGCTTAATAAATATATTGGTATTATATATTTAGAAATTGTAGGGGCAATTTATTAAAGAGAAAAATAGCATACATTATTAAAATGATATTTCGATATCAAAATAAAAAGGAAAGCCAACACGGCTTAGTTATTGTAATAACCCAATATTTTTAATATAATTAAATAATAAATTTTGCATTAAATTTTTTTTATATAAAGGTGGGATTATGTGTAATGAAAAGTATATGTATTTATGTGATAAATAAAATTTACTTATTACATGAATAATTGTAAATAATTTCTTTTTAAGAATTATTAATCATTATAGATTATATTCATATAATAAATTAATAATAAGAGTATTAGTTATTTTCGTGTATATATGATATGCTTATTAGGAATTATTAAGTGAATGGTTAATTTATATTAAATATTATGGAGATTAATAATTACGTTAATGAATGAGGAATGGATTAATTAATACTATTGTTAATTAATCAATGAATAACTTATATAGTTGACATAAAACGAATAAGTAAGTTATTAATATAATAAGATTACTTTGACTGTTATGTGCAAGTGTGCAATAATTAAATATATTATATGGATTGCAACTACATTATATAGTGTAGTACGACACTTATGTAACTATACTATATATAGTAACCATATATTAAGATTTATTAAAACTATGATATGAATACATCATGAAAGGTGTATATGACAATAGGTATGTGGGTATATATTAAAATAATATACCATGAGCATATTATAAACTATTATTTTAATAAAAAAGGCAATGTAATGTGTATATATAGTGCATTAATACATATCTTATGACTATGTGAGTAAATAATATAATAATGTTGTAATATGGTTATGTGAGTAGTAAAGTTAATTATGGAACTACCCGGACAAGAATAGTTGACTGCGTGGTTTTAACGCGTGTATTTAAGGTACATGGACTATATGATGTGAGTATATAAATGACCCCTAATTTCCTAATATGGTAACAATTGTACATTAATATTACATTATGGGAATTTCAAGAATCAAACCAAGCCTTAGTTGATCAAGTTGTTTAGATTTTCCTTTGTCCCAAAAATGAGTGACCTTATTAGTACAATGAACAGTAACCTAACTCTATATTACGCAACCTTCAAGCTGCTAAATCATAGGTGATCATTTGCTAGGAAATGGCTGGTAAAGGAGTGGTTGATCAACTCCTTAATAACCTTTGTATCCTCCCATTACACCATGAATTCAACTTTAGTGTAAAATAAATGTCCAGTCCAAACTTCTTCTATAAATAGCAAACTCAATTCTCAGTTGGTGTTGCTTGAATTTTGTCTGATAATTCTAAGTTGAGAGTCTTAAGTAGCTGAGTAATTATAGAAGCATACTCAGTGTGTGAGGAGTTCAATTCAAGCTTAAGGAGGTATAAATTCTACTTTTGTGTTCTTGAGCTTAAGTTGTCAAATTCTTGAAATTCTCATGCAATCTCTTATAATTGATGTAAAATAGCATGCCATTGTGTTAATTAAGTGTGTATGCATGTCTAGAAGTAGTCTATGTTGCAGCAGAAGATGTTGGCAATGCTTGTGATTGAGGCTCTGCAAAGTAGAGCCATATTTTTTTGCCTCTGGACGAAGTGGCGTGGCCGCGCCACTTCCTTAGTCCTTCACCGCGCGGGTTGCCTATCACAATTTCCGCTATTGATTCCTAAAATGTCATGAGCATGCTACTTAAGTTAGATTATACGTATAAATGACCATAGCATGTGGTTAGATATTGCTTTGAACATAGTACGTTGTTTTAGCTTGATTTGAGTTGAGTTTTCAAGAAAACTTCAAGATTTGGAAAAACTAGAAATGGTAAACTTGAAAGAATGTATATTCTGATTTTGTGAACATGTGTAAATAATCTAGGTATGTACGTACATGAGTATAACATAAGGTATGAACTGGTTTGGTGTATAATAGAGTTTTCTAGCTTGGTTTCAAAGGATTTTTCTAAAGGAAAACTTGAAGTTTTGCAAAACAAAGTATGATGAGCATTATGTTTTCAGATTCTGATCTTTCTAGCTTATGTAAATAACTTAAGTATGTGCGTAAATGAGTATGAAAGCATGCTATAGAATGTGTGGACTTATCTTGCTTACTTGAATAAGTTTTACTAATGAAAACTTAAAGTTTTGAAAATAAACTTGATAAACTCTATGTACGCTTTGAGTTAAGATTTGTGAGCATGCTTATGTGGTTTAACTTGTGTATATGAGACATCACGATTAGGCGTGTAATGCATGTAAATGTGATTAATATGAATGCCTAGTGCGTCTTATGCATAATGAAACTAGTTAAATGTGGTTTGAAACAAGAATGAATGAATTAGAACTCCACAACTTGACATACATGACTTAACTAATGCAAGCATGTGTAGTAGAAACCTATGAACCACATAGCATGTGTTTAACGACTAAACGTAAGAAAACCATGAATTTAAACACATAAAGTCTTAATTAAAGAAGAATAGATGGCGACATATGTTAATGTTAGGATATAAGGTCAAACTTAGTTATATACATACTAATATGTGTGTTTTGCATGATTATTCGTATTTGTGCAAGGCATGTGTTCACTGGTTTTCTACAGGAGCAGTCATGTCCTGGTTTAAACTGGGAGCTGTGCGGCCGCACGTCTCCTTAGTATAAATCAGGTGCGGTCGCGCCAGTCTGCTGTAGGAACAATTTTCTGTAAATAGTTTAAAGGTGGTTACATGCTTGTATTGTTACTCTAATAGGTATATGTGACGCCCCCAAAATAGATATACAACACCCACTCTGAGTCGCCAAATACATGGTACAGAAAGCAAACTACAACTTTAATAATACAATTGTCGTGTAAAATACGACAACACATACTGTGAATTTAAATACAAATATTGTCTTCTAGACAATATCCACACTTAAATAAGTCCTCATTACAATTATTCAAACACTATTTTACAGAAATAGTGAGGAGAACTAAAATATCTTTCTAGAACCATCACTCCATACCCCGACTAGATCCTGCTATGTTCTCACCTCCTGAGAAGAAAAATGGAACAAAAAGGAAAAGGGTGAGCTCAACTAGCCCAGCAAAGAATATTATGACTAAGATAATATACAACAAATTATCATTAGTCTTCAACAGGGAAAAATCTGACAAAATATAATAGACAACAAGTTTTAGATCAACAACTGCAGTGGAAACAGCAAACATTTAGAAGAGTCAAGTAGAGAAAGAATTCTACTATCTTCTAAGATTTAAAAGTCCATAATCAATATTTTATCCCTGTAACATCAATCAATATACATCTTGAATCAAATATTCATCTTTGCACTACATGCCAAAGATATTCATTTGTAACACCAGTCGGTCATGTTCATCTCAACACCTGTTCATCTTTGCACTACAGGCCAAAGATATTCATCAGGTAATCATACATCTTTGCACTACAGGCCAAAGATATTCAGTAATATCATCATTTAGGACTGAGGATGATGAAAAATATCTTAAAGAGAACGAATTCAGTGAGACAGAAGGACAAATAGTAGGGATTCGTATAACAGTTTATCCAAGATCAATAATACTTCATAATAATCAATTGTGAAGCAGAATTCAAAAATAAAGATCAAAACATGGATACAATCAAAGATAGTAACCATAATAGACATCTTGGACAAAAAAGAAAATTTTTATTTTTCGGTGAATAGTGCCGTATTCGTGAATAGTGTCGTATACGTGAATAGTGCCGTATACGTGAATAGTAACCTCGACACAAAAAGTTCCAAATATGATAAAAAATTTATATCAATATTTCAGCATAATGATATTGAAGAAAATAATATCATTTAAGAAGAAAATAATATCACTTCCCTCAAAATAACCGTACTTCTGACTGAATATCGGATATGAGGCTGAATGAAACTTGTGCTGAATAGCAACTTTTAAAGTATCTAAATACTCACAAAATACACTCAATAATCTAGAGAGAGAAAGAGAGAAAACTTATGAATTCTGGTGTGATTTTTAATTCTAACATAGCTCTCTATTTATAGGAAAATGTTAGCACGCCGAAGAGGACTTAACCTGCAACCTGATGGCTTTACCTACTACTATTCCCACCCACCACATTTGAATAAAAATCTCAGCACATTTCATCACCAACCAAGAGTGGGTCCACCAATTCTAGAATTTTCCACCAAAATGATTATCTCCGAAAATTCAACAATTTCTGAACCAGTCATCTCGTAAAATTCATAACAAATCATACGCTCATTTTTAACGGTTCAAAATTAGTGGACATATACTCAACTTATATATGTGTAACATATCCAAATATTACCACGATCCAACGGTCGGATTAAAAATTATAACCCTCGCAAAATATCTCAAAAATCCTAATTTAATTTTCAATACCTTCGTTCCGACAAAAATACAGATAAAACACCTCAACATTAACTCCTTCATTTTTAACCACAAAAATATATCCCTCATTTATATCCACATAAAATAAATATTTCCTTATCATATGAATCAATAATTAATTACTCACAAATAATATTACAAAATCACATTTATGACAACCAGGCCGTTCCTAGGAAATAGGGGGCTTTCCAATAAGGATTTCTCCTTAGTGGCGCGCAATTAGATGACCAAACCTCTCTTTAGACAGAACTTTCTAGACATTGCCAATAATGTTATCTAATAATATTATTCAAATAATATAAATTATTGATCTGATAATGGAAAATACTGTGCAACAACAATTATTGAAACAGTAATAATATAAAATATCAACGCAGCAATTATTGAATCAATAAAATATTGAACAGTAATTACTGTGACAATTATTCAGTAGTGCCTTCTTACGTAAGAATCAATAATTTCAAAAATACTGTGCAATACCGTGTATTACTGTATTTTAACCAACGGGTATTCCAACAGTGTTAACGGTAACAACTACGCCGTTAATTATAAAAACTCAATTTTTTGTCGTTATCTTCATCCGACTGTTTTCCGTTATGGGGCCCACAAATAGATGTGTCGTCGTACGAATATTCCCCGACAAAAAGAATATTCCACGACCAACGAATATTCCACGACAACAATGATTATTTTATAACCACTTGTTTGTTTTGAAAAATTTTCACATTTCACCCATAACTTTAACTTTTTATCAATTTAATCATTTACTGAATTGTAATTATAAGAGAAATTGAATAATTTTATTTCATAAAATTTGGGGTCTTACATTCTCCCCTCCTTATGAAATTTCTTCCCCAAAATTTACGTACGTACCTGGTGTTTCGAAAAGGTGAGGATACCTCGCTTTCATTTCTGATTCTAACTCCCAAGTCATTTCTTCAATAGCATGGTTTCTCCACAAAACCTTAACTTGTGGTATAACCTTCGTGCATAGGACATGTTCTTTCCTATCCAATATCTTAACAGGTACCTCCTCGTACGTTAAATCTTCGGCTATCTCGTCTGGTTCTAACGCAATAATATGATTCGGGTCGTCCACATATTATCCCTATATCTGACCGACCAAATAATTACCAAATAAACTTATTCAGGTCATACTAGCGAAGGAATTTTTCGTCTCTCCCCTCCTAGTTCTTGTCTCACATTTCAGCCAGGGATCATATCCCTAAGCTCTGATACCAACTATGACGCCCCCAAAATACGTATACAACACCCACTCTGAGTCGCCAAATACATGGTACAGAAAGCAAACTACAACTTCAATAATACAATTGTCGTGCAAAATACGACAACACATACTGTGAATTTAAATACAAATATTGTCTTCTAGACAATATTCACACTCAAATAAGTCCTCATTATAATTATTCAAACACTATTTTACAGAAATAGTGAGGACAACTAAAATACCTTTCTAGAACCATCACTCCATACCCCGATTAGATCCTGCTATGTTCTCACCTCCTAAGAAGAAAAATAGAACAAAAAGGAAAAGGGTGAGCTCAACTAGCCCAGTAAAGAATATTATGACTAAGATAATATACAACAAATTATCATTAGTCTTCAACAGGAAAAAATCTGATAAAATATAATAGACAACAAGTTTTAGATCAACAACTGTAGTGGAAACAGCAAACCATTAGAAGAGTCAAGTAGAGAAAAATATCTATTATCTTCTAAGATTTAAAAGTTCATCATCAGTATTTTATCCCTGTAACATCAATTAATATACATCTTAAATCAAATATTCATCTTTGCACTACATGCTAAAGATATTCATTTGTAACACCAGTCAGTCATGTTCATCTCAACACCTGTTCATCTTTGCACTACAGGCCAAAGATATTCATTAAGGTAATCATACATCTTTGCACTACAGGCCAAAGATATTCAGTAATATCATCATTTAGGACTGAGGATGATGAAAAATATCTTAAAGGGAACGAATTCAGTGAGACAGAAGGACAAATAGTAGGGATTCGTATAACAGTTTATCCAAGATCAATAATACTTCATAATAATCAATTGTGAAGCAGAATTCAAAAATAAAGATCAAAACATGGATACAATCAAAGATAGTAACCATAATAGACATCTTGGACAAAAAAGAAAATTTTTATTTTTCGGTGAATAGTGCCGTATTCGTGAATAGTGTCGTATACGTGAATAGTGCCGTATACGTGAATAGTAACCTCGACACAAAAAGTTCCAAATATGATAAAAAATTTATATCAATATTTCAGCATAATGATATTGAAGAAAATAATATCATTTAAGAAGAAAATAATATCCCTTGCCTCAAAATAACCGTACTTCTGACTGAATATCGGATATGAGGCTGAATGAAACTTGTGCTGAATAACAACTTTTAAAGTATCTAAATACTCACAAAATACACTCAATAATCTAGAGAGAGAAAGAGAGAAAACTTATGAATTCTGATGTGATTTTCAATTCTAACTTAGCCCTCTATTTATAGGAAAATGTTAGCACGCCGAAGAAGACTTAACCTACAACCTGATAGCTTTACCTGCTACTATTCCCACCCACCACATTTGAATAAAAATCTCAGCACATTTCTTCACCAACCAAGAGTGGGGTCCACCAATTCTAGAATTTTTTACCAAAATGATTATCTCCGAAAATTCAACAATTTCTGAACCAGTCATCTCGTAAAATTCATAACAAATCATACGCTCATTTTTAACGGTTCAAAATTTGTGGACATATACTCAACTTATATATGTATAACATATCCAAATATTACCACGATCCAACGATCGGATTAAAAATTATAACCCTCGCAAAATATCTCAAAAACTCTAATTTGATTTTCAATACCTTCGTTCCGACAAAAATACAGATAAAACACCTCAACATTAACTCCTTCATTTTTAACCACAAAAATATATCCCTCATTTATATCCACATAAAATAAATATTTCCTTATCATATGAATCAATAATTAATTACTCACAAATAATATTACAGAATCACATTTATGACAACCAGGCCGTTTCCAGGAAAGAGGGGGCTTTAAAATAAGGATTTCTCCTTACTAGCGCGCAATTAGATGACCAAACCTCTCCTTAGACAGAACTTTCTAGACATTGCCAATAATATTATCTAATAATATTATTCAAATAATATAAATTATTGATCCGATAATGGAAAATACTGTGCAGCAACAATTATTGAAACAACAATAATATAAAATATCAACGCAGCAATTATTGAATCAATAAAATATTGAACAGTAATTACTGTGACAATTATTCAGTAGTGCCTTCTTACGTAAGAATCAATAATTTCAAAAATACTGTGCAATACCGTGTATTACTGTATTTTAACCACCTGGTATTCCAACAGTGTTAACGGTAACAACTACGCCGTTAATTATAAAAACTCAATTTTTTGTCGTTATCTTCATCCGACCGTTTTTCGTTATGGGGCACACAAATAGTTGTTCCGTCGTACGAATATTCCCCGACAAAAAGAATATTCCACGACCAACGAATATTCTCCGACAACAATGATTATTTTATAACCACTTGTTTAGTTTGAAAATTTTTCACATTTCACCCATAACTTTAACTTTTATCAATTTAACCATTTACTGAATTGTAATTATAAGAGAAATTGAATACTTTTATTTCACAAAATCGGGGTCTTACAATCTCCCCTCCTTATGAAATTTCGTCCCCGAAATTTACGTACGTAACTGGTGTTTCGAAAAGGTGAGGATACCTCGCTTTCATTTCTGATTCCAACTCCCAAGTCATTTCTTCAATAGCATGGTTTCTCCACAAAACCTTAACTTGTGGTATAACCTTCGTGCATAGGACATGTTCTTTCCTATCCAATATCTTAACAGGCACCTCCTCGTACGTTAAATCTTCGGCTATCTCGTCTGGTTCTAACGCAATAATATGATTCGGGTCGTCCACATATTATCCCTATATCTGACCGACCAAATAATTACCAAATAAACTTATTCAGGTCATACTAGCGAAGGAATTCCCCGTCTCTCCCCTCCTAGTTCTTGTCTCACATTTCAACCAGGGATCATATCCCTAAGCTCTGATACCAACTGTGACGCCCCCAAAATAGGTATACAACACCCACTCTGAGTCGCCAAATACATGGTACAGAAAGCAAACTACAACTTCAATAATACAATTGTCGTGCAAAATACGACAACACATACTGTGAATTTAAATACAAATATTGTCTTCTAGACAATATCCACACTCAAATAAGTCCTCATTACAATTATTCAAACACTATTTTATAAAAATAGTGAGGACAACTAAAATACCTTTCTAGAACCATCACTCCATACCCCGACTAGATCCTGCTATGTTCTCACCTCCTGAGAAGAAAAATGGAACAAAAAGGAAAAGGGTGAGCTCAACTAGCCCAGCAAAGAATATTATGACTAAGATAATATACAACAAATTATCATTAGTGTTCAACAGGAAAAAATCTGATAAAATATAATAGACAACAAGTTTTAGATCAACAACTGCAGTGGAAACAGCAAACATTTAGAAGAGTCAAGTAGAGAAAGAATTCTACTATCTTCTAAGATTTAAAAGTCCATCATCAATATTTTATCCCTGTAAAATCAATCAATATACATCTTGAATCAAATATTCATCTTTGCACTACATGCCAAAGATATTCATTTGTAACACTAGTCGGTCATGTTCATCTCAACACCTGTTCATCTTTGCACTACATGCCAAAGATATTCATCAGGTAATCATACATCTTTGTACTACAGGCCAAAGATATTCAGTAATATCATCATTTAGGACTGAGGATCATGAAAAATATCTTAAAGAGAACGAATTCAGTGAGACAGAAGGAGAAATAGTAGGGATTCGTATAACAGTTTATTCAAGATCAATAATACTTCATAATAATCAATTGTGAAGCAGAATTCAAAAATAAAGATCAAAATATGGATATAATCAAAGATAGTAACCATAATAGACATCTTGGACAAAAAAGAAAATTTTTATTTTTCGGTGAATAGTGTCGTATTCGTGAATAGTACCGTTTACGTGAATAATGCCGTATACGTGAATAGTAATCCCGACACAAAAAGTTCCAAATTTGATAAAAAGTTTATATCAATATTTCAGCATAATGATATTGAAGAAAATAATATCATTTAAGAAGAAAATAATATCCCTTGCCTCAAAATAACCGTACTTCTGACTGAATATCGGATATGAGGCTGAATGAAACTTGTGCTGAATAACAACTTTTAAAGTATCTAAATACTCACAAAATACACTCAATAATCTAGAGAGAGAAAGAGAGAAAACTTATGAATTCTGATGTGATTTTCAATTCTAACTTAGCCCTCTATTTATAGGAAAATGTTAGCACGCCGAAGAAGACTTAACCTACAACCTGATGGCTTTATCTGCTACTATTCCCACCCACCACATTTGAATAAAAATCTCAGCACATTTCTTCACCAACCAAGAGTGGGGTCCACCAATTCTAGAATTTTCTACCAAAATGATTATCTCCGAAAATTCAACAATTTCTGAACCAGTCATCTCGTAAAATTCATAACAAATCATACGCTCATTTTTAACGGTTCAAAATTTGTGGACATATACTCAACTTATATATGTATAACATATCCAAATATTACCACGATCCAACGATCGGATTAAAAATTATAACCCTCGCAAAATATCTCAAAAACTCTAATTTGATTTTCAATACCTTCGTTCCGACAAAAATACAGATAAAACACCTCAACATTAACTCCTTCATTTTTAACCACAAAAATATATCCCTCATTTATATCCACATAAAATAAATATTTCCTTATCATATGAATCAATAATTAATTACTCACAAATAATATTACAGAATCACATTTATGACAACCAGGCCGTTCCCAGGAAAGATGGGGCTTTCCAATAAGGATTTTTCCTTACTAGCGCGCAATTAGATGACCAAACCTCTCCTTAGACAGAAGTTTCTAGACATTGCCAATAATATTATCTAATAATATTATTCAAATAATATGAATTATTGATCTGATAATGGAAAATACTGTGCAGCAACAATTATTGAAACAATAATAATATAAAATATCAACGCAGCAATTATTGAATCAATAAAATATTGAACAGTAATTACTGTGACAATTATTCAGTAGTGCCTTCTTACGTAAGAATCAATAATTTAAAAAATAATGTGCAATACCGTGTATTATTGTATTTTAACCACCGGGTATTCCAACAGTGTTAACGGTAACAACTACGCCGTTAATTATAAAAACTCAATTTTTTGTCGTTATCTTCATCCGGCCGTTTTTCGTTATGGGGCACACAAATAGTTGTTCCGTCGTACGAATATTCCCCGACAAAAAGAATATTCCACGACCAACGAATATTCTCCGACAACAATGATTATTTTATAACCACTTGTTTATTTTGAAAATTTTTCATATTTCACCCATAACTTTAACTTTTTATCAATTTAACCATTTACTGAATTGTAATTATAAGAGAAATTGAATACTTTTATTTCACAAAATCGGGGTCTTACAATCTCCCCTCCTTATGAAATTTCGTCCCCGAAATTTACGTACGTAACTGGTGTTTCGAAAAGGTGAGGATACCTCGCTTTCATTTCTGATTCCAACTCCCAAGTCATTTCTTCAATAGCATGGTTTCTCCACAAAACCTTAACTTGTGGTATAACCTTCGTGCATAGGACATGTTCTTTCCTATCCAATATCTTAACAGGCACCTCCTCGTACGTTAAATCTTCGGCTATCTCGTCTGGTTCTAACGCAATAATATGATTCGGGTCGTCCACATATTATCCCTATATCTGACCGACCAAATAATTACCAAATAAACTTATTCAGGTCATACTAGCGAATGAATTCCCCGTCTCTCCCCTCCTAGTTCTTGTCTCACATTTCAACCAGGGATCATATCCCTAAGCTCTGATACCAACTGTGACGCCCCCAGAATAGGTATACAACACCCACTCTGAGTCGCCAAATACATGGTACAGAAAGCAAACTACAACTTCAATAATACAATTGTCGTGCAAAATACGACAACACATACTGTGAATTTAAATACAAATATTGTCTTCTAGACAATATCCACACTCAAATAAGTCCTCATTACAATTATTCAAACACTATTTTACAAAAATAGTGAGGACAACTAAAATACCTTTCTAGAACCATCACTCCATACCCCGACTAGATCCTGCTATGTTCTCACCTCCTGAGAAGAAAAATGGAACAAAAAGGAAAAGGGTGAGCTCAACTAGCCCAGCAAAGAATATTATGACTAAGATAATATACAACAAATTATCATTAGTCTTCAACAGGGAAAAATCTGATAAAATATAATAGACAACAAGTTTTAGATCAACAACTGCAGTGGAAACAGCAAACATTTAGAAGAGTCAAGTAGAGAAAGAATTCTACTATCTTCTAAGATTTAAAAGTCCATCATCAATATTTTATCCCTGTAACATCAATCAATATACATCTTGAATCAAATATTCATCTTTGCACTACATGCCAAATATATTCATTTGTAACACCAGTCGGTCATGTTCATCTCAACACCTGTTCAGCTTTGCACTACAGGCCAAAGATATTCATCAGGTAATCATACATCTTTGCACTACAGGCCAAAGATATTCAGTAATATCATCATTTAGGACTGAGGATGATGAAAAATATCTTAAAGAGAACGAATTCAGTGAGACAGAAGGACAAATAGTAGGGATTCGTATAACAGTTTATCCAAGATTAATAATACTTCATAATAATCAATTGTGAAGCAGAATTCAAAAATAAAGATCAAAACATGGATACAATCAAAGATAGTAACCATAATAGACATCTGGGAGCCGCGCGGCCGCATGTCTCCTTAGTACAAATCAGGCGCGGTCGCGCCAGTCTGCTGTAGGAACAATTTTTTGTAAATAGTTTAAAGGTGGTTGCATGCTTGTATTGTTACTCTAATAGGTATAATACGACCAGTGCAGAACTAATATGTTAAGAAACATGCTAAATGATTGAATTGAATGATTAATGTAGTGATTAAGAACTTCAAAGTGTTAAGTTCAAAAGATATTTGCAAACTATAAGGCAATGATTAAGAAACTGTATTGTTAACTTTGTAGTATCTTATAAACTAATGTGGTAATATAAGTATAAGGTATATGTAAGGAGTATACAACTAAATTAGATGTTTATGTATGCATTTACACTTATATATCATGTATGTGACACCCCCAAATCCGGGTACTTCGATTCCACTGGATTTGGTGTTCACTGTACAAGCATCATCTATCTATCTACCCATAAATAATATCAAACCATACAATAGATAGAAATCATAAAAAAAAAATCTCTTCCCTTAAGGGTTACATCAACTGAATCAAAAATAAATCCCAGGTTACTCTAACCTTAAAACATCTGTGCGGAATTCTAAACAAATATGTCTTAACATCAACATAACTCAAGTCTTAAACAAATACAACAGTTAATAAATAACAGGTCTTCATCATTTGCTAACTTTGCCCTTGCCCTTACTAGTGGAGGGTTCATCGCTTCTTTCATTCTTAACTGCAATGTTATTATTAAGCAAGAGTGAGCACAAATGCCCACAAGTATAAAAAAAATGAAACAACAGTATAATAACATGCGAATAATCAAAGACATCTGAATAAAGCTCAACTTTTGAATCAAGAATAAATAACATGAATCAAAAGAATACTGAGGGTCATAAGACCTTGAACTATGTCCTAGGTTAACAAGGGTTATACTTGAAACCTTTAACAGTCATAAGACTATGGACCTTCTTCTCGTACTTAGGGGGATCAGCCCTTAGTACCATACTGTGCACAATATCTTAACGCTAACGCATAAGTGAATCCCTTTTCAGGGTTGTTCATCTCAGTTTGACATTCGAGTCCGCACCAAAGGAAGTTTGGTTTGGATAATTCAATAAGGGTTCTGAAATTTAGAACGTTCATCAACTATGGACTAGTTGAATCATTAAGGGTTCACTTGTCTAATAAGGTTCAACAACAATGATATTCAATTTGAATAATAATATCAAGAAGTATACAATAGAACAATTATTATATAACTAAATCATACTTTGAAAAGATAATCAATTTTTTAATATAACATTTGAACTTGAATAATGACAATGATAATTTACTCGAGGTAAATAATAAACTTAAATAATAATGACAAGTAGGGTTAGGAAACTTGCTCAAATTTAAGAGTTTAAGTTTAGGAAACTTGCTCAATAGAATGGAGTTAGGGATAGGATACTTGCCTCGTGCGTAGATTACTCTTTAACTAAGCACGTTCTTTGAATTAAATCCTACATACCATTCATATACACAATACCGGTTAATTAACAATTAATCAACATGAGCTCATTCTCGTTGTCTACTTTAATTATTGACTAAACTTTGTCAAATTATCACGTTGTCACATAATTTATACTTCATGAATTATCAAACTAATTGTGTATTTAATAATTTAATTCACATATAATATATTAATACATGGTAAACAACAATTTTATCATCTCATAATACCTCTAACATGATTACATGTTCATTACAATAATCCACTAACACATTGTTAGACTTAACCATTTTACAAATACATTTCTGACATTTTCTGGAGAGTGGCGCTGCGGCGCCACTAATGTACTAAGGAGCCGCGCTGCGGCGTGGTGGCGCTGTGGCCGGGCCCTTAGCGCTGCGGTGCGAGACATCAGTTCTAGAGCTGGCGCCGCGGCGCGAGACCCCAGAAACTGATTCCCAGTTCGCGAAGAACACAGAGTACAGCGAAATCAACACATTTTTAATACTAATTTCACCAAATCACATATACCCACATGTTATAATTCATGTATAATCATAACCCAACATATATAAAGTGATTTTAACCCATTAAAACATATAATCACATATTTAAATCATAAAAAATGGATTGTTCTTAATGTTCTTGAGGATTTTGAACAAATACTTATAATTTAACACTACAGATTCGTTATAACACCGAATCCGTTCGTTTAAGGCTTGATCTCTTCGTATTAACATGCTCTATAATATAAGGGTGTAAAATTTTGGGATAATATAAGATCAATACGTCAATTATCACGTATAAGGCCATATGGCCATATCACGTACTCTGTTTATTTTGAAAAACATACGTACGACATACTTTCATGAACTTGATGATATGAAATCATGTAATGTATGTAATTAAACACGAATTGATACATATTAACACATACATAAAATTACAATCATCTCATATCTCCCAAATACAGAGATTTACAGAACAATATAAAAGCCAATTTATGAGACGTAAATGTAGAAATTGGGTTTGGGAGAATTACCCAGAGTATAGGTTAGGAGATGGTTAATGAAAGTTTTCTACAAGTACCTGTTAATTAAATACTTATAATATCTCTCACAAATTCTCACTTTCTCTCTGAACTCTCTCTGAAAATAATGCCAGACTTAAGAAATTATGAAGAAGAAGGAGGAAGCGTCGAAGAAATAAAACTGACGCGATGTGGTCAGTTGCCCAGTCATGGGTTAACTGCCCATAACCTCTCTTAGTGCCATGTTTGGCTTAGCAAATAAATTCAAAGCTCATTATTTTAATAAACCTTTTATTTTATAGTTTAATAAATGTCACACTCCTTATAAAATAACTCCAATATTTTATTTAATTTATATAAATAAAATATAATATTTTCTCATAAATTCATATAGTCACATAATTAATTTTTCTCATTAATAAATAATAACAATTTATTAAATCTCTAATTAATAATTAAATTAATTAAAGTAACATCATGCTTAATTATATAATTCATTTAATTCAATAAGCTCACATAATCACATACTTGAATAATAAAATTCTCTACATTAATTTAATAAATGTAACACATATATGATTAAATTAATCTATCACAATTGCATCAATTAATTATTAAATCCAATAATTAAATCGTCGAAAAATATTTATTTACTTCAATAAATATTAAAATTAAATTACAAATTTCTCGTTCGTCACATCTTTCCCCCCTTAAAAGGATTCTGTCCCCAGAATCACGACTCAATAAATTCGATCCGTCACATTCTCCCCCCTTACAAAGATTCTGTCCCCAGAATCGTTTACAAATAATTAAGTAAATAAATGAGGATAATTCTTCATCATATTCTCTTCGAGTTCCCACGTAGCTTCTTCAGCGTTGTGGTTCCTCCAAATTACCTTAACAGAAGGTATAACTTTATTTCTCAGAACTTGTTCTTTTCGGTCGATAATTTGGACAGGAATTTCTTCGTAAGATAAGTCTTTCTCAAAATATAGGGGTTCGTATTCAATTACATGCTTGTAATCAGGTTTGTAAGGTCGCAACACAGAAACATGGAAGACGTTGTGGATATTCTCGAGTGCTGGAGGTAAGGCTACCTCGTACGCAACTTCTCCAATTCTTCGCAGTACCTCAAATGGTCCAATAAATCTTGGGCTCAATTTTCCTTTCTTTCCGAACCTGATCTTTCCCTTCCAGGGAGAGACCTTCAAGAAAACATAACTACCTGGTTCAAACTCGATATTTTTACGATGTGGGTCAGCGTATTTCTTCTGTCGATCTTGAGCTGCTACCAGTCGTGCTCGGATCACTTTGACTATTTCTGCCGTCTGCTGTACCAATTCTGGCCCTAGCAATTATCTTTCACCAACTTCATCCCAATAAAGCGGAGTTCTGCACTTTCTGTCGTATAACGCTTCGTAAGGTGGCATACCAATACTAGCGTGGTAACTGTTGTTGTAGCCGAACTCTACCAACGGTAGGTGATCATCCCAATTTCCTTTGAAGTCCATTACACAGGCTCGTAACATATCTTCCAGTGTTTGAATCATTCGTTCGCTCTGTCCGTCTGTTTGAGGGTGGTAAGCTGTACTCATTCGCAGTTGTGTACCTATGCATTCCTGAAGACGTTTCCAGAAATTTGATGTGAAGCGCGGATCCCTATCGGAAACAATAGACACCGGCACTCCGTGCCTCGAAACAATCTCTTTCACATATAATCTTGCCAATTGATCTAAGTTAAATCTAATTTTGATAGGAAGGAAGTGCGCGGATTTCGTCAGTCGGTCAACGATAACCCATACTTCGTCGTAGCCTTTCTGAGTCGTCGGAAGGCCAACCACGAAGTCCATCGTAATATGTTCCCATTTCCATTCTGGGATCTCCAACGGTTGTAGCAATCCACTCGGTCTCTGATGTTCTGCTTTAACTTTCTGACATGTCAGGCATTTGGCAACACATTCTGCAACATCACGTTTCAACTTCGGCCACCAGAAATGTTGTCGAAGATTTTGGTACATTTTTGTACTACCAGGGTGAATCGAATATCTTGAACTATGAGCCTCACTCAAAATTTCTTCCTTAATTTCTTGTACTGGCGGAACCCAAATTCTGCTTTCAAATCTCAATATTCCTTCCTTATCCATCTTAAATCTTGGTTCGGTTCCTTCAGATATCTTCGATGTTACCTTTTTGCATTCATCATCCTGAAGCTGAGCCTCCTTCACTCTATCTAGTAGAGTTGTACCAGATTGCATCTGAAATAGCTTCTCATCAATCTCCATAGGATACTTCACTTCTAACTCCAGTTTCTCCATATCTGCAATTAGCTCCTGCTGAGTAGTCAACATCATCAATTTCTCACGACCCTTTCTACTTAAGGCGTCCGCAACCACATTAGCCTTACCCGGATGGTATAAAATCTCATAGTCATAATCCTTGATTAATTCCAACCATCTTCTTTGACGCATATTCAAATCTTTCTGTGTAAAAATATATTCAGACTCTTGTGGTCCGTATATATTTCACACTTCTCCCCGTATAGATAGTGCCTCCAAATTTTCAAAGCAAAAACAACTGGAGCTAACTCCAAATCATGGGTTGGGTAACCCTTCTCGTAATCCTTCAACTGCCGTGATGCATACGCAATGACTTTGTCGTTTTGCATCAGCACACAGCCAAGTCCTTTATGCGACGCATCGCTAAAAATAACAAAATTTCCTGTATCATCCGGAAGAGATAACACAGGCGCTGTACTCAACCTCTTCTTTAATTCTTGAAAACTCTCCTCACACTTCTCCGTCCAAACAAATTTCACAGCTTTTCGAGTTAAATTCGTTAACGGAGTTGCGATCTTAAAAAAATCTTGTATGAATCTTTTATAATATCCTGCTAATCCAAGAAAACTTCTTACTTCTGACGGCGTTCTCGGCTGATCCCAGTTAATCACAGCTTCTACTTTGGATGGATCTACCGAAATTCCATCTTTATCGATTACGTGACCAAGAAATTGTACTCTCTCGATCCAGAATTCACATTTTGAAAATTTAGCATACAACTTCTCCCTTCTCAATACTTCCAACGTTAACCTCAAGTGTTCTTCATGTTCCTCTTTGGTTTTGGAATATACCAAAATGTCGTCTATAAATACCACCACGAATTTGTCCAAAAACGGCTTGAATATACCATTCATTAGTCCCATAAATGCTGCATGAGCATTCGTAAGACCAAACGACATTACTAAAAATTCGTAGTGACAGTATTGCGTTCTAAACGCAGTCTTCGGTACATCCTCTGGCCTCACCTTTAGTAGGTGATAACCACTCCTCAAGTCAATCTTGGAAAAGTATTTTGCTCCCTTCAATTGATCAAACAGATCATCGATCCTTGGTAATGGATATCTGTTCTTAATCGTGACCTTATTTAATTCTCTGTAGTCAATGCAGAGCCTCATCGATCCGTCCTTCTTTTTCACGAACAACACCGGCGCTCCCCACGGCAATACGCTCGGTTGAATATACTTTTTGTCCAATAATTCTTGTAGTTGTACCATTAATTTCTTCATCTCTACTGGCGCCATTCGGTATGGTGCCTTCGATATTGGAGCAGTTCCGGGCGCTAAATCAATCACAAAGTCTACTTCTCTATCTGGTGGACGTCCTGGCAAATCGTCTGGAAATACATCGACGAAGTCCCTCACAATCGGTATCTCCTCTACCTTCGGGTTCTCTTTTCGACTGTCGACTATGTAAGCTAAATATCCTACATAGCCTTGTCTTAATAACTTCCTGGCCTGCAACATCGTCAGACAACTCGCTTGTCTAGGCGACTTGCTACCATAAAACACAACCTTTGACGGAGTCATAAGGTTAATACACTTCTTTTGGCTGTCAATTACAGCCCCATAATTGGATAGCCAATCCATACCCAATATAACGTCGAATTCCCCCAATCGAATAGGGATAAGATCTATGATCATGATATTACCCTTAATATCCACTCTACAATTCTTATACACATGCTTAACAGGAATTATCTCTCTATTCATAATTTCTACAATCATGGGATATTCCAATTCATCCTTAAGCAAATCTAAACTGTTAGCAAAGTTATCGGATATAAAGGAACAAGTAGCACCCGAATCAAATAAAACGTAAGCATTAATTTCATTGATCGGAATGATACCTGACACCACCTCACGAGACTGGATTGCATCCTGCACCATCATATTGAAAGTTCTGGCGGTTGGTCGGTTTGTTGCAGGTGGTCCAGTGATGGTTAAGGTATTTCCACTGCTATTTCCCCTGTTTCCTCCTTGTCCTGATCCTCCCGATCCCTTCTTGGGACAGTCTCTTGCTAAATGATCTTTCGAACCACAGTTGAAACAAGTACCCTTCTTTGGGTTTGGACAATTTGGTGCTATGTGGCCTTCCTGACCACAATTGTAGCACACTCTCTTTCCCTTCAAACAAACTCCTAGATGTGCCTTGCCGCAAGTCGGACATGCTTCTATCTTCTTTTTCTGCCCTCCGTGTTGACTTCCAGCTGTCGAGTTATCCGTCCACTTCCTCTTCTGATTATTATTATTCCCAGTATTACTTCCACCAGTCTTGTTATTACCTTCATTCTCACTCTTTTTCTTTTTCTGTTCTTGGTTGTACTTAGTCACTTCATCACTTCCTCCTTCCGCGAGAATGGCCTTTTCCAAAACTCCCGCAAACGTGTTAAGTTGAAACATTGATACCTTGCTGTATACCCAAGGCTTCAGTCCTTGTTCGAATCGTCTGGCTTTCCTCTCGTCAGTGTGTACTTGATACGGGGCAAACCGTGCCAACTCATCGAATTTAGCCGCGTATTCAGGCACGCTCAAGTTTCCCTGTTTCAGTTCCAGAAATTGCACCTCCATCTGATTCTGCGAACTAGCTGGGAAATACATTTCGAAAAACATCTCTTTGAATCTTTCCCACGTAATTACACCTTCACCTCCTCGCATCTTGTTTACCTGCCACCAGTAGCTAGCCTCAGACTTCAGCATAAATGTCGCAAAAACGGTCTTCTGATCGTCTCGAACCCTAGCAACGTCGAAAACCTTCTCCATTTCCATCACCCACGTTTGAGCCTCGATTGGGTTTCTGGAACCTTTGAACTCTGGCGGTCCCACCACCTTAAAATCTTTAAACGTTGTGCTAGGTGGAGCTTGCGGTTGGTTATTCATGACTCCAGTTAGTAAATTAACTAGCTGTTGAACTGGATTAACGTTGGCATTATTGTTATTATTGGTTGACTCTTCCTGAGTCGGTTGACGTTGTTGTCTTCTCCTTGGCGGCATTTTTCTGTTAAATAAACGTTTATTAGAACTTTATTTATTTCTCTACATAGTTAAGACAGTACTCAACAATTTAACATATCACTTAACACATCATCTCAAACAACTTGATATCTTTTCATTCAAATAAAAAGTTTTAACATTAAACTATAGCATACTGCTATTTACATCATCTATCCTGGAATAAAGAATCCACAGGATTTAAAACATTCAAATATTAACATATTCCTTAGTTCATAAACACATCGGAATTTACATAAAACTATATAAGTCTTTCACATAAATAAACAGATTCTATTCCTATCTTCCAAGGTGCTCAATAGCCTTGCCACGCTCCTCATTCATGATACGAGACATCGTCCTGCGATCCAACATATACGATGGAAGTCCTTCAAACTGGATGGGGTACCTTAACACTCGCTCTTGAACCTCATCCATTGCATGATTAAGTGTGGCGTACGTGTCTTCAAGCTTTGCCTTCTTTGCACGACTATCATTTTCTGCACGATCAGCTCGATGTGATTCTCTTACCCATCCTTCCTCTGCTATTTTCAGTCTTCCAGAGGTTTCCTTCAGTTCCTTCTTCAGCTTCTCTATCTCCTCGGTCTTATCTTCGGTTTGACCCTTCTCATAAACCAGATCCCACTCCACGTTACGATCATATAGTGTGTCATACATCTCAGCATCAACAGTGTACCGTGGAAGCTCCTCTTCTTCTTCCTCCTCATCAAACTCCTCCTCAGAATCAATCTCAGGTTCATGCTCCTGACCAACAACGGTGATCAATGGAGATGACTCCCTCTGAACTAACTGTTCCCTAACAACATGTATGTCTCGGGTCTCCTCCTCTGTAGGTACTATAGGTAATCGGGGTTCTTCCTCCCCAGCTTGACTAGCTTCTCCAACATTCATCATCCTGACAACCAAATTTTAAGTTTTAGTTACTAAGTTGTACTAACGAGCACATAAATTAACACATAGACACATAATGTATTTTATTATCTTCAATGAATTACCAAAAATTCATTTCTTAAAATTCGATAAGAGTTTTCCTTTACTATCTTCTTTCTATAAGGCTACTACCTAAGGTTGTTTTCCCCACCTAAGGTTCATAACCTACAGCTCTGATACCAACTTGTGACACCCCCAAATCCGGGTACTTCGATTCCACAGAATTTGGTGTTCACTGTACAAGCATCATCTATCTATCTACCCATAAATAATATCAAACCATACAATAGATAGAAATCATAAAAAAAATCTCTTCCCTTAAGGGTTACATCAACTGAATCAAAAATAAATCCCAGGTTACTCTAACCTTAAAACATCTGTGCGGAATTCTAAACAAATAAGTCTTAACATCAACATAACTCAAGTCTTAAACAAATACAACAGTTAATAAATAACAGGTCTTCATCATTTGCTAACTTTGCCCTTGCTCTTACTAGTGGAGGGTTCATCGCTTCTTTCATTCTTAACTGCAATGTTATTATTAAGCAAGAGTGAGCACAAATGTCCACAAGTAAAAAAAAATGAAACAACAGTATAATAACATGCGAATAATCAAAGACATCTGAATAAAGCTCAACTTTTGAATCAAGAATAAATAACATGAATCAAAAGAATACTGAGGGTCATAAGACCTTGAACTATGTCCTAGGTTAACAAGGGTTATACTTGAAACCTTTAACAGTCATAAGACTATGGGCCTTCTTCTCGTACTTAGGGGGATCAGCCCTTAGTACCATACTGTGCACAATATCTTAACGCTAACGCATAAGTGAATCCCTTTTCAGGGTTGTTCATCTCAGTTTGACATTCGAGTCCGCACCAAAGGAAGTTTGGTTTGGATAATTCAATAAGGGTTCTGAAATTTAGAACGTTCATCAACTATGGACTAGTTGAATCATTAAGGGTTCACTAGTCTAATAAGGTTCAACAACAATGATATTCAATTTGAATAATAATCTCAAGAAGTATACAATAGAACAATTACTGTATAACTAAATCATACTTTGAAAAGATAATCAATTTTTTAATATAACATTTGAACTTGAATAATGACAATGATAATTTACTCGAGGTAAATAATAAACTTGAATAATAATGACAAGTAGGGTTAGAAAACTTGCTCAAATTTAAGAGTTTAAGTTTAGGAAACTTGCTCAATAGAATGGAGTTAGGGATAGAATACTTGCCTCGTGCGTAGATTACTCTTTAACTAAGCACGTTCTTTGAATTAAATCCTACATACCATTCATATACACAATACCGGTTAATTAACAATTAATCAACATGAGCTCATTCTCGTTGTCTACTTTAATTATTGACTAAACTTAGTCAAATTATCACGTTGTCACATAATTTATACTTCATGAATTATCAAACTAATTGTGTATTTAATAATTTAATTCACATATAATATATTAATATATGGTAAACAACTATTTTATCATCTCATAATACCTCTAACATGATTACATGTTCATTACAATAATCCACTAACACATTGTTAGACTTAACCATTTTACAAATACATTTCTGACATTTTCTGGAGAGTGGCGCTGCGGCGCCACTAATGTGCTAAGGAGCCGCGATGCGGCATGGTGGCCGGGCCCTTGGCGCTGCGGCACGAGACATCAGTTCTAGAGCTGGCGCCGCGGCGCGAGACCCCAGAAACTGATTCCCAGTTCGCGAAGAACACAGAGTACAGCGAAATCAACACATTTTTAATACTAATTTCACCAAATCACATATACCCACATGTTATAATTCATGTATAATCATAACCCAACATATATAAAGTGATTTTAACCCATTAAAACATATAATCACATATTTAAATCATAAAAAATGGATTGTTCTTGATGTTCTTGAGGATTTTGAACAAAAACTTGTAATTTAACACTACGGATTCGTTATAACACCGAATCCGTTCGTTTAAGGCTTGATCTCTTCGTATTAACATGCTCGATAATATAAGGGTGTAAAATTTTGGGATAATATAAGATCAATACATCACTTATCACGTATAAAGCCATATGGCCATATCACGTACTCTGTTTATTTTGAAAAACATACGTACGACATACTTTCATGAACTTGATGATATGAAATCATGTAATGTATGTAATTAAACACGAATTGATACATATTAACACATACATAAAATTACAATCATCTCATATCTCCCAAATACAGAGATTTACAGAACAATATAAAAGCCAATTTATGAGACGTAAATGTAGAAATTGGGTTTGGGAGAATTACCCAGAGTATAGGTTAGGAGATGGTTAATGAAAGCTTTCTACAAGTACCTGTTAATTAAATACTTATAATATCTCTCACAAATTCTCACTTTCTCTCTGAACTCTCTCTGAAAATAATGCCAGACTTAGGAAATTATGAAGAAGAAGGAGGAAGCGTCGAAGAAATAAAACTGACGTGATGTGGTCAGTTGCCCAGTCATGGGTTAACTGCCCATAACCTCTCTTAGTGCCATGTTTGGCTTAGCAAATAAATTCAAAGCTCGTTATTTTAATAAACCTTTTATTATATAGTTTAATAAATGTCACACTCCTTATAAAATAACTCCAATATTTTATTTAATTTATATAAATAAAATATAATATTTTCTCATAAATTCATATAGTCACATAATTAATTTTTCTCATTAATAAATAATAACAATTTATTAAATCTCTAATTAATAATTAAATTAATTAAAGTAACATCATGCTTAATTAAATAATTCATTTAATTCAATAAGCTCACATAATCACATACTTGAATAATAAAATTCTCTACATTAATTTAATAAATGTAACACATATATGATTAAATTAATCTATCACAATTGCATCAATTAATTATTAAATCCAATAATTAAATCGTCGAAAAATATTTATTTACTTCAATAAATATTAAAATTAAATTACAAATTTCTCGTTCGTCAAATGTATGAGCATATGTAACTAATGAATATCCTAAACGCGTATTATATTATGTTAGGATTCAAAAGAGTATTGATAAGCGATATTTTGGTAAGCTAAGCTTAAGGCAAGTTCTCTAACCTTACTCAAATCTATATTGAGCAAGTATCCGAACCCTACTTTTATCGTGCGAGTTCATTGAACTCTACTTTTATTGGTCAAGTTCCTTGAACTCTACTTTTATTGAGCAAGTTCCTTAAACTCTACTTTTATTGAGCAAGTTACTTGAACTCTACTTTTATTGAGCAAGTATCCTACCTTTGTATTTCCTTTATGCAATGGACAGAAGTAAGAGAGTTTTAGAATTATATTATTATTGTACCAGATTATTAACCTTATTGTTATATATGTTATACCCGATCATTGATTATCAACATGGTACTATATTGTAATTCAGATATATATATTCTGTTCGTTAATTTCTAAATATGGTTATTCAAGTGTCCCCACTTGGATAATCATTTTATTTAATCACATGTTGATATATATATATATATATATATATATATATATATATATATATATATATATATATATACATATCGATCACCAGTATGTATACAATAAGTAAAAGCCGTCTAAGCAATTTGATCAGCTAGACACAGATTTAGAAATATTGTTGAACATGATAAAACCTTTTTGTATTCAATCAAATTATTTTGGTTCGGATTCCCGATCAAGTATGAACATCCCGAACATGGGAAAACTTTTGTACGCCTGAGGCGGATATGATGAACGAGAATACCATTCTGGCATGTAGTATTGATTAATATATGGCAAAATGGACTGATCACCCTCGTGCCCGTAAGTTATGACGGTTTGCGGATGAAGTTCTGCTAAACCTATTCAAAAATTGAAAACAATGTTCATAGTATGTCACCTTCACCTATTTATAGTCAGTATGTAGTTTCAAAAATTTGATAGAGAATTGTTATATTATTATTATCGGTTCAGATTACTTCACAACTATTGATTCGTTGTAGAAGGGTAGTACAAAGAAAATATTTAATCCTTTCAGCTAATATTTATAATTGTTGTTACTTGCTGGGCACTCAAATGCTCATCCTTGCTTAATTTTAATGTTTTCAGTTAAGTATGATTAACCAGAGGGCTCTGCCAGGAACAAAGGGAAAGAAAAGCTGTCAGAATAAGTTGTGTTTTCATATGTAATAGCTAGACTTAAATAAGATGATAATATTTATTAAGTATCATGTAATGAATGTTTTAAGGTCGCGTACCTGGGATTTAGACAACTCTGATATGTAAATTAAGTTTGACAATATTTTTATATTCCGCTCAAAGAAATGGTATTGTGAAGCACCGAATTCGGGTTTCAAGTACCTGAATTTGCAGGCGTCACAGTTATGAAATACTCTTGGCATGAAACTATCGATGTGGCTAATGAAATAATTATATTATAATATAATTGATTTCATTCAAAAGTAGTATGTGGTAGTAAAGAAGAAAAATGATGAGTACTCAAATAGACTAATTAATTTGAATGGAACCATTATTTAATAATGTTTGTGCTAATTACAATTTAGCTAGCCTAAATAAGTATGATTGATAAATTTACATATATTGATATGTGCAAGTGTCCACATGTAAATTTTGGGCCAACTTAATTTTTCATGTTGTGTGCAAGCATTTTTAATTTCTCAAGTGTTATGGGTTATTGCCTTGAACCCAAAACAAGGTCATGACCAACCTAGTAAGAATCCCAATTCAGTAGCCCATATGGGAGGAGAAAGGTAACTGCTTCAGTTCAAACATGAATAAACAATTAGGCAATGTTAATATATAGTTAGTAAGTTAGTTCATGTAGCCAACCAGTAGTAAGTTAGTTGCCCCCTAGAGTAACTAAAATAACTGCTAGGAGGCTAAGACCCTATAAAAGATGGTTGTGTAAGGAAGATAAGGGTCAAGTAGGCTGCTAGGTAGTTCACTAGGAGCCACTGCAGAAGCAGTCTATGTGCTAGATATAATGGAGTGCAAACTAGAGGTCAAGTAGAGTAATGAGAGAGAAGGAAACCCATCCATGATGGTTAGCCTCAGGTTTAACTACTTTTAGCCATACAAAGCCTCTTGAGTTCAGTTAATATACTTCTTAACTAAAGCTCCAAAATCAGTAGCACATTGAGAGAAGGAAAGGAAATCCGGCTGGTAAAGGAGAAAGAAATTGAGTAACAACCAATTGCAGTATTTGAATTATTAAGCTAAGTTCTCAAATCTCTTTTCATTCCTTTTTCATTCCATCCTTGTTAAGCAACTAAACTATAACTGCCGAATTGCTGGGAATAGAAGGAACTGTTATGTTAAAGTTTTGTTTTTGGTTGCTATGCACTGCAGTAGGATTTAAGTGACTGCTATGTCGTGATTCTTGCTATGTGTTTGACTGCTAAATGGATGAATTAGAGTAAGGAGATAGGATGGTTGTGTGGAGTAAAAAGGAGGCTAAAAAGGGATGGTAGAACAAATCAATAGCTATAAAAATGGCTTTGGAAAACTGTGCACATGAAGTGTTTGTTAAAAGTCCTAAATCAACTATTTGGACTAAAAAACCAAAAATCTTATAGAACTAAAGCTTGAGTTATGTATATACACCTTGTATGTGTATAAGTAAAGTGTTGTAACCTAGTAAATGGAGCAAAGGACAATTTTTAAAGCTAAAACAAAAAGGGGGATTTTTGGTATGTCAAGTTATTCTGGGTACTGTTTTGGGCAACATGTTATAACTGAAACGGAGAGTTTATAACTTCCAAATGTATACTTGTATGCTATTTTTAACATGTTTAAAAAGGGTTACAATCCTGTGGATGAGCTAGAAGTAATTGAACCAAAAAGAAGTTAAAACGAATTTATAGTGAATGGTTTAGTAAAACATGTTAGAAATCAAAAATTTATGAACTGCTGACCCTAAGGACAAATTCGGGGCTATCTAGAATTTCTAGAAAATTTTGGGCTTTTGGGGTATTATACTACACTGAATATGCTTTCCATAGACTCTGGAACGGACTAATTTTGACTTCGGAGCAAATAGTTATGCTCGTTCAAAGTAGTCGCGTCAAAACTGTCTAACCAACTCCGGGCAGTCACCTTGCACGAATTTTCTGGAATTCTGTGTTTTGAATTTGGAAATGGTCAAAGAATGAAAGTTGTAGCCTCGGAAGTTAGCTTCGAGTGGGCTCTAGAATCGCTCAAAAATGTTTTGAAGTGAAGAATTTATGACTATTTTAGCGAGAGAGGGTAAAGTTGGGAAAAAGTTAAAAAAAACTGTTAGAATTGGGCAGGGCTACTGTTAAAGAAGGCTATATATATGTATATGGTGATAACTTTAGTGTATTAGGTAAGTTAAATGAAGTTAAAAGTCTTCTTTAAACCAGAACGAGCTCAGTTAAAAAAATAGAAGACCGACATGCCATTTTAAGGCTGTGTAAAATGGGTTTGAGCAAAGCTGTTGTTCCTTGGTTGCAGCAGTTGGCAAGTTAACAACTGCAATAGCAGCTTTGGAACTGACTTGGGGTAGTGAGGCCAAGCAAAGCCACACCAAGCCAAGCTTGGCTGTTGGCATAGAAAGACAAGAAAAGGACTGTTATATACATGTAAACAAAAAAAAAGTTGTTTTGAATAAAGATTATAAACCATGCATACTTATGTGTGCTAAGCATGATTATAGTACATATATTCAATATATAATATGATAACGCTTATTGTGAAGTCTTAGGACTGTTATGTGGAGTTAGCACTATATCATGCCAAAAAATGCATAGTATGAACTGTTTTGGTATTAGTAACTAAGCTAATTTTGCAAACAATGATAATGAGTTTTGATGATGATTAGAAGCTTACATGAGTGCTTAAGAGATCCTTTGAGCTCTAGCTTGAAACTGTTGTGTTAAATAGCCAAAACTATGCTAGAAACTCTAAAGAATGGTAACTGATATGGAAAAATTTGGCAACTGAAGTTATCAATCAGTGAGGAGTCCATATATTGCCCATACAAGACTTTTAAAAAGTGATCCTTAACTTGGTTTAGGCCTGCTTGGTATACTCTCCAAATTTCATGTTTAAAAGTCATGAAAAAGGTGGGACTTTTGGGGTCAACCAACTTCTAACTGAGGAATTATAGAACCTGAACCATATATGCAAATTCCCTAGCTATTTCATGACACAAATGTACTTTAATAGTTATCTAAGGCAAGCCTAAGACTGTGTTGGGGTTGTCATGCTTTAAGCTCTAAATAAGGACTGTTTTGGGTGAAACATGGCACCTGAACATGCTAGGCTGTAATGAGCACATACAATGTCACAAATACATGCTAGAAATGAGTCATAATCATAGCCAAGACTGAAGTTAACAAAAAGACCAAGTTCATGTGTATTTAGTAGGGTATAAAGTAAGCTTTAAAGTGTCAACTAGAGATGCAATACCTTGACCTTGTAAGCAAATTTCAATAGCTATTATATAATCTAAGTAAGCTATACAAGCTAGAGAAACCAAGTCTAGACTGTTTTCAGTGTTAGACTTGTTGAAAATCACATTTTAAGCCCAAAAGTGAACTATTTTGAGTAATTTTTAGTGCCTGAACTTGTAAGACTGCAATGAAGTCATATAAAGCTTCTAATTCATGTCGGTGATGATTCCTAATCATTGCCATGACCAAAACTAGTAAGGAAACCAAGTTAGGATTTATTTTCAAGCCTCAAGTGAGCTTTGATAGGTTAAAATTAGCTAGATGAATAAAAAAAGTGAGATGATGATAAAAATAACCTTAGGCAACTAAAATACACATGCCTAAACTATCCAAGTGGCAAAAATTGGAGAAAATTGGAAAAGTGTCAAAAATAATTTTGTAAAAAAAAAGGTGAGAAAATGACTAAGTTTGAGCCCTATTTTGAGAAGCTTAATGGGCATGAACAAGAAACCTAAAACTTGATTAAAATACCTTGTAGTATGAACTAGAAGTAGGGTCAAGTGGTTAAGCTCTTGGCTTAACCAAGAAGTTTAAACAAATCACCAAACTAGCATGGAAAATCACTAAAACTACAGTTTTTGCAAATTTGTCTTAAGTATGAAAATTTGAGATTTTTCCATTTGGCTTAGAACTCAATTTGGACACCTTAGACAAGTGAGTTAAAGTTATGCTAGGCTATTCCAAGTGTTGGAATGCTAATATATACAAGAACTTGTGAAGTCAGTGTGTAAATGCTTGAAAAAGTTAGGTTTAAATGGTGAAAACCCAATCTATGCTTAGTAAACCCAAAGGAATGATAGAACTAGTCCTAACTAAATATAATTCAAGGGTTGGAATGAACTAAAGAGGATAGAAATGAAATTGGCAAGAATTGACCAAAACTAGTGAACTCAAGAACACATGAACCCTTTATGTTCTAAATCTTGAATAAGATGTAAATGATGACTTTAAAGTCATTCCTATTGCATGATATAAGCATGTCAAACCCCATCAAAGTGAAAAATGACTAATGAGAAAACATGTATGAGGTATTTGAAAAATGTATACAATATCTCAGATATAGAAATCTAAACTTCAACCATGATAACTGAAATTACGTGTTTTGTTATCAATCCCACATACAATGTAGGTAGTGCAAGGAACGCAGAAGTTGGTGTAATGGTAAAACCCCGGTACAGGCAAGTTTCTCAGTTTATTTATGTGGACTTATAATTGCTATAGATAACTGTTAGCATGATTTATGTTTATAAGTATGTAATAGCTATGAACTGCATTATTTGCTTTGTGAATGATGAATGTCAAATTATGACTAATTATTGAATTGAGTCAGGGAACTTAATATATATGTGCAATGAATAACATGTATAGAACATGTGTAGTATGGTATGGTATGTATGTTGCTACTCGCAGGACATAAATGTGATAATGCATTTGTATTATGCTTGAACACCAAAAATATAAATGCATGAACTGAATGTGAAACCTATGTGCTACGTGATGCATGATAGACTGTTAGACTTGCTGGGCAGTCATGCTCAATCTTGATTAATTTGTAGGTTAAACCTATGATGCGATCTATCGTGATTAGGAGCGCATGAAAAGAAGACTAGTGAATTAATTGGGATTGTGTTAAATCATTTGATGGTATTTTCATGTGTAAATCACAGATGTGTAAGTTTTTGAATTATTCGATATGTGAAGATTATTTGTTCAAAAAAAAAGGGATATGCTTGAAAGAATTAATTGTGTGTATATATATATTCATATCTACTCAGGTTAAATAAGTCATATAATAAATATGATTCTAGTATAAAGAAGATTTGTAAAGGTTGCAATTTAGGGAATGAATGAATGGAAGGAAAGAAAAATAAAATAAAACTATTCCGCATTTTTCGTTATTTTAACATTAAATAATGTTTTAAAGCTAGAACAGGATAATATTAACGCACAAGATAGGGAAGGAAAATAGTCCCGATTTTGGGGGCGTTACAATTGGTATCAAAGCTGTAGGTTATAAACCTTAAGTAGGTGTACCTTAGGCTATAACCGCAGAGATAATGATAAGGAATAAACTCAAATAGAGTTTAATTTGTTATGAGATGAAATTGAGAAATTCATTATTAAGTAAATCAGATTCAAAGAAGAATCTTGAAAAGTTATAAAGATTCAGAGTTACCTAACTTTAATGTTAAAGACAAAAAGTAATAATGAATAGATAGAGTCTATGAGACAAAAAGTATAAAGGGAAAGGAGATCGTAAAACAAAACGATCATAAGATGGAAGAGAATCGTAATATAACTCGATTATAAGATAAGATCACGACGTGATCAGATTGAATAATAGAAAATCTATGAAATGATTGGAATGATATAGCCTGACGCTATAAAGGGAATGTACTATGAAATGGTACTAGGCAAACTAAAAAAACAGTTGTAGATGATGAGATACAAATTAAATAAAATTCGTATTGAGTATGAGAAAGCTAGAATTGGTTGAGATTTCAATTGAGAACTCATGTTAGCAGCTAAGTTGTATGATTCTTTGTATGGGTGGGGAATTGTACTTGGTGTAACAACCACTTAGCTTCTGGTAGTGATAATCATTGAAATGTTTGTGTCGCGCTATTTTCTATATACCTGTTGAGAAGGTGATTCTTTTCTCATGTGTATAACGGATAGGTAGAGAATATAAGATTAGGTTAGATGATATTAAGATTAGGTACGGTTCTTAAAACTAATGCATATGGTAAGTTCATGACTCATAATCATATGTCATGTTTTGAATCCCTTAGCGAATGGACGCCTATGGTCTGACTAGGATAAGTTTCTAAACTCATATGATTATGGCAAGTTCCTGAATTTTCAAAGTGTGGTAAGTTTGATGAACTGGGGTATAACTAAGTGTGAATAAAGTATTGAGGATGATAGGATTATATATACTTATTAAGCAATGAATCATTAGAGAAATTGAAGTTGATGGTGGAAGCATAGGTATTCCAAATCTTCTAGCTATGCTAGACTTCAAAAATTTTGACATCAATCTAAATTCGCCTATGGTGCCTTTAAAAACAAAATTTGTTATCAGTAACATACAGTGACAAAGGTGTGTATGTGGACTATGAACCACTAACATCAACTGTTACGACATCATAACACTAAAATTGATTTTAAATGGTTTTGAACCATTTAAAGAAGAGTCTATGCTAATTGCTTCAGCTAGACAAAAATGATTTAAAATATATCAAAATATATTTTATATATCATCAATGCATCATGGAACCTGGTGCAGAGATGATAAAAATGATGGAATCATCAATGCAGTATTACTTAGTGTTAGATGTGATCTAAGGATCGTCAGTCCACTATATTATGATGTAGTATGATAAAATCACCAAATGACGGAATCCTCAAATGGACTGTAAATACAGTGCAATATCATGATGTCATAAAATGATTTTCAGAATTTTAAACCAGTTAAAGAAAAGTCAATGCCAATTATAGTGGTTAGACAAATGTTTCAATTGATGTTCGAATTATTGATATTCGACTAAGCTATTTGTTTCAGCTAGACAAATGTTTATGAAAATTCAAGTATTTTTTTGAGAATTTATCCCGAACCAAATTGTTTTGGTGCGGAATCTTATGTTAAGTCTGAGGTGAACAACCCCGATTAGATAAAATAATCCAATCTAGTAGCGCAAATAGTCGCTAAACAAGATTGATACGTTGTTCACGACATAGGGTACGATAGGCTGATCACCTAACGTACTCGTATCTGTACTAGGCTGATCACCTAGTACAACATGTTTACAGAATTGGTTGCGGTGAATACCGTTAAACCTGAGAGTTCATGGTCTATATGACCCCTCAGCATAATATGAAAAGTTTTTAACTTACTAAAGAGGGTAGAAATGGTTGAATGAGATGATAGAAGAGAAATCCTCAGAGGAGTAAAATTTAAAGGTTAAATTGAAAACCTATTTTCGGTGAATAGAAGAAGCAAAGATTAGTAAACTGTAATTTCGGGGACGAAATTCTTAGAGGAAAGGGTGAATGTGACAACCCGAAAGTTTAGAAAATCTTAAATGATTAAATTAAAGGTTAAAGTTTAAAAAGTAGAGTGAAAATAAATGATTTATTTAACAATTTTAAGAAAAATCTAAGGAAGTGGTACGTTGAAATGATTCAACGAGAAGGTTACGAGAAAGAATAAGATCTAAACCGATTAAGAATGATTCGGTATTGTGATTCCGGGGATGGAATCCTTATAAGGGGGAAAGAATGTGATAACCCAAATTTTTGGATAATATTAAAATAAGGATTAAATAAATAAAATTTTATTAGATAATATGTTGTATGATATTATATTCCATAAGTCGGTATGAACTATGTAATATGTGATGCTTATTCTTAATAAATATATTGGTATTATATATTTAGAAATTGTAGGGGCAATTTATTAAAGGAAGAGAAAAATAGCATACATTATTAAAATGATATTTTGATATCAAAATGAAAAGGAAAGCCAACACGGCTTAGTTAGGAAATAGTCTTGGCATGAAACTATCGATGTGGCTAATGAAATAATTATATTATAATATAATTGATTTCGTTCAAAAGTAGTATGTGGTAGTAAAGAAGGAAAATGATGAGTACTTAAATAGACTAATTAAATTACATGGAACCATTATTTAATAATATTTGTGCTAATTACAATTTAGCTAGCCTAAATAAGTATGGTCTATAAATTTTCATATATTGATATGTGCAAGTGTCCACATGTAAATATTGGGCCAACTTAATTTTTCATGTTGTGTGCAAGCATTTTTAATTTCTCAAGTGTTATGGGTTATTGCCTTGAACCCAAAACAAGATCATAACCAACCTAGTAAGAAGCCCAATTCAGCAGCCCATATGGGAGGAGAAAGGGAACTGCTTCAGTTCAAACATGAATAAACAATTAGGCAATGTTAATAGTTAGTAAGTTAGTTCATGTAGCCAACCAGTAGTAAGTTAGTTACCCCCTAGAGTAACTAAAATAACTGCTAGGAGGCTAAGACCCTGTAAAAGACGGCTATATAAGACAGATAAGGGTCAAGTAGGCTGCTAGGTTGTTCACTAGGAGCCACTGCAGAAGCAGTCTATGTGCTAGATATAATGGAGTGCAAACTAGAGGTCAAGTAGAGTAATGAGAGAGAAGGAAACCCTGCCATGATGGTTAGCCTCAGATTTACCTACTTTTAGCCATACAAAGCCTCTTGAGTTCAGTTAATATACTTCTCAACTAAAGCTCCAAAATCAGTAGCACACAGTGAGAGAAGGAAAGGAAATCCAGCTGGTAAAGGAGAAAGAAATTGAGCAACAACCAATTGCAGTATTTGAATTATTAAGGTAAGTTCTCAAATCTATTTTCGCTCCTTTTTGATTCCATCCTTGTTAAGCAACTGAACTGTAATTGCCGAATTGCTGGGAATAGAAGGAACTATTTTGTTAAAGTTTTATTTTTGGTTGCTATGTACTGCAGTAGGATTTAAGTGACTGCTATGCCATGATTCTTGCTATGTGTTTGAATGATAAATGGTTGAATTAGAGTAAGGAGATAGGATGGTTGTGTGGAGTAATAAGGAGGCTAAAAAGGGATGGTAGAACAAATCAATAGCTATAAAAATGGCCTTGGAAAACTGTGCACATGAAGTGTTTGTTAAAAGTCCTAAATCAACTGTTTGGACTAAAAAACCAAAAATCTTATAGAACTAAAGCTTGAGTTATGTATATACACCTTGTATGTGTATAAGTAAAGTGTTGTAACCTAGTAAATGGAGCAAAGGAAAATTCTTAAAGCTAAAACAAAAAGTGGGATTTTTGGTATGTCAAGCTATTCTGGGTATTGTTTTGGGCAACATATTATAACTGAAACGGGGAGTTTATAACTTCTAAATGTAGACTTGTATGCTATGTTTAACATGTTTAAAAAGGGTTACAATCCGGTGGATGAGCTAGAAGTAATTGAACCAAAAAGAAGTTAAAACGAATTTATAGTGAATGGTTTAGTAAAACATGTTAGAAACCAAAAATTTATGAACTGCTGACCCTAAGGACGAATTCGGGGCTAACTAGAGTTTCCAAAAAATCCCGGGCTTTTGGGGGTATTATATTATATTGAATAAGCTTTCCATAGACTCTGGAACAGACTAATTTTGACTTCGGAACAAATAGTTATGACTGTTCAAAGTAGTCGTGTCAAAATTGTCTAACCAACTCGGGGCAGTCACTTTGTACGAATTTTTTGGAATTCTGTGTTTTGAATTTGGAATTGGTCAAAAAATGAAAGTTCTAGCCTCGGAAGTTAGCTTTGCGTGGGCTCTAAAATCGCTCAAAAATGTTTTGAAACGAAGAATTTATGACCATTTTAGCGAGAGAGGGTAAAGCTGGAAAAAAGTTAAAAAAACTGTTAGAATTGGGCAGGGCTACTATTAAAGAAAGCTATATATATATGTATATGTTGATAACTTAAGTATATTACGTAAGTTAAATGAAGTTCAAAGTTTGCTTTAAACCATAACGAGCTCAGTTAAAAAAAATAGAAGACCGACATGCCATTTTAAGGCTGTGTAAAATGGGTTTGAGCAAGGCTGCTGTTCCTTGGTTGTAGCAGTTGGCAAGTTAACAACTGCAATAGCAGCTTTAGAACTGACTTGGGGCCGTGAGGCCTAACAAAGTCGCACCAAGCCAAGCTTGGCTGTTGGCAAAGAAAGACAAGAAAAGGACTTTATATATACATGCAAACAAAAAAAAAGTTATTTTGAATAAAGATTATAAACCTTGCATACTTATATGTGCTAAGCATGATTATAGTACAAATATTCAATATATAATATGATAATGCTTATTGTGAAGTCTTAGGACTGTTATATGGAGTTAGTACTATATCATGCCAAAAAAATGCATAGTATGAATTGTTTTGGTACTAAGCTAATTTTGCAAACATGCTAAAGTATATGATAATGAGTTTTGATGATGATTAGAAGCTTACATGAGTGCTTAAGAGATCCTTTAAGCTCTAGCTTGGAACTGTTGTGTTAAATAGTCAAAATTGTGCTAGAAACTCTAAAGAATGGGAACTGATATGGAAAAATTTGGCAACTGAAGTTATCAATCAGTGAGGAGTCCATATATTGTCCATACAAGACATTTAAAAAGTGATCCTTAACTTGGTTTAGGCCTGCTTGGTATACTCTCCAAATTTCATGTTTAAAAGTCATGAAAAAGGGGGACTTTTGGGGTCAACCAACTTCTAATTGAGGAATTACAGAACCTGAACCATATATGCAAATTCCCTAGCTATTTCATGACACAAATGTGCTTTAATAGTTATCTAAGCCAAGCCTAAGACTGTGTTGGGGTTGTCATGCTAAAGTCATGCTTTAAGCTCTAAATAGGGACTGTTTTGGGTGAAACATGGCACCTGAACATGCTAGGCTGTAATGAGCACATACAATGTCACAAATACATGCTAGAAATGAGTCACAATCATAGCCAAGATTGAAGTTAATAAAAAGACCAAGTTCATGTGTATTTAGTAGGGTATAAAGTAAGCTTTAAAGTGGCAACTAGCTCCTAAGAAAAGAGATGCAATACCTGGACCTTGTAAGCAAATTTCAATAGCTATTATATAATCTAAGTAAGTTATACAAGCTATAGAAACCAAGTCTAGACTGTTTTGAGTGTTAGACTTGTTGAAAATCACATTTTAAGCCCAAAAGTGAACTATTTTGAGTAATTTTTAGTACCTGAACTTGTAAGACTGCAATGAAGTCATATAAAGCTTCTAATTCATGTCGGTGATGATTCCTAATCATTGCCATGACCAAAACTAGTAAGGAAACCAAGTTAAGATTTATTTTCAAGCCTAAAGTGAGCTTTGATAGGTCAAAATTAGCTAGATGAATAAATAAAGTGAGATGATGATAAAAGTAACCTTAGGCAACTAAAATACACAAGCCTAGACTATCCAAGTGGCCAAAACTGGAGAAAATTGGAAAAGTGTCAAAAACAGTTTTGTAAAAAAAAGGTGAGAAAATGGTTAAGTTTGAGCCCTGTTTTGGGAAGCTTAATGGGCATGAACATGAAACCTAAAACTTGATATGGACTAGAAGTAGGGTCAAGTGGTTAAGCTCTTGGCTTAACCAATAAGTTCAAACAAATCACCAAACTAGCATGAAAAATCACTAAAACTGCAGGTTTTGCAAATTTGTCTAAGTATGAAAATTTGAGATTTTTCCATTTGGCTTAGAACTCAAATTGGACACCTTAGACAAGTGAGTTAGAGTTATTCTAGGCTATTCCAAGTGTTGGAATGCTAATATATACAAGAACTTGTGAAGTCAGTGTGTAAATGCTTGAAAAAGTTAGGTTTAAATGGTGAAAACCCAATCTATGCTTAGTAAACCCAAAGGAATGATAGAACTAGTCCTAACTAAATATAATTCAAGGGTTGGAATGAACTAAAGAGGATAGAAATGAAATTGGCAAGAATTGACCAAAACTAGTGAACTCAAGAACACATGAACCCTTTATGTTCTAAATCTTGAATAAGATGTAAATGATGACTTTAAAGTCATTCCTATTGCATGATATAAGCATGTCAAACCCCATCAAAGTGAAAAATGACTAATGAGAAAACATGTATGAGGTATTTGAAAAATGTATACAATATCTCAGATATAGAAATCTAAACTTCAACCATGATAACTGAAATTACGTGTTTTGTTATTAATCCCACATACAATGTAGGTAGTGCAAGGAATGCAGAAGTTGGTATAATGGTAAAACCCCGGTACAGGCAAGTTTCTCAGTTTATTTATGTGGACTTATAATTGCTATAGATAACTGTTAGCATGATTTATGTTTATAAGTATGTAATAGCTATGAACTGCATTATTTGCTTTGTGAATGATGAATGTCAAATTATGACTAATTATTGAATTGAGTCAGGGAACTTAATATATATGTGCAATGAATAACATGTATAGAACATGTGTAGTATGGTATGGTATGTATGTTGCTACTCGCAGGACATAAATGTGATAATGCATTTGTAATATGCTTGAACACCAAAAATATAAATGCATGAACTGAATGTGAAACCTATGTGCTACGTGATGCATGATAGACTGTTAGACTTGCTGGGCAGTCATGCTCAATCTTGATTAATTTGTAGGTTAAAGCTATGATGCGATCTATCGTGATTAGGATGAAAAGAAGACTAGTGATTTAATTGAGATTGTGTTAAATCATTTGATGGTATTTTCATGTGTAAATCACAGATGTGTAAATTTTTAAATAATTCGATAGGTGAAGATTATTTGTTAAAAAAAAGGGATATGCTTGAAAGAATGAATTATATATATATATATATATATATATATATATATATATATATATATATATATATATATATATATATATATATATATATATCTACTTAGGTTAAATAAGTCATATAATAAATATGATTCTAGTATAAAGAAGATTTGTAAAGGTTGCGATTCAGGGAATGAATGAATGGGAAGAAAAAAAAATTATTCCGCATTTTTAGCTATTTTAACATTAAATAATGTTTTAAAGCTAGAACATGATAATATTAACGCACAAGATCGGGAAGGAAAATAGTCCCGATTTTGGGGGCGTTACATATACTTCTATCACTGTTTATGAATGTTCTTGGTGCTCAAGAACGCCTAAGGCTACGCTTTTTGTCGCTAAAGGCTATAGCGACAGATTTAAAAATTTTATTTGATTTAATTTCCAAAAATTATTTTAAAAAATAAATTAATTTATGAAAATTACAAAAATTATTTTAAGTTATAAAAATTTACTTTTAATAATTTGACATATTTTTGATAAATATTAGTATTTATTTAAATATTATTGATATTTAATTTATTTAATAAATGCATTAAATAAATTAATTAAAAATGATTTTATTATATTAAAAATTATTTTAAATGATAATAAAGTATTTAAAAATATTTTAAGTTGTAAAACATAACTTTTAATATTTTAAGATAAATTTCATTAATTATTTAATATTAATGGTATTAGATTTATTTAATAATTATATTAAATAAATTAGTTTTAAAAAGATTTTAATATTATAAAAATCAGTTTAAATGAAAATAAATAGTTTAAAAATATTTTAAGTTATAAAATATTACTTTTAATATTTAAAGGTAAATTTTATTAATAATTTAATATTAAAAGATATTAGAGTTATTTAATAGTAATATTAAATAAATAGTTTAAAAATAATTTTATTAATTTAAAAATCATTTAAAAAGGATATAAATGGTTTAAAAATATTTTTAAGTTATAATAAATGACTTTTAATATTTTGATAAATATTACATTAATATTTAAATATTAATGGTAATTATTTAAAATAATTTTAAATATTTTAAAAATCATTTAAAGGTAATAAAAATGTTTTAAAAATATTTTGAGTTATTATAAATAACTTTAATATTTTGACAATGGTTTCATTAATAATTTAATATTAATTAAATATTAATGATAATAGAATTATTTAATATTTAAATCATTTAAAAATGATTCCAATGTTTGAAAAAAATTATGATAAATTATAATAAATGTTTAAAAATTATTATAACTCATTTAAAAATAATATGAATGATATTTAAGTTATTTAAAACGAATATTGAGCTGCAGACTAAAGTTTTAGACCCGATAATTACCCGATAAAGCCGTTGGTACACCGAAATGTTTCAAAAATTGATATGTACTTAGATAATTTGACTAGACACGTGTCTGTTTGTGATCTAATGACTGCTAAACATATGTGATAATGTGATTAGGTTATGTGCTGACTGCAAATAGCAATACTATGTGTTATGATATGTATTTCTAATCGATAGAATGATCTTATTAATGATATGTCTCGACATAAAAGATAAAACTAAGTTGCGTAACTGTAAGCTGCAGACCAGGAAAGTATCTAACCCTTTGCATTTACTTTATGTAATGGACATGTGTAAGCCAGTTTCAGAACTATATTGTTATTATTAATGTTCATGTATCTATACTTTTGTAGACATGCTCGTTCTTGAATTCTATTCGATCATTGGTTATCAATTTAGTATATTGTACAATCCAGATGTAGACACTCGAAATTTTCTACACACCTATTACTGACATTGCAGGAGGGCAGATTCGTCTTTCAGAGATAACCCTGGAAGACAGCTTACATCCAGTTCGGATACTACCGAAAGTTCAGTTTCAACCCTGGAACACACACCGAGAGTATCAGTTTCAACCTCGGAGATAACCCCGAGGCCTGCAGTTCCAATACCAAAAATTCCACCGGAGAAGGTCGATTCATCCCGGAGATAACTCTAAAATATTCAGTCTTAGTCCCGACACCGAGAATAGCAGCGCCAACCTTGGAGATAACCCAAAGGAATGCAATTGCAGTTCTAGAGATAACCCCAAAAATGCTTGTTTCAAATGCATTCAGCTTCAGAACACTCAGCACTCACACCGAGGCACTTAATACAAGACCCAGAGATAACCCCAGAAAGATAGGCACACCTCAGAGATAACACTGAGAACCTTCAACACTTACAGTAATCCAATCTCAGAGATAACCCTGAGCAACGTCTGCTTTATCAGCCCAAATCAGAGATAACCCTAATGAGGGACAAAGTCGTCATCTTACCACCTTGACGCCACATCACGCCGTCTCAATATTTTAGACATACATTTCTACACAGCAATGTCCCACAAGAACCAAGGAAGTCCAATCCCGAGTGACTATTACGCATGGTAACTGATAGAATTTGAAACATGAAGACCGGAGGGCATGGTCCCATCTTCCTGACTTTGTATAACCTCTAATCTCATGTTATTGCATAACTCTCGACAACGACAGTCCGAAATAGGTCTTATACACCTTAGTCGGATGCCCAGATTGAAGTTCTGAAAGTTCAAGCGGACATCACATTGCACGCGTGCACGTACTTCGAGACGACAGGACCCACGGAGCCCAGGGCATCCCGGGCAGCCGCAGGTACACCTGTGGCTCCCCCTCTATAAATAGTGGGCTGGGGGTGGCCATTTTATAAGAGAAAAAGGCGAGGAAGCCCAGTCCAATTTGCTATGTAAACACCCCAAACTGAGTGATTTCTCATTTTAAACACTTGTAAGCTCATATATAGCTACTTTTTACCGGCGGGAGCCGAGTGTTCATCCATTTCAAGTTATTGAAGTCTTCTTTGGCATCTCACTGTAAGCCTTCTTACACACTTTAAAGCCTTTCTCTTCATCTTTGCACATAGTATTCTTCACGTAGAGAGTCATGTTGCGTGTGTATGCCCGGACTTCGGTCCGTGGTTTCATTTAAGTTTGTATATATATATATATATATATATATATATATATATATATATATATATAACTAACATTATCGAGTTATGCCTCGATTGAGCCTAGACTTATGTCTGGAGCGTTTAATTACTTTCGTATATATATATATATATATATATATATATATATATATATATATATATATATATATATATATATATATATATATATATATTTATATTTTGTCCCTCCTGGAGTTTTCTCCGTGGCGGTTGATCGCTTTTACAGCTTTATTTATATTTCTGATCCCCCATGGAGGTGCTTCGTGGTGGTTGATCATGTCAATATATATATATATATATATATATATATTATTTATATATTTACATTTCCGATCCCCCATGGAGGTGCTTCATGGTGGTTAATCATGTCTGTATATAAATATTTATAGCTTTTATATATATAATTGCTTACAGCTTCCATATAAACTGCGGCATCATGTGAGCCTAGGAATCATGTGATCACTGATTCAGTTTACTGAATCTAGATTCGGTTCCCATGATGGACATTTTCAGCTGTAAGTAGCTTGTAAATTTATTCACGGTGTTTGGATTTCCTCAGATGGTTTTCATGCCCACGAGGAGTTCGGCACTGCTTTATACATTATTTTCTCCAAGATGCTTCGTATCTCAAAAATAAAAGTAATCAAGCCGAACATTTAATAAAATGGAAGTATCAAAGGCCTCAATTACTATTGAGCACAGGGTTTGAAAAACCTCTTTTTACAAAACATCACTGCTATATCTTGTTAAAACTGAATTTTTACACAAATTCAACCCCTATGTATATAGGTGCGAACGAGGCATAGCGCTACTTCCAAATAACTGCACATTGACCCACACACACACACACACACACACATTCATATAATAGTTTCTTGAAAAGTGGTGGTCACCGTGGTAACACGGATGTCGGGGGGTGCCTAGTACCTTCCCTCCGCATAAGCAAGTCCCCGGACCCTAATGAATCTCGGTTTCACAGACCCGTTTAGCAGTATCACATCACTGGGTCAATGTGCAAACCTTTTCTCGATTGTGTTGGTACAACCAGTTAAAAAACCAACTCGCGACTCTTATAGTCCAATCGTCGACATATACATGTCGGACCTTTTTCGCTTGTTTTTTCAAACAAATCTCACCTACAATGAGAACACAAAAAAACAAGAATAGAAAAGGGACAAATAAAAATCTCGACATTGACAGGTGGCGACTCTGCTGGGGACAACACCAGTAAGAGGACTTAAGCCGCTATTACAAGCTTTTCAAAATTGTTATATGCTTGTGTGTGGATGTTGCATTTATATTTATGATGAATGTGTACGAATGCAGTTTTTTACTGCACTGCAAAATATCTATCAGTGATATTAGTGCTTCGCACATGTCATCATTTTCATAAACGGTGAGACATATTGTATGTGAATGTATGTTGTGTGGTTCCTCCATCAGGAGGCTATCTTGTCAGTGTTTGATTACTAGACTCGTAGGAAGACTAATTGCAACGAGGCTCAGGAAAGGCACCACCCAAATTCGCTCCAGTTGAAAGGCCAGATTAACTTCCTGTTGAGTAAATTACAATGATTTGGGAACCTTCATGCCGAGTGTAACCTAAGATAGGTCATTCTCTGATAAACCAAATGCGGGGGAAAGTCTCTTCATGCTTTCTCATTTTAAATTACTCGTAAAGTCAATTACTTATAATTTCATTCAATATTCATCTCCATATAATGAGAAATATGAAGAAATATGTGCACATGCATGCTATCTTGTATTATAAACAGCTAACATCCATTTCGCAGGATAATATTCCTAAAACGAACACATCATATAGAATGTAAACATTTACACAAACCCTAAGACTAAACTATCCAAGTTTTGTCGCAAGGAAGCATTCAGACCTATTACCCAGTAAAAATCCAAAAAGGTCGCGAGCCTACAACCAATCATGTCTTCATCTGACCAGTCTAATCCAGTTTCTCGCTAGGAATTTGATGGATTAAGTAAACAAATTACAGATTTTACCGTTCTACTTACAAAATTACATCAGTCTACTCATGGTACGAAGATACCGGTACATGTTGAATCCTCTACACAAGGAGGAACCCAAGGTTCTGATAAAGCCATTACAGTACCTGAACTCTAATTGGAGATGACCAACAGAATTCCTGATCCCACCCATCTCAAAGGAGATCTAAACACTGGTGACATCAGGAAAAAAGTCCTTCAAATAGAAGAAACCCTTCGTTCTATCAAAGAATTGGAGCACATGGGAGTGTATCATATGCTGACCTTTGTATATTCCCTGGTGTTCATTATCTAGAGAAGTTCAAAACTCCTGACTTTGAAAAGTATGATGGGTTAGGAGATTCTTACACACATTTAAAGGTGTTTATTGGGGAACTTGAATCTTATGTAGAGGACGAGAAGCTCAGAATGCAGTTATTCCAAAAGAGTCTGACTAGAGAAGCCCGTTTATGGTATACCAGATTAAACAATTCGAAGATCTATAGTTGGGAAGAACTAGCTCATGCCTTCCTCATACAATACAGCTTCCAGTCTCAGATGGCTCCTAACCGATACCAGATTACCAAGGTCAAGAAATAGTCCAATGAGTCTTTCAGAGAGTATGCTCAAAGATGGAGGCGACTTGTTGCTCAAGTGAATCCTTCTATGAAAGAGTCAGAAATGGTCATGACCTTTATCGACATACAAGAAGCTTCTTTCTTTGAGAGAGTTTTAGTGGGCATTGGTAAACCATTTTCTTAAGTGATCAAACATGGAGAGATGGCTGAGATAGGGTTGAAGTCAGAAAAGATTCAAGACCTAGCCGCTCTTAAAGCTGTTGTTGAGCACATCCAATCCGAAACTTATGGAAATAATCCCTCGAGGGTCCATAAAAAGAAAGATGAGGATGTTTCCTTGATACTACAAGGTCAAAAGGGCAATCAGAATATGCCTATTTAGAGAAGAAATTATACTCCCTTTCAAGCACAGTCTTCAAACCCTCCATTGCCTAAAGGTGGAGAAGCCAAATGTCCTCGAGTGTTCACACCCCTAGGGGACTCACTCGAGCACATTCTTAATCTTCTGACCACTCAGAAGAAAATTACGCATCTTCTTCCACCAGCCAACCCTAATGGGAAGGGTTTCAATACTGCTCGAAAATGTGCTTATTGTAACAATCCAGATTTTTAATTATAATATTTAAATATTTATTGAATTATATAAATATTTAATGGTTGTGTTTATCGTTGAATAAGTACTTGTTTAATTGATTTGATGTGATTTGATTATTTATTTGTTTAATAAATAATTAATGAGTTAAGGAAAGTAATTATTTTGATATAATAATCTAATTTAATTCAATAATTAAGTTAGAGAGTTTATAATGATTAAATAAATTATTATATTATGCAATGGATTGTTATTAGAATTAATTAAATTAAGTATGAAAACTTAATTAAATAAAGTGTGACAAATAACTATGTTATAAGGAGTTATTAAAATAAATCAAAGTAGTTTAATTTGATTTGTGCCAAACAAGACTTATTGGTATTAAGTGTTTAACTTTTAAATGGTTTTTACTAAACAAAGCCCTACGGCTTTTGGATTTTGAAATTTAAACTATTAATAAATAAATAAATAAATAAATATATATATATATATATATATATATATATATATATATGTATAAGTTATACGTTTTATAACCGATGTCAATTATTAGGCTTATTATGGCCATAACTGTTCTTGTGTTTACCACTGAGTTATCAGTTGGGTTTTGGGTTTACGTCTTATTGTTAAACTTGAGTCAAAGAAAAGAGTTGTCTGCTAAAAAAAGGGTGCAGAGATTTTGAGAGAGTCTGAGAAAGAGAAGCAACAAGAGCTGAGTTCTATAAGCTATTATAAGAGTTTAACACAAATTTCTTAACAACAAAAGGGCACGTGAAGTGCAGATAACTGTAAGCTGTTAAGCTATTATTGGTAAATAACGATCAAGGCAAGTCTTTCGGTTCCTATTTTCTACGTGGACTTGATGAACTGTTTTAAATTGCATGATATGTTATGCATGTTGAAATCATGAAATGTTAAAGTTAATATATGACTGCATTGTTTTGGCTAAGTAATGATGATTGAGTAAGGAACTCAATCTTTATATTTGTTATGTGAATTAAAAGCATGTATGTCATGTTACTTTAATGTGATGTATCTCGAGCATGTTATTATGTGATATGTGATGCATGAAAACTGTTAGACTTTGCTGGGCTGTCGATGTGACGAACGAGAATTTTGTAAATGAATTTTAATATTTATAGAATTAAATAAATATTTTCGATGATTTAATTATTAGATTTAATAATTAATTGATGCAATTGTGGTAGATTAATTTAATTATATGTTTTACATTTATTAAATTAATGTGGAGAATAATTATTATTTAAATATGTAATTATGTGAGCTTAATGAATTAAATGAATTATTTAATTAAACATGATGTTACTTTAATTAATTTAATTATTAATTAGAGATTTAATAAATTTTCATCATTTATTAATGAGATATTTAATTATGTGACTATGTGAATTTATGAGAAATTATTATATTTTATTTAAAGCAAATTAAATAAAATATGGGATTTATTTTATAAGGAGTGTGATATTAATTAAACTATATGATAAAAGGATTTATTAAAATAAAGAGTTTTTAACTTAGTTGCTAGCCAAACATGGCACTAAGAGGGGTTAAGGTCAGTTAACCCATGACTGGGTAACTGACCACCAACGCGCATCTGATCCTTCCTATTTGAATACGACGTATTTTTCTTTTCTTTCATTATCTTTCTAAGTCTGATAAAAATACCAGAGAGAGTTTGAGAAGAATTGTGAGAAAGTTTGTTTGGTGTTTGAGAAAAGTTTGAGAAAGAGTTTCAATTCATCTCCTATATATACCTTATACTCTGGGTAATCTCTCCTTCCCAAATTTATAATTTACGTCTTTTAGTTTTCATAGAAATATGGCTTTCAAAACCTCTGTTATGCCTCTGTAATTGAGAAATTATGTTGTTATATGATATATGTAATAATACGAGTAGCATAACATGTTTTATATATATATTGCATGATTCCATATCATCAATTCATAATTTTACGTCGTATATGATTGCTGCAAAATTACAGAGTTTGGGTTTTGGCCATATGGCCTTATACGTGATATTTTATGTATTGATCATATAGTATCCCTAAATTTTACACTTGTATGTTGTTATGCATGTTAATACGAAGAGACCAAGCTTTAAATGAACGGATTTGGCTTTATAACGAATATGTGGCGTTGAATTTTAGGAATTTATGTTCAATACTTCAAGAACATCAAAAACAGTGGAAATTTTTATGTTTTAATTCTGTGATTATGTGTTTTAATGGGTTAAAATTACTTTACAGATGTTGGGTAATGATTATATATGAATATTAACATGTGTGTATGTTAAATTACTGAAATTAATGATTATTTGGTGTCCTTTTCGCTGAACTCGGTGTTCTTCGTGAACTGGGAATCAAATTCTGGAGTCTCGCGCCGCGACGCCAACTCCAGAACTGAAGCCCCGCGCTGCAGCGCCACCGCGCCACAGCGCCACAGCGCCAAGTATCAGACCGCAGTGCCACGGCGCCGCAGCGCCAAGAGCCAGTACAAACGTGGCGCCGCAGCGCCACTCCCCAAAAAATTTAGAAATGAGATTTTTTTAAAATATTAAAGTCTAACAAGTGTTAGTGAATTGATGTAATGAACATGCAAATATGATAGAAGAATAATGTGATGATAAAAATTGTTGTTTAAACATGTAAATAACATAATTACATGTGATTTAAATTATTGAATTCCTAACTAGATTATTATTCATGAAGTACAAATTATGTGATAATGAGATAAATTGACTAAGTATAGTCGATAATTAAAGTAGGCAACGAGAATGAGTTTACGTTGATTAATTAATTTATAATTAACTGGCATTGTGTATATGTATGGTATGTAGGATTTAATTCAAAGAACGTGCTTAGTTAAAGTATAATCTACGCGCGAGGCAAGTTTCCTAAATTTAAACTCTTAAATTTGAGCAAGTTCCCTAACCCTATTTGTCATTATTGTTTAAGCTTATTATTTACCTTGAATAAGCTATCGTTACTATTATTCAAGTTCAAATGATTTATTAAAGATTGATTATCTTTTCAAAATATGATTTAGTTATACAATAATTGTTCTATTGTATACTTCTTGAGATTATTATTCAAATTGAATATCATTATTGTTGAACCTTATTAGACTAGTGAAACCTTAATGATTCAACTAGTCCATAGTTGATGAGTGTTCTAAATTTTAGAACCCTTGAAAAATTATCCAAACCAAACTTCCTTTGGTACGGACTCGAATGTCAAACTGAGATGAACAACCCTGTATAGAGGATTATTTACGCTTAGCGTTAAGATATTGTGCACAGTATGGTACTAAGGGCTGATCCCCCTAAGTACGAGAAGAAGGTCCATAGTCTTATGACTATTAAAGGTTTCAAGGATAACCCTTGTTAACCTAGGACATAGTTCAAGGTCAAATGACCCTCAGAATTCTTTTGATTCTTGTTATTCACTCTTGATTCAAAAGTTGAGCTTTTATTCAGATGTCTTTGATTTATTCGCATGTTATTATACTGTTATTTCATTTTTATACTTGTGGGCATTTGTGCTCACTCTTGCTTAATAATAACATTGCAGTTAAGAATGAAAGAACCGACGAACCTTCCACTAGTAAGGGCAAGGGCAAAGTTAGCAAATGATGGAGACTTGTTATTTGATATGACTTGTTATTTTATATGATGTATTTGTTTAAGACTTAAGTTAAAGATATTATTTAAGACTTATTTATTTATAATTCTGAACAGATGTTTAAGGTTAGTTTAACCTGGGATTGTATTTATTATTCGGATGATGTAATCCTTTTAAGGAGAAGATTTTAATTCTATCTATTGTATGGTTTGCATTTTTATGGGTAGATAGATAGATGATATTTGTGCAGTGAACACCAAATCCTGTGGAATCGAAGTACCCGGATTTAGGGGTGTCACAGGTTGGTATCAAAGCTGTAGGTTATGAATCTTAGGTGGGGGAACAACCTTAGGTAGTAACCTTATAGAAAGAAGATAGTAAAGGAAAACTCTTATCCAGTTTTAAGAAATGAATTTTTGGTAATTCATTGAAGATAATAAAATACATTATGTGTCTATGTGTTAATTTATGTGCTCGTTAGTACGACTTAGTAACTAAAACTTAAAATTTTGTTGTCAGGATGACGAATGTTGGAGAAGCTAGTCAAGCTTGGGAGGAAGAACCCCGATTACCTATAGTACCTACAGAGGAGGAGCCCCGAGACATACATGTTATTAGGGAACAGTTAGTTCAGAGGGAGTCATCTCCATTGATCATCGTTGTTGGTCAGGAGCATGTGCCCGAGACTGATCCTGAGGAGGATCCTGAGGAGGAGTTTGATGAGGAAGAGGAAGAAGAGGAGTTACCACGGTACACCATTGATGCAGAGATGTATGACATGTTATATGACCGTAACGTGGAATTACAAGACGAGGTTCAGGAATTGACTGAGCGAGCGACTGTTCAGCAGTCTACTTTAGAGGAGAAGGAGAGGGAGATTTTGACTCTTCACTCACGATTGGGAAATGTAAAATGGGATTTGGTCCATGAAAATGGTCAAACCGAAGATAAGACCGAGGAAATAGAGAAGCTGAAAAAAGAATTGAAAGAAACCTCCGGAAGACTGAAAATAGCAGAGGAAGGATGGGTAAGAGAATCACGTCGAGCTGATCGTGCAGAAGATGATAGTCGCGCAAAGAAGGCAAAGTTTGAAGAGACATACTCCACACTTAATCATGCAATGGATGAGGCTCAGAAATGAGTTTTGAGATACCCCATCCAGTTCAAAGGACTTCCGTCGTATATGCTGGATCGCACGACGATGTCTCGTATCTTGGATGAGGAGCGTGGCAAGGCTATTCAACACCTTGATAGACAAGATTAGAATCCGTTTAATTATGTGAAAGACTTAATTAGTTTTTATATGTAAATTCCGATGTGTTTATGAACGAAGGAATATGTTAATATTTTAAGTCCTGCGGATTCTTTATTCCAGGATAGTTGATTTAAATAGCAGTTATGCTATAGTTTGATGTTAAAACTTTGAGTTGAATTAAATATATTAAGTTGTTTGAGATGATGTGTTAAATTGTTGAGTAATGCCTTAACTATTTAGAGAAATAAATAAAGTCCTAATAAGCATTTATTTTATCAGAAATATGTCGCCAAGAAAAAGACAACATTGTCAACCGGCTCAGGAAGAGTCAACCAATAATAACAATAATGCCAACGCTAATCCTGTTCAGCAGTTGGTGAACTTACTGACGGGAGCAATGAACAATCAACCTCAAGCTCCACCAAACACAACGTTTAAAGACTTCAAGGCGGTGGGACCGCCAGAGTTCAAAGGTTCCAGGAACCCAATCGAGGCTCAAACGTGGGTCATGGAAATGGAGAAAGTATTTGACGTTGCTGGGGTTAGAGAAGACCAGAAGACCGCTTTCGCAATGTTTATGCTGAAGTCTGAGGCTAGCTACTGGTGGCAAGCAAACAAAGTGCGAGGAGGTGAATGTGTAATTACGTGGGAGAGATTTAAAGAAATATTTTTCGAAATGTACTTTCCAACTAGTTCGCAGAATCAGATGGAAATTAAATTTCTAGAACTGAAGCAAGGAAACATGAACGTACCTGAATACGCAACTAAATTCGATGAGTTGGCAAGGTTTGCCCCGTACCAAGTACACACTGACGAAAGAAAGGCCAGAAGATTTGAACAAGGACTAAAGCCTTGGGTTTACAGTAAGGTGTCAATGTTTCAGATAAACACATTTGCCGGAGTATTGGAAAAGGCCATCCTCGCTGAAGGTGGGAGCGATGCGGTGACCAAGTATAATCAAGAGCAGAAGAAGAAGAAGAAGAGTGAAGGTGAAGAAAATAACCAGACTGGTGGGAGTAACACTGGGAGTAGTTATAATCAGAAGAGGAAGTGGACGGATAACTCGTCAGCTGGAAGTCAACAAGGAGGGCAGAAGAAGAAAATTGAAGTGTGCTCAAACTGTGGAAAAGCTCATATGGGAGTTTGCATGAAAGGGAAGCGAGTGTGCTACAATTGTGGTCAGGAAAGGCCACATAGCACCAAACTGTCCAAACCCAAAGAAGGGTGCTTGTTTTAACTGTGGTTCTAAGGATCATCTAGCAAGAGATTGTCCCAAGAAGGGATCAGGAGGAGCAGTGCAAGGAGTTAACCGTGGAAATAGCAGTGTAAATACCTTAACCATTACCGGACCACCTGCAACAAACTGACCGACCGCCAGAACTTTCAATATGACAGTGCAGGACGCAATCCAGTCTCGTGAGGTGGTGTCAGGTATCATTCCGATCAATGAAATTAATGCTTATGTTTTATTTGATTCGGGTGCTACTTGTTCCTTTATATCCGAAGACTTTGCTAATAGTTTAGATTTGCTTATGGATGAGTTGGAATATCCCATGAATATAGAAATTGCGAATAGAGAGATAATTCCTGTTAAGTACGTGTTTAAGAACTGTAGGGTGGACATTAAGGGTAATATCATGAACGTAGATCTTATCCCTATTCGGCTTGGGGAATTTGACGTTATTTTGGGTATGGATTGGTTATCTAATTATGGAGCGATAATTGACTACCAGAAGAAGCGTATTAACCTTATGATTCCGTCAAAGGTTGTGTTTTATGGTAGCAAGTCGCCTAGACAAGCGAGTTGTCTGACGATGATGCAGGCTAAGAGGTTGTTAAGACAAGGCTGTGAAGGATACTTAGCTTACATAGTCGACAGTTGAAAAGAGAATTCGAAGGTAGAAGAAATACCGATTGTAAGGGACTTCGTCGACGTATTTCCAAACGATTTTCCAGGACTTCCACCAGATAGAGAGGTAGATTTCGTGATCGATTTGGCGCCCGGAACCGCTCCAATATCGAAAGCACCATACCGAATGGCACCAGTAGAGATGAAAGAACTGATGGTTCAACTACAAGAATTGCTGGACAAAAAGTACATTCAACCGAGCGTATCGCCGTAGGGAGCGCCGGTGTTGTTTGTGAAAAAGAAGGACAGATCGATGTAGCTCTGCATTGACTACAGAGAACTGAACAAGGTCACGATTAAGAATTGATATCCATTACCAAGAATCGACGATCTATTTGATCAATTAAAGGGAGCAAGATACTTTTTCAAGATAGACTTGAGGAGTGGTTATCACCAACTGAAGGTGAGGCCAGAGGATGTACCGAAGACAGCGTTCAGAACGCGATACGGTCACTATAAATTTTTAGTAATGTCGTTTGGTCTAACGAATGCTCCTGCAGCATTTATGGGACTAATGAATGGTGTGTTCAAATCGTTTTTGGACAAATTCGTGGTGGTATTTATAAACGACATTCTGGTATATTCCAAAACCAAAGAAGAACACGAAGAATATTTGAGGTTAACGTTGGAAGTATTGAGAAGGGAGAAGTTGTACGCTAAATTTTCGAAATGCGAATTCTAGATCGAGCGAGTACAATTTCTTGGTCACGTGATCGATAAAAATGGAATTTCGGTAGATCCATCTAAAGTCGAAGCCGTGATTAACTGGGATCAGCCGAGAACGCCATTAGAAGTAAGAAGTTTTCTTGGATTGGCAGGATATTATAGAACATTCATTCAATATTTTTCCAAGATCGCAACTCCGTTAGCGAATTTAACTCGAAAAGCTGTGAAAGTTGTTTGGTCAGAGAAATGTGAGGAGAGCTTCCAAGAATTAAAGAAGAGGTTGAGTACGACACATGTGTTATCTCTTCCAGATGATACAGGCAATTTTGTTGTTTTTAGTGATGCGTCGCATAAAGAACTTGGCTGTGTGCTAATGTAAAACGGTAAAGTCATCGCGTATGCATCACGACAGTTGAAAGATTACGAGAAGGGGTATCCGACCCATGATTTGGAGTTAGCTGTAGTTGTTTTTGCTTTAAAAATTTGGAGGCACTATCTCTATGGGGAGAAGTGTGAGATATATATGAACCACAAGAGTCTGAAATATATTTTCACACAGAAAGATTTGAATATGCGTCAAAGAAGATGGTTAGAATTAATTAAGGATTACGACTGTGAGATTTTATACCATCCGGGTAAGGTGAATGTAGTTGCCGACGCCTTAAGTAGAAAGGGTCGTGAGAAATTGATGATGTTGACTGCTCAGGAGGAACTAATCACAGAAATGGAGAAACTGGAGTTGGAAGTGAAGTATCCAATAGAGATTGATGAGAAGCTATTTCAGATGCAATCTGGTATAACTTTACTAGATAAAGTGAAGGAGACTCAGCTTCAGGATGATGAATGCATAAAGGTGGCAAAGAAGATATCCGAAGGGATCGAACCGAGATTTAAGATGGATAAGGAAGGAATACTGAGATTTGAGAGTAGAATTTGGGTACCGCCAGTACAAGAGATTAAGGAAGATATTTTAAGCGAGGCTCATAGTTCACGATATTCGATTCACCCTGGTAGTACCAAGATGTACCAAGATCTTAGACAACATTTTTGGTGGCCGAATTTGAAACGTGATGTTGCAGAATGTGTTGCCAAGTGTCTGACCTGTCAGAAGGTAAAAGCAGAACATCAGAGACCAAGTGGATTACTTCAACCGTTGGAAATCCCAGAATGGAAATGGGAACATATTACAATGAATTTCGTGGTTGGCCTTCCGACGACTCAGAAAGGCTACGACGCAGTATGGGTTATCGTTGATCGACTGACAAAATCTACACACTTCCTTCCGATCAAAATAAGATTCAACTTAGATCAGTTGGCTAGGCTATACGTAAAAGAGATTGTTTCGAGGCACGGAGTTCCGGTATCAATTATTTCAGATAGGGATCCGCGCTTCACATCAAATTTTTGGAAATGTCTTCAGGAATGCATGGGTACGCAATTGCGAATGAGTACAACTTACCACCCTCAAACAGACGGACAGAGTGAGAGAACGATTCAGACATTAGAAGATATGCTACGAGCCTGTGTGATGGACTTTAAAGGAAATTGGGATGATCACCTACCATTAGTAGAGTTCGGCTACAACAACAGTTACCACGCTAGTATTGGCATGCCGCCTTATGAAGCTTTATACGGCAGAAAGTGCAGAACTCCGCTTTACTGGGATGAAGTTGGTGAGAGACAATTGCTAGGGCCAGAATTGGTACAGCAGACAGCAGAAATAGTCAAAGTGATCCGAGCACGATTGGTAGCGGCTCAAGATCGACAGAAGAAATACGCTGACTCACATCGTAAAAATATCGAGTTTGAATTAGGTAGTTATATTTTCTGGAAGGTCTCTCCCTGAAAAGGAAAGATCAGATTCAGAAAGAAAGGGAAATTGAGCCCAAGATTCATTGGACCCTTTGAAGTACTGAGAAGAATCGGAGAAGTTGCGTATGAGGTAGCCTTACCTCCAACACTCGAGAATATCCATAACGTCTTCCATGTTTCTGTGTTACGACCCTACAAGCCTGATTACAATCATGTAATCGAATATGAACCCCTACATTTTGAGAAAGACTTATCTTACGAAGAAATTCATGTTCAAATTGTCTACCGAAAAGAACAAGTTCTCAAAAATAAAGTGATACCTTCTGTTAAGGTAATTTGGAGGAACCACAACGCTGAAGAAGCTACGTGGGAACTCGAAGAGAATATGATGAAGAATTACCCTCATTTATTTACTTAATTTTGTGTATGCAATTATGGGGACAGAATCTTTGTAAGGGGGGAGAATGTAACGGGTCGAATTTATTGAGTCGTAATTCTGGGGACAGAATCCTTTTAAGGGGGGAAAGATGTGACGAACGAGAATTTTGTAAATGAATTTTAATATTTATTGAATTAAATAAATATTTTCGATGATTTAATTATTAGATTTAATAATTAATTGATGCAATTGTGGTAGATTAATTTAATTATATATGTTACATTTATTAAATTAATGTGGAGAATAATTATTATTCAAATATGTAATTAAGTGAGCTTAATGAATTAAATGAATTATTTAATTAAACATGATGTTACTTTAATTAATTTAATTATTAATTAGAGATTTAATAAATTGTCATCATTTATTAATGAGATATTTAATTATGTGACTATGTGAATTTATGAGAAATTATTATATTTTATTTAAAGTAAATTAAATAAAATATGAGATTTATGTTATAAGGAGTGTGACATTAATTAAACTATATGATAAAAGGGTTTATTAAAATAAAGAATTTTTAACTTAGTTGCTAGCCAAACATGGCACTAAGAGGGGTTAAGGTCAGTTAACCCATGACTGGGTAACTGACCACCAACGCGCGTCTGATCCTTCCTATTTGAATACGACGTATTTTTCTTTTCTTTCATTATCTTTCTAAGTCTGATAAAAATACCAGAGAGAGTTTGAGAAGAATTGTGAGAAAGTTTGTTTGGTGTTTGAGAAAAGTCTGAGAAAGAGTTTCAATTCATCTCCTATATATACCTTATACTCTGGGTAATCTCTCCTTCCCAAATTTATAATTTACGTCTTTTAGTTTTCATAGAAATATGGCTTTCAAAACCTCTGTTATGCCTCTGTAATTGAGAAATTATGTTGTTATATGATATATGTAATAATACGAGTAGCATAACATGTTTTATATATATATTGCATGATTCCATATCATCAATTCATAATTTTACGTCGTATATGATTGCTGCAAAATTACAGAGTTTGGGTTTTGGCCATATGGCCTTATACGTGATATTTTATGTATTGATCATATAGTATCCCTAAATTTTACACTTGTATGTTGTTATGCATGTTAATACGAAGAGACCAAGCTTTAAATGAACGGATTTGGCTTTATAACGAATTCGTGGCGTTGAATTTAGGAATTTATGTTCAATACTTCAAGAACATCAAGAATAGTGAAAATTTTTATGTTTTAATTCTGTGATTATATGTTTTAATGGGTTAAAATTACTTTACAGATGTTGGGTAATGATTATATGTGAATATTAATATGTGGGTATGTTAAATTACTGAAATTAATGATTATTTGGTGTCCTTTTCGCTGAACTCTGAGTTCTTCGCGAACTGGGAATCAAATTCTAGAGTCTCGCGTCGCGGCGCCAACTCCAGAATTGAAGCCCCGCGCCGCAGCACCACCACGCCACAGCGCCAAGTATCAGACCGCAGCGCCACGGCGCCAAGAGCCAGTACAAACGTGGCGCCGCAACGCCACTCCCCAGAAAATTTAGAAATGAGATTTTTTTTAAATATTAAAGTCTAACAAGTGTTAGTGAATTGATGTAATGAACATACAAATATGATAGAAGAATAATGTGATGATAAAAATAGTTGTTTAAACATGTAAATAACATAATTACATGTGATTTAAATTATTGAATTCCTAACTAGATTATTATTCATGAAGTACAAATTATGTGATAATGAGATAAATTGACTAAGTATAGTCGATAATTAAAGTAGACAACGAGAATGAGTTTACGTTGATTAATTAATTTATAATTAACTGGCATTGTGTATATGTATAGTATGTAGGATTTAATTCAAAGAACGTGCTTAGTTAAAGTATAATCTACGCGCGAGGCAAGTTTTCTAAACTTAAACTCTTAAATTTGAACAAGTTCCCTAACCCTATTTGTCATTATTGTTTAAGCTTATTATTTACCTTGAATAAGCTATCGTTACTATTATTCAAGTTCAAATGATTTATTAAAGATTGATTATCTTTTCAAAGTATGATTTAGTTATACAATAATTGTTCTATTGTATACTTCTTGAGATTATTATTCAAATTGAATATCATTACTGTTGAACCTTATTAGACTAGTGAAACCTTAATGATTCAACTAGTCCATAGTTGATGAGCGTTCTAAATTTTAGAACCCTTGAAAAATTATCCAAACCAAACTTCCTTTGGTGCGGACTCGAATGTCAAACTGAGATGAACAACCCTGTATAGGGGATTATTTACGCTTAGCGTTAAGATATTGTGCACAGTATGGTACTAAGGGCTGATCCCCCTAAGTACGAGAAGAAGGTTCATAGTCTTATGACTGTTAAAGGTTTCAAGTATAACCCTTGTTAACCTAGGACATAGTTCAAGGTTATATGACCCTCAGAATTCTTTTGATTCTTGTTATTCACTCTTGATTCAAAAGTTGAGCTTTTATTCAGATGTCTTTGATTTATTCGTATGTTATTATACTGTTATTTTATTTTTATACTTGTGGGCATTTGTGCTCACTCTTGCTTAATAATAACATTGCAGTTAAGAACGAAAGAACCGACGAACCTTCCACTAGTAAGGGCAAGGGCAAAGTTAGCAAATGATGGAGACTTGTTATTTGATATGACTTGTTATTTTATATGATGTATTTGTTTAAGACTTAAGTTAAAGATGTTGTTTAAGACTTATTTATTTATAATTCCGCACAGATGTTTAAGGTTAGTTTAACCTGGGATTGTATTTATTATTCGGATGATGTAATCCTTTTAAGGAGAAGATTTTAATTCTATCTATTGTATGGTTTGCATTTTTATGGGTAGATAGATAGATGATATTTGTGCAGTGAACACCAAATTCTGTGAAATCGAAGTACCTGGATTTGGGGGTGTCACAGTCGAGCTCACTTTTGCAAATAACCACTTTTGTAGGTCAAGATTTTAAGGTAAAGACACGTGCTATGTGAGTTATAGAGATCTATATTCACGAAGATTACTTATGTTTTATGAGAAATGTATTTTATATTTTGAACGTAACATGTTGTTGAATTGTAAGTTGAGCTATCCAATGTATATGTATATGTAGTTATGATGTAAGGCTTTGTATAGTCATTTTGTTGTAACGATTTATGATATAAGATTGAATCAAAGAGATGTAATGTAAATGTTGCGATTCAGGGCAAGAAAGAAGGAAATGTATAAAAGTTTTAAATATTCCGCAATTTTATTAAGTTTAACATCGAATAAGGATGTAAAATTAGAGATTTAATGTATGGTTAACGATTGAAGTCGGGATTTAAATTGTATAGATTTTGGGGACGTTACAGTTGGTATCAAAGCTGTAGGTTATAAACCTTAGATAGGAGTACTGTAGGCTATAACCTTAGAGAAGGAATGTGAAGATAATGAAAGAATAAGCTCAGATAGAGTTTGATTAATAAGAAGTAATTTAAGAAACTATAAAGGAAGGATTAAAAAATACGTAAGAGGATTTAAAGAAGAATCTCGTAGAGTTATAGAGAATATGAAAGTGGGGTTACCCAACTCCAATAATAAGGATGTAAGGTGATAATAAATAGACAATGTCTATAAGAAGAGAATGATAAAGAGGTCAAGAATAGAGAGTTATATTCAAGTATGGTGCAATTGTACTCTTTAGTAGTTGATGTATGGTATCTGGGCTAAACGATTCCTTCATAGAGCGGAGGTATATACGAACTAGCAACTCGGAACCTAGTTTGTTGGTTATTTGTGGGAAACCACTCAGCGTACCACATTGAAACTATTAGAGACTCGATGTGTTCCAAGTGTAGAAATGGACACGTATGATGAAAGTGTAGAACTCGAATAAAATATTGAGCTATGTAAATGAAGCTAGAAATTTTTAAAGGAAGAATTATTTTTATAAACAAGGAGATTCAAAGAAGAATCTTGAAGAGATATAAAGATAAGAAATGGTAGTTTCCTAACTCCAATAGCCAAGATAACAAATAATATCGTAAATGATGAAAAAAAGAAGAAGGAAAGAATGAGGATCGTAAAACAAAACGATCACAAGTTAAGAAAAGAATTTTAAGGGAGATGATTATAGAATAAGATCACGACGTGGTCTGTTTAAGTGATATGAAAGATGGTATGTAATGTTTGAATAATTATAGCTTAATGCTATGAAGATGGTGTACTATGAAATAGTACGAGATAACTCATGAGGAGTTATAGATGATGTGATACGAGAAATTCGTATCGAGCAAAGAGCAAGTTAAAAGAAAGATAAAGTTAGGTGGGATTTCAATTGAGAACTCATGTGATGGCTGAATTGTACAAACCTTTGTATGGGCGAGGGTTTTGTACTTGCACTCAGTTTATCACATTGATAATCATTGGAATGTTTATGTCGCGCCATTTGCTATATGCCTGTTGAGAAGGTGATTCTTTTCTCATGTGAATAACAGATAGGTAGAGTATAGTTAGAGAATATTATAAGGTTAAGTGCGAGTTCTTAAAACTCATACTTATGGTAGGTTTGTGACTCATAATTATATGGTATGTTTTTGAACCCCTCAGCGAATGGACGCCTATGGTCTGACTAGGATAAGCTCTTAAACTTATATGATTGTGGCAAGTTCCTGAACTCATAATGTGTGGTAAGTTTGATGAACTGGGGTATAATTAATTATGAGTGGAGTATTGAGGATGATAGGAATAGATAGACCTATTAAGCAATGGATCATTATAGAAAGTGGAGTTGATGGCGGAAGCATAGGTAATCTCAATCTACTAGCTATGCTAGACTTTCGAAATTTATTGACTTCGTGCTGATGTTTACACTTTTATTTTCTTGAAAAACATTGGATCAAATGATGGAGCCAATGAGTTTTAACAACAATACTGTTATTCGTATGTCTATGCTAATTACTTTGGCTAGACAAAAATGATTTGCAATATATCAAAATGTATTTTATATCATTAATGCATCATGTAACCTGGTGCAAAGATGATAAAAACGATGGAGTCATCAATGCAGTATTACCTAGTGTTGGATGTGATCTAAGGATCGTCAGCCCACTATGGTATGATGTAGTATGATAAAGTCACCAAATGACGGCATCCTCAACGGACTATAAATACAGTGTGGTATCATGACGTCATAAAAAGATTTTTGAGATTTCTTTAAGATATGAGAATACATATGTATGTATGTATATGTATATTTCGGTTAATGTCCGAGTTATTGTAGAGGTCTATGCTCTTTGATTCAGCTAGACAAATATTAAAAGATGTTCATGAAATTCAAGAGTTTCTTGAGAAGTTATGCCAAACCAAATTGTTTTGGTGCGGATTCAGATGTTGAAAAGCTGAGATGAACAACCCTTTTATAGGGGATTACGTGGAGGCGTTGAGATGTTTGTGCACAGTACATTGTACGAAGGGCTGATCACCCTAAGTACGAGGAGTCCCTATAGTCTTATGACTGTTAAAGTTTAAGTTGAAAGATTACTTATAACTATGGACATATGCATAGCGTTTAAATGTTTGTGCACAATACATCGTACGAAGGGCTTAACACCGTAAGTACGGGGGTCCTTATAGTCTTATGACTGTTAAAGTTGAAGTTGAAAGATTACTTGCAACTGTGGACATAGTTCATGGTCTTATGACCCTCTGCATGATTTGGAATCTTTTAAATTCCTGTTATTCATATCGCTTTCCAATTATTGAGCAATTGTGGAAGATTCTTGATATTCTAAAAGGTGAATGTGGTAAGGATGATATTCCTTAGAAATAAGTGAGTCATAGAATACGACACTGAATGATGAATATGTTGAATAAGTGAGAAAAGAGATTTTGAAGTGAGAAGGATGTGAGTTATCAAAGAATAATGTGAAACTTTTAACAGAAAAGTTTAATAATTGTAGAATGATGTTTGTGGAAAGAAAGTGGTTATAGAAGCCAATGAATGAACGAAGTAGTGACGTAAAAATCTACTTTGATATATTGAATGAATAAAAATTAATAAATAAAATTTTGAGGAAGAAATTCTTAGAAGAAAAGGTGAATGTAGTTTCCCGAGTGTTGATGATAACGATCCTTAGAAAAGGAAATGAATGGGTTAAAAGATGTATAATACTCGGAATATAATTGAGTTCAAGTAAAAGTTATGAAATGAAACCTAGAATTTGTTAAGGTAATGAATGTAGTACAAAATATAAAACCTATATTTAGATAAAATGATGAAAGATTACTCTAAGTCATTTGTTTAATTTGTCTTCGATTCTGGGGACAGAATATTTGTAAGTAGGGAAGATTGTAACGAAAGAGTGGTTTGAGTTGTGATTCTGAGGACAGAATCCTTATAACGAGGGAATGATGTAACAATCCAGATTTTTAATTATAATATTTAAATATTTATTAAATTATATAAATATTTAATGGATGTGTTTATCGTTGAATAAGTATTTGTTTAATTGATTTGATGTGATTTGATTATTTATTTGTTTAATAAATAATTAATGAGTTAAGGAAAGTAATTATTTTGAAATAATAATCTAATTTAATTCAATAATTATGTTAGAAAGTTTTATAATGATTAAATAAATTATTATATTATGCAATGGATTGTTATTAGAATTAATTAAATTAAGTATGAAAACTTAATTAGATAAAGTGTGACAAATAACTATGTTATAAGGAGTTATTAAAATAAATCAAAGTAGTTTAATTTGATTTGTGCCAAACAAGACTTATTGGTATTAAGTGTTTAACTTTTAAATGGTTTTTACCAAACAAAGCCTTACGGCTTTTGGATTTTAAAATTTAAATTATTAATAAATAAAATATATATATTTATAAGTTATACATTTTATAACCGATGTCAATTATTAGGCTTATTATGGCCATAACCGTTCTTGTGTTTACCACTGAGTTATCAGTTGGGTTTTGGGTTTACGTCTTATTGTTAAACTTGAGTCTAAGAAAAGAGTTGTCTGCTAAAAAAAGGGTGCAGAGATTTTGAGAGAGTCTGAGAAAGAGAAGCAACAAGAGCTGAGTTCTATAAGCTATTATAAGAGTTTAACACGAATTTCTTAACAACAAAAGGGCAGGTGAAGTGCAGATAACTGTAAGTTGTTAAGCTATTATTGGTAAACAACGATTAAAGCAAGTCTTTCGGTTCCTATTTTCTACGTGGACTTGATGAACTGTTTTAAATTACATGATATGTTATGCATGTTGAAATCATGAAATGTTAAAGTCAATATATGACTGCATTGTTTTGGCTAAGTAATGATGATTGAGTAAGGAACTCAATCTTTATATTTGTCATGTGAATTAAAAGCATGTATGCCATGTTACTTTAATGAGATGTATGTCGAGCATGTTATTATGTGCTATGTGATGCATAAAAACTGTTAGACTTTGCTGGGCTGTCGAGCTCACTCTTGTAAATAACCACTTTTGCAGGTCAAGATTTTAAGATAAAGATACGTGCTATGTGAGTTATAGAGATCTATATTCACAAAGATTACTTATGTTTTATGAGAAATGTATTTTATATTTTGAACGTAACATGTTGTTGAATTGTAAGTTGAGCTATCCAATGTATATGGATATGTAGTTATGATGCAAGGCTTTGTATAGTCATTTTGTTGTAACGATTCATGATATACGATTGAATCAAAGAGATGTAATGTAAAGGTTGCGATTCAGGGCAAGAAAGAAGGAAATGTATAAAAGTTTTAAATATTCCGCAATTTTATTAAGTTTAACATCGAATAAGGATGTAAAATTAGAGATTTAATGTATGGTTAACGACCGAAGTCGGGATTTAAATTGTATAGATTTTGGGGACGTTACACTTATCACATGCCGGGGTACCTGGACATGATACTCAAGATTGTTGGGCCTTGAAACACAAGATCCAAGATTTAATAGACAACAGTGAGATCGTGGTCACCAAACCAGATCAACCTCACGTAGAAGACAACCATCTTCCTTCACACAAAGAGGAAGAGGTCAACATGATTAATTGGAGCAATGGACAGAGTTCCGAGTTTAACTGTGAATCATCCCAGGTCATCAAAGACGGTGTCGACAAATGGGATTATGCAAAGTTCTAGTTTATGATGGAACGAAAGATGAAAGTTCTGTGTAATAAAATTGAGCAATTGGCAGATTTGGTGACCTATCAGCATCAAGTCACACTCCAATTAGTCAGACAGGAGCATGCTAGTCTCTTCCCCTTGGTTATGAGTACTCCCTCGTCACCTTCAAAATATGAAACATTGGAGGACAAAATGACGAAGAGAGCAACTGCCAAAGCCCGTCGGGATTTTGCCAATAGAAGGGAATTTACATACCTGGGCCAACCTATAGAGGAGATACTTCAGATGTTAATCAATGAAGGAAGAATCACATCCCTTCTACCTCCAATTAATCCCCGTTCAGGACGGTTCAATCCTAATGGAGTATGTTAGTATCACTCCTATTCTCGCGGTCATAGCACGGAAGAATGCTGGGCACTCCGCCACCTTATTCAGAATCTAATTGATAGCGGTGTCCTGCAACTAGCAGACAATGATACTATACTATTCGAGAGTGAAAATACTTATCCTGCTAAATGGAAGGGACTGGTAGCAGTTATATCCGCTGAGACTGGTGGGACTGTCAAACCAATCACAATACAAGCAATTCAACTCAAAAGAATTGACAATCCTTTGAAAGTGGTTGCGCCAGAGCCAATTAACTTACCATTCAGACCACAATATCCTGTTATCAGCTTACAAAAGTCCCTTGGAATTATGAAAAAGCTGAAGGATCCACCTCTAATATAACTGCTGCAGTGTCGAAGGAAAATCCACTGTGTCTTCCCCAACGGGTGATGAAGCATACCATCAAATCAAAAGGGAAAATTCCTATGGAGAAGATTGAAAAACTCCTCCGTGCTATGGGTCATAATGAAGTCAAGGTGGTTTTAAGCTTAAGAGAAGCTCCACATCAAATTTCAATACTGGACTTGGTTTTAACTTCTGATGATCATAGGAAGATTCTACTGAAGATTTTGGAAGAGGAATACTTGCCGAAATCAGTAGATGTGGAAAAATTTTAACATCTGGTAGGTCACATTTTTAACAACAATGTGATATCTTTCATTGATGATGACATACCACCCGAAGGGACCGGTCATTGCAAGTCGTTACACATTGCAGTTTTGTCATCCGGATACAAGTTAACTAGAGTCTTCGTAGGTGGAGGCTCATCTCTAAACATCTGTCCTTACGCTACGTTGCTGAAGATGAATGTCAGTCTCAAGCGGATCCGAATTAGCCATACGATTATCAAAGCTTTTGATGGATCCCGTCGAAATTCAGTCAGAGAGATTGAGCTACTAATTGAGATTGGTCCCTAACGAGTGAGTTTTATACCTAAAATTGAGTGCGTTCGGGCTTAATTTATTGTTGTTCTCGAGTCTTTTAGAATAGTTTTTAAGTGTTTGTGTCTATTCCTGTATGTTTTATGTTGTCTTATAGGAATTGGGACAAAAGTTACTTGGATCGACGTTTGAGGTGGCTAGATTCCCATTTTCGGCTTGCCATTTACATAGATGTCACTTCAGAGCTAATTTGAGTATTTCTATGGGCCATAATTCGGAAAACTTAAAGAATGAAAGTTGTAGATATACGTCTCCTTTTTTCGGAACATCTTGAATCATCAAAATTGGATTTCGAACGAAGAAGTTATGCCCATTTTTCCAAAGGACATCGGAGTAAAAAATTTCCAGAATTGTTCCAGCGTCGGGGCACCCACCTCAAGTTTATTTGCAGCGCCGGGGCACTAGGGGGCAGAATCCCAGTGTCGTGCCCAGTGCTGGGGCGCTGGGGAAGAGTTTGGTTAAGCTTGGACGTGTTTTGGGGCGAATTTGAACACTTTTTAGACTCCAAATTGGATTGGGTTTGTTCCTAAGCTAAAAATTGGACTTGTAACCTATAAATACATGATGTAAGGCATAAAATAGAGAGAGATTACATAGATTAGATTAGAGATACACTCTATTAGATTAGACATTAACCCTAGTTCTTATTAGTTTTGGAGATTGAAGCAACTTGGAGATCATTGAAAATTAAGAGCAGGAGTAAGAGGGGAGCATCAGATTTGCTGACAACAGATTCTATTATTTTCTCTTATCATACTTTTATCTTTTAATGTCTATTCAGTTGTGGATTCTTGGTTTCAATTCACTAATTATGAACTAACTCTTTTATTAAGATTTAAATTGAACCTTTTATGTCTATAAATTAGTTATTTGATTTATTCCAATTATTTATGTCAAAGTGAATTGTTTATCTTGTCTTGAGCTTATAGATTAATTATCTGATCAGTAATTACCTTGTTACTCTAGAAGGAATTGAAAGAGGAATTCTAGGGTTAGAACTGGGCATGATAACATGTGACTTAGTTATTTGCATAGTGAATAATTAGGTTTGTGAATTGAATGAAAATATCTTTTCACCGCATGTAACACATAAGGAATTGGAATTGAAGGATTTTAATTCAATTGTTTTGCATAGGAATATAGCAAGATTAATCTGGATTAAATAGAAGTCAATTAATCACTTGGAAAAGGACTTTTGGCATTTGAGAATTCCTGTTAACAATTCAGTAGGCATAATAATTGGGATAATTGGATAATTGATTTATAGTTCATAATTAGGGATATTGAAGTCTTAATTTTTATTTATTTGAATTCAGTCATAAAGCAATTCAGTTTAATTAGTTAATTTAGTTTTCTTAATTAGAAAAATCACGATTTGAGATTGTTTAAATAAAATTAGTTTGGTTAAGAATTTGTACTTGGTGAATTTTATTAAATAATTCTTCGTGGGAACAATACTCTACTTTCACTTTATTACTTGTTGACCGTGTATACTTGCACGTATTCATTGATTGTGAAATCGACCAACAAGTTTTTGGCGCCGTTGCCGGGGAATTAATTTAATAATTATTTACCAATATTAATCTCAATCAAATTAGTCTAAATTTAAACATTTTTATTAATTCTCTTTCAATTTTTTTTTCTGTCTCTCTTTTCAGGTACCATGGATGACTTTGCGTATCAATGGTCATACACGAACATGACTCGACCAATGGAAATATGGAGTCCACCATCCACACAGCAAGTAGCAATGGTTTGTGAGTTATGCGCTGGGAGTCATGCTACAGATCAATGTGCCATCAATTCGGAATCAGCTTAGTTCATAGGGAGCTATAATTGATCTAGCCAACCGTATCCGAATCAAAATGCATATAATCCGGGGTGGAGAAATCACCCGGGATTTCCATGGAGTAACAATCAAGCTCAAGCACCTAGACATCAAAACACGGCCGGATTTCAAAATCAGACTCAACAACAGCCAGAGAGTAAAACAAGTTGGGAAGAAGCTTTGGAAAAATTCATTTCAGCTACTGACAAAAGGATCGGTGAATGAGAAAAGTTATTGAATCAAGTAGATATGAATGTGAAAAGCCAAGGTGCGTCGATAAAAAATCTGGAAAATCAATTGGGGCAGATAGCACGTGCGTTGAATAACCATCCATATGGAACACTCCCTAGTGATACAGAGATAAATCCGGGCAGAGATGAGCATTGCAAGGTTGTGACTTTACGTAGGGGAAAAAAATTGCAAGAGACTCTCAAGGACACAGAAAAAAGGGACAACGCAACAAAGGAACAACTAATCAATGCCTCGAACATTTGTCCTCAATACACTTGGCTCTATGACATGGATTCCGAGACTGATGGAGAGCCCGAACAAAGTCTGCAATCAGATGTGCCAAATGCTATAGATGTTGAAAGAGAGGAGAGACTTGGGGACCAAGAAAAGGAGATCGGCAAAGATCTAACTTTGAGTACCAACGAAGATGAGCCGATTTTGATAGTGACCCACGTACCTTCTCCACCAAAGTTCAAGAATCCAGGTAGTTTTGTAAAACCATGCCCAATTGGCAGTTATGTCGTCGGCAAAGCTCTTTGTGACATGAGAGCTAGCAAAACTTTAGAGCCATGGTGGGACGAGAAAGGGAAGATAGAAGAGGAACCTGTTGTGTTTGACAAGAATCCACGCTACACTCTGATCACAGATACAATGGGGAAAGTACTTAGTTGTTTGTCATATTTAATGGGGATCCTATCTAAAAAGAGAATGCTAGGTGACTTAGATTGTAACGACCCCAAAAACCGTACAAATTAAATCTCAACTTTGGTCGTTAACCATACATTAAATCTCTAATTTTACATCATTATTCGATATTAAACTTAATAAAATTGCGAAATATTTAAAACGTTTATACACTTCCTTCTTTCATGCCCTGAATCGCAACCTTTACATTACATCTCTTTGATTCAATCTTATATCATGAATCGTTACAAGAAAATGACTATACAAAGTCTTACATCATAACTAAATATCCATATACATTGGATAGCTCAACTTACAATTTAACAACATATTACGTTCAAAATATGAAATACATTTCTCATAAAGCATAAGTAATCTTCGTGAATATAGATCTCTATAACTCACATAGCACGTAACTTTACCTTAAAATCTTGACATGCAAAAGTGGTTATTTGCAAGAGTGAGCTCGACAGCCCAGCAAAGTCTACAAGTTTTCATGCATCACATAACATATAATAACATGCTCGATATACATCTCATTAAAGTAACATGGCATACATGCTTTTAATTCACATAGCAAATATAAAGATTGAGTTCCTTACTCAATCATCATTACGTAGCCAAAACAATGTAGTCATATATTAACTTTAACATTTTATGATTCAACATGCTTAACATATCATGCAATTTAAAACAGTTCATCAAGTCCACGTAGAAAATAGGAACCGAAAGACTTGCCTTGATCGTTGTTTACCAATAATAGCTTAACAGCTTACAGTTATCTGCACTTCACGTGCCCTACACAATTATATAATTATACACATCAACTATTAGTCACATAACAACACATAGCAATTGTAATGTAAACTCTACTCCACATCTCATAATCTTTCCTATTAATAAATACACAATGGTCAATTAGATTGTGTTAACTTTTCGACTTATGACTCACTATATTTCTTCTTAGTCAAACTCGAAGTTCAAGTGCTTAAGTCTTGCTAGGACTACTTATTGGTTTTATATTAAACCCATTCCATATCTTATAATATCCATTTCAATGGAATTGAAACACTTTTTAAGTTCATTAACACTTGGCACGGCGTTTCGACGTTCAATCGTCACACGCCCGATTTGCCTTTCTTGTGTATGCTTACTATGCTTCTACAACTTATCTAATACATTATTTATTAATGTTAAGCATCATTATATTTACTAAGATTCATGTTTTATAACTTAGGACATCATCTTTTATGGTCTGGAGCACTACACATGCATATGTGCATGTCCGACACCCTCCGATTGCCTCCGAAAACACAACAGTCCTAACGATGGCCATTTTTACCTATCCTAATGACCTCAAATTGAAAAACTTAAAGAATGAAAGTTGTAGGTCTACTCGTCCTCGTTCCGGATCATCTTGAATCACCTAAATCGGAGTTCGTATGAGGAAGTTATGGCTATTTTACTACAGGAGGTCAAAACTGTCCAAGTCAGACTTCTGTCCCCGCGCTGGGGCGCGACGACTAAGCCAAAAAGTGGCGCTGGGGCGCGAGATTGGTGCTGGGGCGCGAATTTCAGCGCTGGGGTGCCAACTTCTGGCGCTGGGGCGCGAATTTTGGCGTCGGGGCGCGATTTTTGGCGCTGGGGCTCAAATTTTGGCGCTGGTGCGCCGAAACTTGCAGAACCCAACCACGAAGAACAAAACAACGCTACTGTCTTTATTTTTAACATCAATTAACCCCAATTAACATGTATAACTTATATAAATTACACATATACACACTACCCAACATGCATATACTAGTTTAAATTACTAAATAATAATCACAGGAAACTAAATTCCTTGAAAATCATATTTTAAAACAAAACTCCATGTTTGACATTTGTTAAACACAGTGAACACTATAATCTCTAATAACCACAAATTTGATTACTTTTAAACTACAATTATCTGTAGTTCATATCCAATTAACATAATCACACTTCAATTTCATAACTTCACAATTAACATATACTAATTTTGATATTTCTACAAACCACTTTCACACGTGAATGTTTACTGTAAAAACTAATTTCTCTTTCTCTATGAACGCTAGCATACTTCTCATATATACATATATGTGCTAATATAACAATTATAGTTACAAATACACTTAATATCATACAAAGCTATATATATATATATATATATATATATATATATATATATATATATATATATATATATATATATATCCACAATTCATCTTTTACAATTATTTTACAGAGAACTTTTTGGAATAAGAAAACTAAACTTTAAAATAAAATAAGAGGATTAATATCCTACCTTTGATTTAAGAAGATAATGGTTATCCTTTTGATTATCAAGCCTCTTTTTCCCAATTCCTTTCTTAAAAACATGTTAGAAATCACTCACTTTCTCTCTAGAGTTTTCTCAAATTTTCTCTGTATTCTTCTTCTTCTCTCCCTTTTCTTCAACTGAGTCTTTCTTTTCTCTTCTAACTTACGTAGAATAGTATAACGTATATAGTAATAATATATATTAATGATATAATATAAATATAGATATAACTTATATCAGTTATGTAAGTTTTTGAAAATCAAAAGTCATAAGGCTTGTTTGGCTAACCACTAAAAACATAATCAATTAATCCTTATGTCTTGTTTGGTAAAACACAATTAGATTAAAGACTTAATAGGCATTAGGCTTTGTTTGGCAAAACTAAATTAAACACTTTTAATTTATTTTAATAACTCCTTTATAACAAGGTTATTTGTCACACTTCTATTAAAATAAATAAACAATTTAATCAATTCAAATACTACTCTATTAAATTACTTTAACACATAAATCATTAACATATAATTATAATTTCCTTTATAATTATAATTTTATTCAACCAACTAACACTTTATTTTAATTACAAATTCTAATTATAAGTATTATAATTCATTTAATCATTATTAGCTCTCTAACTTAATTATTAAATTAAATTAGTATATAATCTCATAACAATTAATTTTCTTAGCTCCTTAATTATTTATTTAATCATTATAAATTCTCTAACTTAATTATTAAATTAAATTAGATTACTATTTCAAAATAATTACTTTCCTTAACTCATTAATTATTTTTTAAACAAATAAATAATCAAATCACATCAAATCAAATACTTATTCAACAATAAACACATCCATTAAATATTTATATAATTCAATAAATATTTAAATATTATAATAAAAATCTGGATTGTTACATCATTCCCTCCTTACAAGGATTCTGTCCTCAGAATCACAACTCAAGTCACTCATTCGTTACAATCTTCCCTACTTACAAAGATTCTGTTCGCAGAATCGAAGACACAAATTACACAAATAACTCAGAGAAATCTTTCATCATTTTATCTAAATATAGATTTTATATTTCCTACTACATTCATTACCTAACAAATTCTAAGTTTTATTTCATAACTTTCATTTGAACTCAATTATATTTTGAGTATTATATATCTTTTAACCCATTCATTTCCTTTTCTAAGGATCGTTATCACAAACACTCGGGAATCGCTATCATTAACACTCGGGATATTACATTCACCCTTTCTTCTAAGAATTTCATCCTCGAAATTTTACTTATTAATTTTTATTCATTCATTCTATCAAAGTAGATTTTACATCACTACTTCATTCATTCATTGGTTTCTATAACCACTTTCTTTCTACAAAGATCATTCTACAATTATTAACTTTTCTATTAAAAGTTTCACATTATTCTTTGATAACTCATCTACTTCTCACTTCAAAATCTCTTTTCTCACTTATTCAACATATTCATCATTCAGTGTCGCATTATACGACTTACTTCTTTGTAAGGAATATTTTCCTTTTTCACTTCCATCTTGCAGAATAACAAGAATCTTCCACAATTGTTCAATAATTGGGAAGTGGTTTGAATAACTCAGGAATTTAAAAGATTCCAAATCATGCTGAGGGTCATAAGACCACGAACTATGTCCACAGTTGCAAATAATCTTTCAACTTCAACTTTAACAGTCATAAGACTATAAGGACCCCCGTACTTAGGGTGTTAAGCCCTTCGTACGATGTATTGTGCACAAACATTTAAACGATATGCATATGTCCATAGTTATAAGTAATCTTTCAACTTAAACTTTAACAGTCATAAGACTATAGGGACTCCTCGTACTTAGGGTGATCAGCCCTTCGTACAATGTATTGTGCACAAACATCTCAACGCCTCCGCGTAATCCCCTATAAAAGGGTTGTTCATCTCAGCTTTTCAACATCTGAATCCGCACCAAAATAATTTGGTTTGGCATAACTTCTCAAGAAACTCTTGAATTTCATGAACATCTTTCAATATTCGTCTAGCTGAATCAAATAGCATAGACTTCTACAACAATTTGAACGACAATCGAAATATACATGCATACATATATATATATATATATATATATATAAATATATATTCTCATATCTTAAATAAATCTCAAAAATCTTTTTATGACGTCATGATACCGCACTGTATTTACAGTCCGTTGAGGATTCTGTCATTTGGTGACTTTATCATACTACATCATACCATTGTGGACTGACGATCCTTAGATCACATCCAACACTAGGTAATACTGCATTGATGACTCCATCGTTTTTATCATCTTTGCACCAGGTTACATGATGCATTAATGATATAAAATACATTTTGATATATTGCAAATCATTTTTGTCTAGCCGAAGCAATTAGCATAGACATACGAATAACAGTATTGTTGTTAAAACTCATTGGTACCATCATTTGATCCAATGTTTTTCAAGAAAATAAAAGTGTAAACATCAGCACGAAGTCAATAAATTTCGAAAGTCTAGCATAACTAGTAGATTTAGAATACCTATGCTTCCACCATCAACTCCACTTTCTATAATGATCCATTGCTTAATAGGTCTATCTATTCCTATCATCCTCAATACTCCATTCACACTTAATTATACCCTAGTTCATCAAACTTACCACACGTTATGAGTTCAGGAACTTGCCACAATCATACGAGTTTAAGAACTTATCCTAGTCAGACCATAGGCGTCCATTCGCTGAGGGGTTCAAAAATATACCATATAATTATGAGTCACGAACCTACCATAAGTATGAGTTTTAAGAACTCGCACTTAACCTTATAATATTCTCTAACTATACCCTACCTATCTGTTATACACATGAGAAAAGAATCATCTTCTCAACAGGCATATAGCAAACAGCGCGACACAAACATTCCAATGATTATCAATGTGATAAACTGAGTGCAAGCACAAAACCCTCGCCCATACAAAGGTTTGTACAACTCAGTCATTACATGAGTTCTCAATTGAAATCCCACCTAACTCTATCTTTCTTTTAACTTGCTCTTTGCTGGATACGAATTCCTCGTATCACATCATCTATAACTCCTCATGAGTTATCTCGTACTATTTCATAGTACACCATCTTCATAACATTAAGCTATAATCATTCAAACATTACAGACCATCTTTCTTTTATAACTTAAACAGATCACGTCGTGACCTTATTCTATAATCATCTCTCTTAAAATTCTTTTGTTAACTCGTGATCGTTTTGTTTTACGATTCTCATTCTTTCTCTTTTTCATCATTTACGACATTATTTGTTATCTTGGCTTTTGGAGTTAGGAAACTCCCATTTCTTATCTTTATATCTCTTCAAGATTCTTCTTTGAATCTTCTTGTTTATATAACAATTCTTCCTTTAAGAATTCTAACTTCATTTACATCGCTTAACATTTCATTCGAGTTCTAAACTTTCATCATACACATCCATTCTCTACACTTGGTACACATCGAGTCTCTAATAGTTTCAGTATGGTATGCTGAGTGGTTTTCCACAAACAACCAACAAACTAGGTTCCGAGTTGCTAGTTCGTATATACCTCCGCTCTATGAAGAAATCGTTTAGCCCAGATACCATACATCAACTACTAAAGAGTACAATTGCACCATACTTAGATATAACTCTCTTTTCTTAACTTCTTTATCACTCTTCTTATAGACACTGTCTATTTATTATCACATTATATCCTTATTATTGGAGTTGGGTAACCCCACATTCATATTCCTGATAACTCTGCGAGATTCTTCTTTGAATCCTTTTATGCAAGTTTTAATCCCATATTGTTCAAACTCTATTTGAGCTTATTCATTCTTTATCTTCACCTCTCTTCTCTAAGGTTATTGCCTACGGTACTCCTACCTAAGGTTTATAACCTACAGCTCTGATACCAACTGTAACAACCCCAAAAACCATACAAATTAAATCTCAACTTTGGTCGTTAACCATACATTAAATCTCTAATTTTACATCATTATTCGATATTAAACTTAATAAAATTGCGGAATATTTAAAACGTTTATACACTTCCTTCTTTCATGCCCTGAATCGCAACCTTTACATTACATCTCTTTGATTCAATCTTATAGCATGAATCGTTACAAGAAAATGACTATACAAAGTCTTACATCATAACTAAATATCCATATACATTGGATAACTCAACTTACAATTTAACAACATATTACGTTCAAAATATGAAATACATTTCTCATAAAACATAAGTAATCTTCGTGAATATAGATCTCTATAACTCACATAGCACGTAACTTTACCTTAAAATCTTGACCTGCAAAAGTGGTTATTTGCAAGAGTGAGCTCGACAGCCCAGTAAAGTCTAACAGTTTTCATGCATCACATAACACATAATAACATGCTCGATATACATCTCATTAAAGTAACATGACATACATGCTTTTAATTCACATAGCAAATATAAAGATTGAGTTCCTTACTCAATCATCATTACGTAGCCAAAACAATGTAGTCATATATTAACTTTAACATTTCATGATTCAACATGCTTAACATATCATGCAATTTAAAACAGTTCATCAAGTCCACGTAGAAAATAGGAACCGAAAGACTTGCCTTGATCGTTGTTTACCAATAATAGCTTAACAGCTTACAGTTATCTGCACTTCACGTGCCCTACACAATTATATAATCATACACATCAACTATTAGTCACATAACAACACATAGCAATTGTAATGTAAACTCTACTCCACATCTCATAATCTTTCCTATTAATAAATACACAATGGTCAATTAGATTGTGTTAACTTTTCGACTTATGACTCACTATATTTCTTCTTAGTCAAACTCGAAGTTCAAGTGCTTAAGTCTTGCTAGGACTACTTATTGGTTTTATATTAAACCCATTCCATATCTTATAATATCCATTTCAATGGAATTGAAACACTTTTTAAGTTCATTAACACTTGGCACGGCGTTTCGACGTTCAATCGTCACACGCCCGATTTGCCTTTCTTGTGTATGCTTACTATGCTTCTATAACTTATCTAATACATTATTTATTAATGTTAAGCATCATTATATTTACTAAGATTCATGTTTTATAACTTAGGACATCATCTTTTATGGTCTGGAGCACTACACATGCATATGTGCATGTCCGACACCCTCCGATTGCCTCCGAAAACACAACAGTCCTACAGATGACCATTTTTACCTATCCTAATGACCTCAAATTGAAAAACTTAAAGAACGAAAGTTGTAGGTCTACTCGTCCTCATTTCGGATCATCTTGAATCACCTCAATCGGAGTTCGTATGAGGAAGTTATGACTATTTTACTACAGGAGATCAAAACTGTCCAAGTCAGACTTCTGTCCCCGCGCTGGGGCGCGAGGACTAAGCCAAAAAGTGGCGCTGGGGCACGAGATTGGTGCTGGGGCGCGAATTTCAGCGCTGGGGCGCCAACTTCTGGCGCTGGGGCGCGAATTTTGGCGCCGAGGCGCGATTTTTGGCGCTGTGGCTCAAATTTTGGCGCTGGTGCGCCGAAACTTGCAGAACCCAACCACGAAGAACAAAACAACGCTACTGTCTTTATTTTTAACAGCAATTAACCCCAATTAACATGTATAACTTATATAAATTACACATATACATACTACCCAACATGCATATACTAGTTTAAATTACTAAATAATAATCACAGAAAACTAAATTCCTTGAAAATCATATTTTAAAATAAAACTCCATGTTTGACATTTGTTAAACACAGTGAACACTATAATCTCTAATAACCACAAATTTGATTACTTTTAAACTACAATTCTCTGTAGTTCATATCTAATTAACATAATCACACTTCAACCAACTAACACTTTATTTTAATTACAAATTCTAATTATAAGTATTATAATTCATTTAATCATTATTAGCTCTCTAACTTAATTATTAAATTAAATTAGTATATAATCTCATAACAATTAATTTTCTTAGCTCCTTAATTATTTATTTAATCATTATAAATTCTCTAACTTAATTATTAAATTAAATTAGATTACTATTTCAAAATAATTACTTTCCTTAACTCATTAATTATTTTTTAAACAAATAAATAATCAAATCACATCAAATCAAATACTTATTCAACAATAAACACATCCATTAAATATTTATATAATTCAATAAATATTTAAATATTATAATAAAAATCTGGATTGTTACATCATTCCCTACTTACAAGGATTCTGTCCTCAGAATCACAACTCAAGTCACTCATTCGTTACATAGATTCAATGGCCATTACAAATGGGAACCTACCAAAAGTTACATTATTTCCGATGGATGGAGGGTTCCTCAATTTTCGAAGGGGAATTGGATAGAGAATTAAAGAAGTCAGACTGAGACTATAAAACAAGCGCTTATTGGGAGGCAACCCAAGTTTAATTTTTAATTTTTTTTTATTGGGTTTTATATTAGTAGCTTTGAATTGGCATTTATTTAGGAATTAATAAAATTGCTTCGTTCATGGTTTTACAGGTTAGTCAAGTCAAATTCAAGTGGTGCCCAATTTGTTCCATGTGCCTAGCCTATTCTCCAAACTTAGCGGACAAGGAGGAATATTGCTATATTATGTCAGGGAAGTCCTCTCTTTTATTTTTTCCTATCTTAGCCATTGAGGACAATGTCTGTTTTAAGTTTGGGGGTATTTATCATGTTTAGTATTTACTTGGGCAATGTTTCAATGGAATTTGATTGTGGCATATGATAAGTGGGTGGTTGATATTGTTAACTCTTGGAGAATTAATGAGCATGCTTAGTCTATATTTTAACTCATTAGTTGGTTTTCACATTACTTGCGAAATTTTTGAAAAATTTTACACATCCATTTGTTTAGCCAGTTGGGATTGACATTTTTTTGGCTAAATGCTTATGAAAGATACCATTGTAACTAGAGAAATCTTATTTGAGCATCATTCAAAGTGAAAATTAGGCACTCACATAAGTTTGGGGGAAATCTTGGGGTATTTTTTAAAAAACAATATTGGAACCTTCCCGAGTTGAATAATTGAAGCATGTGGTGGGTTGAGATGGAGCGTAAAATGCACTCCCCATAAACACAGGCACGAGATGGAGCGTAAAACACACTCGTTCAATGAAAATTGGAAAACGAGATGGAGCATAAAACACACTCGTTCATGAAAAGTGGAAAGTGAGATGGAGCGTAAAATGCACTCACTAAATAGAGAAAAGAAAATATGTATGTTTGAAATACTTGGGAAGGGTTCATATGTGCTTAAAAGTTAAATATCCAGTTGATCCTCAAGAAAAAAAAATATGCTTTGTCTATTTTAGCGGTGATTTATGTGATAAGAAGTTTTGAGAGTTGTTTTGAAAATATTTTATGAGTGTTGGTTGATCTTAGCTAAATCATGACTAGTTTGAACATATGGATGCGCACACATACTTAAAGGATCATGAGTAGATGTGCAGCTAATGAAAGTTGTTGAATTTTTAGACATAACATTGTTTTGAAATTTTCTACGGGTTATCATTTGTTGTAACCTTTGAGGCCATTGTGCGAATTCATATTGATTCATTGTGTGGGTGGATCATTGCTAGAGGATGAATTTTTCTAAATTGTTTTTTTCCTTGAGGACAAGCAAATGTTTAAGTTTGGGGGTATTTGATGAGTGAGTTTTATACCCATAATTGAGTGCGTTCGGGCTTAATTTATTGTTGTTCTCAAGTCTTTTAGAATATTTTTTAAGTGTTTGTATCTATTCATGAATGTTTTATGTTGTCCTATAGGAATTGGGACAGAAGTTACCTGGATCGACGTTTGGGGTGGTTAGATTCATGTTTTCGGCTTGTCATTTACACAGCAGTCACTTCAGAGCCAATTTGAGTATTTCTCTGGACCTTATTTCGGAAAACTTAAAGAATGAAAGTTGTAGATCTACGTCTCCTCTTTCCAGAACATCTTGAATCATCGAAATTGAAGTTCGGACGAAGAAGTTATGCCCATTTTCCCAAAGGACATCGGATTAGAAAATTTTCAGAATTGTTCCAGCGCCGGGGCGCCGAACTCAAGCTTATTTGCAGAGCTGGGGCACTAGGGGGCAGAATCTCAGCGCCGTGCCCAGTGCTGGGGCGCTGGGGGCGCTGGGGAAGAGTTTGGTCAAGCTTGGACGCGTTTTGGGGCGAATTTTAATACTTTTTAGACTCTAAATTGGATTGGGTTTGTTCCAAAGCTAAAAATTGGACTTGTGACCTATAAATACGTGATGTAAGGCATAAAATAGAGAGAGAGATTACATAGATTAGATTAGAGATACACTCCATTAGATTAGACATTAACCCTAGTTCTTATTAGTTTTGGAGATTGAAGCAACTTGGAGATCATTGAAGATCAAGAGCAGGAGCAAGAGGGGAGCATCAGATTTGCTGACAACATATTCTATTCTTTTATCTTATCATACTTTTATCTTTTAATGTCTATTCAGTTGTGGATTCTTGATTTCAATTCATTAATTATGGACTAACTCTTTTATTAAGATTTCAATTGAACCTTTTATGTCTATAAATTAGTTATTTGATTTATTCCAATTATTTATGTCAAAGTGAATTGTTTATCTTATCTTGAGCTTATTGATTAATTATCTGATCAGTAATTACCTTGTTACTCTAGACGGAATTGAAAGAGGAATTCTAGGGTTAGAACTGGGCATGATAACATGTGACTTAGTTATTTGCATAGTGAATAATTAGGTTTGTGAATTGAATGAAAATATCTTTTCACCGCATGTAACACATAAGGAATTGGAATTGAAGGATTTTAATTCAATTATTTTGCATAGGAATATAGCAAGATTAATCTGGATTAAATAGAAGTCAATTAATCACTTGGAAAAGGACTTTTGGCATTTGAGAATTCCTGTTAACAATTCAGTAGGCATAATAATTGGGATAATTGGATAATTTATTTATAGTTCATAATTAGGGATATTGAAGTCTTAATCTTTATTTATCTGAATTCAGTCATAAAGCAATTCAGTTTAATTAGTTAATTTAGTTTTCTTAATTAGAAAAATCACGATTTGAGATTGTTTAAATAAAATTAGTTTGGTTAAGAATTAGTACTTGGTGATTTTTATTAAATAATTCCTCGTGGGAACGATACTCTACTTTTACTTTATTATTTGTTGACTGTGTATACTTGCACGTATTCATTGATTGCGAAATCGACCAACAGTCCCCATGCATTCTGTGTATCTTTTCACGTTCTCAAACTAGATACAGGATACAACCTGCTTCTGGGGAAACCATGGATTCACATGGCCGGGGCAGTCCCCTTAACTCTTCATCGGCAACTGAAATACATTATCAACAATAGCCTAGTCACAGTCAATGCTGAATCAGAATGCCCTCAACAGGGTGACATGCCACTCATCAGTTTCAATTCCGATGTTGAGCCGATCAGTTTCCACACTTTGGAAGTAAGCAACACTCAATACCATTCCATTGGGACGCCATTTCCCATACCCAAGATTTCTGCCGAAGTGATGGCAGCTACTCAAGAAATGATGTCATTAGGACACCAGCCAGGGTAAAAATAAACAGGGTATTAAGCACCCGATTCAAGTGTCCAGTCAAATTGGGACAGTCAGACTAGGTTATTTTGCCAGTTCCAGTCACAAGAATCCATATAAGCATAATCAGATTCCTTCAGTTTTAGCCATACGACGATCATTTCCATCTATAAATCCAGAGTCCACACAAACTCCGGTAAAGGTGCCAGCCAATGTAATGGCTATGTTATTTCCCAAAAAGATACCGGTAAAGGAAAAGGAAGTCTCTGTTCCAGATCCCAAGATGGAAGAAGAGGAACGAAGAATTAAATAAGACATCGTCCAAATGATGTCAGGCATACGCATCATTGTCCATGATGAACATACAAACAGATACACCCCAGACGATGATTGCCCATACATAACGGTCATCATTAGGGAGAAGGAGGATGATGACAGCCCCTCCATCATTACAATCCACCAGGACTTTTCCCTTGCCAATTGGAGCATCATTCCTTGCATTGGTCGACAAGGGTAAAACTGGCAGGACTTCTTTCTACCCTGTAGATATCATAACTGCTTACTTTTCTGTACAGTATTAGAAGTTGTTTTGTCCGTACATGTTAACACTTTGTATGATTAAACAGTTTCATATATATTAAGTGAAAGCATATTTTGTTTCAGGACTCTGAACTTAGATGTGCATGTACTTGCTGATAAGATGCCTCTTCTCCACAAGGATTGTAACATTGATGAAAAGTTGGACTCAGACTTGTTGGAAATACAAGAGGACATTGAGGGGCCTCTGGAGATCAAAGAATAGCTCGAAGAAAAACCTAAACCCAACCTTGATCAAACCACCTCCTTCAATTTCAGAACCTTAGAAAGCCCTAAGTTAATTCAGATTGGTTCAGACCTTACCCCAAACCAGAGGAATGACATGGTTACGCTACTAACCCAATTCTAGGATGTGTTTGCATGGTCTCATGAAGACATGGTGGGTTTGTCCACCGACATTGTCCTTCATTGCCTTCCTATTAAAGAGGGATTCAAGCTAGTCAAGCAAAAACTCATGCGATTGAAGCCTGAGTGGAGTTTAAAGGTGAAAGAAGAAATTGTGAAACAATTTTAAGCTGGTATCATCATGGTGTCCACATATCCTGAATGGATATCCAACATCGTTCCCATGCCTAAGCCTGGAGGAAAGGTGCGAGTTTGCATGGATTATCGGGATCTGAATAAAGTTTGCCTTAAAGATAGCTTTCCCGTGCCATTTATCCACATTCTCATTGACAATACTGCGCAATACGACATGTACTCCTTCGCTGATTGCTTTTCGGGGTACCATCAGATCATGGTTGCTGAGGAGGATCGTGAGAAAACAGCTTTCATCATACCTTGGGGAACCTTTTGCTATAGACGATTGTCTTTCGGCCTCATCAATGTCGGAGCTACCTATCAGTGAGCTATAATGGCTCTTTTCCACGACTTAATGCACAAAGAGATAGAGATCTATGTGGATGACATTATTGTCAAATCTCGAAGGGAGGAAGACCACGTAGACCATCTCAGAAAGCTTTTCAACAGGTTGCGTAAGTACAACTTAAAGTTGAATACAGCCAAGTGCGCCTTTGGCGTTAAATCAGGCAAGTTACTAGGATTCCTAGTCAGCCACAAAGGGATTGAGTTGGATCCCATCAAAATTCAGGCCATTACGGAAAGGCCCATTCCTCAGACAGAGAAGGAAATACGGGGATTTTTGGGAAGAGTCAACTTCATTAGTAGGTTCATTTCTCAACTCACAGCAACCTGTGAGCCTATCTTCAAGTTGTTAAGAAAGAACTCCTCCATGAAATGGAATGATGAGTGCCAGAAGGCTTTCCTTACAATAAAAGAGCAGCTAGTCAAAGCTCCTGTCTTGGTGCCACCCAGGGATGATGTTTCCTTGTTCATGTACCTATCCATAAGTGACAATGCCACGGGCTGCATGCTGGGTCAGAAAAACGATAGAGGCCGAGAACGAGCTATCTATTACCTCAACAAAAGAATCAGCAGCAGTGAACACAAGCACACTCTGATTGAGAAGACTTGTTGTGCTTTAGCATGGGCTACCATGAGGTTACAACATTACCTCCATGGGCACACAACCCATCTCATATCCCATGTGGATCCTCTCAAGTATGTGTTCAACAAGCCCATACTGAATTGTCGACTGTCCAGATGGCAGTTGATTTTGCAATAATTTGACATCGTTTATGTGACGCAGAAGTCCACTAAAGGTCAAGGAATAGCGGATCAACTGGCCGCCGCTCCTTCAAGGGATTTCAAACCCTTCGAAACATACTTCCCCGATGAAGGGGTAATGGCAATTCAGCAACACCATCAGTACGATACATGTCAAACATGGAATATGTATTTCGATGGAGCTGTTAATATGGAAGGTTCTGGAGCTGGAGTAGTTCTAGTATCCAGTACGGGGGAGCAGTATCCCGTCACCGTCAAATTGCAGTTGTAAGCACCAACAACACAGCTGAGTATGAAGGCTGTATCATAGGGCTAAAACTTTCCCGTTCAATGGGTATCAGGCGGTTAACTATCTTTGGGGATTCAGAGTTGGTAGTCAAACAATCCACGGGAATCTATCAAACCAAAGAACTACATTTGCTGCCTTACCATCGATAAGTTTTACAGATTGGCTTCGGAGTTCGAAGAGATCTCCTTTCTACACATTCCTCGTAATAGGAATGACTTCGCAGATGCATTAGCAACTTTAGCCTCCTTAATTCACATACCTGACAAGGAACACATGCCAAGCGTCACATTTGCCCTGCAAAAGGCGCCAGCCTATGGGAACTATGTTAGAGAAGTATCGGATGAGCTACCTCCCATCCAACAACCTTGGTATCAGCATATCAAGGAGTACTTGCGAGATGGATCTACACCCACTGAGGCGAGCCTGACTGAGAAAAGACGGATTCATCGACTTGCTATGAAATTCTACCTGAGTGGAGATGCACTCTACAAAAGAAATGTAGGATTAGTTCTCCTTAGATGCTTGGACAAGGACCAAGCTCAGAGACTCATGGATGAGATACATGGTGGCGTCTGTGGCCCACACATGAGCGGCCCTTTACTTGTAAAGAAGATCCTCAGAACAGGACATTATTGCCTCTCTCTCAAGGCTGACTGCAATGACCACGTCAGGAGATGTTATCAATTCCAAATTTATGGGAATGATATTCACACCCCTCCACGGGAGCTCCACAATATGAGTTCACCTTGGCCCTTCTCAATGTGGAGAATGGACGTGATCGGGCCCATCGAGCCTAAAGTAAGTAATGGACATCACTTTATCTTCACCATGATCGACTACCGACCACTCCCTTCACCAATCTTCTTCTTGTTGGGACACTTGTTGAATCCGTGACCCGTCTGGCCACATGAGAAACACTTCCTCAAATTCGACTTAGGACAATACAAAGAAATATGTCCTTCCTGCTTGCAGTTGAAACAGACATTCTTCCACATCATGCATTCTCCCGCGTGAGTCTTTCCACACTTGGTACAGGCTTGCTTCTTCTTCGGGCTTGATTTTTCAGATTTAGGGTTGTCTTTTTCCCTCTTTCTCTTCTTCTTATCCTTCTTGCTGGTTCCTTCAGATGATCCACCACCTTCAGCCTTCATCTGTCCACCTGCGCCTTCAGCTCGTTCCGTTCTTCATTCATTTCGTGTAATGCTCGCTCCGTCTTACACAGCTCCTCTAGAAGAAACACTTTACTTCGGAGTTCCTAGACTTCTACAGATAACTGATCTTGTTCTTCAACTTTAGTCTTATTCTTTAAATCCACCTTAGCTGGCTCAGACTCTGCCTCCTCATCTCCACTCAAATACATCTCGGGATAATCATCATGATCACTCCCGAGATTAACCATGGGTTCATCTTCTCCCACCTTCTCCACTGATTCGCTTTGCGCTGGCACCTCGGCTTCTGATACCGGTGCAACAGTCGCTAGCATCTCCACACTCTTTTCACCTTTTCCGGACATCCTACAATCAGTTGAAATAACTTGATTAGTACAAAATTCTTACACTATGTGTCCACTTATCTCACTATTGATGCACTTTGGCAATCCCTCACTTAGAACTCTAAATGAGTTTTCACTATCTCGCGTATGGTTATAATCCTAGGGTTTTCCCCCACCCCACTTAAAGTTTATAACCTACAGCTCTTCTACTAACTGGTGACACCTTGGTCACTACAGCTTTGATACCAACCTGTGACACCCCCAAATTCGGGTTACCTGACCCCCGAGTTTGGTGTTCACGATCCATAATATAATATCATTTAACTACCCATTCATATATAAATAGGAATATATAAGTCATTAACATAAGTTGTTAATACATAAGTCCCAGGTTTGCTAACCTTAAATTTACAAACATATCCCTTACCTAAACAAAAAGGGTTTACAATACAACATAATAATAATAATGTTCATAACACTATTCCAGCATCTTGCCTTTGCCTTTGTTCTTCTTTGACCCGCTGGCCTCTTCGTTCCTAGCTAAAATATTTTATTTATAGCAAGGGTGAGCAACTAGTTTGCCCCGCAAGTTAAGACATACAATAAATGTATACGAATCAATAAGAACAGACTATCTATTTTGATAGAATGAAACCAAAGTTCGGTGAACTTTGAAATAGCTGAACAAATCGTTATTCAATAACAAGTCTTCTCGTATTCTAGGCAACGCAATAATCTGATAATGAAAGAGTACAACGCTTTCAAAGTTTATACGATATTCTATTGAATAATCAAGAATTAATTCTACGCAATAGCAAAGTGGAATGTTTTCCAGATTTATGCTGAGTGATCACACTAGATCTAGAACTTCTCTTCTCGAGTAACTATCAAAGATTGGACTTTGATATACCCAGGTGTATCAGATAACCATAAAGATTAAATCATATCCCTCTGTAAGTACTTAGAGCCGGCCAACTTCTTGTACCCTATATTATGCATAATACTTAACAGCGCGCAACGATCGAATTTACGACCTAAAATGTTTCCTTTATATAAAAGGTTGTTCTTCTCAGTCTTTGAATCAGAATTTGATTTAACAACAAAATGTAATGATTTCAATATCTAATCACTTCTCTTCTCAAACTTATTCAAGTTTTTGATCATGCCGATACAACTGGCATTGATCTATCAATAATAATTAAATTATCTTCTCTTCTCGAATTTATCAAGTTCTAACAAATGTTCGTCTAGTCAGAATAATTAGCTAAGACATTTCTCAACATAATTTGATAATAGACAGGAATTATCTGTACTATCTATTCTATCTTCTACGAATATGAATATCCAACAACAGTTATTCTATAAAGGTATATTCTCCAATAAGTAATTCAGTTTGAATTATTAATCATGCACTAACTGCGAATAATCAACAATAAATTTCCTGGACATGGTATAATTAGCAATAATTAACCATTATAATATTTGAAGAATATAACTCAAGGTTGAGTTAGGAAACTTGCCTTTCACGTTGATTACAGCTACACAATATAATTAACTGCGTTCGTAAGACCTATAATCAACAATGTCGGTGTAACAACCCGATATTTTCTACATAAATAAATAAGAAATTTTGCGTATAATTTTTTTTATATATATTAAGGATGAGGATTTGTACAAGATAATATATATGTGTATTTATGTGGTAAATAAAAATATATTTATTACATAAATATTTACAAATAATTTTATTTTAGAATTAGTAATTATTATAAAGTACATTCTCATAATAATTAATTTTATAGTAGAAATATTTTTATTAATTATTTTCCATGAATATATATAGTCATATATTATTTAAATAATATATGGAGTGATTTTTATAATAATTATAATAATTATTTTATTATATGAATTTTAGTACAGGCTATTAAGTTAATTATTTTACCTTAATTATTAAGGTTAAATAGGAAGAATAAATCAGATATGGAATCCAAACCCTAATTTTGGATTACTGTCAAGGTACGAGAATAATAATATAATATTAATTATATTTTGATTTTTTAGTGTTATAAATATGTACTGTATGTACGTATTGATGATGATTGGTCAATTATGGTGTTTAATTTCAAAACCCAAATATTATTTGTTTAAACCCTAATTTTATTGGGGAAAACCCTAATTTGAAAATCAACCGTGAGTTTAAGACTGTTATAATAATTAGGTAAACCCAAATTTTTAGAAAACCTAATTATAAATTGGTAACCCTAATTATCAAAATCGTAAACCCTAATTGCTATTTTAGCAATGTTAATGATAATTATATGATATTAAACCCTAATGTTCCTGTATAGCGTAATTAGAAAATTATTCATAATTAGAAAACCCAAATTTCAAAATTTTAGAAACTAAAAGTTATTTAATTTTTATTTAATTTTATTTATTTTTATGTAAACTTTAATTAGAAATCCTATTATTATTTTATGCTAAACCTTAGGGTTAAACCCCAAGGGTTAAACCCTAAAGGTCAAACCCTAAGGGTTTGCTGAGTTCCATTTTGCCCTTAAAAATCCAAACCAAATGACCATTATACCCCTAAATGCATTATTTTGGCTATCTTGTAGGTTTTGACAATAGGTTGAGTGGGTGAACCACTTCAACCACCCCATGTGCTCAAAATAATAGCAACAAGCAATATACACCAGCCATTCATGCATCTAGCAAACTCTATATATAGATTGAGAGAGAAAAGTTTACTTTTGTTAGCCATTTTTGTACCAAACACCCAAACCTTTTCTCTCCACCCAAACCCACGAAAATTTGTAAGTTTTATAGTCCCAAAACATAGCCCCACGTTCACCATAAACAAATCAGCAACACAAAATCAAAAATTTATCAAAGAAAGGTATAAAACCCTAGCATAATTTATGTCCATCGATTCTATGTTAGATGTTAGTTTTTATTGTTAAAATATGTTGGTTGTAGTCTACTTTGACGATCTGGGTCACTAAATGTTGGATCCATAACATTTAGAAGCTCGGATTTGTGTTTTTCAAAAATCTGGAAAATTTATTCTTGGTGGTCTGACAACGAATGTCAGACCTTAAATCTCTGTGATCTGTTACAAAGTTTGTGTTTTGAAACTTTGTAGTTGTAGTCTGATATGTTCTCTTGGATCTGGGCTTGGAATCAGGCTTAAATCGTATGTATATTGCAAGATATGGAAGGTCAAACTGCGTTGACCGACCATGACTTACAAGGTTTCTGGGTAACCCAGAACGTGATTAGCAGCGTCTGACAACGTTTACTAATGCCTTAATCTGTTCAGTTATATAGGTATTGTTACGTTTGTTGTATTCAGATTGTAGTATGTTGTATAGACTACAAGTTTAAGGTTTTAGATCGCCTAAATATTAAACGAATGGAACTCAGTAGCTGGTCAAACCAGGCCAGAAGATCATGAACTGAGTTTTCTGGGTTAACAAGATCTCTGACAACGTTTGATCAGCATATAAGTTGCGCTTTTGTTGTTATTTTCTTGTTTTTATGTATTGTATCTCTACTATTACATGTTGTCTACATACTGCAAAGCTTAGATCACAAAAAAAATACCTGAATCAGAAGTTATGGGAACCCAAAAGTGAACAGTCGAACTGTTCTTCATTTCTGGGTAACCCAGAAATGAAGAACAGCCTATGACAATACTTTTGGAGGCTCAGATCTCCTTGGTTATAGGTGTTATAAATATTTTTGTTACTGGATCTTGTAGTCTTACAGTAACACTACACTTTCTGATCAACAAATTGCCCAGAAACACATCACACACGAATTTAATCTCGGTCAAAGTAGCTAGCCCGGTCTCTGACTTGATTTCTGGGTTTTGCTTGAAGAACACCAAGAACACCTATAGCAACGGTTCTGTCGCTATAGGTGGTCTTTAGCGACATATATTATTTATTTTTCTGAAAATTAATAAAAAAAATAGAAAAATTAGTTTTAAATTATTAAAAATACAAAATAAATTATTAAAAGTTATTTTAAATTCCGAAAATTAGTTTTTAATTATTTTAAATATATTTCATAAATATTTAATATTTTTGAAATATTAAAAGTATTTAATTTATTTAATTATAATATTAAATAAATTATTTAAATATGATTTTAATATTGGAAAAATCATTAAAAATTATATTATGATATAAAAAAATATTTTAAGTTATTTTTAATGACTTTTAATATTTTGTGATAAATTTCATTAATATTTAAATATTAATGGTAATTAATTTACTAAATGAATTAAATAAATTAATTAAAAATAATTTTATTATATTAAAAATTATTTTAAATAATAATAAGGTATTTAAAAATATTTTAAGTTATAAAATATAACTTTTAATATTTAAAGATAAATTTAATTAATTAATTATTATTAATGATATTGAAGTTATTTAATAATTTAGTTTAAGAAATGATTTTAATATTATAAAAATTATTTTAAATGAAAATAAGGTGTTTAAAGATATATTAAGTTATAAAACATAACTTTTAATATTTAAAGAATAATTTCCTTAATAATTAAATATTAATGATTATTAAGTCATTATTAATAATATTAAATTTATTTAATAATTATATTAAATAAATAGTTTATAAATGGTCTTATTAATTTAAAAATCATTTAAAAGGATAGAAATGAATTAAAAATATTTTAAGTCATGAATAATGACTTTTAATATTTTGATAAATAGAACATTAATACTTTAATAATAATGGTAATTATTTAGAAATGATTTTAAATGTTTTAAAAATCATTTAAGGGTAATTTTAATACTTTAAAAATATTTCAAGTTATATAAATAACTTTAATATTTTAGAAATGATTTCATTAATAGTTTAACACTAACTAAATATTAATGATAATAGAATTGATTAGTATTTAAATCATTTTAATGTGATTTCGATGTTTGAAATTTCGTGATAAATTATAATAAATGTTTTAAAATTATATTAAGTCATTTAAAAATAATATGACTGATATTAAGTTACATAATAGAGTCTTAGACTCGATAAATACCTGATAAAGTTGTCGGTACACCGACATGTTTCAGAAATTGATCTGGACTTAGGTAAAGTGATTATTTGTGACTCAATGTTTGTTAAATCTATGTGCCAATGTGATTAGGGTATGTGCTGACTGCAATAAGTAGTGTTATGTATTATAGTATGTTGTTCTAATAGAACGAACGATCTTATTAATGATAGGTCGTGAGATAAGCGATAAATCTAAATTGCGAACTGTAAGCAACGCTTCAAGCAAGTATCTTACCTTTGCATTTTCTTTATGCAATGGACATGAGTAAGAATATTTACGAATGATATTATTACTGTACAGATTATTAACCTTATATTATATAAGCTCATTGATTATCAACATGTTAGTATATGGTAACTCAGATATATATATTTTGTTCGTTAATTTCTATAAATGGTTATACAAGTGTCCCCACTTGGATAATCATTGTATTTAATCACATGTTGATACACCTTTGTCAATTACCCGTATATATATATATATATATATATATATATATATATATATATATATATATATATATATATATATATATATGTTGCATTATAGATTATTGTTGAACAAGATAAAACCTTTGATTTAGAACCCAGACAAGTATGAACATCCCTACACGGGAAAACATTTATGCGCCCAAGGCGGACAGAGTGAACGATACCCTCGTTCTTGTATGTAGTATTGATCAATGCAGGGCATAACGAGTTGATCACCCCCCGTGCCCGTAAGTTATGACGGTTTACAGATAAATTTCTGTTTAACCTTTTCGAAAATGAAAACAATATTCATGGCATGTCACCATAACCCCAGTTATAGTCAATATGTAGTTTCAAAAATTTGAAAGAGAGTTGATATGATTATAATCGGTTCAGAATACTTCACAACTATTGACTTGTTGTAGAAGAATAGTACAAAGAAAACATTTAAATTCTTTCAGATTATATATATATAATTGCTATTACTTGCTGGGCACTCAAATGCTCATCATTGCTTAAATTTAAATGTTTTCAGCTAAGTGCGAACGACCAGAGAGCTCTGCTAAGAACAAAGGAAAAGGGAAGGTTGCTGAATGAACGAATTACTATGTTATGTAATAGTTTGATATTATTAAGACAAATATGTCATATATTATCTATCATGGGTTGTCATGAATGTTTAAAGGTTACGTACTTGGGATTAGACTCTGATGATATGTAAATTAAGTTGATCTTTATATTATTGATAATTATTATTAGTATTATTCCGCTCATAGAAATGGTATCGTGAAGAACTGAGTTCAGGTTTCAAGTACCCGAGTTTGGGGTCCTCACAGTCGGTCTCACAAAGTCAAAATAGTTGGTAAACAACTAAAGGTCTTGGCCAATATTGCAAGTTAACTAAATAAATAATGAAAAAGGGTATTTTTTTTATCATTTGTAAAATATTTTTAATGTCATTCTTGTCCAATGCACAAACCCTTAGGGTTTAGGATTTAGGTTAGGGTTTAGGGTTTGGATCCTTTAGGGTTTAGGGTTTAAACCCTTTAGATTTGTAATTTAATTTCCAAAATTTTCAAATTTCGGTTTCCAAAATAGAAAATTAATAATTCCAAAATACAATTAGGATTCGATAATTATATTAATATTTTCTAATCATAAAATTCAATCTTGCTAATTAGGATTTATATTCCTAATTAAAATTACTTAAATTAACAATTAGGGTCAAAATGATCATTAGGGTTTATAACCCACGAATTAGGGTTTTAATAAGAAAAATAAATTTTCTAAATTACAATTAGGGTTTGTAAAATAGAAACTAAGATAACTAATATATAATTAGAGTTTTCTAATCATATTAAAGTTTAACACACACAATAGGCTTGCCAATTAGGAGTAGGGTTTCCTAATTTAGGATTTTTAACCGTACCATTGGTTTTCTAAATCTGAGATTAGGGTTTCTAATCCCTTATTAGGGTTTATAATTTTTAAACCTTATCCGATCAATCATTGATCAAAAATTCTATACAGTACAAACACGTACTCAATAATATAATTATTTTAATTATATTTTCTATCGAATCCCTTTCCAGAAATTAGGGTTAGGGTTTCTAAAACTGTTAAGCATAACTCTACTCTAATTTTATTAGTCAATACATAAATTGACTTTCTCGATACACGTATCACCGATACTTGTCACATAAATGATAATTAATATTAATATTAATAAACAAAAAATTTTATTCGCAAATTTTTTATTATTCGAAATCTCGGGTTATCACACTAACAGGAGTTGGTCTGTCCCGAGAATTTTCTCTTCGCAGTCGTCTGTATGTTTTATCAACCTCAGGATCGAGAGGTATTATATTGCGTCCCCTTCGAGGTGGCATAAACAGTGAAGACAACCTGAAAAGAGAGTTAAACAGATAAATCAGTTTAAATTAAGATAGTGTTGACTTAGTGTTAATATTGAAAAAACAATAATACTAAGTCCCCGGCAACGGCGCCAAAAACTTGTTGGTCAATTTTGCTATTGCTAAATCGCGCGCAACCGTACGCGATCCACAAGTAATATATGATAAGTTGAGTGTCGAACCCACGAGGATAAAGTCTTAAGAGATAAACAAATACTAAGATAAAGTCTTTACTATGTTATTTAATCAAGTGAAATAAGATGGTTAGTTAAGCTATGTGATTAAAAATTACAAGAATAAGAGAAGTAGTTGTGCTAGGAAGTCAAGATAGGATTACAATTCCCCTAATGCGTCGCCTAATCTCCTAATACAAACGAATCAAGGAATGGTCAACCGAGAATAGTAAATACGAATAAGCTTCTGTCGAAGGTCAAATGCACATCCCTAGCCGGATAAATCACAATATGTCTATTGGTGAAAATAACTAGGCTAAGGTCATTAAGCTAAGTCTCAAGGCTACACTAGGCAAATAGAGATATGTATATCCTATTAGTAGTTTATGCACACACTCCATTGGCGTGGTCATAACAGGTGTTGTTGTATTTAAAGGTTAGATAATAACATTCATTTTTCAATAAGCATTAATATCAATACCAATAACTGTATCAAGAAATCAGTCAATAAGCAAGAAATACAACAACCCATTCCAAAATGATTCATTTTATAAAATAGGAGAGAAAGTTAATTAAGCTAAACAAAAGGTTACATTGCAATCCTAAAAATGAAATTAGTTCATTAACATGGTACTAATATTCATTTTTAATACATTCCACATTCTCAGTAATACACAAATAAATAGGAGATTTGGAATAAGAAAACTCCTTTTTGGAAGTGTGTTGTCTCCAAATCTTCTCTTCTCGTGTAGATGTTGAGCTCTTGTCAGATGCAATAACTCTTCCTCCTTTGACGCACAGCTTCTTTCTCTTCTAAGAATACTGTAATAAATATCCTAGTCTAAGATATTTTCTATCTTTGATATCTATCGCAGGCGGCTGCTGAGTATTTAGTATATGTCATCCTCTCTCTCTTTAGGTTATTTAAAGCCCTTTTCTTCCTGGACACCGGAGCTCGCACTGCGGCGCGAGCACTAAACTAGCAAGTGGCACTGTGGCGCCACGTAAGGTTAAAAACACCAGAGGTCGCGCTGCGACGTGACTCCATGAAGAGGCCTCGGCGCTGCGGCGCGATGATGACATCAGCTTCAAAACAAGCATGGCGTTGGGGGCGCCGAGTATGGCGCTAGGGCACCGAGTATGGCATTGGGGCGCCGAGTATGGCTATGGGGCGCCGAGTATGACGCTGGGGCGCCGAATATGGCGCTGGGGCGTTAGTTTCCAGTATGTTCCAACATGGCCCGACACTACAGCGTGGGCTCTACGTATAACTCTGGCGCTACGGCGCCAGTACAGCAAAAATGCCCATTTTGCCCTTGAAAGCTGGAAATGATCTGAAAAGCCCTACATGATAGAAATTAAATATAATAACAACAAAATATAAATAACAGCTAACTAAATAACAGAAAACAGGCAACCTCTTAAGCCACAAAGGATCTGATTCGCATGTATAAATCCTACTCATCAGCGGTCGCGCTACGACGCAGACCCAGATTCTGCAGTTCGCAAAGAACACACAGAGCCGCCCAATAAATCCCAAATTAAACTAACACGATGAATTTTAATACTACCCATGAATTATAGATTTCACAAAAACATCACATAAAGTCTTTAGCATGATTCTAACACTTTAATTCACGTAATTATACAATTTACAACATTTAATTTCACTATTTTTCATATTTTATAAAGTTTTGAAGAAAACATGAATTTTAACATTACAGGTTCGTTAATTCACGGAATCCATCCGTTTAAATTCTGTTTTGTTTGTTTCAACATACATAAGCATATACGAGTGTAAATTTTTGATACCAACTTATGATTAAAGCATTTAATTTGTACGTAAGGGTCATATGGCCATATATACAATTTTTATACTCTGTAACTTAAAAAATATCCAATTACTACATATTTATATGCAATTTATGTTATGAAAGCATATGTATATGGTAACAAACATATAATGATAATATATTATCACCTATATACATATAATCGATACTCTTTTCAATTATACAGACTTACAGTAATTTTTCATAGAAAGTATAAACAACGTAAATTTGAAGTTGGGTTGAAGAGATTACCCAGCAGTGTAGATTTATAGGAGATGAAATCCTTCTCAGATACTTCTTCTTCAATCACACAACTCACAATGTTTCTCAATGTTTCTCTCTAAATTCTCTCTAAAATTCTCCAAGTTAAGACTAACAATGAAATACGTAAAGAAAAACTGATGAAGGCTCACATATAATCGATAACATTGAGGTCAGTTAATCCATACGTGGTTAACTGTTTTTAACTCCTTTTATGGCCTTGTTTGGCTAACCATTAAGAGGTTCTTTTCCTTTAATTTAATTAACCTCTTATAATATAGTTTAATAATGTCACATCCAATTAAACAATAAATCAAATATCTTATTTAAATATAATATAATAATTTCTCATTAATTCACATAGTCACATAATTAATTTTCTCATTTATTAATTATGTCAAATTATTAAATCTCTAATTAATTATTAAATTAATTAAAATAACATTATGATTATTAAATAATTTATTTAATTTAATAAGCTCACTTAATTACATACTTTGAATAATAAAATTCTCCACATTAATTTAATTAATATAACACATAATTAAATTAATCTACCACAATTTCATCAATTAATTATTTAATCCAATAATTAAATTATCAAAAAATATTTATTTAATTCAATAAATATTTAAATTAGATTACAAAATCTCGTTCGTCACATCTTTCCCCCTTAAAAGAATTTTGTCCCTAGAATCACGACTCAATCAAATCGTCACGTTACATTCTGCCTCCTTACAAAGATTATGTCCCCAGAATCGCTTACACGTAAATTAAGTAAATAAATGAGGATAATTTGTCATCATATTCTCCTCGAGTTTCCACGTAGCTTCTTCAGCATTGTGGTTTCTCTAGATTACCTTAACGGAAGGTATTACTTTATTTCTGATAACTTGTTCTTTCCTGTCGACAATCTGAACAGGAATTTCTTCATAAGATAAATATTTTTCAAATTGTAGGGGTTCATATTCAATCACATGCTTGTAATCGGGTTTGTAGGGTCGTAAAACTGAAATATGGAAGATGTTGTGGACATTCTCGAGTGCTGGAGGTAAGGCTACCTCATACGCAATTTCTCCAATCCTTCGCAGTACTTCAAAGAGTCCAATGAACCTTGGGCTTAATTTTTCCTTTCCAGGGAGAGACTTTCAAAAATACATAACTACCCGATTCAAACTCAACCTTTTTACGGTGTGGATCGACGTATTTCTTTCACCTATCTTGAGCTGCTACCAGTCTTGTTCTGATCACTTTGACTATCTCTGCTGTCTGATGTACCAGTTCTGTACCTAGTAATTGTCTCTCACCAACTTCATCCCAATATAGCGGAGTTCTGTACTTTCTGTCGTATAACGCTTCATAAGGCGGCATGCCAATACTAGCATGGTAACTGTTGTTGTAGCCAAACTCTACGAGCGGTAGATGATCATCCCAATTTTCTTTAAAGTCCATTATACAAGCTCTTAACATATCTTCTAATGTTTGAATCGTTCTTTCACTATGCCCGTCTGTTTGAGGGTGATATGCCGTACTCATTCTCAACTGCGTACTCATGCATTCTTGTAGTCGTTTCTAGAAGTTTGATGTAAAGCACGGATCCCTATCGAAAACAATTGAGACAAGAGCTCCGTGCCTCGAAATAATCTCTTTGATATGTAATTTTGCCAACTGGTCTAAGTTAAATTTGATCCTGATCGGAAGAAAATGTGCGGATTTTGTCAGTCGGTCAACGATAACCCATAGTCATTGATAAGTGAGTTTTATACCCATGAATTGAGTGCGTTTGAGCTTAATCTTTTGAAAGTTTATAAGTATTTGTGTCTATTCAAGCATATATTACGTTGTTTTTAAGTGTTTGTGTCTATTCATTCATGTTTTACATTGTTTTGTAGGAATTGGGACAAAAGTTATTTGGATCGACGTTTGGGGTTGCTAGATTTGCGTTTTCGGCTTGCCATTTACATAGCACCCACTTCAGGACCAATTTCACCATTGCTCTAGCCCTTATTTCGAAACACTCAAAGAACGAAAGGTGTAGATCTACGTCTCCTCTTTCTGGAACATCTTGAATCATCAAAATCGGATTTCAGACAAAGAAGTTATGGCTATTTTTCCAAAAGACGTCAGAGTAGAAAATTTTCAAAAAATGTCCCAGCGTCGGGGCGCCCATTTCAAGCTTATTTCTAGAGCTTAGGTGCTAGGGGGCAGTGTTCCAGCACCGTGACCAGTGCTGGGGCGCTGGGGAAGGGCCTGGTCAAGCTCGGACGCGTTTTGTGGCGAATTTTGACACTTTTTTTACTCCAAATTGGATTGGGTTTGTTCCTAAGCTAAAAATTTGACTTGTAGCCTATAAATACATGATGTAAAGCATAAAATAAAGAGATATTATATAGATTAGATTAGAAATACACTCTAATAGATTAGAACATAAACCCTAGTTCTTATTAGTTTTGGAGATTGAATCAACTTGGAGACCATTGAAGAACAAGAGCATGAGCTTGAGGAAGATGAAGATTTGCTGACAATAGATTTATTCTTCACTCTAATCTTACTTTTATCTTTTAATGTCTATTCAGTTGTGGATTCTTGGTTTTAATTCATTAATCATGAACTAATTCTTTTATTAAGACCACAAATTGAACCTTTTATGTCTATGAATTAATTATTCAATTTATTCCAATTATTTATGTCTAGGTGAATTGTTTATCATGTCTTGCACTTTTTGAATAATTATTTGGCTAGTAATTACCGTGTTACTCTTAGAAGGATTCGGGAGATGAAATCTAGAGTTAGAACTGGACATGATAACACGTCTGCTTAATTATTTGCATGAGATGAATAATTAGGGTTGTGAATTGAATAGTAATATATGTTCACTGCATGTAACAAATTGGGAATTATAATTTAATGGGTTTAATTTAATTATTTTGCATAGGAATATCGCAGGATTAATTTAATTGAATAAAAGTTAATTTATCACTTGGAAAAGAGCTTTTAACACTTAGAGTTCCTGTTAACAATTTAGGAGGCATAATAATTGGGTTAGTTGGATAATTGGTTTATAGTACATAATTTGGGGATATTGTAGTCTTAATATTTATTTGAATTCATTCATATAGTCTTAACCTTTATTTAATTGAATTAATTTCTAAAGACATCTAGTTTAATTAGTTAATTTAGTTTTCTTAATTCAAAAATCTTAAATCAATTGTTTAGCTAAAATTGATTTGGTTGGTACTTGGTAATCTTTATTAAATAATTCCTCGTGAGAACGATACTTTTCTTATCACTTTATTACTTGTTGACCGTGTATACTTGCACGTATTCATTGATTGCGAAATCAATCAACAAGTTTTTGAAAATTTCTGTTCCAATTCAATTACTTTTGTGAATATGACAACTCCAATTAAAACTAAGCAATTACCAAGTCTAAGGGTAAATACAGGATTTATTTCTAACTTTATTCAACCACAAGGGCATTTTTGCACTTTCTCGTGTTTTATTCATTTTTTATTTTTCTCATAGTTGTGCAATGTCTTATTCCCTCAGGCTTTTCAATGTTACCTTAACGAGCTTTAGACCAACGACTCCCAGACCAGTAAGACCTTAGGGTGTTAGGTATAAAGACAATCCCCTCAGGCTTACTTACTCAAGTAACAAAGATCACAAAACTAGACAAGCATGACACGGTGTTTATTCATTTTTATCTTCTGGATTTTCTATTTTTTTCTTTTCATCATTTCTTTTTTTTTTCTTTTTTTTTCTTTTTGTATATATATATATACGCCATAAATTCTCCCAAACTCAAGTTTTTACGTCATTCCAACCTTTACCGCCAGTTCACTAATTTCCTCTAATTTTAACCAAGATTTTCCCTCAGAAACAAATTATGAACCCTTGAACCAAGTGGATTAAAACAGATAAACTTTAAGTACTAATGGGTTACATAAGTTTCAAACAGGCTTAGATTTTCTTCATATTTAAAATTAGAACTCATCGTCAATTATCAACACTATTCAAGTTAACATGCAAAACCAATCTTATCATAGGCCGAGCTAAGACCACACTAACCGATCGCACAGATTCATGCAAACAAATGTAATTATACTACATGAACACATACTAATGCAACACATATATGAATATGCAATTACCTACTATGTATTATATGCACACTAAATGCAAAAACACAATGCTAACACGTAAAAATAACGAACTACAATGCAAATAACTAACTATATGCAATACGACACTAAAATGCCCCCAAACTTAAACTAGACATTGTCCTTAATTGTTGAAATAGAAAAAAGTAAAGCAGAGGACTTCCCTGAAAATATAGCAATCTTCCTCCTTGTCCGCTAAGTTTGGAGAATAGGTTAGGCACAAGGAACAAATTGGGCACAACACTTGAATTTGACTTGAATAACATGTAAAACCATGATAGAAGCAATTTTATTAAATTCTAAATAAATGCAAATTCAAAACTACTAATATAAAATCTAAAAAAAAAACTAAAAATTAAACTTGGGTTGCCTCCCAATAAGCGCTTATTTTATAGTCTCAGCCTGACTTCTTCAATTATCTATCCAATTCCCCTTCTAAAATTGAGGAATCCTCCATCCATCAGTAGCAATATCTCTTTTGGGAGGTTCCCATTAGCAAAGGCCCTTGAATTAAAGTCACCTAGCATGCTCTTTGTAGATAGGTTCCCTATTAAGAACGTCTAACAACTAAGTGTTTTCTCTATTATGTCTATGATTAGATTGGGGCATTGAAGCTTAGTAAACACAATGGGATCTTCCTCTATCTTCTCCTTTTCATCCCACCATAACTCCACAGTTGTACTAGCTCTTATGTCATAAAGAGCTTTGCCGACGACATAACTGTCAATTGGGCACGGTCTTGAAAAACTGCCCGGATCCTTAAACTTTGGTGGAGAAAGTACATGGGACACTATTAAAATCGGCTCATCTTCGTTGGTACTCAAAGTTAGATCTTCGCCGATCTCTTTTTCTTAGTCCCCGAGTCTCTCCTCTCTTTCAATATCTATATCATTTGGCACATCCGGTTGCAGATTTGATACGGGCTCACCATCAGTCTCAGAATCCATGTCATAGAGCCAAGTGTATTGAGGATAAATGTTCGAGGCATTGATTAGTTGTTCCATTTGGTTCGTAAAATTTTGACTCAATATCTCTTGATTAATCCTCCTCTCCTCACATGAAGCTATGAACTTGGACAAAATTTTCTCCAAATTTGAATGTTCTTCCTATTGTAGTGGAGGTGGATACGAAAAATCCGGTGGGTATGTTGGACTTGGAGCATAAAATTGATCTTGATGAGTATGGCTCCATGAAAAATCCAGGTGATACCCCTAATCCTGATAATAGTTGTTGGGATAGACATAATTATTGGGGTAATCACCACCATACGGTACCGGCTTGAAATTGGTGGTGCATTGATGACTCAAATGATTTCCAGCACAGTAATCACAAGTAACCACCACACTTTGACGACGTTGTGATTTAAAAGCGTCTAACCTCCTCGATAGTGTCTCAATCTGTGCTGACAATGCAGAAAGTGTCGCGAGTCCATCAATCTCCGCTCCCCTTGGCTGAGTCATTCTCGTATACGGCCATTGATAATTAAATTCTATCATGGTACCTGAAAAGAAAGAAAAAATAGAAAGAGAATTAAGTGAGATAAAAATAAATAAAAAAGACGTTTAAATTAAAACTAATTTGATAAAAATTAATATTGGCAAATATTATTAAATTAATTCCTCGGCAACGGCGCCAAAAACTTGCTGATTGATTTCGTAATCAATGAATACGTACAAGTATACACGGTCAACAAGTAATAAAGTGATAAGAAAAGTATCGTTCCCACGAGGAATTATTTAATAAAAATTACCAAATACTAACTCTTAACCAAATCAATTTTAGCTAAACAATTGATTTGAGATTTTTGAATTAAGAAAACTAAATTAACTAATTAAACTAGATGTCTTTAGAAATTAATTCAATTAAATAAAGGTTAAGACTATATGAATGAATTCAAATAAATAAATATTAAGACTAAAATATCCCAAATTATGTACTATAAACCAATTATCCAACTAACCCAATTATTATGCCTCCTAAATTGTTAACAGGAACTCTAAGTGTTAAAAGCTCTTTTCCAAGTGATCAATTAACTTTTATTCAATTAAATTAATCATGCGATATTCCTATGTAAAATAATTAAATTAAACCCATTAAATTCTAATTCCCAATTTGTTACATGCAGTGAACAGATATTCCTATTCAATTCACAACCCTAATTATTCATCTCATGCAAATAATTAAGCATACATGTTATCATGTCCAGTTCCAACCCTAGATTTCATCTCCCTAATCCTTCTAGAGTAACACGGTAATTACTGGCCAAATAATTAATCAAAAAGTGCAAGACATGATAAACAATTCACCTAAACATAAATAATTAGAATAAATTGAATAATTAATTCATAGACATAAAAGGTTCAATTTGTAGTCTTAATAAAAGAATTTATTCATGATTAATGAATTAAAACCAAGAATTCATAACTGAATAGACATTAAAAGATAAAAGTAAGATTAGAGTGAAGAATAAATCTGTTGTCAGCAAATCTCCATATTCCTCAAGCTCCTGCTCTTGTTCTTCAATGGTCTCCAAGTTGCTTCAATCTCTAAAACCAATAAGAACTAGGGTTTATCTTCTAATCTAATGGAGTGTATATCTAATCTAACCTATGTAATCTCTCTTTATTTTATGCCTTACATCATGTATTTATAGACTACAAGTCTAATTTTTTACTTAGGAACAAAGCCGATCCAATTTGGAGTCAAAAAAGTGTCAAAATTCAGCACAAAATGCGTCCGAGCTTGACCAAGCCCTTCCCCAGCGCCCCAGTGCTGGTCACGGCACTGAAACACTACCCCCTAGCGCCCCAGCGCTGGAAATAAGCTTGAAATGGGCTGTAACGCCCCCAAAATAGGTCCATTCCATCCAACCCATTCTGAGTCACCAAATACATGGTACAGAAAACAACTACAACTTTATTACATCAATTGTCGTATAAAATACAACAACACATATGCTGTGAGTTTGAATACAAATATATACTAAATGTGACAAATGTCCCATCAATGGACAGCACCTCACATTGGTACCTATCATAAAGGTATAGTCAAAAACTGTTTTAGAAATTAGAATCTTTGGGAAATGCTCAAGGAAACTTTCGTACATGGGAGGCCATGCGTCTAGGTTGTGATAGATATCATATGGCCACAGAATTATCCTTGGTTGACCCAATATACCCCAAAGAAAAACGAGAAGATTACTATCATATTCTTCCCAATGGTGAGTCTTCTGGTGAGTCTTCTCTTGACTTATCATTATCTCTACTATCTTTAATCGTGAATTATACTTCAAACAAACACCAAGATTATATAGGTAGTGCTCGTAGATATACTCAGCAAGTGGATGAGCACAATCCTGTCTTATGATGACACGAGGTTGTATTGCATTAGACATCTTGTATGGTAGTGGCAAAACACCCTTCCAACGTTGGGTTCGCCTCACCCTATTGGATTCACCAAATATAACTACTAAATGAACCTTTCTATACTGCTTAGGGAGAACTCCACAGCTAGAGACCACCGTTCTATTCCCTTGTTACCCCCGCTCGACCCAGCTACACTCTTATTACCTGAAAAGGAATTGTGAAGCAAAAGGGTGAGTATAACTAGCCCAGTAAAGAATATCATGACTAAAGATAAATAAGTTATCAATAGCCTTCAACAGAATTAAATCAGAGATTTAGAACATATGGTAGATGATAAAAATTTCAACCATAGTTGCAGCGGAACGAGCAATCCATTAGAAGAGTCAAATAGACTATAAAGTCTATTATCTTCTTCATGTTAAAAATCCACCAACAATGTTTTATCCCTGTAACATCAATCAACAACTCTAGTCCACAATCATATGAATAACTCATAATCATAACTGTAGTTCTAAATTCCTCTTCTCATTCAGGACGAATATAATTTTCATCACCTATCTTTACCTGAAACATCAAAGATCATGGTTACGTCAAATCACATTTCCTGTTCATAATCATACTAATAACTTCATCTTTGCACTATGGCCAAAGATATTCATTTGTATCACCAGTTGGTCATGTTCATCTCAACACTTGTTCATCTTTACACTACTGGCCAAAGATATTCATCAACATTTCATCTTTGCACTACAGGCCAAAGATATTCATCAACAATTCATCTTTGCACTACAGGCCAAAGATATTCAACAACAGGTCATCTTTGCACTACAGGCCAAAGATATTCATCAATAATTCATATTTGCACTACAGGCCAAATATATTAATATCTCAAAAAATATATAATCATTTCAGAATTTATATAAACAATAATTATAACCATGTTAATCAATTCATCTTTACACTTAAGCTAATGATATTCAATTATAAATTTAATGGTCATGATCATACCAGTTAACAATTCATCTTTGCACTACATGCCAAAGATATTCCTCAGTCACGATCATACCAATAATTTACCCATCTTTACGCTCAAGTGAAAGAGAAATTCAACATCAGGGTTATAAAAATGTTATATATGATAATAAAAATAATATGATCAACAACTACATTTATTTTCAAGAGCAACAATCATAAATCAACGATACTTTGGTTAGAAAAAGAAACTAATTTTTTTGTCGTAAATAGTACCCGTAAATAGTAACTCATGAATAGTAACTCGTGAATAGTAACTCGTGAATAGTAACTCATGAATAGTAACTCGTGAATAGTACTCTGTATTCGTACATAGTACCGTATAAGTAAATAATATCATATACGTAAATAGTGTCATATACATGAATAGTGATGTATATGTGAATAGTGCCGTATACGTGAATAGTAATCCCGACTCAAAAAGGTAAAAATTCCACAACAAAATCCATACCAATATTTCAGTATAATGATATTGAAAGAATAACATCATTATGAAGAATATAGCATCCCTTAATATCCTTTACTATCTCTTACTATCCCTTACCTCAAAAGTGCAATATTTCTGACTGGAATGCAAAGCCGAAGGAAACTTGCACTGAATAGCAACTCTCAAAGTATCTAAATACTCACAAAATATGCTTCATAATATAGAGAGAGAAAGAGAGAAAACTTATGAATTCTGGTGTGATTTTCAATTCTAACTTAGCCCTCTATATTTATAGAAAAATGTTAGCACGCTGAAGCAGACTTGACCTGCTACCTGATGGGTTTACCTACTACTATTATCACCCACCACATTTGAATAAAAATCACAGCACATTTCTTTACCAACCAAGAGTGGAGCCCACCAATTCTAGAATTTTCCACCAATTATTAACTCCGAAAATTCAATAATTTCTGAACCAGTCATCTCGTAAAATTCATAACAAATCATACGTTCTCTTTTAACGGTTCAAAATTTGTGGACATATACTCAACTTATATATGTATAACATATCCAAATATTACCACGATCCAACGGTCGGATTAAAAATTATAACCCTCGCAAAATATCTCAAAACCCCTAATTTGATTTTCAATACCTCTGTTCCGACAAAAATACAGATAAAACACCTCAACATTAACTCCTCCATTTTTAATCACAAAAATATATCCCTCATTTATATCCACATAAAATAAATATTTCCTTATCATATGAATCAATAATTAATTATTCACAAATAATATTACAGAATCACATTTATGACAACCAGACCGTTCCCAGGAAAGAGGGGGCTTTCCAATAAGAATTTTTCCTTACTGGCGCGCAATTAGGTGACCAAACCTCTCCTTAGACAGAACTTTCTAGACATTGCCAATAATGTTATCTAATAATATTATTCAAATAATATGAATTATTGATCTGATAATGGGAAATACACACAGTGACAATTATTGAAACAACAATAATATAAAATATCAACGCAGTAATTATTGAATCAATAAAATAAAATATTGAACAGTAATTACTGTGACAATTATTCAGTAGTGCCTTCTTACGTAAGAATCAATAATTTCAAAAATACTGTGCAATACCGTGTGCTACTGTGCAATAACGCATATTACTGTATTTTAACCACCAGGTATTTCAACAGTGTTAACGGTAACAACTACGCCGTTAATTATAAAAACTCAATTTTTATCGTTATCTTCATCCGACAGTTATTCTGTTATGGGACCCACAAATGGTTGCGCCGTCATACGAATATTCCCCGACAGAAAGAATATTCCACGACCAAACGAATATTCCCCGACAACAATGAATATTTTATAACCACTTGTGTATTTTGAAAAAAAAATCATATATCACCCTTAACTTTAACATTTATCAATTTAACCATTTATTGAATAGTAATTATAAGAAAAATTGAATACTTTTATTTCATAAAATTTGGGGTCTTACATGGGCGCCCTGACGCTGGGACCTTTTTTGAGAATTTTTTGCTCTGACGTCCTTTGGAAAAATAGCCATAACTTCTTCGTCCGAACTCCAATTTTAATGATTCAAGATGTTCTGGAAATAGGAGACGTAGATCTACAACTTTTGTTCTTTGAGTGTTTCGGAACAAGGGATGGAGAAATGTTGAAATTGGCCCTGAAGTGGGTGTTATGTAAATGACAAATTGAAAAAGCGAATTTAGCAACCCCAAACGTCGATCCAAATAAATTTTGTCCCAATCCTACAAAACAACATAAAACATGCATTAATAGACACAAACACTTAAAAACTTCCAAAAGATTAAGCTCAAACACACTCAATTCATGGGTATAAAACTCACTTATCAGTCATAGCCTTTCTGAGTTGTCGGAAGGCCAACTATGAAATCCACCGTAATATGCTCCCATTTCCATTCTGGGATTTCTAACGGTTGTAGAAACCCACTTGGCCTCTGATGCTCTGCTTTCACTTTCTGACATATCAGACACTTGGCAACACACTTTGCAACATCTCATTTCAAATTGGACCACCAGAAATATTGTCGAAGATCTTGGTACATCTTGGTACTTCCAAGGTGAATTGAATATCATGAGCTATGAGTCTCGCTCAAAATATCTTCCTTAATCTCTAGCACTGGCGGTACCCAAATTCTGCTCTCAAATCTCAGTATTCCTTCATTGTCCATCTTGAATCTTGGTTCAGTTCCTTCGGATATCTTCTTTTTCACCTTATCACATTCTTCATCCTAAATTTAAAGCCTCCTTAACTTTATCCAACAAAGTTGTACCAGATTGCATCTGGGATAGCTTCTTGTCACTCTCCATAGGATGCTTTACTTCTGTTTCCATCTTCTCCATCGCTGAAATTAGTTCGTCCTGAGCGGTCAACATTATCAATTTATCCCGACCCTTTCTACTTAAGGCGTCGGCAACCACAATGGCTTTACCCAGATGGTATAAAATTTTGCAATCATAATCATTAATTAACTCCAACCACCTTCTCTGGTGCATATTCAAGTCATTTTGTGTAAAAATATATTTCAGACTCTTGTGGTCTGTATATATTTCACACTTCTCCCCATAGAGATAGTGTCTCCAGATCTTCAAAGAAAATACCACCGCAGCTAACTCCAAGTCGTGGGTCGGATACCCCTTCTCATAGTCCTTCAATTATCGTGATGTATACGCAATGACCCTGCCGTTTTGCATAAGCACACAGCCCATTCCTTTATGCGATGCATCACTATAAGCCACAAAATTTCCTGTGTCATCCGGGAGAGATAACACAGGTGTTGTACTCAACCTCTTCTTAAGTTCTTGAAAGCTTTCCTCACACTTTCCCGTCCAAATGAATTTTATAATTTTCTTAGTCAAATTCGTCGACGGAGTTGCAATCTTGGAAAAGTCTTGAATGAATCTTCTATAATAACCTGCCCATCCAAGAAAACTTCTTACTTCTAACGGCGTTTTAAGCTGATCCCAGTTGCTTCGACTTTGGAGGGATCTACCGAAATTATGTCCTTATCAATCACATGTCCGAGAAATTGTACCCGCTCAATCCAAAATTCACATTTAAAAAACTTGGCATACAACTTTTCCCTTTGCAACGCTTCTAACATTTCCTTCAAATGCTCTTCATGTTCTTCCTTGGTTTTCGAGTAAACCAAAATGTCATCGATGAACACCACCACGAATTTATCCAAAAACGGTTTAAACACCCTGTTCATCAAGTCCATAAATGTTGTAGGAGCATTTGTTAGACCGAATGACATTACCAGGAATTCATAGTGATCATAACGAGTCCTAAATGCTGTCTTCGAAACATCCTCTGGTCTCACCTTCAATTGATGATAACCACTCCACAAGTCTATTTTGGAAAAGTATCTCGCTCCCTTCAATTGATCAAATAGGTCGTCGATCCTCGGTTATGGATATCGATTCTTTATCGTGACCTTATTCAGTTCTCTATAGTCGATGCAGAGTTACATCGTTCTGTCCTTCTTTTTCACAAATAACACCGGCGCTCCCCACGGAGATACACTCGGTTGAATGTACTTCTTATCCAGTAACTCTTGCAGCTGTACCATTAATTCTTTCATCTCTACCAGAGCCATCCGATACGGTGCCTTTGATATTGGAGCCGTTCTTGGCGCTAAATCGATCACAAACTTAACCTCTCTATCTGGCGGAAATCCTGGAAGATCATCTAGAAATACGTCTCTTCTATCTTTGGGTTCTCTTTACGACTGTCGACTATGTAGGCTAGATATCCTACACAGCCTTGTCTTAACAACTTCCTAGCCTGTATCATCGTCAGACAACTCGCTTGTCTAGGAGACCTATTGCCATAAAACACAACCTTTGACGGATTCATAAGGTTAATACGCTTCTTCTGGCAATCAATTACAGACCCATAATTGAATAGCCAATACATTCCCATGATAACGTCAAATTCTCCAAGTCTGATAGGGATAAGATCTACGTTCATAATGTTACCCTTAATATCCACCCTACAGTTCTTGTGTACATACTTAACAGTGATCACTTCTCTATTCGCAATCTCTATGTTCATGGGGTATTCTAACTTATCATTAGGTAATTCTAAGTTCTTAGCAAAATCATCATATATAAATGAACAAGTAGCATCCGAATCAAATAATACATAAGCATTAACTTTATTGATCAGAATGATACCGAACACCACATCGCGAGACTGCACCGCATCCTGCACTATCATAGTGAAGGTCCTGGCGTCGGTCAGTTGGTTGCGGTTGGTCTCGTAATAGTTAAAGCACTTCCACCACTGTTTCCCTTGTTCCCTCTTGATCCTGCTCCTCTAGATCCCTTTTTGGGGCAGTCCCTTGCCAGATGGTCCTTTGAGCTGCAAGTGAAACAGGTGCCCTTCTTTGGGTTAGGACAGTTAGGTGCTATGTGGCCTTTCATACAAACTCCTAGATGAGCTTTCCTGCAGGTCGGGCATGCTTCAATTCTCTTCTTCTGACCTCCTTACTGATTTCCAGTTGATGAGTTATCAGACCACCTTCTCTTCTGGTTGTTACTTCCTCCCGTGTTACTTCCACTAACCTTATTAATTCCCTCATTTTTACTCTTCTTCTTCTTCTGATCTTGATTATACTTATTTACCGCATCGCTTCCACCTTCAGCGAGTATGGCCTTCTCCAACACTCCAGCAAAAGTTTTCAACTGAAACATTGATACTTTACTATATAACCAGGGCTTCAGTCCCTGTTCAAACCTTCTTGCCTTTCTCTCATCTGTGTGCACTTGATATGTGGTGAACCTAGCCAACTCATTGAATCTTTCTGCATAGTCTAGCACGGACATGTTTCCTTGCTTCAATTTCAAAAATTGTACCTCCATTTGGTTCTGCGAGCTTGTCAGAAAGTACATCTCGAAGATCATCTCCTTAAACATCTGCCAAGTGATCACACCTTCTCCTCCACGGACCTTATTTGTTTGCCACCAATAACTGGCCTCTGACTTTAACATGAATGTTGCGTAGGCAGTTTTTTGATCCTATTTGACTCTGGCGACATCAAAAACTTTTTCCATCTCCATAACCCAAGTTTGAGCTTCAGACGAGTTCATGAAGCCTTTAAACTCTGGCGGTCCTACCGCCTTGAAGTCCTTACACGTTATATTCAGTGGAGCTTGAGGTTGATTGTTAATTGATCCAGCTAATAAGTTCACGAATTACTGAACGGGGTTAGCATTGGCGTCATTGTTGTTGTTCATCGATTCTTCTTGAGTTGGTTGACGGTTTGGTCTTCTTCTCATTGGAATATTTCTGTTAAAATATATGCTTATTAGATCTTTATTTAATGCTCTAAATATTTAAGGTTTAACTCAAACATGTTAACATACTCACTTAATACATTTTCTCAAATAACTCTGATATATTTATTTAATCAAAAGTTTTAACAAACTACGATAGCATCACTGCTATTTACATCAATTATCCCGAGATAAAGAATCTACATGATTTAAAACATCAAAATATTTCTCTGTTTATAAATACATCAGAATTTATATTTTTAACTACCAGCTAAGTTTTCACATAATTAAACTATTTCTATCACTGCATGCTAAGGCGTTGAATAGCCTTGCTATGCTCTTCTTCCATAATGTGGGGCATCGTCCTACGGTCTAACATGTATGATGGTAGTCCTTTAAACTGAATTGGGGATCTCATAACTCGATCCTGGGCCTCATATATTGCATTATGAAGCGTAGAGTACGTCTCCTCAAGCTTAGCCTTCTTCGCCCGACAGTTCTCTTCTACAAGATCTGCACGTCGTGACTCCCTTACCCAGGTCTCCTCTGCCGTAGTCAGCCTTGCTGAGTTCTCTTTCAGTTCATTCTTCAACTTCTCTATTTCCTCGGACTTCTCCTCGGTTTGACCCTTTTCGTGAACCAAATCACACTCTACGTTTCCTAGGCGTGTGTGAAGAGTGACTACCTCACTATCCCTCTGCTCGATGGTAAGTTGTTGAATAACCGTCTGCTCATTCAGCTCCTGAACAGTATCACGTAACTCTATGTTACGGTCATATAGCTCATCGTACATCTCGGCACTGATAGAGTTCGGTGGGAACTCATCTTCTTCCTCTTTTTCCTCAGGATCCTCATCTGGATCAGACCCAGGCTCATGCTCCTGACCAACAACAGTGATCAAAGGAGATGGCTCTCTCTGTACCAACTGCTCCCTGACGACATGAATGTCTCGGGGCTCCTCCTCTGTAGGTACTTGGGGTTCCTCCTCCCCAGCTCGACTAGATCCTACATCTGACATCCTGACAACATAATTTTAAGTTTTAGTTACTAATCAATACTCGCGAGCACATAAGTTTATCACATAAACACATAAAGTCTTTTATTATCTTCAATGAATTAAGAAATTTTTTTCTTAGAACTCGACAAGAGTTTATCACCACTATGTTCTCAATCTCCTATAAGGCTACTATGTAAGACCCCGAATTTTATGAAATAAAAGTATTCAATTTTTCTTATAATTACTATTCAGTAAATGGTTAAATTGATAAATGTTAAAGTTAAGGGTGATATATAAATTTTTTTTCAAAATACACAAGTGGTTATAAAATATTCATTGCTGTCGAGGAATATTCGTACGACGGCGCAACCATTTGTGGGCCCCATAACAGAATAACTGTCGGATGAAGAAAACAACAAATTTGAGTTTTTACAAATAACGGCGTAGTTGTTACCGTTAACACTGTTAGAATACCCGGTGGTTAAAATACAGTAATACGCGTTATTGCATAGTAGCACACGGTATTGCACAGTATTTTTAAAATTATTGATTCTTACGTAAGAAGACACTACTCAATAATTGTTACAGTAATTACTGTTCAATATTTTATTTTATTGATTCAATGATTGCTACGTTAAAATTTTATATTATTGTTGTTCAATAATTGTCACTGCATAGTATTTCCCATTATCAGATCAATAATTCATATTATTTGAATAATATTATTAGATAACATTATTGGCAATGTCTAGAAAGTTCTGTCTAAGGAGAGGTTTGGTCACCTAATTGCGCGTCAGTAAGGAGAAATTCTTATTGGAAAGCTCCGTCTTTCCTGGGAACGGCCTGGTTGTCATAAATGTGATTCTGTAATATTATTTGTTAATAATTAATTATTGATTCATATGATAAGAAAATATTTATTTTATGTGGATATAAATGAGGGATATATTTTTGTGGTTAAAAATGAAGAAGTTAATGTTGAGGTGTTTTATCTGTATTTTTGTCGGAACGGAGGTATTGAAAATCAAATTAGGGTTTTTGAGATATTTTGCGAGGGTTATAATTTTTAATCCGACCGTTGGATCGTGGTAATAACTATAAGCTGTTAAGCTATTATTGGTAAACAACGATCAAGGCAAGTCTTTCGGTTCCTATTTTCTACGTGGACTTGATGAACTGTTTTAAATTGCATGATATGTTATGCATGTTGAAATCATGAAATGTTAAAGTCAATATATGATTGCATTGTTTTGGCTAAGTAATGATGATTGAGTAAGGAACTCAATCTTTATATTTGCTATGTGAATTAAAAGCATGTATGCCATGTTACTTTAATGAGATGTATATCGAGCATGTTATTATGTGCTATGTGATGCATGAAAACTGTTAGACTTTGCTGGGCTGTCGAGCTCACTCTTGCAAATAACCACTTTTGCAGGTCAAGATTTTAAGGTAAAGATACGTGCTATGTGAGTTATAGAGATCTATATTCACGAAGATTACTTATATTTTATGAGAAATGTATTTCATATTTTGAACGTAACATGTTGTTGAAATGTAAGTTGAGCTATCTAATGTATATGGATATTTAGTTATGATGTAAGACTTTGTATAGTTATTTTGTTGTAACGATTCATGACATAAGATTGAATCAAAGAGATGTAATGTAATGGTTGCGATTCAGGGCAAGAAAGAAGGAAATGTATAAAAGTTTTAAATATTCCGCAATTTTATTAAGCTTAACATCGAATAATGATGTATTATTTAGAGGTTGAATGTATGGTTAACGACCGAAGTCGGGATTTAAATTGTATAGATTTTGGGGTCGTTACAGTTGGTATCAGAGCTGTAGGTTATAAACCTTAGGTAGGAGTACCGTAGGCTATAACCTTAGAGAAGAGAGGTGAATATAATGAAAGAATAAGCTCAAATAGAGTTTGAACAATAAGAAGTAATTTAAGCAATTTATAAAGAGAGGATTTAAACTTGCGTGAAAGGGTTCAAAGAAGAATCTCGCAGAGTTATCAGGAATATGAATGTGGGGTTACCCAACTCCAATAATAAGGATGTAATGTGATAATAAATAGACAGTGTCTATAAGAAGAGTGATAAAAAAGTTAAGAAAAGAGAGTTATATCTAAGTATGATGCAATTGTATTCTTTAGTGGTTGATGTATGGTATCTGGGCTAAACGCTTCCTTCATATAGCGGAGGTATATACGAACTAGCAACTCGGAACCTAGTTTGTTGGTTGTTTGTGGGAAACCACTCAGCGTACCATATTGAAACTGTTAGAGACTCGATGTGTACCAAGTGTAGAAATGGACACGTATGATGAAAGTGTAGAACTCGAATGAAATATTGAGCTATGTAAATGAAGTTAGAAATTCTTAAAGGAAGAATTATTTTTATAAACAAGAAGATTCAAAGAAGAATCTTGAAGAGATATAAAGATAAGAAATGAGAGTTTCCTAACTCCAATAGCCAAGATAACGAATAATGTCGTAAATGATAAAAAAAAAAGAATGAGGATCGTAAAACAAAACGATCACGAGTTAACAAAAGAATTTTAAGAGAGATAATTATAGAATAAGGTCACGACGTGATCTGTTTAAATTATAAAAGAAAGATGGTCTGTAATGTTTGAATGATTATAGCTTAATGCTATGAAGATGGTGTACTATGAAATAGTACGAGATAACTCATGAGGAGTTATAGATGATGTGATACGAGGAATTCGTATCGAGCAAAGAGCAAGTTAAGAGCAAAATAGAGTTAAGTGGGATTTCAATTGAGGACTCCTGTGATGACTGAGTTGTACAAATCTTTGTATGGGCGAGGGTTTTGTGCTTGCACTAAGTTTATCACATTGATAATCATTGGAATGTTTGTGTCGCGCTATTTGCTATATGCCTGTTGAGAAGGTGATTCTTTTCTCATGTGTATAACATATAGGTAGGGTATAGTTAGAGAATATTATAAGGTTAAGTGCGAGTTCTTAAAACTCATACTTATGGTAGGTTCGTGACTCATAATTATATGGTATGTTTTTGAACCCCTCAGCGAATGGACGCCTATGGTCTGACTAGGATAAGTTCTTAAACTCATATGATTGTGGCAAGTTCCTGAACTCATAACGTGTGGTAAGTTTGATGAACTAGGGTATAATTAAGTGTGAATGGAGTATTGAGGATGATAGGAATAGATAGACCTATTAAGCAATGGATCATTATAGAAAGTGGAGTTGATGGTGGAAGCATAGGTATTCTAAATCTACTAGACTTTCGAAATTTATTGACTTCGTGCTGATGTTTACACTTTTATTTTCTTGAAAAACATTGGATCAAATGATGGAACCAATGAGTTTTAACAACAAATACTATTATTCGTATGTCTATGCTAATTACTTCGGCTAGACAAAAATGATTTGCAATATATCAAAATGTATTTTATATCATTAATGCATCATGTAACCTGGTGCAAAGATGATAAAAATGATGGAGTCATCAATGCAGTATTACCTAGTGTTGGATGTGATCTAAGGATCGTCAGCCCACTATGGTATGATGTAGTATGATAAAGTCACCAAATGACGGAATCCTCAACGGACTGTAAATACAGTGCGGTATTATGACGTCATAAAAAGATTTTTGAGATTTCTTTAAGATATGAGAATACATATATATGTATGTATGTATATGTATATTTCGATTAATGTCTGAGTTATTGTAGAGGTCAATGCTATTTGATTCAGCTAGACAAATATTGAAAGATGTTCATGAAATTCAAGAGTTTCTTGAGAGGTTATGCCAAACCAAATTGTTTTGGTGCGGATTCAGATGTTGAAAAGCTGAGATGAACAACCCTTTTATAGGGGATTACGCGGAGGCGTTGAGATGTTTGTGCACAATACATTGTACGAAGGGCTGATCACCCTAAGTACGAGGAGTCCCTATAGTCTTATGACTGTTAAAGTTTAAGTTGAAAGATTACTTATAACTATGGACATATGCATAGCGTTTAAATATTTGTGCACAATACATCGTACGAAGGGCTTAACACCTTAAGTACGGGGGTCCTTATAGTCTTATGACTGTTAAAGTTGAAGTTGAAAGATTACTTGCAACTGTGGATATAGTTCGTGGTCTTATGACCCTCAGCGTGGTTTGAAATCTTTTAAAATTCCTGAGTTATTCAAACTACTTCCCAATTATTGAACAATTGTGGAAGATTCTTGTTATTCTGCAAGATGGAAGTGAAAAAAGAAAACATTCCTTAGAAAGAAGTAAGTCGTAGAATGCAACACTGAATGATGAATGTGTTGATTAAGTGAGAAAAGAGATTTTGAAATGAGAAGGGGATGAGTTATCAAAGAAATTTGTGAAACTTTTAATAGAAAAGTTAATAATTGTAGAACGATCTTTGTGGAAAGAAGTAGTTATAGAACCCAAGGAATGAATATAGTATTAACGTAAAATCTACTTTGATAGATGAATGAATAAATATTAATAAATAAAATTTCGAGGACGAAATTGTTAGAAGAAAGGGTGAATGTAATATCCCGAGTGTTGATGATAACGATCCTTAGAAAAGGAATTGAGTTCAAGTGAAAGTTATGAAATAAAACCTAGAATTTGTTAAGATAATGAATGTAGTAGAAAATATAAAACCTATATTTAGATAAAATGATAAAAGATTACTCTAAGTCATTTGTTTAATTTGTCTTCGATTCTGGGGACAGAATCTTTGTAAGTAGGGAAGATTATAACGAATGAGTGGTTTGAGTTGTGATTCTGAGGACAGAATCCTTATAAGGAGAGAATGATGTAACAATCCAGATTTTTAATTATAATATTTAAATATTTATTGAATTATATAAATATTTAATGGATGTGTTTATCATTGAATAAGTATTTGTTTAATTGATTTGATGTGATTTGATTATTTATTTGTTTAATAAATAATTAATGAGTTAGGGAAAGTAATTATTTTCAAATAGTAATCTAATTTAATTTAATAATTAAGTTAGAGAGTTTATAATGATTAAATAAATTATTATATTATGCAATGAATTATTATTAGAATTAATTAAATTAAATATGAAAACTTAATTAATTAGAAGTGTGACAAATAACTATATTATAAATTGTTATTAAAATAAATTAAAGTAGTTTTAATTTATCTTGCCAAACAATGCTTAAATATATTAAGTCTTTAATTTTAAAGTATTTTGCCAAATAAAGCCTTATGACTTTTAGAATTTCTAATTTTTGAATTTCAATACAATAAATAAAATAATAAATATAATATATTTATATTATATACGTTAGTTTTGTAACTGTTATTTTATTAAGTTTGGCGTATTAAAGATTAACAGTTTTGGTTTTTCGCCTTAAAGCTATCAGTTGTTCTTTTTACGTATTCTAGTTTGCTAGCCTAGAGATTACAGAGAGTTGAGAGAATTGTGAGAGAACTTAAGCAATTTCTGGCAATTTTAGCAAGGATTACAAGAGTTAGCAAGAATTGTCTGAGCAAATTGAAGGTAAGTTATATAACCCTTAATATATATGCTACGACATAATTTTCATGAGTTTCACTGTGTATATATGCTAGAGTTTATGTCTAGATAAGGGATTGTACGCTAGTCTCGTTTAGAAAGGAAGAAACTGTTTGAAGTTTATAGATGTTCAAAAATGACTGGTAAAAAAGTACCAAATATTAATATAATGTAATTGTCTGTAATAGTTTGGTGGTGAATTAATGGTGAAATTGAACACTGAATATATTAACTTGGTAAGAAACGATGATATTATAGTTGGAATGGACTAAGTTGTTGACTAATAAGAATTTCAGTGTTAAACTTTGTAAACAAACATCGATAATAGAGTTTTGGTTTTAAAACAGTGCGTACAATGATTTAAGTTTTCTAAAATTATTGTTTAATGGTTTAAATTAGTATATGCATGTTGGGTAATGTGTATATGTGTAATTAGCATAAGTTATACATGTTAATTAGTGTTAGAAATTAAGTTATAGGCAAAAATTTAGTTGTTCTGTTCACCGTGGGCTGTGTTCTGTAAGTTTCGGCGCCCCAGCGCTAAAATTTGAGCCCCAGCGCCAAAAATCGAGCCCCAGCGCCAATCTCGCGCCCCAGCGCCACTGGTTGGCTTAATCCTCGAACCCCAGCGCGGGGACAGAAGTCTGACTTGGACAATTTTGACCTCCTGTAGTAAAATGGCCATAACTTCCTCATACGAACTCCGATTGAGGTGATTCAAGATGATCCGGAACGAGGACGAGTAGACCTACAACTTTCGTTCTTTAAGTTTTTCAATTTGAGGTCATTAGGATGGGTCAAAATGGTCATATTTAGGACTGTTGTGTTTTCAGAGGCAATCGAAGGGTGTCGGGCATGCACATATGCATGTGTAGTGCTCCAGACCGTAAAAGATGATGTCCTAAGTTATAAAACATGAATCTTAGTAAATATAATGATACTTAACATTAATAAATAATGTATTAGATAAGTTATAGAAGCATAGTAAGCATACACAAGAGAGGCAAATCGGGCGTGTGACGATTGAACGTCGAAACACCGTGCCAAGTGTTAATGAACTTAAAAAGTGTTTCAATTCCATTGAAATGGATATTATAAGATATGGAATGGGTTTAATATAAAACCAATAAGTAGTCCTAGTAAGACTTAAGCACTTGAACTTCGAGTTTGACTAAGAAGAAATATAGTGAGTCACAAGTCGAAAAGTTAACACAATCTAATTGACCATTGTGTATTTATTAATAGGAAAGATTATGAGATGTGGGGTAGAGTTTACATTATAATTGCTATGTGTTGTTATGTGACTAATAGTTGATGTGTATGATTATATAATTGTGTAGGGCACGTGAAGTGCAGATAACTGTAAGCTGTTAAGCTATTATTGGTAAACAACGATCAAGGCAAGTCTTTCGGTTCCGATTTTCTACGTGGACTTGATGAACTGTTTTAAATTGCATGATATGTTATGCATGTTGAAATCATGAAATGTTAAAGTCAATATATGACTGCATTATTTTGGCTAAGTAATGATGATTGAGTAAGAAACTCAATCTTTATATTTGCTATGTGAATTAAAAGCATGTATGCCATGTTACTTTAATGAGATGTATATCGAGCATGTTATTATGTGCTATGCAATGCATGAAAACTGTTAGACTTTGCTGGGCTGTCGAGCTCACTCTTGCAAATAACCACTTTTGCAGGTCAAGATTTTAAGGTAAAGATACGTGCTATGTGAGTTATAGAGATCTATATTCACGAAGATTACTTATGTTTTATGAGAAATGCATTTCATATTTTGAACGTAACATGTTGTTGAAATGTAAGTTGAGCTATCTAATGTATATGGATATTTAGTTATGATGTAAGACTTTGTATAGTTATTTTGTTGTAACGATTCATGACATAAGATTGAATCAAAGAGATGTAATGTAATGGTTGCGATTCAGGGCAAGAAAGAAGGAAATGTATAAAAGTTTTAAATATTCCGCAATTTTATTAAGTTTAACATCGAATAATGATGTATTATTTTGAGGTTGAATGTATGGTTAACGACCGAAGTCGGGATTTAAATTGTATAGATTTTGGGGTCGTTACATATTCTTTGCTGGGCTAGTTGTGCTCACCCTTCTGTTTCACAATTCCTTTCAGGTAATAAGAGTGTAGCTGGGTCGAGCAGAGGTAACAGGAGAATAGAACGGTGGTCATCATTTAGTAGTTATATTTGGTGAATCATCTAGGGTGAAGCGAACCCAACGTTGGAAGGGTGTTTTATCATACAAGATGTCTAATGACATACAACCTCGTGTCATCATAAGACAGAATTGTGCTCATCCACTTGCTGAGTATATTTACAATCACTACCTATATAATCTTGGTGTTTGTTTGAAGTATAATTCTCAATTAGAGACAGTGGAGATAATGATAAGTCAAGAGAAGACTCACCATTGGGAAGAATATGATAGTAATCTTCTCGTTTTTCTTTAGGATATATTGGGTCAACCAAGGATAATTTTGTGGCCATATGATATCTATCACAACCTAAACGCATGGCCTCCCATGTACGAAGGTTTTCTTGAGCACTTCCCAAAGATTCTAATTTCTAAAACAGTTTTTGACTATACCTTTATGTAAGGTGTCATTATGAGGTGTTATCCACGGTTGGGATATGAGTCACATTTGGTATATATTTGTATCCAAACTCACAGCATATGTGTTGTTGTATTTTGCACGACAATTGTTGTAATAAAGATGTAGTTGTTTTCTGTACCATGTATTTGGCGACTCAGAATAGGTTGGATAGAATGGACCTATTTTGGGGTCGTCACATACTACCTAAGGTTGTTTCTCCCACCTAAGGTTCATAACCTACGGCTCTGATACCAACCTATGACACCCCCAAATCCGAGTACTTCAATTTCCACGGGATTTGGTGTTCACTGTATAAACATCATATGTCTATCTACCCATAATAATTGAAAACCATAAATAGATAGAATTAAATCCTCTCCTTAAGGAGTTACAACATCTAAAAATAAATACATCAATCACAGGTCATACTAACCTTAAATCTCAAATGCGGAAACATAATCACATATTAAGTCTTACACAAATTAAACATAAGTCTGAAACATAACATAATAAATAAACAACAAGTCTTCATCACTTGTTAATCTTGCCCTTACCTTTGCTAGTGGAAGGCTCGTCGGACCTTTCGTTCTTAACTGCAATGTTATTATTACGCAAGAGTGAGCACAATTGCCCACAAGTATAATAATGTACAACAATATAATAACATGCGAGTGAATCAAAGACTTTTGTAATAAGAAACTTGACTTTTGAATCAATAATGAATAACAAGAATCAAAAGACTTCTGAGGGTCATAAGACCTTGAACTATGTCCTAGGTTATAAAGTGTTATACCTAAAACCTTTAACAGTCATAATACTATGGACTCTTCTACTCGTTCTTAGGGGGATCAGTCCTTAGTACCATACTGTGCACAATATCTCAACGCTAAAGCATAAGTAATCCCTTATAACAGGGTTGTTCATCTCAATTTGACATTAGAGTCCGCACCAAAGGAATTTTAGTTTGGGTAAATTCAACAATAGTTCTGAAATTTAGAACGCTCATCAACTATGGACTAGTCAAATCATTAAGGGTTCGCTAGTCTTACAAGGTTTCAAAATGAACTGATACTCAATTTGAATAAAAATTCTAACACGGTATACATTCGAATAAGTATTGTATGTCTGAATTCATGTTTTAAAAGAATTACAGTATCTAATATGAAATCTTGAACTTGAACAATTAAGAACAAGAACTTACTCGATATAGAATACAATTCTAAGACTTGATCAATGAGTAATTTAGAATTTAAGAAACTCGCTTAACAACAATAATTTAGAAATAGAATAGTTGCTCGGTATAAAAGTAAGGTTTAGAAACTTGCCTCTTGCACAAGCTACGATTAATTCGCGTTTTTATTAAATCCTACATATCACTACATTCACAATACCCATTAATCAATAGTTCGATATACCTATCGAATCCCAACATTGGTCTTTGAATATGTTATTGGACTTATAAGTCTTATTAATTAATCACATAACGTAAGTTAATTAACATATTATTATATGCTTGATATGTCTTCATGTTCATTATATTAGGTTTTAAAAATACATTTTCAAAACTTGAACACTTAGAAAAATTTCTGAAGTTCTGCAGGTAGGGCGCGAGAGCGCTACATTTGTTCTCTGAAGCAGCTCAGGCGTGCTCCATTTGTTCTTTAAAGCGGCGCGGGAGCGCTATATTCGTTCTTTAGAGCGGCGCGACCGCGCTACGACGCAGACCCAGATTCTGCAGTTCGCGAAGAACACACAGAACCGCCCAATAAATCCTAAATTAAACTAACACGATGAATTTTAATGCTACCCATGAATTATAGATTTCACAAAAACATCACATAAAGTCTTTAGCATGATTCTAACACTTTAATTCACGTAATTATACAATTTACAACATTTAATTTCACTATTTTTCGTATTTTGTAAAGTTTTGAAGAAAACATGAATTTTAACATTACAGATTCGTTAATTCACCGAATCTATCCATTTAAATTCTATTTTGTTCGTTTCAACATACATAAGCATATACGAGTGTAAATTTTTGATACAACTTATGATTAAAGCATTTAATTTGTACGTAAGGGCCATATGGCCATATATACAACTTTTATACTCTGTAACTTAAAAAATATCCAATTACTACATATTTATATGCAATTTATGTTATGAAAACATATCTATATAGTAACAAACATATTATGATAATATATTATCACCTGCATACACATAATCAATACTCTTTTCAATTACAGAGACTTACAGTAATTTTTCATAGAAAGTATAAAACAACGTAAATTTGAAGTTGGGTTGAAGAGATTACCCAGCAGTGTAGATTAATAGGAGATGAAATCCTTCTCAGATGCTTCTTCTCCAATCACACAACTCACAATGTTTCTCAATGTTTCTCTCTAAATTCTCTCTAAAATTCTCCAAGTTAAGACTAACAATGAAATACGTAAAAAAAACTGATGAAGGCTCACATATAATCGATAACATTGAGGTCAGTTAATCCATACGTGGTTAACTGCTTTTAACTCCTTTTATGGCCTTGTTTGGCTAACCATTAAGAGGTTCTTTTCCTTTAATTTAATTAACCTCTTACAATATAGTTTAATAATGTCACATTTAATTAAACAATAAATCAAATATCTTATTTAAATAGAATATAATAATTTCTCATTAATTCACATAGTCACATAATTAATTTTCTCATTTATTAATTATGTCAAATTATTAAATCTCTAATTAATTATTAAATTAATTAAAATAATATTATGCTTATTAAATATATTGTCTAATTTAATAAGCTCACTTAATTACATACTTTGAATAATAATATTCCCCACATTAATTTAATCAATATAACACATAATTAAATTAATCTACCGCAATTTCATCAATTAATTATTTAATCCAATAATTAAATCATCGAAAAATATTTATATAATTCAATAAATATTTAAATTAGATTACAAAATCTCATTCGTCACAGAGGGGGCTTTTAGATAAGGACTTCTCCTTATTGGCACGTAATTAAATAATATAACCCCTTTCCTTGACAAAACTTTTTAGACATTGTCAATACTACAAATAATAATATGAATAATTATGTCGTCTCAATTATTGATTTAATAATATAAAATATTATGCAGATGATACTGTGACAATAATTGAATCAATAATATGAGATACTATCTAGCAACTACTGTGACAATAATTGAATAAAATTGAGTGACTTCTTAAGTAAGCATCAATAGTCTGAGATAATGTACAATACCGTGTGCTACTGTGCAACTGCACGTATTATTTTACTTTTATCACCGGATATTTCAACAGTTAATGGTAAAAGTCTTGCCGTTATTTTTATAAAAAGATTATTTCTGTCGCTTTCTATATCCGATAGTAATTCCGTTGTGGGATCTACCAGTGGTTGTGTCGTCGTACGAATATTCCCCGACAAGAAGAATATTCCCTGACCAAACGAATACTTTATGACAACTTGCTTACTTTGCAAAATTTGCACATATCACCAAAACTATATCATTATATCAAATCCACGCCTTACTATTCAAAATAACATTTAGAGAAAATTAAATCTTTATTCATAAAAGTTGGGGTCTTACAAATTAGGTATTTTTAGACTTAATATTTTGTTTGTTTTAAAGTATTTTAGGACATTTTATTTGTTTAATATGTATGTTGTAGGTTAATGCAGCTGAAAGGGCAAATCTGGCAATTTTGGGTAAAACAGTGGTAGTTTTATAAATAAATGGAAGTTGAATCCTGTGACATTCATTTTGTGAAGGATTTGAATGTTGGGGCATTGGGAGTAAGGAAGTGGACGAAAATTTTGTTGATTGGGTCAATTTCTATAGGGATTTAGAATTTCTAAGCCTAATTGTGATGGAAAAGACTTCTAATATAAAAGGAAAAAGGGCTACTAACATGACACACATAATTTGAGACAAAGACTGGAGATTTGACTGGGAGATTCAAGGGAGCACACAAGGAATTCAGATTGAAGATTGAAGACTAGAGTCAATTGTTGATTTTTTATTCTTCTTCTTTATTTGTAATTTAATTGTGATGTTTTAATTTCCACGGGATTTTTGGTTTTAATTTTCAGTATGAACTAATTTTTCAATTAAGGCTGCAATTGAACCTTTTATGCTTATGAATTGATTATCTATATTAATCCAATTATTGGTTCAAATTGAGTTATCTGTCATATTTTGTACTAATTGATTAATTATCTGGCCAACAATTAGCGTGATACACTAGATGAATTCGGGAGATAAAATCTAGGGTTAGATCTAAATGTGGTATCATCTATTCTTAATTATTTGCATGGGATGAATAATTAGGATTGTGAATTGAATAGTGATATCTCTTTTCACTGCATGTAACAATTGGAAATTGATGCTTCATGAATTTAATTCTTTTATTTTGCATAGGAATATCACAGAATTAATTGAAGTAGATATTTTTATCTTCTCACTTGGAAAAGAACTTATAAATAATTTAAATTATTGTTAACAACTCAAGTGAATTTAATAATTAGAAAATTTAGAAAATTAATTTATATTACATAATTGGGAATATTATAGTCTTAAACCTTATTCATCTTAATCAAGTTTTTGTGTGGTTATAGTTTTAATTACTTTAATTTAGTCTTAGTTAAAAAATTACATAATTTGGTTGTTTTAATAAAATTGAATTGATAAAAAAACTAGTAGTTGAAATTTATTGAATAAAGATTCCTCGTGGGTACTACACTCGTTCTTATCACTTTATTACTTATTGACCGTGTATACTTGCACACATATATTGATTGTGAAATCGGACAACAAATTTTTGGCGCCGTTGTCGGGGAATCTTAATTTAATATTTAATTCCATATTAGTTACAATCAATTTGATTTTAATTTAAACATTGTTATTTTTATTTTTTAATTATTTCTTTCTTCTTGCAGGATTTTCATCCGTGTATGCACACTAGATCCAATGGTAAAAATGAGCTTTTTTCATACACCGATGATATTGAGAAAAAAGTTCTGGAAATTGAGATTAACTAGTGAGGAAGAACATACGGAAGAAGAACTGGTAAAAGAAATTGAAACTCCCGTGCACATAACTGCGAAAAAACAAAAATCACTTAGGGATTATGCCATGCCAACTATGACAGACATTCAGTCTAGCATTCTGAGACATGTGATCAACGCAAATAGTTTTGAGATCAAACCGTGTACCATTCAAATGTTACAGAATTCAGTTCAGTTTGGGGGTGGTCCGAATGATGATACGAATGAATATATCTTGAGTTTCTTAGAGATCTGCCACATATTCAAGTTTAACAATGTTACGGAGGAAGTAGTGAGATTGAGGCTAGTTCCGTTCACACTAAGGGATAAAGCGAAAAGTTGGTTGCACTCCTTGTCGCCAGGTTCAATCACGGCTTGGGACGACTTTGCTCAAAACTTTCAGGCTAAGTTCTTTCCACCAGTAAAGATGACGAAATTAAGGAATAACATCCATACCTTCAACCAGTTTGACTCATAAACATTGTATGAAGCATGTGAATGGTTTAAGGATTTGCTTCGTAAGTACCCACATCATGGGATTTTGAGATGGTTGCAGGTTCAGACTTTCTGTGATGGTTTACATGGTCCTACACGAGCTAGTGTTAATGCAGCAGCTGGAGGTGCTATTATGGGGAAGAATTTTGATGATGCTTACCAGTTGTTAGAGACGATGGCCAACAACAGCTATCAGTGGCCAATGGTAAGGTCTAATCCACCAAAAATAGCAGGGAAGCTAGAGTTAGATGCAGTTACAGCTTTAACAGCACAGGTTTCAGCGTTAACTAAGAAGATTGACTTATGGGGTCCATAATTAGTATCACAGGTGGTGATGATTTGTGAGTTATGTGTCGGACAGCATTCTACGAATCAGTGTACTATAGGTGCAAAATCAGTACAATTCGTGGGGAGTTATAATAGACCGCCATAGCCTTATCAAAATGCTTATAAACCGGGTGGAGGAATCATTCGAGTTTCTCTTGGAGTAACAATAAGGCTCAAACTCAGGCTCTAAGACCGTAAAATCCACCCGATTTTTATAATCAAGTTCCACAACATGCAGAAAAGTAACCATCTTTAGAGAATTAAGTAGAGCGAAATGTGAAGTGCCAAGCAGTATCAATAAGGAATTTGGAAAATCAGATGGGTCAGTTGGCTCAAGCCCTCAACAATCGACCTCAAGACCTCAACAATCGACCTCAAGATGCTTTGTGTAGTGGCACATGGGTGAATCCAAAGAGGGAAGGAATGGAGCATTGCAAGGCAATTACACTTAGAAGTGGAAAGGAGTTGCATGAAATTGTTGTGGATAGAAACTCTAAACAAACATCATTGGAGGAGAGCCAGATCAAAAAGGATGAAGGCAAGGTAATCGATCGTGAACCATCAAAAATAGTTAGAAATACAGTGGAACAGAAAGATATAGTCAAGCAAGATCCTTGTGTGTCCCCCTTACCTTTCCATAGAGATTTCAGAAGAAAAAGGTGGAAAAATAGTTTGCAAAGTTTTTAGAAATATTCAAGAAACTACACATTAACATCCCGTTTGTAGAGGCATTGGAGCAGATGCCAAGTAATGTCAAGTTTATGAAGGAGATCCTGTCTACGAAGCGTAAACTGGGAGATTTTGAAACGGTTGCATTGACAGAGAAGTGTTGTAAGAACCCGAATTTTTAGAAAATATTAAAACAAGAATTTAGTAGATAAAATTCTTAAAGCATGAGATGGGTTCGAACAAGAATATATAAATGTGTTACGAGGTATGTAGTATTGTGTTACATAGGGTAATATGAGCTATGTAATAAGTGATGTTGTGTTTAATAAATATATATCATTATTATATATTTGTTATTTATTGAAGAGGCGAGTTATTTGAAGTAAAGAAGACGGATAGAAATTTATCTATCGATATTAAATAATTAATGTTAAATTATTTTATCATAGTAAGTTGGTGACATTAAATATCTTTGATAATCACCAATTTCTTGAGTATATGTACAAGTAGGTATCAAGTTTAAGGCAGCGCAACCGTACCCTTTAATGGTGGATGTATAAGAGATGTGCTAAATAATTCCTTTAGAGAGCGGAGGTATATACAAATTAGTAACCGATCTAATTTACTGTGAAAACAGTGTAGACGAGATGAAAACTAATTTGTTGGTTGTTTGTGGGAAACCACTTAGTGTACTATATTGAATATCTTTAAAGACTCAATGTGTGCTAAGTTTGGACTTATATATATGTACGTTGTTAACGAGAGAGGAAAATCGATATATCTTTAGATAAATATTGGTTAGAGATTTATTGACTAATATTGGGATATGGTTAAATGTATAGATTAAAAAAAAAGAGTTGAACTTGAAGTTTAATCTCTAAATTATTGAAGAATGTAGTCATTGGAGATTTATTCTGGTTAGTATAATAAGATAGCATATATGGAGCATGTTAAAGGATTTACAAATTAAGTTCTGTTTCTGTTGAAGCATAACATGTCTGCGTCCTAACTTGAAGTGGCGCGTCCGCGCCACACTCAAGCCTAAGACCAGCGCAGCCGCGCCGGTCTGTAGACAGTTCAAGATGAGTTGTGTAATTTGAACTATATGGGTTGTATATTAATGGCTAATATGATATCATATGGGTCATATTTGATATTGATAATGCTCATTAAGGGATTGAGATAGTGACCATGAATTGAATGAGAGTTAGTTATTGAAATTACCTAAACAAGAATAAAAAAATTAGTTAACTTAAATTAAGTTGAAAATTATATTATGGAATAATATAATTTGAATATTAAAGCCTTATGTGGCAGTGGCATGATAGTAAATTGAATGAAATGAGTAATTAACTTAAGTAAAATGGTGAATTAATATATGTGCTTTATATGAAAAAAACGAAATTGTTATGTTAATTAATTCTAGTATTTTTATATATTGCATAATATGGTAATATATGAAAAGGTTTAATATTTGAAAGATGTTATGGATAGTAAGTGTCTAATAAAAGAAGGGGACCAATACATTTAAATATTGGTTAAAGATGTAATGTTAAGAATACTATTATTTTGTGATATTGTGTTATTTTAAGCTTGTGGACTATTAATTATTAAGTTCACATAATTATGTCTTGTGTGGCATAAATTGGGAAGTTAAATCAAAGGGAGATTTAATGGAAAGTATTACAAGAAAATAAATGGTGAGTTAATAAATAATTGATATTAATTATCATTATGATATTGGTGTATATTTAAAATATAAGTACATATATATATGTCTATATATGTGCCCATAACTTAATTTAATGTAGTAATACTAAGTCATTATAATTGACTTAAGGAGCCCCAAAAAAGAAATAACATTGGTATATTAAGTGGCTTTGTTGCTAATATAGTAAGCTAAATAGTTTGTCCCAATTTCTTAGTCTCAAAGTTAACATCAGCTGTGTAATAGGCCAATGGCCTACTTCTCTATTACTTAAGCTCGGCAAAGGCTATTAGCTGCTAATGATGGAGGAAGATGGAGCAGGTAACCAACTCCTTCTTGTCCAACATCTTCTTCCTTCTTCCATTGGTTTGATTTCTAGGGCAAAACCCAATAATTGGGTAATGGGTTCTCTATAAATTGAAGCTTCCTCTTCTCTAATTGGGTTGCTTGAGCTCTTGATGAGTTCTGTATAGAGAGTAAGTGGAAATTAGAGTGAGCAATCTGAAGTTAGAAGCAAATTTGGTAATTCAACTTCACAAGAGATATAATTCTTAAACCAATTCCAAGTTCTAGTCATATTCTCTCAAAATACTTTCTCTATGATTAGAGATTTGGTAGATGAAGTGTGTGTAGATTATATGTTTGCACTCTTTAGTATGACTAATATGTTTTATAGATTATACAATCAATTTTAGAGTTATTAAATTAATGAGAATATGTTAAAGAAATAAGTTTGGGTTTGGTAGTAATACATTTTTTTGGTTTGATGTGGAGTCAAAATTTGTGGCAAAGTTACTCTATAAATGGTAAAATCTATGATGGATTATGTTAGCCCTCTGAGAAACGAAAAGAACGCAAGTTAAACGAACCAATTTGGTTGAGAAATGAGTTCGTAGTGAATGAATTTGCTAAAGTTGTCAAAACATAAAAATTTAGTATGAAAATGAGTTTTAGATTAATATTTGGGTTAGTTATTGTTTTTGAAGTGTTATAATTAGTTTGTAGATGAGTAGCTAAGAGTTTAACGAGTTGAACGAATCGAAAACCTACTAATTCGGACTTAAAATGAGAAAGCTATGTCAACAACTGTAATCTGGGCAAGGCCAGGTGTGGGCGCACTGCCTAATGGCGCGGGCATGCTGGCATGAGGAAGGAATTGGGCGCAGCCGCTCCCAAGGTGTGTTAAGTGTGACTACTTTGACCTATTTTGGTAAAATGGTCATAACTGTTTCATACGGATTCCGATTGATGCGATTCAAGATGATCTGGAACGAGGACGAATAGACCTATAACTTTTGTTCTTTAAGTCTTTCAATTTGTGGTCATTAGAAAGGGTCAAAATAGTAATCTTTGTGACTGTTACGTAATCAAAGGCCATCGGAGGGTGTCGAGTGAGCACATACGCAAGTATAGTGCTCCCGACGATGGAATATATGTTATTCTAAATGATAAAACATAACTATGCATGATAATAGATATGTAAGATAACTAAGATTACTTTACTCATAATGGAATACTTTAACATGATTTTCTAAGAGAAAACTCAAAGTTTTTGAGAAACAGGTGTTGAAGAATTTGGTGTCCTTTGAGTTCTGACCTTGGACCCTATGTATGCATATCAATATGCATGAAATGTAGTTTTAAAGTTACCTTACATATACTAGATTGATATAGCTTGGTTTAAAATGTTTTGAAAGAAAACTCAGATGTTTTGAGAACTAATAGTTTCAAATAGTGTGTAGAGTATGCTCTGACCTTTCTAGTATGCATACTAAGATGCCTTATGCCTTTAGACATAACGAATATGTTCATCATCTAGCTAAGCATGAATTGGACCTTTCAAGTGTGGTTTAAAATAAGTTTTCAAGTAAATGAATTCTTCTATGTCTATGAAAATGAGATAGAGACATGTGAACATGCATATTAAAGGCTTGTTAGTGCCAATATATGGTTTAAAAACTTATAAACATTGAACCTTTGATAAAAAGAAGTTGTTAAGCCTTGCTGATGTAAATCATTCATCCTAGAGCTATGTAATTCAAAACTAAATGATTTGAAATGAGAACTTGAAGAAATATCAGAACCTACTTGATGTATGTTATAGTATGTATTAGAATGCATAGTATGTTAGGACTAGACAGAGCAATGAAAAGCTCAAGTCTAGTTTTGGCAGGGAGTAGCGCGGCCGCGCCACTCCTAAGCTTAAATGATGTGCGGCTGCGCCGTCCTGCAGAGTAACCAAGAGTAGTTTGTTAACTGTATGGTCTAAAGTTATGGTTATATGTTGTCCTAAGGACTACAAGATATGAAACAAGATTGTTTACATAAATATGATAGTTGAATGAGCTAGTCTCATGGTTATCCTAAGTTCAAGTAAAAATGAAACCAAGTTAGGAAATAATAATTGTTCTTATATTAAGAGCGTATAAAATGTATGACTGATGAATATGAATCCATGATTATATAACTGTGTAGGAATACACGCAGTGCAGATAAGCTTTAAGCAGTTAAGTCATAGTTGATAAACTACGAATCAGGCAAGTCTTTTAGTTCCTATTTGATATATGAATTTGATAACTGTTAGTTGAGCTATATTATGCTATGAGAATGTTGATGTATATATATGAAATGCATATGAGATATGTATGAAATTTGAAAGTTGATCTTTGATGATATGCTTGTGAAGTAAATCTCTATGCCTGCTATGTGAGAAGTAACATGCGTAGTAAATATTTATTGATTATAAATGCATAAGCTGAATATGTTATTATATGCTATGTGCTGCATGAAAACTATTAGAATTGCTGGGCTGTCGAGCTCACCCTTACAAATAACCACTTTTACAGGTTAAGGACTCACGGTAAAGGTTACGTGCTACTTGATTGATAGAGTTCAATAGCATCAAAGGAGATTAATTTATTTATTTAAATATATGCCCTTGAACCATGTTTAGGTTCTAAGAGATGTACATGATAGTAGGTTACTATGTGTAATACATGTTAAGTTGTACTACGAGATACATAGAGGAATTCGAATCGAGATGTAAAAATTTATACAGTAATTCGAATAGAATGAATCATAACATAAATTGATTCAAGGATATGTAATCGATTCAAGTTAAGATACCAATAAAAGATTTATTTTTAAAGGTGACTGAAAAAGTTTAAATTATTCCGCATATTTTTATAACATCGAATATGATGTAAAACAGGAATAGTATATGACCAAGATTTGAAACTTATAAAAGTTTGGGGTCATTACTCAGATCCTGGAAATGGAAAGAAGTTATATTCTAAATTGTAATAAGCAAAGTTATATTCATTAAGTTATGAATAAAAGATATAAATAGTTGGACGTTAGTAGTATCGTGGCGGACTGGATCCGAGATTCGAAGGGACCCAAAATTTGGGGGGTTACAGGTTGGTATCAAAGTTATAGGTTATAAACTTTAGGTAAGAGTACCTTTGGCTATAACCTGAGAGAGTGAGAAAGATAAAGATGACAAAGATAATTAGAATGAACTCGAATGGAGTTTAGTTGATATGAAAGAACCCGAAGGTGAACCGATGATCACGACGTGATCGAAATGAGATGTGAAATGATAAATAGTCTGTAACGACTAAGTTGCTATAGCTTAATGCTATAAAAGAAGGTATATGAGATGGTACGAGATGAACTCATGAGGAGTTGTAAATGATGAGATACGAAGAATTCATATCGAGCAAAGATAAAGTTAAGAGTAAGATAGAGTTAGTTGGGATTTCAATTGAGGACTTAGGTGATGACTGAGTTGTACAAACCTTTGTATGGAGAATGATTGTGCTTGTACTCAATTTATTACACTGATAATCATTGGAATGTAAATGTCGCGCTACCAAAGTACATATGGCAGAATGGTGATTCTTTTCTCATATTTATATTTGATAGTTAGAAACTATTAAGATTAAGTTAGAAAGTATTAAGATTAGGCACGAGTTCTTAAAACTCATGCATATGGTAAGTTCGTGACTCATAATCATATGGTATGTATTAAACTCCTCAGCGAATGGACGCCTATGGTCTGACTAGGATAAGTTCTTAAACTCATATGATTGTGGCAAGTTCCTGAACTTCCAAAGTATGGTAAGTTTGATGAACTATACTGGGTATAAAAAACTTCTAAGGTAAGAATTAAGAAATTTTGGTATAGTAAGCATTGATGGTGTTAGAGATTGATAGAATGAAGCAATGGAGTAAAGATTGCAGTTAATGGAGAAACATGGATTTTCTAAATCTTCTAGCTCTGCAAGATTTTTAAAATTTGTTGACTTCGTGTTGATGTTTGCACTTCTATTTTCTTGAAAAACATTGGATCATGTGATTGAACCAATGATGTTTAAAAATAATAACGTTATTCATATGTCTATGCTAATTGTTTCAGCTAAGACAAAAATGATTTGAAAATTTTCAAAATGTATTTCTGACCATATGCATCATTTGATATGGTGTCAAAAATGGTAAACGATGGAGTAATCAATGCAGTCGAACCTAGTGCTGGTTGTGATCGAAAGATCGTCAGCCCATTATGGTATGATGTAGTATAACAAAGTCACATAATGGTGAAATCCCCAACATACTACTAATCTAGTACGGTATCATGACGTCATAAAAGAATCTTTGGTTTTCTTTTAAATTATGAAGAAGGTCAATTAAGTTGGCTAAATTATTTCGATTAATGTCCAAATTGTTGATAAAAGTCTAAGCTATTTGATTTGGCTAGACGGCTATTGAAAAATATTTATGGAATTCAATCATTCTTGAGTATTTGTGCCAAACCAGATTATTCCTGTGCGGATTCAGATGTTGAAAAACTGAGGTGAACAACCCTATAAGAGGACATGTTTTCGGGGACAATGGTTCCGAGTGTAACGCATATAGTCGTTACAAAATACTACGTTGCAGCCCAACGTAGTGGTACAATAGGTTGGCCACCTAGTGTACGTGTGGAGGGTGTTTTCAGTCTTTGTGATTGATAAACACTCAGGTTTGTAGTGTGAAGGATTGTGTTGAAGCACTAGTAAATCTAAAAGAAGAGTTCACGGTCTTGTGACCCCTCAGCATAATTTGGAACCTAAGAGTATTCATACTACATCCCGATTATTGAAAAATTGTGGAAGATTCTTATCCTTCTGAAGGATGAATGTAGTAAGGAGAATGTTCCTTAGAGAGGAAAAAAGTGGTAGAGTGCATTTGAGAAAGTTATAATAATAAAAACTTCCGAAAAGAGAATGGATAAAATTATTCAAAAGAATATGTAATATTCGGAATAGCACCTAGTAAAGGAGGTTTCAGTGATTCCGAGGACGAAATCCTTATAAGGGGGAGAGGATGTAAGAACCCGAATTTTTAGAAAATATTAAAACAAGAATTTAGTAGATAAAACTCTTAAAGCATGAGATGGGTTCGAACAAGAATATATAAATGTGTTACGAGATATGTAGTATTGTGTTACATAGGGTAGTATGAGTTATGTAATAAATGATGTTGTGTTTAATAAATATATATATCATTATTATATATTTGTTATTTATTGAAGAGTCGAGTTATTTGAAGTAAAGAAGACGGATAGAAATTTATCTATCGATATTAAATAATTAATGTTAAATTATTTTATCATAGTAAGTTAGTGACATTAAATATATTTGATAATCACAAATTCCTTGAGTATATGTACGAGTAGGTATCAAGTCTAAGGCAGTGCAACCGTACCCTTTAATGGTGGATGTATAAGAGCTGAGCTAAATAATTCCTTCAGAGAGCGGAGGTATATACGAATTAGTAACCGATCTAACTCACTGTAAAAACAGTGTAGATGAGACAGAAACTAATTTGTTGGTTGTTTGTGGGAAACCACTCAGTGTACTATATTGAATATCTTTAAAGACTCGATGTGTGCTAGGTTTGGACTTGTATATATGTACATTTTAGACGAGTGAAAAAAATTGATATATCTTTAGATAAATATTGGTTTTAGATTTATTGACTAATATTGGGATATGATTATTAAAGAAAGAAAAGTTGAACTTGAAGTTTATTTTCGTTAGTATAATAAGATAGCATGTATGGAACATGTTAAAGGATTTGTGAGTTAAGCCATGTTTTTGTTGAAGCATAAAATGTCTGCGCCTAACTTAAGGTGGCGCGTCTGCGCCACTCTCAAGCCTAAGACCAGCGCAGCCGCGCCGGTCTGTAGACAGTTAAAGATGAGTTATATAATCTGAACTATAGGGGTTGTATATTAATGGCTAATATGGTATCAAATGGGTCATACTTGATATTGATAGTGCTCATGAAGGTATTGAGATAGTGACCACGAATTGAGTGAGAGTTAGTTATGGAAATTAACTAAACAAGAATAAAAAAAATTGTTAACTTAAATTAAGTTAAAAATTATATTATGGAATAATATAATTTGAATATTAAAGCCTTGTGTGGCAGTGGCGTGATAATAAATTGAATGAAAGGAGTAATTCACTTAAGTAAAATGGTGAATTAATATATGTGCTTTACATGAAGAAAAAGAAATGGTTATGTTAATTAATTTTTGTATTTTTATATTTTGCATAATATGGTAATATTGAAAGGGTTTAATATTTGAAAGATGTTATGGATAATAAGTGTCTAATAAAAGAAAGGTGTGACGCCCCCAAAATAGGTATACAACACCCATTCTGAGTCGCCAAATACATGGTACAAAAAGCAAACTACAACTTCAATAATACAATTGTCGTGCAAAATACGACAACACATACTGTGAGTTTACATACAAATATTATCTTCTAGACAATATCCACACTCAAATAAGTCCTCATTACAATTATTTAAACACTATTTTACAGAAATAGTGAGGACAGCTAAAACATCTTTCTAGAACCATCACTCCATACCCCGACTAGATCCTGCTATGTTCTCACCTCCTGAGAAGAAAAATGGAATAAAAAGGAAAAGGGTGAGCTCAACTAGCCCAGTAAAAAATATTATGACTAAGATAATATACAACAAATTATCATTAGTATTCAACAGGGAAAAATCTGATAGAATATAATCGACAACAAGTTTTAGATCAACAACTGCAGCGGAAATAGCAAACCATTAGAAGAGTCAAGTAGAGAATGAATTCTACTATCTTCTAAGATTTAAAAGTCCATCATCAATATTTTATCCCTGTAACATCAATTAATAATCATCTTTAACCAAATATTCATCTTTGCACTACAGGCCAAAGATATTCATTTGTATCACCAGTCGATCATGTTCATCTCAACACCTGTTCATCTTTGCACTACGGGTCAAAGATATTCATCAGTTAATCATTCGTCTTTGCACTACAGGCCAAAGATATTCAGTAATATCATTATTTAGGACTGAGGATGATGAAAAATATCTTAAAGAAAATAAATCCAGTGAGACAGAAGGACAAATAGTAGGGATTCGTATAACAGTTTATCCAAGATCAATAATACTTCATAATAATCAATTGTGAAGCAGAATTCAAAAATAAAGATCAAAACATGGATTCAATCAAAGATAGTAACCATAATAGATATCTTGGACAAAAAGAGAAAATTTTATTTTTCGGTGAATAGTGTCGTATTCGTGAATAGTGTCGTATACGTGAATAGTAACGTATACGTGAATAGTAACCCCGACACAAAAAGTTCTAAATTTGATAAAAAGTTTATATCAATATTTTGGCATAATGATATTGAAAAAAATATCATTTAAGAAGAAGATAATATCCCTTACCTCAAAATATCAGTACTTCTGGTCGGAATACCGGTATAAGGCTGAAAGAAACTTGCTCTGATGAATAGAAACTCTCAAAGTATCTAAATACTCACAAAATACACTCAATAATCTAGAGAGAGAAAGAGAGAAAACTTGTTTCTGGTGTGATTTTTAATTCTAACTTAGCCCTCTATTTATAGGAAAATGTTAGCATGCCGAAGCAGACTTAACCTGCAACCTGATGGCTTTACCTGCTACTATTCAAGCCTACCACATTTGAATAAAAATCTCAACACATTTCTTCACCAACCAAGAGTGGGGCCCACCAATTCTAGAATTTTTCACCAAAATGATAAACTCCAAAAATTCAACAATTTCTGAACCAGTCATCTCGTAAAATTCATAATAAATCATACGTTTATTTTTAACGGTTCAAAATTTGTGTACATATACTCAACTTATATATGTATAACATATCCAAAAATTACCACGATCCAACGGTCGGATTAAAAATTATAACCCCCGCAAAATATCTCAAAAACCCTGATTTTTAATACCTCCATTCCGACAAAAATACTAATAAAACCCTCAACATTAACTCCTTTATTTTTAACCACAAAAATATATCCCTCATTTATATCCACATAAAATAAATATTTCCTTATCATATGAATCAATAATTAATTATTCACAAATAATATTACAGAATCACATTTATGACAACCAGGCCGTTTTCAAGAAAGAGGGGGCTTTCCAATAAGGATTTCTCCTTACTAGCGCGCAATTAGATGACCAAACCTCTCCTTAGACAGAACTTTCTAGACATTGTCAATAATGCTATCTAATAATATTATTCAAATAATATGAATTATTGATCTGATAATGGGAAATACTATGCAGTGACAATTATTGAAACAACAATAATATAAAATATCAATGCAGCAATTATGGAATCAATAAAATAAAATATTGAACAGTAACTACTGTAACAATTATTGAGTAGTGCCTTCCTTCGTAAGAATCAATAATTGGTGCAATACCGTGTGCTACTGTATTTTAACCACCAGGTATTCCAACAGTATTAACGATAACAACTACGCCGTTAATTATAAACAACTTATACTTGTCGTTTTCTTCATCCAATCGCTTTTCGTTATGGGGCCCACACAAGGCTGCGCCGTCGTACGAATATTTCCCGACAGCAAGAATATTCCACGACCAAACGAATATTCACCGACCAAAAATGAATATTTTATAACCACTTGCTTATTTGAAATATTTACGTATTTTACCCATAACTAACCACATTAATCAAATCAACCCTTTCTATTCCAAAATAATAAATAGAGAAAATTTAATTTCATTTATTAATAAGTTGGGGTCTTACAAAAGGGACCAATACATTTAAATATTAGTTAGAGATGTAATGTTAAAAATACTATTATTTTGTGAGATTATGTTATCATAAGCTTGTGGACTATTAATTATTAAGTACACATAATTATGTCTTGTGTGGCATAATTAGGGAAGTTAAATCAAAGCTAGATTTAATGGGAAGTATTAAAAGAAAATAAATGGTGAGTTAATAAATAATTGATATTAATTATCATTATGATATTGGTGTATATTTAAAATATAGGTATACTTCTTATATGTGGGTAGGTACATATATATGTGTATATATGTGCCCATAACTTAATTTAATGTAGTAATACTAAGTCATTATAATTGACTTAAGGAGCCCTAAAAGGAAATAACCTTAGTATATTAAGTGGTCTTGTTGCTAATATAGTAAGCTAAATAGCTTGTCCCAATTTCTTAGTCTCAAAGTTAACATTAGCCGTGTAATAGGCCAATGGCCTACTTCTCTATTGCTTAAGCTCGACAAATGCTAGTAGCTGCTAATGATGGAGGAAGATGGAGTAGGTAACCAACTCCTTCTTGTCCAACATCTTCTTCCTTCTTCCATTGGTTTGATTTCTAGGGCAAAACCCAACAATTGGGTAATGGGTTCTCTATAAATAGAAGCTTCCTCTTCTCTAATTGGAAATTAGAGTGAGCAATCTGAAGTTAGAAGCAAGTTTGGTAATTCAACTTCACAGAGGTATAATTCTTAAACTAATTACAAGTTCTAGTCATATTCTCTCAAAATACTATCTCTATGATTAGAGATTTGGTAGATGAAGTGTGTGTAGATTATATATTTTAACTCTTGAGTATGACTAATATGTTTTATAGATTATACAATCAATTTTAGAGAAATTGAATTCATGAGAATATGTTAAAGAAATGAGTTTGGGATTGGTAGTAATATATTGCTTTGGTTCGATGTGGAGTCAAAATTTGTGGCAAAGTCACTCTGTAAATGGTAAAATCTATGATGGATTATGTTAGCCCTCTGAGAAACAAAAAGAACGCAAGTTAAACAAACCAATTTGGTTGAGAAACAAATTTGTAATGAAAGAATTCGCTAAAGTTGTCAAAACATGAAAATTTAGTATGAACATGAGTTTTGGATTAATATTTGGGTTTGTTAATGTTTTTGAAGTGTTATAAGTAGTCTGTAGATGAGTAGCTAAGAGTTTAACGAGTTCAACGAATTAAAAACCAACTGATTTGGACTTAAAATGAGAAAGTTATGTCAAAAATTGTAATCTGGGCAAGGCCAGGTGCGAGCGCGCTGCCCAGGGGCGCGGGGGCGCAGCTGGGTGCTGCCTAATGGTGCGGGCGCGCTGGCATGGGGAAGGAATTGGACGCGGCCGCGCCCAAGGTGTGTTAAGTGTGACTGCTCTAACATGTTTTCGTAAAACGGTCATAACCTTTTCATACAGACTCCGATTGAGGCGATTCAAGTTACTCCGAAACGAGGACGAATAGACCTACAACTTTTGTACTTTAAGTTTTTCAATTTGAGGTCATTAGGAAGGGTCAAAATAGTAATCTTTGTGACTGTTACGTAATCAAAGGCCATCGGAGGGTGTCGAGTGAGCACATACGCAAGTATAGTGCTCCCGACGATGGAATATATGTTATTCTAAATGATAAAACATAACTATGCATGATAATAGATATGTAAGATAACTAAGATTACTTTACTCATAATGGAATACTTTAACATGATTTTCTAAGAGAAAACTCAAAGTTTTTGAGAAACAGATGTTGAAGAATTTGGTGTCCTTTGAGTTCTGACCTTGGACCCTATGTATGCATATCAATATGCATGAAATGTAGTTTTAAAGTTACCTTACATATACTAGATTGATATAGCTTGGTTTAAAATGTTTTGAAAGAAAACTCGGATGTTTTGAGAACTAATAGTTTCAAATAGTGTGTAGAGTATGCTCTGACCTTTCTAGTATGCATACTAAGATGCCTTATGCCTTTAGACATAACGAATATGTTCATCATCTAGCTAAGCATGAATTGGACCTTTCAAGTGTGGTTTAAAATAAGTTTTCAAGTAAATGAACTATGTTATGTCTATGAAATGAGATAGAGACATGTGAACATGCGTATTAAAGGCTTGTTAGTGGGGTTTAAAAACTTATAAACATTGAACCTTTGATAAAAGAAGTTGTTAAGCCTTGTTGATGTACATCATTCAACCTAGAGCTATGTAATTTAAAACTAAATGATTTGAAATGAGAACTTGAAGAAATATCAGAACCTACTTGATGTATGTTATAGTATATATTAGAATGAATAGTATGTTAGGACTAGACAGAGCAATGAAAAGCTCAAGTCTAGTTTTGGCAGGGAGTAGCGCGGCCGCGCCACTCTCAAGATTAAATGCAGCGCAGCCGCGCCATCCTGCAGAGTGACCAAGAGCAGTTTGTTAACTGCATGGTCTAAAGTTATGGTTATATGTTGTCCTTAAGGATTATAAGATATGAAACAAGATTGTTTAGATAAATATGATAGTAGAATGAGCTAGTCTCATGGTTATCCTAAGTTCAAGTAAAAACGAAACCAAGTTAGGAAAAAATAATTGTTCTTATATTAAGAGCATATGAAATGTATGACTGATGAATATAAATCCATGATTATATAACTGTGTAGGAATACACATAGTACAAACAAGCTTTAAGCAGTTAAGTAGCGGATAGATCATATACTTATCCAAAGGGGATTGTGGAGGATGTTTAAGTTAAAGTGGATTAGTTTATCTTCCTAGTAGATTTCATTGTGTTAGATTATGAAGAGGATCAAGATATACTCATCATTCTTGGGCGACCATTTTTAGCTATGGGTAGAACTCTCATCGATGTACAAAAAGGTGAGCTAACTATGAGATTTCAAAATGAAGAGGTGACATTTAAGGTGTTCAAAGCAATAGAGATTCTAAATGGTCATAAAGAATGTTTTCAGATCAATGCAGTTGTAGGTGTGCTCAAGAATGACGCAGATGACAAAAGTTTAGTTTAAAGAAATGAGACTAATCAATTCAAGTATGGGGATTTCAATCTGTCAAGAAAGTCAAGCGGTATAAGTTCAAGGCCAAGTTTTGGATGTTGAAGCTGTTTTTCAAGCATAAATTTGAGCTGGGCTAAGAAAAGTAAGAAAGTCGGGTTGACGACTCTAAACCAAGCGCTTATTGGGAGGCAACCCAATCATTTTTTAATTTTTTTTGCATTTTATTTCATAGGATTTCATATCAATTCAATAGTTTTAGTTTGCGTTTAAAATTTTACATAGTTCAATTAGTATGCTTACTTTTATTTTCTTGGTAGACTAATCTTTATCTTTATTGATATTTTAGGGCTAAGAATGAAGGAAGGAAAAAGGTTAGCATGCCAAGAGAGTACAAGATTTTTTTTAAAAAAAAGGTTTCCAGGTTGCAAGGATGTCGGCAAAACGTCAACACGGTGAGAGTTCAACTTCCAAACCATCCAAGCCATTCGAATAAATCCCATCATGGACCCTAGTTAATTTCCTATGGCTCTTACATTGCCAGTTTTTCCTTCGTCTGATTATGAAGCTTAGAGTGATGAGGTGGTCGATCGTTACGATTGACATAATCGGGGGAGTCCTCCATTTTAAATTTCTTTATTTGTCGCATGAGGACATTGCTCTACTTAAGTTTGGGGGTAGTTTTTATTGTAGGTTTGCATGGCATGATATATTGTTTTGCATCTAGACTGTGTTTAGTATTTAGTATTGTGATTATGTGTTAGTTTTCTTTGTGTTAGCATGTTTATAACTCAAGCATGATGAAATATGAAACCTTGTTGATAGCCAATGATTAAAACTTGTGAATTAAGTAACAGCTTGAATGAATGGGATAATGAATAAAGTTAGCTTGTGGATATTATTGACTTGATTTATTGAAGAAAACCCTTGAGTTTTATTGCACAATGTTAATATGTCAAATTAGTCGTAAATTAGTTAAATTGAAAGAATTTGTGGCTTATGACAGATAAAGATCACCCTCCATGGTTTAGTTTATTTCTTATTTTGAAATTATTCTATCAAAAAAAATAAAATTAAAAAGCTGAAAAAAGGAGGGAATAAAGTTTGACTAAGTTGTCTTTGTGACCTCTGTTACTCAAATAAGTAAGCCCTTAGGAGTGCCTCTACACTAAGCATCCTAAAACTATCTGGTTTGGGAGTCGTTGGTCGAAAGCTCGCACGAGTAACTTTGAATAGCCTAATAAAGATTAACATTGCACAAGGTAGAATAAATAAATATAAATCAATACTTGGCTAGTTTAGTTTTGTGACATTTGGTATTTAGGTTATTAGATCCGTAAGGGTGTTTTAACACCTAGTCCGCTAATGCTATCTGGTTTGGAAGTATTAGTTAAAAGCTCGTTACATGGGTAACATTGAAAAGCCGACAAAACTAGACATTGCACTTGTCGAGTTTTAAGAAAAGGAAAAAAAGGTTCTATAATAAAAGATTTTTGAAATATGGGGTATATAATCTATAGAGGGGTAATGAATGTCTTATATATTTGTGTTATCTGTCTTTGAGCTTTAAGATTTATAAGTTTGGTTGATTTATAATGAGATTGACATGCTGATGCACACACACACATTGTGGGTTAGAGATAAATTGAGTTGATGATACTTCAAGTTTAACTACGGTTTGATTTCGAACATTCATTTGAGTTGTGTTTAAGGATCTTTGAGGTTGTTTAAGGATATCAATGTTGAATCGGGCTTAAGTTGGTTTTTCATGTAGTGAGTTAGTTGCATTCATTCTGTTTTAGTTGTTTGTATTGCTTGAGGATAAACAATTGTTTAAGTTTGGAGGTATTTGATTAGTGGGTTGTCGACGTCGGGATTTTTATATGTCCCTTTCTGTTCTTGTCTTTTGGTGTTCTCATGTTAGATGAGATTTGTTTAAAAAAAACAAGTTTGAAAAGGTCCGACATATATATGTCGACGATTGGAGTGTAAGAGTCGCCAGTTAGTATTTTTAAATGGTTGTACCAACTTAACCAAGAAATGGTTTGCACATAGACCTAGTGATGTGACACTGTATAACTGGTCTGCAAAACTGAAATTCGTTAGGGTCCAGGGACTTAATTATGCAGAGGGAAGGTGTTAGGCACCCTCCGACATCCGTGATAACACGGTTACCACCACTTTCCAATTTAAACTTTTATCTGAATATGTGTTTGTGTATGTAGATCTATGTGCAGTTGTCTGAAAGTAGTGCTATGCCTCGTTTGCACCTATATACAAAGGGTTTGAATTTTGTATATAAAAGTTCAATTTTAAAGAGATATAGCAATGATGTTTTGTAACGACCCCAAAATAGGTCCATTCCATCCAACCTATTCTGAGTCGCCAAATACATGGTACAGAAAATAACTACAACTTTATTACAACAATTGTTGTGCAAAATACAACAACACATATGCTGTGAGTTTGGATACAAATATATACCAAATGTGACTCATGTCCCAACCGTGGATAGCACCTCACAATGACACCTTACATAAAGGTATAGTCAAAAACTGTTTTAAAAATTAGAATCTTCGGGAAGTGCTCAAGGAAACCTTCGTACATGGGAGGCCATGCTTCTAGGTTGTGATAGATATCATATGGCCACAGAATTATCCTTGGTTGACCCAATAGACCCCAAAGAAAAATGAGAAGATTATTATCATATTCTTCTCAATGGGGAGTCTTCTCTTGACATATCATTATCTCCACTGTCTCTAATTGAGAATTATACTTCAAACAAACACCAAGATTATATAAGTAGTGCTCGTAAATATACTCAGCAAGTGGATGAGCACATCCCTGTCTTATGTTGACACGAGGTTGTATATCATTAAACATCTTGTATGATAGTGACAAAATACCCTTCCAACGTTGGGTTCGCCTCACCCTATTTGATTCACCAAATATAACTACTAAATGATAACCACCGTTCTATTCCCCCGCTCGACCCAGCTACACTCTTATTACCTGAAAGGAATTGTGAAACAGAAGGGTGAGCACAACTAGCCCAGTAAGGAATATCATGACTAAAGATAAATAAATTATCAATAGCCTTCAACAATAATAAATCAGAGATTTAGAACATATGGTAGATGACAAAAAATTTTAACCATAGTTGCAGCGGAACGAGCAAACCATTAGAAGAGTCAAATAGACCATAAAGTCTACTATCTTCTCCACATTAAAAGTCCACCAATAATGTTTTATCCCTGTAATATTAATCAACAGTTCTTTTTCACAATTATATGAATAACTTATAATCATAATTGTAATTCTAAATTCCTCTTCGCATCCAGGATGAAGATAATTTTTATCACCTATCTTTACCTGAAACATCAAAGATCATGGTTACACCAAATCACATTTCCTATTCATAATCATACTAATAACTTCATCTTTGAACTACGGGTCAAAGATATTCGTCAACAGACCATCTTTGCACTACAGGCCAAAGATATTCATCAACAGATCATCTTTGCACTACGGGCCAAAGATATTCATCAACAATTCATCTATGCACTACAGGCCAAAGATATTCCTCAATAGTTCATATTTGAACAACAGGTCAAATATATTAATATCTCAAAGAATATATAATCAATTCAGAATTATATAAACAATAATTATAACCATGTTAATCAATTCATCTTTACACTTAAGCTAAAGATATTCAATTATAAATTCAATGGTCATGATCATACCAGTTAACAATTCATCTTTGCACTACAGGCCAAAGATATTCCTCAGTCACGATCATACCAATAATTTACCCATCTTTACACTCAAGTGAAAGAGAATTTCAACATCAGGGTTATAAAAATGTTATATATGATAATAAAATCAATATAATCAATATATAGTTTTAATCTCCAGAGTAATATTTATAAATCAACTATAATTTGGTTAGGAAAAGAAACCAATTTTGTAGTGAATAGTACCCGTAAATAGTAACTCGTGAATAGCAACTTATGAATAGTAACTCACGAATAGTAACTCATGAATAGTAACCCCGATACAAAAAGGTAGAAATTTCATAATAAAATCCATACCAATATTTCGGTATAATGATATTGAAAGAATAATATTTCTTAAGCTTATAAATAATTTATTTAAATTATTTACACTTTACTAATTAATGCATTTAATCATCATAAAATGCCAACTCTTACAATTTCATCATCAATAACCAAAACCCTCATCAAAAATCTGCATATACCTCATATAGGATTCTCAAGCCATAAAATCCTATTTTCCAATTTTCTTTCTTCACAAAACATATTTAATTCATTTACTCATAACTAGACCATTTTCATGAAAAATACCAAATCAGTTCTAAAAATATTTTTTTCTTGGGATTTAGCATAATATAGTCCCATAGTGAACATATATTTTTCTCAAAATTTTTAAAAGTTATTTACTATTTTTCATATGGCCAAAACAGCCGAATATTTAGATATTTATCAAAAATTGTACTTTTATCTAAAAATTCTGAAATTCACAGATTATGCTCCTATCATATACATGTACTCCCAATAAAAATTTCATCAATTTTGGAGTTAACCACAAGGAGTTATAAGCGGTTACTTTTAAAATAGTCTTTTCTCATAAAATTCATAACTCTTAATCTATACATCCAAAAATCACCATTTTTGGACACAATCAAGAAAACTCATCAAAATATCATTTCAAATTTTTTCAGAATTTTTGAAGGTCATAAAAATTACGAAACTGAAAAACATAACAACCCTTAAAATCTCTTCCTATCCGTTACCTCAAAAGAGGAGTACTTCTGATCGGTATAAGGCTGAAGGAAACTTGCACTGATGAATAGAAATTCACAGAGTATCTAAATACTCACAAAATACACTCAATACTCTAGAGAGAGAAAGTGAGAAAACTTATGAATTCTGGTGTGATTTTCAATTCTAACTTAGCCCTCTATTTATAGGAAAATGTTAGCACGCCGAAGCAGACTTAACAAGCAACCTGATGGCTTTACCTGCTACTATTCTCACCCACCACATTTGAATAAAAATCTCAGCACATTTCTTCACCAACCAAGAGTGGGCCCACCAATTCTAGAATTTTTCACCAAAATGATAAACTCTAAAAATTCAACAATTTCTGAACCAGTCATCTCGTAAAATTCATAATAAATCATACGTTCATTTTTAACGGTTCAAAATTTGTGGACATATACTCAACTTATATATGTATAACATATCCAAAAATTATCACGATCCAATGGTCGGATTAAAATTATAACCCTCGCAAAATATCTTAAAAATCCTAATTTGATTTTCAATACCTCCGTTCCGACAAAAAATACAGATAAAACACCTCAACATTAACTCCTTCATTTTTAACCACAAAAATATATCCCTAATTTATACCCAAATAAAATAAATATTTCCTTATCATATGAATCAATAATTAATTATTCACAAATAATATTACAGAATCACATTTATGACAACCAGGCCGTTCCCAGGAAAGAGGGGGCTTTCCAATAAGAATTTCTCCTTACTGACGCGCAATTAGGTGACCAAACCTCTCCTTAGACAGAACTTTCTAGACATTGCCAATAATGTTATCTAATAATATTATTCAAATAATATGAATTATTGATCTGATAATGGAAAATACTGTGCAGTGATAATTATTGAACAACAATAATATAAAATTTCAACGTAGCAATTATTGAATCAATAAAATAAAATATTGAACAGTAATTACTGTAACAATTATTGAGTGGTGCCTTCTTACGTAAGAATCAATAATTTTAAAAATAATATGCAATACCGTGTGCTACTGTGCAATAACGCGTATTACTGTATTTTAACCACCGGGTATTCCAACAATGTTAACGGTAACAACTACGCCGTTATTTGTAAAAACTCAAATTTGTTTTTTTCTTCACCCGACAGTTATTCTGTTATGTGGCCCACAAATGGCTGCGCCGTCGTACGAATATTCCCCGACAAAAAGAATATTCCATGACAAACGAATATTTCCCGACAACAATATTGAATATTTTATAGCCACTTGTGTATTTTGAAAAAAAATTCATATATCACCCTTAACTTTAACATTTATCAATTTAACCATTTCCTGAATTGTAATTATTGAATACTTTTATTTCATAAAATTCGGGGTCTTACAATCTCCCCTCCTTATGAAATTTCGTCCTCGAAATTTACGTACCTGGTATTTCAAAGAGTTGAGAATACCTTCCTTTCATTTCAGATTCCATCTTCTCTGTCATCATAATTTCTCCATTGCTCATCTCCTGTATTTCAAATATCATTCTAGAATACAGCTTCAAAACAAGGGTTAATTTAACAAATTAACATATCACATAATATCCCGATATTATGACTGGCCAACAAATAAGATTAGGTAGGACACACTAGCGAAGGATTTACTCATCTCTCCCCTCCTAGTTATATTCCCCGATCTCCGCCAGAGACCATATCCCTAAGCTCTGATACCAAAATGTAACGACCCCAAAATAGGTCCATTCCATCCAACCTATTCTGAGTCGCCAAATACATAGTACAGAAAATAACTACAATTTTATTACAACAATTGTTGTGCAAAATACAACAACACATATGTTGTGAGTTTGGATACAAATATATACCAAATGTGACTCATGTCCCAACCGTGGATAGCACCTCACAATGACACCTTACATAAAGGTATAGTCAAAAACTATTTTAAAAATTAGAATCTTCGGGAAGTGCTCAAGGAAACCTTCGTACATGGGAGGCCATGCTTCTAGGTTGTGATAGATATCATATGGCCACAGAATTATCCTTGGTTGACCCAATAGACCCCAAAGAAAAACGAGAAGATTATTATCATATTCTTCTCAATGGGGAGTCTTCTCTTGACATATCATTATCTCCACTGTCTCTAATTGAGAATTATACTTCAAACAAACACCAAGATTATATAAGTAGTGCTCGTAAATATACTCAGCAAGTGGATGAGCACATCCCTGTCTTATGTTGACACGAGGTTGTATATCATTAGACATCTTGTATGATAGTGACAAAATACCCTTCCAACGTTGGGTTCGCCTCACCCTATTTGATTCACTAAATATAACTACTAAATGATAACCACCGTTCTATTCCCCCGCTCGACCCAGCTACACTCTTATTACCTGAAAGGAATTGTGAAACAGAAGGGTGAGCACAACTAGCCCAGTAAGGAATATCATGACTAAAGATAAATAAATTATCAATAGCCTTCAACAATAATAAATCAGAGATTTAGAACATATGGTAGATGACAAAAAATTTTAACCATAGTTGCAGCGGAACGAGCAAACCATTAGAAGAGTCAAATAGACCATAAAGTCTACTATCTTCTCCACATTAAAAGTCCACCAATAATGTTTTATCCCTGTAATATTAATCAACAGTTCTTTTTCACAATTATATGAATAACTTATAATCATAATTGTAATTCTAAATTCCTCTTCGCATCCAGGATGAAGATAATTTTTATCACCTATCTTTACCTGAAACATCAAAGATCATGGTTACACCAAATCACATTTCCTATTCATAATCATACTAATAACTTCATCTTTGAACTACGGGTCAAAGATATTCGTCAACAGACCATCTTTGCACTACAGGCCAAAGATATTCATCAACAGATCATCTTTGCACTACGGGCCAAAGATATTCATCAACAATTCATCTATGCACTACAGGCCAAAGATATTCCTCAATAGTTCATATTTGAACAACAGGTCAAATATATTAATATCTCAAAGAATATATAATCAATTCAGAATTATATAAACAATAATTATAACCATGTTAATCAATTCATCTTTACACTTAAGCTAAAGATATTCAATTATAAATTCAATGGTCATGATCATACCAGTTAACAATTCATCTTTGCACTACAGGCCAAAGATATTCCTCAGTCACGATCATACCAATAATTTACCCATCTTTACACTCAAGTGAAAGAGAATTTCAACATCAGGGTTATAAAAATGTTATATATGATAATAAAATCAATATAATCAATATATAGTTTTAATCTCCAGAGTAATATTTATAAATCAACTATAATTTGGTTAGGAAAAGAAACCAATTTTGTAGTGAATAGTACCCGTAAATAGTAACTCGTGAATAGCAACTTATGAATAGTAACTCACGAATAGTAACTCATGAATAGTAACCCCGATACAAAAAGGTAGAAATTTCATAATAAAATCCATACCAATATTTCGGTATAATGATATTGAAAGAATAATATTTCTTAAGCTTATAAATAATTTATTTAAATTATTTACACTTTACTAATTAATGCATTTAATCATCATAAAATGCCAACTCTTACAATTTCATCATCAATAACCAAAACCCTCATCAAAAATCTGCATATACCTCATATAGGATTCTCAAGCCATAAAATCCTATTTTCTAATTTTCTTTCTTCACAAAACATATTTAATTCATTTACTCATAACTAGACCATTTTCATGAAAAATACCAAATCAGTTCCAAAAATATTTTTTTCTTGGGATTTAGCATAATATAGTCCCATAGTGAACATATATTTTTCTCAAAATTTTTAAAAGTTATTTACTATTTTTCATATGGCCAAAACAGCCGAATATTTAGATATTTATCAAAAATTGTACTTTTATCTAAAAATTCTGAAATTCACAGATTATACTCCTATCATATACATGTACTCCCAATAAAAATTTCATCAATTTTGGAGTTAACCACAAGGAGTTATAAGCGGTTACTTTTAAAATAGTCTTTTCTCATAAAATTCATAACTCTTAATCTATACATCCAAAAATCACCATTTTTGGACACAATCAAGAAAACTCATCAAAATATCATTTTAAATTTTTCCAGAATTTTTGAAGGTCATAAAAATTACGAAACTGAAAAATATAACAACCCTTAAAATCTCTTCCTATCCGTTACCTCAAAAGAGGAGTACTTCTGATCGGTACAAGGCTGAAGGAAACTTGCACTGATGAATAGAAATTCACAGAGTATCTAAATACTCACAAAATACACTCAATACTCTAGAGAGAGAAAGAGAGAAAACTTATGAATTCTGGTGTGATTTTCAATTCTAACTTAGCCCTCTATTTATAGGAAAATGTTAGCACGCCGAAGCAGACTTAACATGCAACCTGATGGCTTTACCTGCTACTATTCTCACCCACCACATTTGAATAAAAATGTGACGCCCCCAAAATTAGGTATACATCACCCATCTTGGGTCGTCAGATGCAAAGTACAGAATACAAATACAACTTACTAATACAACTGTCGTGTACAGTACGACAAAACATAAACTGTGAGTTTGAATACAAATATTATCTTCTAGAGAGTATTCATACTCAAAAGGAGTCCTCATTACATTTATTAACACACTATTACATAGAATAGTGAGGACTACTAACTAATACTATCATTCGAACCATCACTCCGTTTCCCGACTTGCCCCAGCTACGTTCTCATTTCCTGAAGAGAACAGTGAAAGAAAGGGTGAGCTCAACTAGCCCAGTAAGAAATATTATGACTAAGATAATGCAGAATAAATTATCATTAGCCTTCAACAATGTTAAACTGATAAAATATAATAGACATCAAGTTTAACTGCAGCGGAACAAGCAATCCATTAAAAGAGTCAAGTAGAAAATAAACTCAACTATCTTTTATGATTTAAAAGATTTTCCAACACTGTGATCGCTGAGACTCAGCTTAATAAAATAATCCACATCATCGAATCACCCCTGCACTACGGCCAAGGATATTCGTATATTCATTAATGGTCATGATCATGCCAACAACTGTCCATCAATGCACTACGGGCCAATGAGGACTTTTATCACATCATTTGTAACATTACGGTCATGATTATACCGAATAATCCCTGGTCATAATCATACCAAGTCCATCTATGCACTACAGGCCACAGATGACTTTCAACAGAATATAAACATGAAGATGATGACAATGATATAAGAATTCAATAAAACAAGTTCAAGAATTAATTTATCCAAGAATTAACAACGTCCAAATTGTCAACATGATACTACATTGTGGTGTAAAATTCAAGAATGATCAGGAGAATATTTTCATGAAAAGATACTGGATGAAACGCAATTATCAAGGATATTCCACAAATTTCATGGAGTATAGAAGTCAAAATTTTAACCAACTGAGAATAATAAGAAATGGAATAACAACAGAAATCACCATGCATGCGGTACTTCGCATTGGCAGGTTATTCTAACAGAATAATAATAATGGAACCAGGTCAGGTGAAAATCACACCGACAGGATGTTCCAACAGAATAATAAAGACGGAACCAGGTCCGGTGTAAAACACACAGACAGGATATTCCAACAGAATAATAAAGACGGAATAATAAAGACGGAACCAGGTCCAGTGTAAAACACACAGACAGGATGTTCCAACAGAATAATAAAGACGGAACCAGGTCCGGTGTAAAACACACAGACAGGATGTTCCAACAGAATAATAATAAAAACGGAACCAGGTCCAGTGTAAAACACACAGACAGGATGTTCCAACAGAATAATAGGAGAATGTCACCAAGTATAGGGTAGACCGCGTATACAGGTTATTCCAACAGAATAATAAGAAATGGAATAACAACAGTTCTCTTCATGAATAAGAAAGAATAACACCCCTTACCGTTTTAAAGAAGAGCTGAAGTAAGGATGTAGTTAAGTAGCAGAATACTCTTCTTCTCTCTCTCTATAGTTTCTCTCTATAGTTTATCTCTCTAGAGTTCAGTGAATTCGTAAGAAATAATGAAGGAATGAGCTGCTATTTATAGAAAAATAGAATGCATAGTAACTAATCCATGAACGGTCCAGATTGATTACTTTAATCTGACGGTCCATATTTAAAGAAAAATCTTTTAAATAAAATATAATATATTCTATTTATAGAATAACTTTAATAAAGTATTCTGTTTTATATAAAAAGATGTTTCTGTTTTATTACGTTAATAATACGAATAAAACAAAACGTCATTATCGCTAAATAATTCATATTATTAACTGACAATAATTGAATCAAACTGAGTGACTTCTCACATAAGCATTAATAATCAATACCGTGTGCTACTATGCAACCACACGTATTACTGTACTTTTACTACCGAGTAGTTCAACAGTAACAATGGTAAAACTTCCGCCGTTATTTTTAATAAAATATTTTTATCGTTTTCTCAATCCGACAATAATTCCGTTGTGGGGTCCACCAATGATTGTGTCGTTGTACGAATATTCCCTGTTAAAACGAATATTCCCCGACCAATCGAATATTATATAACAACTTGCGTACTTTACAAAATTTATAAATATTATCCACAACTATAACATTAAATCCACACCATAATATAAAAAAATTATTTCGAGAAAAATTAAATATTTATTCATAAAATCTGGGGTTTCACAATCTCTCCTCCTTATAGAATTTTGCCCTCGAAATTTACGTACGTGCTTGGTATGCCGAACATGTGAGGATACCTTGACTTCACTTCAAATTCTAACTCTTGAGGTATAACCTTTAAGCATCGAATATGATCCTTCTTATCCAAGATGTTAACACGTATCTCCTCATACGTTAAATCTTTCGCTATTTCGTCCGGTTCTAAATTAATAATGCGGTTCGGGTCGTCCACATATTTACGTAACATCGATACGAAAAAAAAAATATTCTGAACACGCAACATACTTGGCGGTAAAACGAGTCTATAGGCCACAGTTCCTACTTCATCAAGGATTTCAAATGGGCCAATTAAATCGAGAGTTGAGATTTTCTCTCATCGTCGATTCTTGCTTCTAGAATAACGCCCTCTTGAACCTTCTTCTTCACATTTATCAGCTCTTAGTATGTAGCTTGAGCGGCTTTAACTTTATCGATTAAAGTCAATTTTAATCGTTTATTCGTTATCTTCACGTGGGTTCGAATATTCGCACTTGTAACCGTATACGATCTTCTACACAACGCGTCAGCTACCACGTTCACTTTTCCACGATGTTATTGAATGGTACAATCGTAATCTTCAACAGCTCGAGCCAACGTCTTTGGCGCATAATACGTTCGTTTTAGTTGAAGAAATATTTGAGGGTTTAAGAAATGGGTTTTGTACTGGGGTCAATATAAAATTCAATTTTACGCTCTGGGATAGGCTAAGAAGTCTTCAAGAATACGTCAAGAAATTTATTAACAATAGAAATATCGTTTAAAACGGTGACCCTCATCCAAGACTTGGATAACACGTAACATTGATACCTATGAACTTGCCATCGTCATTTACAACGTCTCCTACGGAAAGTCTAGCTTCGGTGCATTCCACACCAGGAAGTCAACAGCGAAAGGAACGGGGATTTTTACTTATGGCTTGATATGACAATGATTGACTTTAGTGGTTTGGTTACTTTGAATTTGCATAACAGGTTGGTTAGGAGTATGAAAGCTAACAACCTTACGAGAAGAATGATGAGTAGTGAACCAATCGTTTCAAAAAAATCACATCAAAGGCAAGTATTTTCAAAGAGATAAGATCGACAGGTAACGTGAAAGTGTTGATTTGAACAAGATTTATAAATAGTAGAGGTAACGAAGGTTTCTCCCAACTGAGTTTAAACAGACATATCAAAGTCCAAGTTCTCCGGAGTTAACTTCAAACATTTAACACAACTAGGTGAAATAAAAGAGTGAGTAGAACCGGTATCTAACACGGTATAGACTTCGCAAAAGTTTATGACTAACATACCCGTGATAATTTTATTCAGGTTCCTCGTCACGAAAAAAAAATACTCTCTCTTAAACTGCTGACTTTGGCTTTTCTGGGACGGTCTTTGGTGCCTCCATTCTATCTGAACTTGTCTTCGGTGAACGACAAAATCGGGCTAAGTGACCTTCTCTTCCACAATTATAGCATGCTTTGGATGGCATCGCGCAGTTTGGACTGATGTGCCCCTCCCCTCCGCATTTGAAACATATGATAGGTGGTCGTTCTCCTTCCTTAACAACGGATGCTGGTGCTGACGTCTTTCCATCATTGTTAAATCTCCTCTTCTTGAAATGACCATTCTTATTATTTTGGCCTTGATTACCACCGAAGTGGTTACCATTTCTGGCCTGTTGATTCCCACCACGCTTGTTGTCACCGCTTCGATGACTGCTCTCACTGGTATTATCATTTTGCCGACTGCCCTCTTTTGGTTGCGTTGACTCGTTATCGCGCTCCACTAACTGAGCCCTATTCACAACATCTGAATACAAACACAGTTTATGAGAAATAAGATGTTGACGTATCTCAGGTTTCAAACCTCTTAAAAACATCCGCGTCATTCTCTCTTCATTATCCACCAAGTGGGATGCAAATCGGGATAACTCGGCAAACTTGGCTTCGTACTGCGACACGGTCATGTTATTTTGTTCCAACTTGATAAATTCCACCTCCTTCATGTGACGAATACTTTCGGGAAAGTACTTGTCATTGAACATTTCTTGGAACTTCTCCCAAGACATCTTGAGTGCGTCAGGCTGGGTACGTTTTACAGATTCCCACCAGTAATCTGCCTCTTCACGCAACATAAAAGTGGCAAAGGGAACCTTTTGCTCCTCGGAGCATCCCAAGACATCAAATATCTTGGTGATCTGCTTTAACCACGTCTCCGCCTTAAGTGGTTCTGGCTTTCCCAAAAACTCCGGTGGTCCTAGCTCCTTGAATTGCTTAGCGGTGACCAACCATGGGTTGTCATTGTTTCCTCCTTCATTTTGGATAGGAGCCGCTCTCGCCCGTTGTTGCATGAATTGCTCCTTGAACTGCTTAGCGGTGACCGTCCGAGAATTATTTTGTTGTTGCATGAATTGCATAAAGTCTCTGACCATCCCATCTTTCACCATTTCATCGGTGTTATTATTTTCATGAGGATTATTGTCCTCTGGTTGCACATTACCCTGAGCATTGATCGTTGGTGATTCAATGGTCTCATGTGCTTCATTGTTTATCTCAACATTTTCGGATGCCATTTGCAAATACTGCAACAAAACAAGGGTTAATTAACATATAACATATTATCCATATACTTTGACCGACCAATTAAATACCAAATAAACTTAGGTAGGTCATACTAGCGAAGGAATTCCCCGTCTCTCCCCTCCTAGTTCTATTCTCACATCCTAGCCAGGGATCATATCCCTAAGCTCTGATACCAACTGTGACGCCCCCAAAATTAGGTATACATCACCCATCTTGGGTCGTCAGATGCAAAGTACAGAATACAAATACAACTTACTAATACAACTGTCGTGTACAATACGACAAAACATAAACTGTGAGTTTGAATACAAATATTATCTTCTAGAGAGTATTCATACTCAAAAGGAGTCCTCATTACATTTATTAACACACTATTACATAGAATAGTGAGGACTACTAACTAATACTATCATTCGAACCATCACTCCGTTTCCCGACTTGCCCCAGCTACGTTCTCATTTCCTGAAGAGAACAGTGAAAGAAAGGGTGAGCTCAACTAGCCCAGTAAGAAATATTATGACTAAGATAATGCAGAATAAATTATCATTAGCCTTCAACAATGTTAAACTGATAAAATATAATAGACATCAAGTTTAACTGCAGCGGAACAAGCAATCCATTAAAAGAGTCAAGTAGAAAATAAACTCTACTATCTTTTATGATTTAAAAGATTTTCCAACACTGTGATCGCTGAGACTCAGCTTAATAAAATAATCTACATCATCGAATCACCCCTGCACTACGGCCAAGGATATTCGTATATTCATTAATGGTCATGATCATGCCAACAACTGTCCATCAATGCACTACGGGCCAATGAGGACTTTTATCACATCATTTGTAATATTACGGTCATGATTATACCGAATAATCCCTGGTCATAATCATACCAAGTCCATCTATGCACTACAGGCCACAGATGACTTTCAACAGAATATAAACATGAGGATGATGACAATGATATAAGAATTCAATAAAACAAGTTCAAGAATTAATTTATCCAAGAATTAACAACGTCCAAATTGTCAACATGATACTACATTGTGGAGTAAAATTCAAGAATGATCAGGAGAATATTTTCATGAAAAGATACTGGATGAAACGCAATTATCAAAGATATTCCACAAATTTCATGGAGTATAGAAGTCAAAATTTTAACCAACTGAGAATAATAAGAAATGGAATAACAACAGAAATCACCATGCATGCGGTACTTCGCATTGGCAGGTTATTCTAACAGAATAATAATAATGGAACCAGGTCAGGTGAAAATCACACCGACAGGATGTTCCAACAGAATAATAAAGACGGAACTAGGTCCGGTGTAAAACACACAGACAGGATATTCCAACAGAATAATAAAGACGGAATAATAAAGACGGAACCAGGTCCGGTGTAAAACACACAGACATGATGTTCCAACAGAATAATAAAGACGGAACCAGGTCCGGTGTAAAACACACAGACAGGATGTTCCAACAGAATAATAATAAAAACAGAACCAGGTCCAGTGTAAAACACACAGACAGGATGTTCCAACAGAATAATAGGAGAATGTCACCAAGTATAGGGTAGACCGCGTATACAGGTTATTCCAACAGAATAATAAGAAATGGAATAACAACAGTTCTCTTCATGAATAAGAAAGAATAACACCCCTTACCGTTTTAAAGAAGAGCTGAAGTAAGGATGTAGTTAAGTAGCAGAATACTCTTCTTCTCTCTCTCTATAGTTTCTCTCTATAGTTTATCTCTCTAGAGTTCAGTGAATTCGTAAGAAATAATGAAGGAATGAGCTGCTATTTATAGAAAAATAGAATGCATAGTAACTAATCCATGAACGGTCCAGATTGATTACTTTAATCTGACGGTCCATATTTAAAGAAAAATCTTTTAAATAAAATATAATATATTCTATTTATAGAATAACTTTAATAAAGTATTCTGTTTTATATAAAAAGATGTTTCTGTTTTATTACGTTAATAATACGAATAAAACAAAACGTCATTATCGCTAAATAATTCATATTATTAACTGACAATAATTGAATCAAACTGAGTGACTTCTCACATAAGCATTAATAATCAATACCGTGTGCTACTATGCAACCACACGTATTACTGTACTTTTACTACCGAGTAGTTCAACAGTAACAATGGTAAAACTTCCGCCGTTATTTTTAAAAAAATATTTTTGTCGTTTTCTCAATCCGACAATAATTCCGTTGTGGGGTCCACCAATGATTGTGTCGTTGTACGAATATTTCCTGTTAAAACGAATATTCCCCGACCAATCGAATATTATATAACAACTTGCGTACTTTACAAAATTTATAAATATTACCCACAACTATAACATTAAATCCACGCCATAATATAAAAAAATTATTTCGAGAAAAATTAAATATTTATTCATAAAATCTGGGGTTTCACAAAAACTCTCAGCATATTTCTTCACTAACCAAGAGTGGGGCCCACCAATTCTAGAATTTTCTACCAAAATGATAAACTCCAAAAATTCAACAATTTCTGAACCAGTCATCTCGTAAAATTCATAATAAATCATACGTTCATTTTTAACGGTTCACAATTTGTGGACATATACTCAACTTATATATGTATAACATATCCAAAAATTACCACGATCCAATGGTCGGATTAAAATTATAACCCTCGCAAAATATCTTAAAAATCCTAATTTGATTTTCAATACCTCCGTTCCGACAAAAAATACAAATAAAACATCTCAACATTAACTCTTTTATTTTTAACCACAAAAATATATCCCTCATTTATATCCAAATAAAATAAATATTTCCTTATCATTTGAATCAATAATTAATTATTCACAAATAATATTACAGAATCACATTTATGACAACCAGGCCGTTCCCAGGAACGAGAGGGCTTTCCAATAAGAATTTCTCCTTACTGGCGCGCAATTAGGTGACCAAACCTCTCCTTAGACAGAATTTTCTAGACATTGCCAATAATGTTATCTAATAATATTATTCAAATAATATGAATTATTGATCTGATAATGGGAAATATTGTGCAGTGACAATTATTGAACAACAATAATATAAAATTTTAACGTAGCAATTATTGAATCAATAAAATAAAATATTGAATAGTAATTACTGTAACAATTATTGAGTAGTGCCTTCTTACGTAAGAATCAATAATTTTAAAAATACTATGCAATACCGTGTGCTACTGTGCAATAACGCGTATTACTGTATTTTAATCACCGGGTATTTCAACAGTGTTAACGGTAACAACTACGCCGTTATTTGTAAAAACTCAAATTTGTCGTTTTCTTCACCTGACAGTTATTCTGTTATGTGGCCCACAAATGGCTGCGCCGTCGTACAAATATTCCCCGACAGAAAGAATATTTTACGACCAAACGAATATTTCCCGACAACAATGAATATTTTATAACCACTTGTGTATTTTGAAAAAAAATTCATATATCACCCTTAACTTTAACATTTATCAATTTAACCATTTATTGAATTGTAATTATTGAATACTTTTATTTCATAAAATTCGGGGTCTTACATGTTTTGTAAAACAAGTTTTTCAAACCCTTATGCTCAATAGTAATTGAGGCCTTTGATACTTCCATTTTATTATGTGTTCGGCTTGATTGCTTTTATTTTCGAGATGCGAAGCATCTTGGATAAAATAAGATACATAGTTGTGTCGAACTCTTTGTAGGCATGAGAGCCATCTAAGGAAATTTCGACACCGTGAATAATTTACAAGTTGGCTGCAGCTGAAAACGTCCATCACGGGAACAGAATCTAGATTAAAGAACTGAATCTGTGATCACATGATTCATAGGCTCACATGACAAAGCAATATGTACACAAGCTAAAACAAGAACTAGATTTGAATAAATCTAACTATTTCAGCTTCATCGGTTCTAGTTTAGTCACCATAAATCGGCTAAAGTGAGAAATGACTAGATTGAGACAAATCTAGCCTGTAGCAAAAGCTAGAAAACGAATTAGATTTGAGTAAATCTAAATATTTCAGCTTCAACGGTTCCAGTTTAGTCACCATGAACCGGTTAAAGTGAGAAATAACCAGATTTAGGCAAACCTAACCCGCAAGCTGATAAAGCAATTATATAAATATAAAAGCGGTAAATATATATATGAACAATCAACTGCTACGAAGTGAACTCCAGGCAGGACCTGATATGTAAATATAAATATATATATATAAATATATATATATATATATATATAGCTGTAAACGCACCGGATATCACACCTAGGCTTAATCGAACAGAGTTCGATAACAGTGTATGTAAGACCCCGACTTTATTAAATAAAAGTCTAATTTAATTTATGATTATTATTCTAAAATTCTAAAATATTAAATTAATAACTGGTCAAACGAACATTAATCAGATAAATGAGAAAATAAAGAGGGTGATTAAATCTTCTAGAAGGGGGAGGCGGCTAATTAAGAGCTAAAATGTGAGTGGGAAATTATGGGGGGGACAAGTGGGGGACAAAGAAAAGATAAAGAAAAAGGAAGGAAGAAAAAGGGGGAAGAAGGGAAGAAAAAGGGGGAAGGAGAGAAGAAAAAGGAGAAGAATAATGAAAGGAAATGAAAAAAAAAAGGGAAAAAGAAGAAAAGAAACAATCAGCATTCTCCCACCTCCCGTAGACCAAAATTATCAACATAATAAAAGAGAGAGAGAGAGAGAGAGAGAAGAAGAAGAAGAAGAAGAAGAAAAGATATGTTTAAAAATCTTTGATTTATTCTTAGATTTAAGTTTTTATGGATTTTATGTAAAGAGTACATACTTATGTATGTATTGGATGATTCAAACTTGCATAAACATGAATCAAATGAGAGAAATCTAAAAATCAAAAGAAGAACAAAATATGGAGATTTTCAAAAAAATTAGTTTACTACTTGATTTTGTAAAATCCATAACTCTTTATGTATAATGAGTTAGGAGATGAGCCATTTATCAAAAGAGAGCCCTGGAAGTATCCTAAACGCAAAAATTTGAATCACCTAAAATTTTTTGTAGATTTTTCGTGGTGACAGTTTGAGTGAAATAGGTCCGAAGGACTTAAAGTCTGAAAAATCAGTTTTATTAAGCTCTATTGCGTGAGTTATAATTTTTAATCTGACCGTTGGGTCATTGTAATTTTTGATATGTTATACATATATAAGTTGAGTATATGTCCACAAATTTTGAACCTTTAATGATTAACATATAATTTGTTTTGATTTTCGTGAGGTGGCGGTTCAGAAATTTTCGAGCAGAATTTTCGGTAAGTCTTTCTCTCTATGTTAGAATCAGAATTAGGAAAAACTTTCTTCTACAAAGTTATAGAGAATTAAATTTTACATGGAAAGAACATAAGATTCGTATTGTTCTGATAAAAGTGCTAATTATTATGAATTATTAAAGTTTCTGAATATTGGTATTTATAATTAATTTATCAGAAAAATTATTTGGGCTAAAATATTTTTACAGAATGCTTATAATATCATCTTAGAATTTCTATAAATTTTTGATGAATTATTAAAAAGCATAAGTAATTATTGTATTTTTAAACTATTTATAGATAGTTTGAAAATAGAAAAAATTCATAGAATATTCTATGAATGATGAAAAATTATGAAACTTGGTGAAAAATCTTATAATGTTATTTTATAATATCTAGACACTTTTGAAAAATTATTGAATAACAAAAATATTTATTATATTTTTAAGCTATTTGTGGTTAGTTTAAAAATAGAGAAAATTCATAGGAAATTCTATTAATGGTGGAAAACTTTGAATTTTGTTGAAAAATATTATAATAATGTAAGATTAATATTGATGATGTTTTAAAGATATAAAAGTATGTGGAGTGGATATTTCTATTTTGAAGCTATTAAATGATAGTTTTTATAAATAAAAATAATTATAGAAAATTGTTGGATAATTTGAAAATTATTTAGAAAGTTCAGAATCATATTTTAAATATTTTATAAGTGTTAGTAAGCTCATGAGGTGTCAAGATGTAAACGCACAAGTAACGAATGAGTTATGATAAAAAAACATAAATAATATTTTTGTTAAAGTAAAAATGGTGATAATGAAAGTAGTATGCATACAAGCCAATCATGTATGATGATAAAGCATATACTTTGTAATCAATCTTATATATTTATTAATAAAAAAATTATTTATTAAAGATATTTAATTATCTACATGATGTTGTTTTAATAATATGTGATAAACCCATAGTTTTATACAATATTTTTAGAATCATGATGAGATCATGCTAATGAGATTTAAATTCTTAGATGGCTTAAAACTAAAATGTTCCCAATCAATGGTTACTAAAAAAGGGATTAGTGAATCCGGATAGATTGGTACATACGTTGCTTGCTCATTGGATGAGGATGATTGATCTCATGATCATTTGTGTGGAGACACTAAAGCAAGTATGTAAGTGCTTATTAGAGAATAAGTTCACTGAACGTGACTCGCTAAGGAATACCTAATGGAGTTTTACTTGCCTGTCAATAGGAATTCCTGTAGTGATAGTAGTACAAATAATCCTTAGACTTGAGATCATTATAATATCTTATATATAATGAATTACACTTTGACTTATTCCTTAAGACTCATTAGAGTATATCAAAGGGTATGCTTGGTTGTAATAAGTTATATATGGAGATAATGAATGATCAATAAAGAATCTACCACTTCTAGTAAAAGAAGAGAAATGTCATATGTGATTCGATAATTGACAACTCAGGAATCCTTGGCCAAGGTGTAATGAAATTAGAAAGTAGTATTCTAATTTGCATTCATTAGGAGTTGTGCATTTGGGAATCGAAATACATATAATTGAATAAAATAAGACTTGACAGTAATTCTATGTTTTATATTTAATTAGGACATTGTATGGTGGAAGGATTGAATTGTACGGTAACTTTTTACTTAAAGGTTCTTTTATGATTAATGTTGAAATCTATATTATCTGGAAAGTCGTTGATCTCTAGGGAGACATCCCTATTGTAAAATAAATATTATTTATTTAAATAAATTAATCGTTTAATTTATTTATTTAAATAAGATTAGAATTGTTCTAATTTATTTATTTAGAAGTTAATGGCATAATCATAATAATATGTTAAGTATATTTAATTTAATCTATGGTGATGGGATAAATTAAATAGCTTAATATTTAATATTTTATATTTTAGAAATATTAAATATAAAATAATAAGAGGAGTCTTTTTAATATTATTATAATTATTATTATTTTAATTTTTAAAAGAGTTTAAAAATTAATTTAAATATAAGTACTCTCATTTATTCCTAATAGGATTATGAGAAAAAATTAGTTAAAGGAGTTTAATTAATTATCCCTAATAGGATTGGGGAGTCCATTTAATTAAAATAGTTTAATTAAATAAATAATACCTTATTTTAATAGGGTTAGCTGATATCTTTATAAGAGGAGTCTTATATCAAATATCAGATACGAAATTCTAATAGTTGGAGAGTACGCCTCCTTTTTCTATAGAGATAAGAAAAACTAGGGTTTGAGCCAATACACCCTTCTTCTTGAAAATTCTTCTTCCTTGGTGGATCACCTCTAGAGGCCATACACTTGGGTGGCTAACATTGATCAAAAGAAGGAATCTACCCGAATATTCAAGGAGATCGAGGAGAAGTAAGAGGTGAACTCGTACCTGTGTAAGCTCGTATCTACAAGGGTATGATTCCATAATTTACTGTTCTTCATTTTAATTAATAATATATATAAAGGATGATCCGGGTTGTAAGAACCCGAATTTTTAGAAATTATTAAAATACAAATTTAGTAAATAAAATTCTTAAAGCATGAGAAGGGTTCGAATAAGAATATATATGTGTTGTGAGGTATGTGGAATGGTGTTGCATGAGGTAATATAAACTATGCAATAAGTAATTTTTGTGTTTAATAAATATATTATTATTATATATTTGTTGTTTATTGAAAAGACGAGTTATTTAAAGTAAAGAAGATGGATAGAAATCTATCTATCGATATTAAATAATTTATTTGAAATTATTTTATCATAGTAAGTTAGTGACATTAAATATTTTTGATAATCACCAATTTTTTGAGTATATGTACGAGTAAGTATCAAGTCTAAGGCAGTACAACCGTACCCTTTAATGGTGGATGTATAGGAGATGGGCTAAACGATTCCTTCAGAAAGCGGATGTATATACGAATTAGTAACCGATCTAACTCACTGCGAAAACAGTGTAGACGAGACGAAAACTAATTTGTTGGTTGTTTGTGAAAAACCACTCAGTGTACTATATTGAATACTATTAAAGACTCGATGTGTGCTAGATTTAGACTTGTATATATGTACGTTGTTGACGAGAGAAGGAAATTGATATATCTTTAGATAAATATTGGTTAGAGATTTATTGATTAATATTGAGATATGGTTAAATGTATAGATTAAAGAAATTGTGTTGAGATAATTTATAGAAAGGAAAGAGAAATAATTATAGTATATTTCTAATAAAGGGCATTAAAATAAATTCTAGCATTTGATTATTTTAATAAAAGGGGGAATATTATTTTGATATTATCTTATACAGCTTTGTACGAGGTAATGTGTGTGAGTAAGTAATATGGTAAATATATTAAAACATATTTGTTATATAAGTTGATGGAAACAATTTATCATAATAGGAAATAAACTTATTTTCTATATATAGTGTATACGTGTGTCGTGCATGTAAATATTTTAATAATACATAGATATTATATTAAGAATAATATCTTGAGAAAATGAGTAAATCGTTTTATTATGATTAGTTCCTATATTTAGAGAAAACATGATAAAAACATCGTATGTTATGTTATGGCGAAATACATAATTTTGATTATAGTAATGTATTTCCAAGAGGAATAAAGTTAAAAGAAAACTAAGTTATTTTAATAACTTGAGTTAGTATATTACCGCGAATGTTATAAAGAATATTTTGATATCTCCATTCACGATATATTTATATATGTGAACCTTGTGATATAATAGGTCGATGTAAATTGAACATATTATAAATAGTAAGGTGGTGATAAATGAATAAGTAATGAGAATAAGGATAAGTTTAAAGTAAGCTTGTCAAATATATCTAGTGTGGCAAAGTGAAGGAATAAGCATTCATCAAATAATTTAATGAATGAATAATTGAAGGAATTAATTTGTATGTGCAATGATTTTATATTATATAGTGGCTACATCTATATGATATGAATTGAAGTGTGACACTTCAATGGTAACTACATAATATAGGAAGTATTTAAATATATATGTATAAAGGCTTGTATGTTAGCATTATGTACAAGTGAGATAATAAAATATAACATGGTGCAATAGATCACTTCCATGACCATATTATAAGATGTAAAGTTAGGAATAATATTATTTTGTGAGATTATATTATTATAAACATGTGGACTATTAATTTCTAAGTTCACATAATTATGTCTTGTGTGGCATAACTAGTGAAGTTGAATCATTTGGGGGATTTAATGAGAAAATAAATGAGGAGTTAATAAATAATTGATATTAATTATCATTATGATAATTAGGTATATTTGAGATGATAAATTTTATAAAAAATGATGGGTTGAGAATATCCAACTATTTTATAATTAGCCCAATTAAAATATTATTTGAAATAAACCAATGTACATGAATTATATAATTCTATGTGTAATGTATGAGTGGGTGTATATGTATGCTCATTTGTGGACAAATATCAAATAAACCTAAGTATGCTAATAATAATATGGAATGCTGAGTTATAGCTTTTGTCCCATTTTGTGAGCCTCATCTCATTATCACGTGAAAAGGCCATTGGCCTAGTCTAGCTTGCTTCTTCTTCTCAAACTCATAGCTTCCAAATGATGAAGGGAGTGATGGAGGAAGAGGAAGTCGGTGACCAACTCCTCTATACCCAATAGCTTCTTCCTTCTTCCTTTGGTTTGCTTCATGAAGCAAAACCCAAACTTGGTTCATGGTTCTTCTATAAATAGATACCCCCTTCTTCATTCTTCACATTTGAAATTCTAAGAATTCTAGTGAGTGAGTGGTTGAGAAGTTGGGAGAAATCAGAAGTTAAGATTCAAGCTTGGCAATTTAGCTTCAAGAGGTATAATTCTTAAACTATGTTCTTAAATTCAAGTTTTGTAAGATTCTTAAAAAAGTGCTAAAATACATGTTTTGAGTCAAAAATTTTATGGTAGAAGAATGATAGAATGTGTCAATTGATGCTAGAAATCGTTAATATGGTTGAATACGAAATCAACAGAAGTTAAACGCACCAATTTGGTTTAGAAACGAATTCGTAGTGAATGAATATTCGCTAAACTTTTCAAAATATGAAAATTTAGTATGAACATGAGATTTGGGTCAAGAATTAGGTTAGATAGGGTTTCTGTAAATTGTTATAATTCTAGTATGTTGTAGTTCTATGAATTATGAATCCATAGAATCGAAAATGGACTAATTTGGATATGTATAACTTTAATTATGAAGGTTAAAAAGAAGTTTGGCATGACAGCTCGTAGCAGGGCATGAAATTTCTAGTTTGCAGCAACTAGTGTAATAACCAAGAATTTCTGTGGTACATTGTAACTAAATATATTAAATAATCTGTAATATCTTATGGATGGTTAAGTGATTATGTGTATAATATGCTATAATATTTAAAGGAAGTCTCACTAATAAGTTATATAAGTTAGTGAACTAGCCTAAGTATTTTAATAATCTAGGAAATAGATTTAAGGTGCTAAACCCTAACTAAGTACTCAATAAACTTGAATAAGACAAGTCTAATTGGGTTATGTAAGTTAATTAACATTATTGATTGATGTGAATGTGTAAATATCAATAATAATGAATAATAGTTCATGTGATAATAGGATTAATATTACTAAGGATGACAAGTAATTTAAACAAGCCCAATAATTTATTTAAGCATTGGACTTGTAGATAATTTAATTGTTAAGCTAGCCCACTATTAAAATTTAATGAGTAAGTATGCTAGTAGCACAATTATTTAATTATGGAGGCCCAAGTTCATGTTATTTAGTAAGTCAAACTAGTGAATTAAAAGTCCAATAGGTTATTGGTGGAAAGCCCAAAACATCTTTTATAATGGCCCAACTTGTAGCCCAATTGATGAGGGTACTATAGGCATTTTGTATGTTAGATATTTCAATAAAAACAAAAGTAAAACTTGGAGATTGTGAGGCCACATGGCCGGCCAAGCACGAGGGAAAAAAGGGGGATGAATGTCATCATTGCATGCTTCTAATTTTCCAAAGATAAGTTCAAGATTAGCTAGGTGTCACTTTGTTTGTGGAGCCACCTACATTGTCAATATCCCATATATCTAAGTAATGAGTAGAGAGAGAGGAAGAGATATGAAGATATTGGAGAAATATCTTTCCATACATGTTTTATATCTATACATTACAATCCAACAAAAATCTAATCACATTATCTTTCTTCTTTTACTTTACTTCATTTATCTTACTTTCCATTAAGGTAGTAAAGCAAAAACATAAGAGAGAGAGAGAGAGAAAGAGAGAAATTCGTTGGAAAGAGGAAGAAGGAGGAGGAAGAGTTCTACTCTTGATGCACCATACTTTGGAAGGGAAAGAAGGTGTGCCCAAAAATCAAGGTGAAAACTAATCTAGCTTATTTTTTTTTATTTTTTTTGATTTTGGAGATCTAAAGTTTATGATCTAGAGGTCTAAAACCCTCTATCTACTTGTTTTATATGGTTTCATGTATGGATCTAACATATTTGAGTGTTAAAAAGTAAATCAAAAGGATAGAAGAGAAACTAGTTTTGTTTTGTTAGAAAACTCTAGTTTTTTTTACTTCCTTTGATCGACTACCGTTTCTGATCTACACCTTCTTTTTGTGATTCGTCAAAGAGGGGTGATAGATATGTAAGTTAACTACTAAACCCAAGCGGTAACACTCAAAAATGTTTAGTACACAAGTTGTAGCGACGGTTTTAGCAAAAACAGTTTTGTCTTTAGGAAGAAAAACAAACTATTTTTGGACAGTCAATACTAGGGACAGTTTCGTCATTTTTTTGGCATTTAAAAATTCTAAAAAAATTTGGGATGTTAGTATGATGAGTTATCTTTCAAACCCAAGTGGAATCATCTAAAAATGAGTTGTAGATTTCCGTATGGACTGATTTTAGCAAAGTAGGTAAAAGAGGAAAAGTCCGAAAATAATCTGCCCAAAATTTTGCAAGGGCAGTTTTGGCCACTTAAATTATGGAATAAATTCCGGCCTTTTGGGACATGAAAATATATGACATAAAGTAGCTCCTGTCCAAAAATGAGCTCATTCCGACTTAAAATGACCAAGTTATGACCATTTCAATATTTAGGTTTTTCGGACGAAAATTGCTATAACCGGAGTTCTATAACTCCGATGGCCACAAAATTTAAACTGGAGGGTCACGTTAACATGTATAAGATTATGCCCAGAGATGGGAATTTCTGGAGTTGTGCATGATGGGGCTAATTTCTTAAGCCACGCACTAAAAATGATTTTTGAAAAATACTAAAATTAATTGAAAAATTTCGAAAAAATACTTTTTGTGTATGAAATACATGTATGTAAGTATGGCCAAAAGATAGAAAAATAATAAGTTGATTTGGTATTTTCGTAAAGGAGATATGGAATCCAGCTTGCTGGATTGAAGGATTTGGAATCCAGACTTGCTGGATTGAAGGATTTGGAATCCAGGCTTGGTGGATTGAAGGATTTAGGCTGGATTGGAAGTTTGTTGAATCCAGTTTGTTGGATTAGCCAATCCAGGTGGCTGGATTGCATGTTTGAATAATCTAGACTATGATGTTAATATTCAGCTTACTAGATTATAAGGAAGAGCTAATAAAAGGAAAAGATTAAGTGTTAAATCATAAGGAATATGATAAAGTAATTAAATTATTATCAAAGAATGATAATAATAAAGATATTTTCAGGTAATTGATTATGTGGTTATGTGTTAACTAAATTGCTGATAGAGTAATTGTATTATGATATAAAGTATGATATGTTGATTGTAAGATCAATCTTAACAATGATAGGTCTTTACAATAAAGAGATTAAATTAAATTGTGTAGCAGTAGATCGCAGTCGAGGCAAGTTCTCTAACTCAAGCTTGAGTTATTCTTTTCAAAGCATGTTAGTGAATAATTATTGTTTATTATTCACATCTATATTGATTATTGATACTCGCACTCGGTACAATTAAATTCATGTTCTATTAATATTGAACTGTGAATTAGTTAAAGTTCCTTTATTCATGAACTGTTTAAGATATGGATCTATGCTCATTGTATCAGCTAGATTAAGTATGTTTAAATTTGTTAAATCAAATATGTTGTTAAAAGTTATTCTTCACCAATTGATTTGGTAAGGACTCAAGACTGAGAAAAAGAACAAGTTGATTAAAGCATTATTGAAAAACAATTATTGCTCGTATATTAAGTGTTTATGCATAATACACCGGGTATGAAAGGCTGATCCCCTTGATTACCAAAACTTATTAAAAGGACCAGTTTAAATACTGACAACCTTAGCATATGTTCATGGTCATTATGACCACTCAGTATCTGTTATTCAATTGTTCGAATATTCAGTTATCAAGACTTAATTCATGTTCTTTCACAATTAATTTCTATTGTTGAATATTGAACGATAAATTTTTTGCTAATCATGATATATCTTCTTTGTACTTAAACTTGTTAAGCAAATTAGTTGCTTACTCTTGCTATGTCATGACATTTATTTCAGCTAAGCCAGAGAGTTCAAGTAAGAAGGACAAGGGCAAGGGAAAGGTCCAACAATAGTTATTATAAATGTTTAAGTATCATGAAATACTACATTTGATGTTTATGTGTTACTTTATGTAACTTAAGTAAGGTATGTTTATGTTAAGGTAATAGACCTTGGGATATTGTATAAAACTTTATTATAATGAACAACGTATGTTTATTATTCCGCAATAGTATATAGAATGCTTATGTTGATGATGGTTAGTGAGCACCAAACTCGGGGTTGAGAACTCGGATTTGGGGCCGTCACAACTAGGCCCGCCCCAATGGGCTATTTTTAGGGCAAAACCCCCGCCCCAGTGGGGGGGTGTGGTCTGATTTACAGAGATTGAGAAATCTGACAGAACATACTTTACTAAAATGGTCATAACTTTTTCATATGAACTCCGATTGAGGAGATTCAAGATGATCCGGAACGTGAACGAATAGAGCTACAACTTTTGTTCTTTAAAGTTTTTAATTTGAGGTCATTAGGAAGGGTCAAAATAGTTATTGTTGTGACTGTTATGTAATCAAAGGCCATCGAAGGGCGTCGAGCGAGCACATACGCAAGTATAGTGTTGTCGACGATGAAATATGATATTCTAAGTGATAAAACATAAATATGTATGATAATAGACATGTCATATAGCTAAGATTTCTTTACTCATAATGGAATGCTTTAACATGATTTTCTAAAAGAAAACTTCAAGTTTTTAAGAAACGGAAGTTGATGAATTTAGTGTCCTTTGAGTTCTGACATTGGACCCTATGTACGCATATCAATGGACATGAAATGTAGTTTTAAAGTTACCTTGCATATACTAGATTGATATAGTTTGGTTTAAAGTGTTTTGAAAGAAAAACTTAAAGTTTTGAAAATGAAACTTGACGAACTTTGTGTCTTTTAAGTTTCGACTTTGGGAACATGTGATTGTGGCCTAGTTATGTGCGCGGATGGACAAGGAATGTAATTTCAAGATATATTGCACATAAAAGGTTGTCAAGCTCGGTTTAGTATGTGTTTTAAAGAGAAATTTAACAGTTTTAGAAACTAACTTTAATGAGCATTGTATTACTTGCATTATGACCTTATAAGCAAGCGTGATAGAGTTGTCTATGCCTTTGAACATGAATGATATGTGCACTCAACTAGTCAAGGATGGCATAAGTTATTTAAGCATGTTTTAAAAATATAAACTATGCTATGTCTATGTAAATGAGATAGATGCATGTGAGCATACTAGTGGAGGCTTATTAGTACCAATATATGGTTTAAAAGCTTATAAAATCGAATCTTGTTAAAGTAAGTTGTTAAGTTTTATTGATTGAAATAAATCATTATGGAGCTAAGTAGTTTGAATATGAACGACGTAGATCCCGTATTTATAAAATTTAAATATGTGTCGAACACGTAGCGAGTCAAGTGTGTGATAAATGTATATGAATGTTGATGTCAAGTACGGATGGTTAAGTATACCTATACATACCTAGCTATTTTAAGAGTATGATGAGAAAGCGAAATGAAGGTTTTATAAACCTAGTTAGGAAACGATGCAATATTTATTATTATATTAGGAGCATATGAAATGTATGACTAATGGATATAAATTCATGATTATATAACTGTGTAGGAATACACGCAGTGCAGATAAGCTTTAAGCAGTTAAGTCGTAGTTGATAAACTATGAATCAGGCAAGTCTTTCAGTTCCTATTTAATATATGAATTCGATAACTGTTAGTTGAGTTATATTATGATATGCAAATGTTGATGTATATATATGAAATGCATATTAGATATGTTTGAAATCTGAAAGTTGATCTTTGATGATATACTTATGAAGTAAATCTATATGCATGTTATGTGAGAAGAAACATGCGTAGTAAATGTTAACTGATTATGAATGCATGAACTGAGTATGCTACTATATGTTATGTGATGCATGAAAACTACTAGAATTGTTGGGCTGTCGAGCTCACCCTTGCAAATAATCACTTTTGCAGGTTAAGGACACACGGTAAATGTTACGTGCTACTTGATTGATAAAGTTCAATCACATCAAAGGAGATTGATTTATTTAATTAAATATATGCTCTTGAACCATGTTTAGGTTCTAGTAGATATACTTGATAGTAGTTTACGATGTATTATACTATGTGGTATATAGAGGAATTTGAATCGAGATGTAAAAGTTTATACAGTAATTCGAATAGAATGACTCATAACATAATTTGATTCAAGGATATGTAATCGATGTAAAGAGATAAATAAAAGATTATTTTTCAAAGGAGATTTAAAAAGTTTAAATTATTCCGTATATTTTTATAACATCGAATATGATGAAAGACAGGAATGGTAAATGACCAAGATTTGAAACTTATAAAAGTTTGGGGTCATTACATAGATCCTGGAAATGGAAAAAAAAATTACATTCTAATTTGTAATAAGAAAAGTTATATTCATTAAGTTATGAATAAAATATATAAATAGTTTGACGATAGTAGTATCGTGGCGGACCGGATCCGAGGTTCGAAGGGACCCGGATTTGGGGGCGTCACACGGGTAATTGATTTGTGAAAAATTTTAAAATCTGATTTTATTTTGCTTCCGCTAGTTTTGCAATTTGATTGTTACTTAGATTTTCACAAAACCTTACAGTGGTATCAGAGCCAAACTTTATGCTAATTATTAATTGTTTTCATTCCATATATGTATGAATATGTATTTAGAATAATTTATTGCACATAATTTATTGTATAAAATTATTATTTTTTGAAAAAAAAAATAAAAAAAATTATACTGCAGATTCGTTATGTGTGTGTGTGTGTGTATATCGGATCGGTGACACTGATTAATTAATTAAAAATGAGCTTAAAACACGAGTTGCGAAGTCTCATTAAGTACACCACGTATACTGAGGCATGCAGATGAAGACTAAGAGTCATATATCATGAAGTCTTCTTATATTATATATTATGTGTGTGTGTGTGTGTGTGTATATATATATATATATATATATATATATATATAATATTTTAATAATTTTATAAGTAAAATAAAGAGTTTATTTTAATCTTGAAATTGAATTTCATGCAATTTAAAAATGCCCATTAAATGATATCATATATATATGGAATGGTTTTATTTATTGATACATATGATGATATGTATGATAATAAATGGGATTGATTATGGACTACTGACCAATGTGATTGGATTTATTTTGGTTGGATATTTTAATGTAATAGGATTAGTTAGAAATTTTTTTTGAAGAACCGAAGATCAAGGAGCAAGGAGCGCTTGAAGATCCGTTTGTAATTGAGCCCAGGTTTAAATGTAATAGTTATATTTAAATGTTTATTCTTGCACCCCCAGGGCTTGACCTTTTGGTTCACTTGGTGGCTCTAGTGAACCAAACTAGAATAAAAGTTCATAATCAATCCGGGTATAATATAGTATTCTATATGTGCATGCTAGTATTATATATATTATATATTATGCAAACATGCTTCGCATGTTTAATAATATGACGTGTATTATATATATATATATATATATATATATATATATATATATATATATATATATATATATATATATTTGCATGCGAGCTAAACAAGATGAGACTAATAATAACAAACCCTTCAAAGATATTATATAAGTTGTAACGTTCAAAGATATTTGGAATATCGAACATCGCCTTCCAGCATGATAAAAATAATAGAGTATTAAATATTTAATATGAGTTTGTTGTGCACACACAAGGCAAGTATTAAATATTTGAGATATTATTTTTATTACATTTGATGTTTATAAAGAATTGAACATTACCGCTTTGTTGTGCACACACAAGGACTGTAGTTTTCTCTTCACCTATATGAAAATGCTGGGTATGACTTAACTTAAATTATTTTAGTTTGGATGTGCACACACTTGACCATTATGATCTAAGAGGCAAAATATAATGAGTTACATAATGATGTAATTGACAAGAGTTGTCTGCCTATTTATTTATATATAGTTTGTTGTGCACACACAAGGCTATATACATTTGAAATGGGATCTTTATTCTCACTAGCAAATATTTAATGAGATATTGCCGAACTATATTCATGAGGGTAATATAGTTTAAAAAAAATAGTGGGAGATACCAATATAAAACAAGACCTAATTTATTTTGGTAAAATAAATTAATAAATGAATGTTTGCTAAAATATTATCTTTTTACGTGCAGAATTTTGAAAATGTCACATGCACTAATTTCACTGCGTAGCATACTTGATGCTAACAAACTGACCGAACCGAATTACACGGACTAGTTAAGGAATCTGAGAATTGTTCTCACTACTGAAAAGATTTCATATGTCCTAAATTTGCCCGTACCTGTAAAAGTTGCAGAAACAGCCTCTGAGGAAGAGATTGCTACTTTTAAACAGTGGCAAGATGATGCATATGTGGCTCAATACATCATGCTTGCATCCATGAGTAACGAGCTTCAGTGTCAGCATGAAACCATGGATGCTCCCACTGTACTACTGCACCTTCAAGAGTTGTATGGTGAGCAAAGTAGGACTGCTAGATATGAAATATATAAGGAGCTCTTCCGATCTCGGATGATCGAGGGCACTACCGTTGAGACTCATATCCTAAAGATGATTAATTTGATTGAATGTCTTGGACAGCTTGGGTTCGTCATGGATGGGGAGTTGAGTCAAGATTTGATCTTACCGTCACTCACTGACACCTTCTCACAATTTGTTGTGAATTTTCACATGAATAAGTTAGACGTCAGCTTGCCTGAGTTACTTGACATGTTGGAAACTACTGAAGGTCACTTCCCATGCAAGAAGAAACATGTCTTACTGGTGGATGATTCTTCCAAGAAAAGGAAGAGGCCCAAGGTATCTTCTGAAAAGAAGAAATCCAAGAAAGCTAAGGGTAAGGCGAAAGTGAATGATCAAAAGAAACCTAATCCAGCTAGCAAAGGAATTTGCTTCCATTACAACAAGCAGTCACTGGAAGAGGAACTGCAAGGATTATCTTGCGGAACAAAAGTAGAAGAAGCTTGGAGAAGCTTCGAATTCTAATCAAGGTTTGTTTATGATTGAAATTAATTTTTTTGAAAGTTAATCTTCTACTTGGTATTGGATATTGGCTGTGGTTCTCACATATGTAATAATATACAGGGATTGGTCAGAAGTAGAAAGCTGAGCAAGGATGAGGTCATCCTACGAGTGGAAAATAGAGCAAAGGTTGTTGCATTAGCTGTAGGGACTTATTGTTTAGCACTACCTACGGGCAAGTCCATTAGTTTAAATAATTGTTATTTTGTTTCGTCACTTATTAGAAACATTATTTCAATATCTGTATTGGATATGGATAGTTTTGACATTATAATAAAGAACAATAGTTGTTCTATTTATAATAATAATATTTTATATGGTGTTGGTAATTTACGAAATGGACTTTACATTCTTGACTTGCATGAAAATATACTTCAAATTGAACAAACTAAGAAAAGAAAAAGAGATGATGTTAATTATACCTATATGTGGCACTGTAAACTTGGTCATATTAATGAAACAAGATTATCCAAGTTGTACAAAGATGGGCTCCTAGAGCTATCGAATTATGAATTATATCCAACTTGTGAATCTTGTCTCATGGGAAAAATGACTAAATCTGCTTTTAGTAGAAAAAGAGAAAGAGTTACAAAGTTGTTAGCATTGGTACACACGGATGTATGTGGACCTATGACAACGAATGCACGAGGAGGGTATTCTTATTTTATTACATTTACTGATGATCACTCAAGATTTGGATATGTATATTTAATGAAATACAAATCTAAATCATTAGAAAAGTTCAAAGAGTTTAGAAGTGAAGTAGAGAAACAAACGGGCCAAAGTATTAAAATTCTTCGATCAGATCGAGGTGGTGAATACTTAAGCAGTGAGTTTCTCAATTGTCTCAAAGAAAATTGTATAATCTCACAATGGACTCCACCAAGGACGCCACAGCTGAATGGTGTATGTGACGCCCCCAAAATAGGTATACATCACCTATTCTGAGTCGCCAAATACATGGTACAGAATACAAATATAATCTTTAATATACCACAAGAGAGCTGTGAGTTTAAATACAAATACTGTCTTCTAGACAATATCCACTCTCAGAATAACTCCTCATTACATTTATTGTCACACTATTTAACAGAATAGTGAGGACTACTAATACTATCATCTGATCCATCACTCCGCTTCCCGACTCGACCCAGCTATATTCTCATTTCCTGAAGAGAACAGTGAAAGAAAGGGTGAGCTCAACTAGCCCAGTAAGAAATATTATGACTAAGATAATGCAAAATAAATTATCATTAGTCTTCAACAATGTTAAACTGATAAAATACAATAGACATCAAGTTTAACTGCAGTGGATCAAGCAATCCATTAAAAGAGTCAAGTAGAGAATAAAATCTACTATCTTTTATGATTTAAAAGGTTTTTCATGACTTTTATCGCTGAGACTCAACTTAATAAATAATTCACATCATCGAATCACCCCTGCACTACGGCCAAGGATATTCTTTAGTATCACGACCACGAATTATCCATGCACTACGACTAAAGATAATCATGTTTTCATCAACGGTCCTGATCATGCCATAAAATAATTCATCTTTGCACTACGGCCAAAGAGAATCCATAGCCATAATCATACCAAAAACTGTCCATCAATGCACTACGGGCCAATGAGGACTTTTTTCACATCATTTATAACATTACGGTCATGATTACACCCGAATAATCCCTGGTCATAATCATACCAAGTCCATCTATGCACTACAGGCCATAGATGACTTTCAACAAAATATAAACATGAGGATGATGACAATGATATAAGAATTCAATAAAACAAGTTCAAGAATTAATTTATCTAGGAACTGATAACGTCCAAATTATCAACATGATACTGCTTTGTAGAGTAAAATTCAAGAAGGCTCAAAAAATATTTTCATGAAAAGATACTGGATGAAGCGCAAATATCAAGGATATTCCACTAATTTCATGGAGTATAGAAGTCAAAGTTTTAACCAACTGAGTATAATAAAGAATGAAATAACAAAAGAAATCACCATGCATGCGATAGACCGCACAGGCAGGTTATTCCAACAGAATAATAAATAACGGAACCAGGTCCAGCGTAAAACGCACAGACAGGATATTCCAACAGAATAATAAAGACGGAATAATAGAAGAATGTCACCAAGTATAGGGTAGTCCGCGTATACTGGTTATTCCAGCAAAATAATAAAGAATGGAATAACAGAAGAATTTCACCAAGTATAGGATAGCCCGCGTATACAGGTTATTCCAATAGAATAATAAAGAATGGAATAACAGAAGTTCTCTTCATGAATAAGAAAGAAAGAATATCCTTTACGAGTACAATAAATAATATTCTTTACCGTAAAAGAAACTTGATATCGGAGTAGTGAAGTAGCAAAAAACTTTTCTTCTCTCTCTCTATAATTTCTCTCTCTAGAGTTTCAGTGAATTCGTAAGAAAATAATGATGGAATGAGCTTCTATTTATAGAAAAATAGACTGTATAGTAACTAACTCATGAACGGTCTAGATTGATTTACTTTAATCTGACGGTCCATATTTAAAGCAAAATCTTTTAAATTAAATATAATATATTCTATTTATAATTTAATAAAACGAATAACTTTATAAAAGATTTTACTATGCAGGCACTATACAAATACTATGCATAATAAAATATAATATATTCTAATTATTGTCTAACAAAACAGATAACTTTATAAAATTATTCTGTTTTATATAAAAAGATTTTACTATTAGCCTAATAAAATGAATAACTTTATAAAAGTATTCTATTTTATATAAAAAGTTTTTCTGTTTTATTACATTAATAATACCAATAAAATAAAACTGAGTGACTTATCACGTAAGCATCAATAATCAATACCGTGTGCTACTATGCAACCACGCGTATTACTGTACTTTTACTACCGAGTAGTTCAACAGTATTAATGGTAAAACTTCCGCCGTTATTTTTAATAAAATATTTTTGTCATTTTCTCAATCCGACAATAATTCTGTTGTGGGGTCCACCAATGATTGTGTCGTCGTACGAATATTCCCTGTTAAAACGAATATTCCCCGACCAATCGAATATTATATAACAGCTTGCGTACTTTGCAAAATTTATAAATATTACCTACAACTATAGCATTATATCAAATCCACACCATAATATTCAAAAAAATATTTTGAGAAATTTAAATCTTTATTCATAAAATCTGGGGTCTCACAATCTCCCCTCCTTATGAAATTTTGCCCTCGAAATTTACGTACGCACTTGATATGCTAAAGAGGTGAGGATACATTGACTTTATTTTAGATTCTAACTCTTGAGGTATAACCTTGAATACCTTTATCGTCGAAAACATTGCACGTTGCATACGTGCATGCCCGACGTCCCCCGATTGCCTCTGAAAACAAAATAGTCCCAAAGATAACTATTTTTATCCCTTCTAACGATCTCAAATTAAATAACTTTAAGAACAAACGTTGTAGGTCTATTCGTCCTCGTTCCGGATCATCTTGAATCACCTCAATCGGAGTTCGTATAAAAAATTTATGCCCAATTTACTAAAGGACGTCCAAACAGATTTTGGCTTAACACTAGACCAGGGCCTAGGCGCCCAAAATTGGCCTTGGGCAAGCGCCTAGGCTCCCAAGAACAGATTCCAAGCGCCGAGTCTAGTGCCTAGGCGCTCGACCTTTGGCACTTAACTCTAATTTTTCATATTTTGCAACTTTTGACACATATACTTCAAATCTTCATAACTTCTTCATCCGTTATCGGAATTAGTCCATTTTTGAGGCTATGGAAAGCTTGTAACATGCTCTACAAAACTCTCATGATTTCATAATTTTTTAGATTCATTAATTATTCTGAAATTTGGCTCCAAAGTCCCCCAAGACTAAGTTTTTTTCTAACAACGATACGTGAAAAACGTTATGAACACGCGACATACTTGACGGTAAAATGAGTCTATAAGCCACAGTTCCTACTTGATCGAGGATTTCAAATGGGTCAATTAAATCGAGGGTTGAGATAACGCCTTCTTGAACCTTCTTCTTCACATTCATCAGCTCTGAGTATGTAGCTTGAGCGCCTTTAACTTTATCAATTAAAGTCGATTCTAATCGTATATTCGTTATCTTCACGTGGGTCCCTAGAGTCTTTAACTCTATCTTCATCATTTGTATGTTATACGAAATGGGTCTTTGTGTTAACAACATCTCACTCGCATACGATCTTCTACCCAACTCGTCAGCTACCACTTTCGTTCTTCCACGATGATATTGAATGGTATGGTCATAATCTTAAATAGCTCGAGCCAACATCTTTGGCGCATGATACGTTTACTTTAGTTGAAGAAATATTTAAGGGTTTAAGAGATGGGTTTTGTACTGGGGTCAAAACAAAATTTGATTTCACGCTCTGGGGTAGGCTAAGAAGTGTTCAAGAATACGTCAGGAACTTTATTAATAATAGAAATATCGTTTAAAACTGTGACCCTCGTCCAAGACTTTTAGATAGCACGTCACATTGATGCCTATCAACTTGCCATCGTCATTCACGACGTCGCCTACAGAAAGTCTAGCTTCGGTGCATTCCACACAAGGAAGTCAACAACGAAAGGATCGGGGCTCTTTACTTATGGCTTGATATGACAATGATTGACTTTAGTGGTTTGGTTACTTTGAATTCGCATAACAGGTTGGTTAGGAGTATGAAAGCTAACAACCTTACAAAAAGCATGATGAGTAGTTAACCAGTCGATTCTTAAAATCACATCAAAGTCAAGTATTTTCAAAGAGGTAAGATCGACAGGTAACGTGAAAGTGTCGATTTGACCAAGATTTATAAATGGTGAAGGTAACGAAGGTTTCTCCCAACTGAGTTTAAACAGATATATCAAAGTCTAACTTCTCCGGAGTTAACTTCAAACATTGAACACAACTAGGTGAAATAAAAGAGTGAGTAGAACCGGTATCTAACACGGTATAGACTTCACAAGAGTTTATGACTAACATACCCGTGATAATTTTATTCAGGTTCCTTGTCACGAAAAAAAATGCTCTCTCTTAAACTACCGGCTTTGACTTTTATGGGACGTCCTTTGGTGCCTCCATCTTAGCTGAACTTGTCTTCGATGAACAACAAAATCGGGCTAAGTGACCTTCTCTTCCACAATTATTACATGCTTTGGACGGCATCGTGCAGTTTGGACTGATGTGTCCCTCCCCTCCGCATTTGAAGCATATGATAGGTGGTCGTTCTCCTTCCTTAACAACGGGTGCTGGTGCTAACGTCTTTCCATCATTGTTGAATCTCCTCTTCTTGAAATGTCCATTTTTATTATTTTGACCATGATTACCACCGAAGTGGTTACCATTTCTGGCATGTTGATTCCCTCCATGTTTATTGTCACCACTTTGATGACTGTTGTCACCGGTATTATCATTTTGTCGGTTACTCTCTTTTGGTTGCGTTGACTCGTTATCGCGCTCCACTAACTGAGCCCTATTTACAATATCTGAATACAAACACAGTTTATGAGAAATAAGATATTGACGTATCTCTGGCTTCAAACCTCTTAAAAATATTCGCGTCATTCTCTCTTCATTATCAACCAAGTGGGACGCAAATCAGGACAACTCGGCAAACTTGGCTTCGTACTGCGACACGACAATGTTGTTTTGCTCCAACTTGATAAATTCCACCTCCTTCGTGTGACGAATGCTTTCGGGAAAGTACTTGTCATTGAACAGCTCTTGGAACTTCTCCCAAGACATCTTGAGTACGTCAGGCTGGGTACGTTTTACAGATTCTCACCAGTGATCTGCCTCTTTACGCAACATAAAGGTGGCAAAGGGAACCTTTTGCTCCTCGGAGCATCCCAAGATATCAAATATCTTGGTGATCTGCTTTAACCACGTCTCCGCCTTAAGTGGTTCTGGCTTTCGCAAAAACTCTGGTGGTCCCAGCTCCTTGAATTGCTTAGCGGTGACCAACCGTGGGTTGCCATTGTTTCTTCCTGCATTATGAACAGGAGCCGCCTTTGCCTGATATTACATGAATTCTAAAAAAACTCCTAAACGTACCGTCATTCGTCAATTGATTAGTGTTGTTGTTTACATAAGGATTATTATCTTCCTATTGCGCATTGTCCTGATTATTGATCTATGGAGACTCAATGGTCTCCTGTGCTCCATTGCTTATCTCAATATTTTCAGATGCCATTTTTAAATACTACAACAAAACAAGGGTTAATTAATATATCACATTATCCCTATACTCTGACCGACCAATTAAATATCAAATAAAATTAGGTAGGTCATACTAGCGAAAGAATTCTCCCGTCTCTCCCCTCCTAGTTCTTGCCTCACATCTCAGCCAGGGATCATATCCCTAAGCTCTGATACCAACTGTGACGCCCACAAAATAGGTATATATCACCTATTCTGAGTCGCCAAATACATGGTACAGAATACAAATACAATCTTTAATATACCACAAGAGAACTGTGAGTTTCAATACAAATATTATCTTCTAGACAATATCCACTCTCAGAATAAGTCCTCATTACATTTATTGTTACAATATTTAATAGAATAGTGAGGACTACTAATACTATCATCTGATCCATCACTCCGTTCTCCGACTCGACCCAGCTATATTCTCATTTCCTGAAGAGAACAGTGAAAGAAAGGGTGAGCTCAACTAGCCCAGTAAGAAATATTATGACTAAGATAATGCAAAATAAATTATCATTAGTCTTCAACAATGTTAAACTGATAAAATACAATAGACATCAAGTTTAACTGCAGCGGATCAAGCAATCCATTAAAAGAGTCAAGTAGAGAATAAAATCTACTATCTTTTATGATTTAAAAGATTTTTCATGACTTTTATCGCTGAGACTCAGCTTAATAAATAATCCACATCATTGAATCACCCCTGCACTACGGCCAAGGATATTCTTTAGTATCACGACCACGAATTATCCATGCACTACGACTAAAGATAATTATATTTTCATCAACGGTCCTGATCATGCCATTAAATAATTCATCTTTGCACTACGGCCAAAGAGAATCCATAGCTATAATCATACCAAAAACTGTCCATCAATGCACTATGGGACAATGAGGACTTTTTTCACATCATTTATAACATTACGGTCATGATTATACCGAATAATCCCTGGTCATAATCATACCAAGTCCATCTATGCACTACAGGCCATAGATGACTTTCAACAAAATATAAACATGAGGATGATGACAATGATATAAGAATTCAATAAAACAAGTTCAAGAATTAATTTATCTAGGAACTGATAACGTCCAAATTGTCAACATGATACTGCTTTGTAAAGTAAAATTCAAGAATGCTCAGAAAAATATTTCCATGAAAAGATATTGGATGAAGCGCAAATATCAAGGATATTCCACTAATTTCATGGAGTATAGAAGTCAAAATTTTAACCAACTGAGTATAATAAAGAATGAAATAACAAAAGAAATCACCATGCATGCGATAGACCGCACAGGCAGGTTATTCTAACAGAATAATAAATAACGGAACCAGGTCCGGATATTCCAACAGAATAATAAAGACAGAATAATAGAAGAATGTCACCAAGTATAGGGTAGTCCGCGTATACTGGTTATTCCAGCAGAATAATAAAGAATGGAATAATAGAAGAATTTCACCAAGTATAGGGTAGCCCGCGTATATAGGTTATTCCAACAGAATAATAAAGAATGGAATAACAGAAGTTCTCTTCATGAATAAGAAAGAAAGAATACCCTTTACGAGTACAACAAATAATATCTCTTACCGTAAAAGAAACTTGATATTGGAGTAGTGAAGTAGCAGAATACTTTTCTTCTCTCTCTCTATAATTTCTCTTTCTAGAGTTTCAGTGAATTCGTAAGGAAATAATGAAGGAATGAGCTTCTATTTATAGAAAAATAGATTGCATAGTAACTAACTCATGAACGGTCTAGATTGATTTACTTTAATCTGACGGTCCATATTTAAAGCAAAATCTTTTAAATAAAATATAATATATTCTATTTATAATCTAATAAAACGAATAACTTTATAAAAGATTTTACTATGCAAATACTATGTAGGCACTATGCAAACACTATGCATAATAAAATATAATATATTCTAATTATTGTCTAATAAAACAGATAACTTTATAAAAGTATTCTGTTTTATATAAAAAGATTTTACTATTAGCCTAATAAAACGAATAATTTTATAAAAGTATTATGTTTTATATAAAAAGCTTTTCTGTTTTATTACATTAATAATACCAATAAAATAAAACTGAGTGACTTATCACGTAAGCATCAATAATCAATATCGTGTGCTACTATGCAATCACGTGTATTACTATACTTTTACTACCGAGTAGTTCAATAGTATTAATGGTAAAACTTCCGCAGTTATTTTTAATAAAATATTTTTGTCGATTTCTCAATCCGATAATAATTCTGTTGTGGGGTCCACCAATGATTGTGTCGTCATACGAATATTCCCTGTTAAAACGAATATTTCCCGACCAATCGAATATTATATAACAACTTGCGTACTTTGCAAAATTTATAAATATTACCCACAACTATAACATTATATCAAATCCACACCATAATATTCAAAAAAATATTTCGAGAAATTTAAATCTTTATTCATAAAATATAGGGTCTCACAGTGTATCTAAAAGGAGAAATCGAACTTTGTTGGACATAGTTCGTTCCATGATGAGTTTTACCGATCTTCCGGTGTCATTTTGCGGATATACCCTAGAAGCGGCTACATATCTACTAAATAAGGTTCCCTCAAAATCCGTCCCTAAGACTCCATATGAGATGTGGACAGGGAAGAAACCTAGTCATAAGCATATTAAGATTTGGGGATGTCCAACTTATGTGAAAAGGTTTCAGAATGATAAGCTTGAGACAAGATCTGATAAGTGTACTTTTGTGGGATATCCTAAAGAAAGCTTAGGATACTATTTCTACAATCCTACTGAACAAAAGGTGTTTGTGTTGCCTCCTTTTTAGTTTTAACAAAAGGACTCTAACTCATGCAAGCATACATGGGTCAACAAGTAGTACAAAGTAAGAAAAGTATCGATCCACGGAGAAAGGTTTTAAATCTTAATTATCATACATCAACTATTTCACTATTTCTATATGCTTAAATAAATAATTCACAATTGTAAGTAATTCTAAACTCGATTAATAATTAAAAACACAATACTAATTTAATGTAATCAAATTTTGAAAGAATGGGATTCCAACTTCATTTAATACTTCATCTAACTATTACCATCATGTAAAGCTTATATATTCATCATGGAAAATTAGCCAAGAGCACAAAAGTAGACATAACCATTTTTCAATGACTTATGACCTATTTACATAACCTCCACATATGATAGAAATCATGTAATCAACACTATTACCAAAATCACTATACGTCTATATGAAATTGCAGCAATAATGAATTAAAGCACATGCTCTTACATTACTACACACGGTGAAACAGTATATTTCTACCGATTCACGAATTACAACGCTAAACAACTCAGCCTCATAAACGTATGCTATTATGATTATATCCATACTCATATTTCATTTTTCAAATCCATCTAAGTATATAAGATAAATGGTGATCAATCATTCATTCACTACGCTCAATCATAATAGATAATCTGATGATAAACATACAATCAAACAATCAAGCTTGTAAGTATAGACTACATATCAAAATCCATTAGAATCCCATAACGGAGTTTAGTTCATTTTTGAACCAAAAGCCATTATGGGATTGAAGTAACACATAGGATTAAATAATACAAATGAGAGATGAAAGAGAAATGATTAAACCCAAATGCATAATCTTTTTCAATGTGTTGTTCCAAATCACCAATAATCTCCAGGAGATAATACTACACTTTATTTAATAATCTAGAATAAGAGAAAAGCAATTGTACTGATCAGTGCTCCAAACTCTCTCTCTCTCTAGAATAGCTAATACGTTCGAACCCTAACGAATAATACGAAAAACTGATAAAAACTAACTTTTTCACGTCTCTGGCATCAGCTAGTATTGTTCAGATAAGATCAAGCGCTCAAAATTCAAATTAAAAATAAGTCAAAAAACATACTGCAGAGGACTCGCGCGGTCGCGTGTAATCCTAGTACAAAACAGGCGCGGGCGCGCGATGAGTATGTCTGCCGAAGCTGTGGCGCGGGCACGCGAGTTTCTTTCTTATTTTAGGCATGGCCGCGTGTAGGTGAAATTTTAGCATCTGTAGGCAAGTAGCGCGGGCGCGCGAGATCTGGCTTGTTTAGCAGCGTGGCCGCGCTGCTTCTGTTTCCTGTCCTCTAATGTTTTGCTGCTGCTGCTGATTGTTGTTCCGTTGTTTGTCCTTCATCTTTCCTTTTCTGCATAATGCTCATCCATTGCTTTAGTTCCTTATCTACCCATGTCCATCATGTAGTTAGCTCGTGTCACAATGCTCATCCACGTCTTTCCTTGCTTTAGGAGTTCAACTACAAGAAATGCTAAACAAACATAAAATGCACAAAAACATAGTAAAATATACTTGAAATGAGCATAATTCTCGTGAATTTATATCCAATAAGTAGGTATAAAATTTACTTATCAAATACCCCCAAACTTGAACTATTGCTTGCCCTCAAGCAATGCATAAGACATTAAACAATGAAATGCAACTACATGCTATGCAAACTAAATTATGATGCAATTGAGTCCCAAATTTTTCTAGTTAAAATAGAATTCCAATCCAATATACCTCAGCGAATTATCCAGATTCAAGAATAAAAATTTCAAACTAAGCTATAAACATAATATCATACAATCAAATAACCCATACTTACTATAAAGATGTTGTGTGTGTGTGTTGTGTTCACCAAAAGCTTGACAAAGGCAAAGAATACACATGTTAAACTGCTCAAAACAGAAAATTGCAGTCTAAATCAAGATTCATGTATACATTGCGACAAAAACTAATCTAACACATCAATACAAACTAAGGTTCAATAATGGGTTTAATCTGCTTTATTTTTACTCACGAGGGCGATTTTCGCTCTTTTCCGCGGTGTTTATTGCTATATATATATATATATATATATATATATATATATATATATATATATATCACATGACTATGCAATGCCTCATTCCATTAGGCTAACAGTGCTACCCCTTAGCGAGCTTTCAACCAACGACTCCCAGACCATAAAAGACCTTAGGGCGCTAGGTGTTGAGACACCCCTACGGGCATACTTACTCAAGTAACAAAGGCTCCGAAACAAAACTAGCCACGGTGTTTTTTTTTCATATTTTTCTCTCTTTTTTTTTATAAAGCATACATATGTGTTCCCACGCTTGATTATCGATGTTTTCATAGCCTAAGTCTATTTTCCACACGATTCTATTTTTTAAAAACCACATTTCCTATTAAGCAATAAAAACACATTACTCTTATACCAACAAGCATTTGTGAACACGTATGTGCGAACCGAAAGCATCTAAACAACAGGCATGGATTACACCATGTAAAACATTATAGCTAAGCCCATGTTATCCAATAAATTCAATAATCCTTCAAAATTCAATTTCATCATTGGCTAGACTTAAATTTCACATAGCTAGAAATTTGGAACATGAAACTAAACATATACTAACACATATAATACTACTAAAAATAGAAAAAAAATTCTGCAATTATTAACTAACACATAAACATGCAAACATACAAAATTTAAATTAAACAAGCAGACATAAACATGCAATACCCTACTACCCAATACCCCCAAACTTAATATATTCATTGTCCCAATGAATGAAGGTATAGAGTTAGACGAACTCCCCTACTGATCAGCTGCACCACCCTCTTCGAGTGGTGAATCCGGCGGTGGAAATGGTATGACTGTCCCAAATTGTGGCCACTCGAGCATGGTACCCTTCTGCTGTTCGAATTGGGAAATTGTTGTCCTCGTCTTAGCAGTTTTAGCCACTGGAAAGAATTTGGCTAAGAACTTTTGTGCTAAGTCCTCCCATGTTGTTATAGATCCTGAAGGTAGAGAGTGAAGCCAACGTCTTGCTTTATCCCATAACAAAAATGGAAATAGTCTAAGTCTGATTGCATCCTCTGTCACCCCATTGTACCTGAAGGTGTCACATATTTCAATAAAACTCAATAAATGCTCATTCGGATCATTTGTAGTAGCACCCCCAAACTGTACCGAATTCTGCACCGTTTGAATAGTGCCCGGCTTTATCTCGAAAGTGTTGGCTACTATAGCTGGCCTGACTATACTCGACTGTAATCCATTGATGTTCGGCATCGAATAATCTCTCAATGCTCTATGCTCCTCTCTTTGCTCTTCTCTTTGTTCTGCTGCTGCCATATTAGATGTTGTGGTCTCTAACTCTACTTGTATATTTCTACGCGCTCTCAATTTCCAACCACTGCCGTTGATGTTGTCCTGTGCAGGTGTCAACTCGAAATTGGTTGATCGAGTGCGCATATACTAGGCACAAGTACCTGAAACAAAAACAAAAAAAATAGAAATAAGATAAGATTAGAATTGTCTAAGTCATACAAATTTAGTTTAAAATTGATGATAACAATAAAATTAAACGCCTTTCCCCGGCAACGACGCCAAAAACTTGTTGCCTCCTTTTTAGTTTTAACAAAAGGACTCTAACTCATGCAAGCATACATAAGTCAACAAGTAGTACAGAGTAAGAAAATTATCGATCCACGGAGAAAGGTTTTAAATCTTAATTATCATACATCAACTATTTCACTATTTCTATATGCTTAAACGAATAATTCACAATTGTAAGTAATTCTAAATTCAATTAATAATTAAAAACACAATACTAACTTAATGTTATCAAATTTTGAAAGAATGGGATTCTAACTTCATTTAATATTTCATCTAACTATTACCATCATGTAAAGCTTATATATTCATCATGAAAAATTAGTCAAGAGCACAAAAGTAGACATAACCATTTTTCAATGACTTATGACCTATTTACATAACCTCCACATATGATAGAAATCATGTAAACAACACTATTACCAAAATCACTATATGTCTATGTGAAATTACAGCAATAATGAATTAAAGCACAGGCTCTTACATTACTGCACACGGTGAAATAGTATATTTCTATCCGATTCACAAATTACAAAGCTAAACAACTCAGCCTCATAAACGTATGCTATTATGATTATATCCATACTCATATTTCATTTTTCAAATCCATCTAAGTATATAAGATAAATGGTGATCAATCATTCATTCACTACGCTCAATCATAATAGACAATCCGATGAAAAACATACAATCAAACAATCAGGCATGTAAGTATAGACTACATATCAAAATCCATTAGAATTCCATAATGGAGTTTAGTTCATTTCTGAACCAAAAGTCATTATGGGATTGAAGTAACACATAGGATTAACTAATACAAATGATAGATGAAAGAGAAATGATTAAACCCAATTACAGAATATGTTCCAATGTGTTGTTCCAAATCACCAATAATCTCCAGGAGATAATACTACACTTTATTTAATAATCTAGAATAAGAGAAAAGAAATTGTACTGATCAGTGCTCCAAACTCTCTCTCTAGAATAGCTAATACGTTCGATCCCTAATGAATAATACGAAAAACTGATAAAAACTAACTTTTTCACATCTCTAGCACCAGCCTGTATTGTTCAGATAAGATCAAGCGCTCAAAATTAAAATTAAAAATAATTCAATAAACAGACTGCAGAGGACTCGCGCGGCCGCGCGTGATCCTAGTACAAAACAGGCGCGGGCGCGCGATGAGTATGTCTGCCGAAGCTGTGGCGCGGGCGCGTGAGTTTCCTTCTTATTTTGGGCGCGGCCGCACATAGGTGAAATTTTAGCTTCTGTAGGCAAGTAGCGCGGGCACGCGATGTGACAACCCCAAAATAGGTCCATTCCACCCAACCCATTCTGAGTCGCCAAATACATGGTACAGAAAACAACTACAACTTTATTACAACAATTGTCGTACAAAATACAGCAACACATATTCTGTGAGTCTAGATACAAATATATACCAACTGTGACTCGTGTCCCAACCGTAATGTGACAAATATCCCATCAGTGGACAGCACCTCACAGTGATACCTACATAAAGGTATAGTTAAAAACTGTTTTAGAATCTTTGGGAAGTGCTCAAGGAAACCTTCGTACATGGGAGGCCATGCTTCTAGGTTATGATAGATATTATATGGCCACAGAATTATCCTTGGTTGACCCAATAGACACCAAAGAAAAATGAGAAGATATTCTTCCCAATGGTGAGTCTTCTCTTGACATATCATTATCTCCACTGTTTCTAATTGAGAATTATACTCCAAACAAACACCAAGATTATATAGGTAGTGCTCGTAGATATACTCCGCAAGTGGATGTGCACAACCCTGCCTTATGATGACACGAGGTTGTATGTCGTTAGACATCTTGTATGATAGTGGTAAAACACCCTTCCAACGTTGGGTACACCTTACCCTATTGGATTCACCAAATATAACTATTAAATGAACTTTTCTATACTGCTTAGGGAGAACTCCACAGCTAGAGACCACCGTTCTATTCCCTTGTTACCCCCGCTCGACCCAGCTACACTCTTATTACCTGAAAATGAATTGTGAAGCAAAAGGGTGAGCACAACTAGCCCAGTAAAGAATATCATGACTAAAGATAATTAAATTATCAATAGCCTTCATCAGTAATAAATCAGAGATTTAGAACATATGGTAGATGATAAAACTTCTCAACCATAGTTGCAGCGGAACGAGCAATCTATTAGAAGAGTCAAATAGACTATAAAGTCTATTATCTTCTCCACGTTAAAAGTCCACCAACAATGTTTTATCCCTGTAACATCAATCAACAATTCCTGTCCACAATCACGTGTATAACTCATAATCGTAATTGTAGTTCTAAATTCCTTTTCTCATCCAAGACAAAGATAATTTTTATCACCTGAAACATCAAACATCATGGTTATACCAAATCATAGTTCATGTTCATAATCATACTAATAAATTCATCTTTGCACTACGGCCCAAAGATATTCATCAACAAGTCATCTTTGCACTACATGCCAAAGATATTCAACAACAGGTCATCTTTGCATTACGAGCCAAAGATATTCATCAACAACTCATCTTTGCACTACAAGCCAAAGATATTCAACAACAAGTCATCTTTACATTACGAGCCAAAGATATTTATCAATAATTCATCTTTGCACTACGGACCAAAGATATTCATCAATAATTCATCTTTGCACTACAGGCCATAGATATTCCTCAACAGTTCATATTTGCACTACAGGCCAAATATATTCATATCTCAAAGAAATATATAATCATTTTAGAACTTATATAAACAATAATTATAACCATGTTGATCAATTCACCTTTGCACTTAAGCTAAAGATATTCAATTATAAATTCAATGGTCATGATCATACCAGTCATAATTCAACTTTTCCACTACTGGCCAAAGAGAACCCTAGTCATGATAATACCAATAATCTACCCATCTTTACACTCAAGTGAAAGAGAATATCATCATTAGGGTTATAAAAATGTTATATATGATAATAAAAATAATATAATCAATATATAGTTTAATCTCCAGAGTAATATTCATAAATCAACTACAATTTGGTTAGAAAAAGAAATTAATTTTTATCGTGAATAGTAACCGTTAATAGTAACTCGTGAATAGTAACTCATGAATAGTAACTAATGAATAGTAACTCGTGAATAGTACTTCGTATTTGTACATAGTACTGTATATATAAATAATGTCATATACGTAAATAGTGCCATATGCATGAATAGTGTCGTATACATGAATAGTGCCGTATACGTGAATAGTAACTCCGACTCAAAAAGTTCCAAATTTTATAAAAAGTTCATACCAATATTTCGGTATAATGATATTGAAGAAAATATCATTTTAAGAAGAATATAACACCCCTTACTATCCCTTACTATCCCTTACCTCAAAAGAGCAGCACTTCTGACTGGATATCGGATATAACGCTGAAGGAAACTTGCACTGATGAATTGCTCACCAAGTATCTAAATACTCACAAAATACACTCGATAATCTAGAGACAAAAAGAGAGAAAGCTTATAAATTCTGGTGTATTTTTCAATTCTAACTTAGCTCTCTATTTATAGAAAAATGTTAGCACGCCGAAGCAGACTTGACCTGCTACCTGATGGCTTTACCTGCTACTATTTCACCCACCAAAAATCAGTCATCTTCCCCAAAAACCAAAAGTGGGCACACCCATTTCTAGAATTTTCCACCAAAATCATTTATAAACCTAATTTTCGAATCAGTCACCTCTTAAAATTCATAACAAATTATTCGTTCATTTTTAACGGTTCAAAATTTGTGAACATATACTCAACTTATATATGTATAACATATCCAAATGTAAGAACACTGATTTAATCTTTTAATACATCCAATCCGATAAAATACTGATAAAATACCTCAATATTAATTCCTTCATTTATAACCACATAAATAAATCTATTATTTATATCCACATCAAATAAATATTTCATTATCATATTGATCAATAATTAATTATTCACAAATAATATTACAGAATCATAATAATGACAACCAGGCAGTTCTCAGGAAAGAGGGGGCTTTCCGATAAGGATTTCTCCTTATTGCCGCGCAATTAGGTGACCAAACCTCTCCTTGACAGAACTTTCTAGACATTGCCAATAATGCTATCTAATAATATTATTCAAATAATATGAATTATTGATCTGATAATGAGAAATACTGTGCAGTGACAATTATTGAGCAATAATAATATAAAATATCAACGCAGCAATTATTGAATCAATAAAATAAAATATTGAACAGTAATTACTGTAACAATTATTGAGTAGTGCCTTCTCATGTAAGAATCAATAATTAAAAAAAATACTGTGCAATACCGTGTGCTACTGTGCAACTACGCGTATTACTGTATTTTAACCACCAGGTATTCCAACAGTGTTAACGGTAACTACGCCATTATTTATAAAAACTCAAATTTGTCATTTTCTTCATTCGACAGTTATTCTGTTATGGGGTCCACAAATGGCTGCGCCGTCGTACGAATATTCCCCGACAGAAAGAATATTCTACGACTAAACGAATATTCCCCGACAACAATGAATATTTTATAACCACTTGCGTATTTTGGAAAAAAAAATTTATATATCACCCTTAACTTTAACTTTTATCAATTCAACCATTTACTGAATAGTAATTATAAGAAAAATTGAATACTTTTATTTCATAAAATTCGGGGTCTTACACGCGAGATCTGGCTTGTTTAGCAGCGCGGCCGCGCTGCTTCTGTTTCATGTCCTCTAATGTTTTGTTGCTGCTGCTGATTGTTGTTCCGTTGTTTGTCCTTCATCTTTCCTTTTCTGCATAATGCTCATCCATTGCTTTAGTTTCTTATCTACCCATGTCCATCATGTATAGTCCTTGTTAGCTCGTGTCACCATGCTCATCCGCGTCTTTCCTTGCTTTAGGAGTTCAACTACAAGAAATGCTAAACAAACATAAAATGCACAAAAACATAGTAAAATATACTTGAGATGAGCATAATTCTCGTGAATTTATATTCAATAAGTAGGTATAAAACCTACTTATCAGTTTGTTGCCAAACATGCTACCTTCTTTGAAAAGGAGTTTTTGCTTAAAGGGGCCAGTGAGAGGAAAATAGATCTTGAAGAAATTCAAGAACCACAATAGAACAAATGGATGAACCTGTCCAAGTAGAGATTCCTTCTGTAACACACCCTATTCGTAAATTTGGAAAAGTACCAAAGATACCTGATAGGTATGGACTTGTCATAGAGGATGGCGATGAGGTACGCATCATAGATGATGATGATGATCCATTGAATTACGAATAGGCTATGAGTAGTAAAGACTCAGAGAAGTGGCAAGAAGCCATGAAATTAGAGATGGACTCCATGTATGAAAACCAAGTATGGACTTTGGTTTCACCACCTGAAGGCATTAAGCCTATTAGGTGTAAATGGGTCTTTAAAAGAAAGACTGGAACAGACGGCAAGATAGAGACCTATAAGGCCCGACTGGTCGCAAAAGGTTTCAAACAAAGACAAGAAGTTGACTATGACGAAACCTTCTCACCAGTAGCGATGCTCAAGTCCATTCGGATTTTTCTTGCGATTGCAGCTTACCAAAACTACGAAATCTGGCAGATAGACGTGAAAATGGCCTTCCTCAATGGGAAACTTGAGGAGGATGTGTATATGACACAGCCATGGGGATCTGTTTCAAAGGTTGGAACAAATCAAGTTTGTAAGTTGCAACGATCCATTTATGGATTGAAGCAAGCTTCTCGTAGGTGGAACATCCGTTTTGATGAAACAATCAAAGAGTTTGATTTTATCAAAAATAAGGATGAACCATATGTGTACAAGAAGGTTAATGGGAGCGCTGTTTCATTCCTCGTATTATATGTTGATGATATATTACTGATAGGGAATGATATTCCTACGCTACAATCAATTAAAATCTGGTTATCTAAATATTTCTCCATGAAAGACTTAGGAGAAACATCCTATTTTTTGGGAATAAAGATCTATAAGATAGATCTAAAAGGATGATTGGCTTGTCCCAAAGAACGTACATTGACTCGATGCTAAAGAGGTTTAGCATGGAAGATTCCAAAAGAGGTCTCGTGCCGATGAGCCATGGAATAAATCTCTCCAAGAAACAGGCCCTAAAGATACATGAGGAGAGAGAACGTATGAGTAAGATTCCTTATGCTTCAGTAATAGGATCTATCATGTACGGTATGATATGTACTAGACCAGATGTCGCTCATGCACTTAGTGTAACAAGCAGATATCAGTCGAATTCAGGAGAAGAACACTGGAAGGCAGTGAAAAATATCCTAAAGTACTTAAGAAGAACTAATGATGTATTTCTTGTCTACGGTGGGTCTGAATTAAAACTAGGGGGCTTCACATACTCAAGTTTTCAAACGGACCAATATGACAGTAATCCGTTTCGGGGTATGTGTTTACCTTAAACGGTGGCGTAGTGAGTTGGAAGAGTTCCAAACAGCAAACAGCTGTTGATTCAGTGACAGAGGCAGAGTACATAACTGCAAGTGATGCTGCAAAGGAAGTTGTTTGGATAAAGAAGTTCATTATCGAACTTGGTGTGGTTCCTAGCATTACAGGACCAGTACCTTTATTTTGTGACAACACCGGAGCTGTTGCACAGGCTAAGAAACTCAGGTCTCATCAGAAATCCAAACACATGTTGCGGCGATTTTATTTGATCAGAAAGATCATTAAAAGAGAATACGTCAATGGATTACTAAAAAGGGGATTAGTGAATCCGGATAGATTGGTACATACGTTGCTTGCTCATTAGATGAGGATGATTGATCTCATGATCATTTGTGTGGAGACACTAAAGCAAGTATGTAAGTGCTTATTAGAGAATAAGTTCACTGAACGTGACTCGCTAAGGAATACCTAATGGAGTTTTACTTGCTTGTCAATAGGAATTTCTATAGTGATAGTAGTACAAATGATCTTTAGACTAAAGATCATCATAGTATCTTATATATAATGAATTACACTTTGACTTATTCCTTAAGACTTATTAGAGTATATCAAAGGGTATGCTTGGGTGTAATAAGTTATATATGGAGATAATGAATGATCAATAAAGAATCTACCACTTCTAGTAAAAGAAGAAAAATGTCCTACGTGATTCGATAAATGACAACCCAAGAATCCTTGGTCAAGGTGGAATAAAATCAGAAAGTAGTTTTCTAATTTTCATTCATTAGGAGTTGTGCATTTGGGAATCAAAATACATATAATTGAATAAAATAAGACTTGACAGCTTGACAGTAATTCTATGTCTTATATTTAATTGGGGCATTGTATGGTGAAAGGATTGAATTGTATGGTAACTATTTACTCAAAGGTTCTTTTAAGATTAATGTTAAAATCTATATTATCTGAAAAGTCGTTGATCGCTAGAGAGGCTTATCCCTATTGTAAAATAAATATTATTTATTTAAATAAATTAATCGTTTAATTTATTTATTTAAATAAGATTAGAATTGTTCTAATTGATTTATTCACAACCGGTTTAATGTGGAGAACCTAAAGGGTCGCACAATAAAAGGAAGAATAATTATTTAAGAAGTTAATGGCATAATCGTAATAATAAGTTAAGTATATTTAATTTAATATGTGGTGATAGGATAAATTAAATAGCTTAATATTTATTATTTAATATTTTAAAAATATTAAATATAAATTAATAAGAGGAGTCTTATTAATATTATTACAATTATTATTATTTTAATTTCTAAAAGAGTTTAGGAATTAATTTAAATATAAGTACTCTCATTTATTCCTAATAGGATTAGGAGGACAAATTAGTTAAAGGAGTTTAATTAATTATCCCTAATAGGATTAGGGAGCCCATTTAATTAAAAGAGTTTAATTAAATAAATAATACCTTATTTTAATAGGGTTACCTAATATCTTTATAAGAGGAGTCTTATATCATATATCAAATACGAAATTCTAATAGTTGGAGAATACACCCCCTTTTTCTATAGAGATAAGAAAAATTAAGGTTTGAGTCAATACACCATTCTTCTTGAAAATTCTTCTTCCTTAGTGGATCATCTCTAGAGGCCATACACTTGGGTGGCTAACAATGATCAAAGGAAGGAATCTACCCGCAGATTCAAGGAGATCGCGAAGAAGTAGGAGGTGAACTCGTACCTGTATAAGCTCGTATCTACAAGGGTATGATTCCATAACTTCTTGTTCTTCATTTTAATTAATAATATGCATAAAGGATGATCCGGGTAATTGGTTTGTGAAAAATTTTAAATTCTGAATTTATTTTGTTTCTGCTATTTTTTCAATTTGATTGCTACTTTGATTTTCATAAAACTTTACAGATAATACTAGAATAGTGGGGTGTCATATATGAGGTATTAGACTTCCCAAGTTTTATTATTCACTTCTAAAGTTTTGGAATATGAATAATGATTTTATGCTATAAATAAAGATAACTTGAATGAATAATGAATTATTAGTTGGTTTATATGTTATTCGAGATAAATATGATTTGGTGTTGATCCCTACTTCTAATAAAATTTAAATTGTTGATAGTAAGGTATTGATTTGATTCTTACGTAGGAAGTCGCTATGTATTTTATTCAATAATTGTCACAATAGTTATTGCGCAGTGATTCATATTATTGATTCTTAATTACGTAAGAAGTCACTATGTATTTCATTTAATAATTGTCACAGTAGTTATTGTACAATGATTCATATCATTGATTCTTAATTACGTAAGAAGTCACTATGTATTTCATTCAATAATTGTCATAGTAGTTATTGCACAGTAACTCATATTATTTGATATAATTAAATTAGTTGGAAGTATTGTGAGTCTATGTTAATAATTGTGAATAATTATTAAAATATTAAAAATGTGTAAATAATTGATGAATAAAAGGTGTTGATTAAAGATAAGTATGATATGCAGATGTTTGTTCAATTATTTTCTTTGTACAAAAGTAAGTTTGGCAGGACTCGCCGGACACTTTACTTTTTCTAAAGTAGTCTAGACCACAGCTCAATTATATTTAAAACGTATACAAGTTGGTTTAATTTTCCTCATAGGACCATAAATTCCACTACTACCATTATTATATATCTCACTTGATTATTTTGTCAAAGCGGGTGTGCTCACTACTACAAAACAGTAAATAGATAACACGTAAAAAAGTTTTAAAAGATCTTACAAAAACTTCGTATTTAAGGGTGTTGTCTATTTGACACATTTATACAACGTTTTTAAAGCACTGTAATTTAACACATTACGCAACGTTTTTTTCTTAAAAAAAATAGTATATTTATTTTTTATAAATTCTTAGATGTTTGAAAACGTTGTAGATGATATGATTCCACAACATTTTCTGGCATAAAATGTTGTGATTTGATACATCAGACAACGTTTAAACACATTTATACAACATTTAGAAGGTGTCATCTATTTAAAGTCAAAATGTATCAAACATTCAAAATATACAAATTACAAATAATATTATTATCCATACATCTCAAATTCAAAATATACAAATTACAAAGAATATTAATACCATACAATACGTTTACATTCCAATAATACCAAACTATCCATACATCTCAAATTTACTTTTCAATATAATTACTACATATAACATTTGCATCGATTTCTGTAGCAGATCACCCCACCAATCATTATCATTCTTTCAGGAAGGCTCGCCCAAGATTTAGCTGCAAGAGCCAGCTTGACCAAGCACAATGCCTGAGGCGGCAAGTCTGCTTCAATGAAGTCTGGCCGCAGCCTTGCCATTGACATAAACAAGCGAACTATCATGATTACCTGCAAGGTTTTTGGTTGATCATGAAGCACCACGTAACAAAGCAATAAATCATATGTTTGCGACAAGCAAACAGTGGGAATAGGTCCAAAGGCATTTTAATGAAGTTATTGTGGATAGGCAGAAAGGTCAAAAGACAATGCTATGCAGTAATGCAGAGTCATATACGTAATACCATATAAGAATGTGATGGTATTACTGATGAAGGTAATACTTATAGCAGTTGTAAGATACTTAAAGATACTATAATTGTATTAGGGTAGTAGGAGGGAAAGAAAATAGGAAATAGTCAATAAGCAAATAACAAAATGAGAGAAAATGTCAATTAAGAAGTGCAATCCTTATAATCTATGGGGAGATGAGCTTACAGGACAAGCTTTCGGCATCATCATCAACTTCTGCTATAGGAGATTTTTGGTCATTTCTTGTATAGACCACCTTTCCATATTTTTTAAATAAGTCATCAAACATGTCATCTGTATCTTCACTTACATTCTGCAAACCAAACCACTGGTCAAAATTTCATACGACCTCCAAGCAAGGAAATTTACCTCAGATAATGCATATTAGTATAAGTTATGCATGCCAAGCACTGTTTAGTAGATGCACATATGTACACAAATCCTGTTAAGTGATGCCGATTAAAATATTAATATATTAATATCAGTAAATTGTAAGGCGAGGCAGAGAAACATTAAGCACAAATAATATAAGAGATATAATAGTATAGTTCAAAAGACGTAGCTTCACAACTAATAGACAACTCATATCCAGTGTAAAGTGTAAACTAACATATAATGCAGATACACTTTTATCAAGTCACCTTAACATTTTTTGATCTACTACTTCTAATATTGAACTATATTCTATGTTCTTCTTGTTATTGTATTCTAAGTTCTACTTTGAACTATATTCTAAGTTCTTTCCTGTAACTTATGGGAACTAAGGCCAGCCACTGAGCTAGTGGATCATCCTTGCCAAGAAGAGGAAGGAAGGATGTAGCAGTTACCGAATCATCCACCTTTACACAGAAATAAGCATCCTAATAGTTTCTTCTACTAGTACTTAATTCAGATGAAAGCCTAGGAAGTGTACCTTGGAGTATTATTTTGGTACCTTGCAATCAACGGTAGTTAGAGGGATTGACTTGTATAATCCTATTAACCTATTTTTTGCGGTGCAGTATCCGTCGTTAAGAATTGATAGACTTCCACAACTACAAACCCAAACTTATGCTAGGTATTTATTCCTGAAAATTCTGCAGGACAGACTTCAAACCCCTAGGAAAATAAACTAATTCCTCCTCCCACTTTACTTGTTAAAATTAAATACCATTCTGAATGTGTAAGTTTATAATCAAATCCAATTTTTGTTTAATTAATTAGAAAAAAAAAACCCCAATATGAGCCAAAATCTTACCTCAAACAATTGGGTAAATGTGACTGCAGTATTGCAGATTTAGAGTAACTAAATAAAACCCATATCACAATAATTATGAACTAGCCAACAGATAACTTCTTACAATCGCATAATCAAAATAAGCAGAGCAATATATCAGGCAAATTATCTTATAACACCCAAAATTAGTAGAAGGGCTTCATACAGAAGATATCTGTCTTACAGTTATGGGTTCATACCGAGCCAAGAGCCATTGGAGAGAGAATGGAAGAGCCCCTCAAGGACCCTGAAGAAACAGACTTATATGCCATTATAAGGATTCCAATCAAAAGTATTTTATGCTTCGTTCGCTTGCTCTGCCCAAAACAGTCATGCCGGATCGACCCTGCACCAAAAGGACCGAAGGTAAGGAACAGAATGCCAAATCGGCGAGAAAGGACGCCCAAACAAAGCAATACCCCATAACCGGCAACATCCCAAACTCATCCGGAAAAATCAGATCGCCTTGAAGGCGACCAAACACCATTGAACAAAAGCAACAACTGATTAAGGGAAGAAAACATGCTTAGATGAACAAGGAAACAACAAAAACGCACCCACTCAACCGAAACATATTTAACAATAAAACCAAATCGAACTGATAGGAACCTGTAACTGCTAAACTCCAAATTGACTCCTCTGAAAAAAGAAGAATCAGCTTTGGGTAGTTTTCGGTAGCGGCATACTTAAGAGGCACCAGAAAGCCTCAAAATAGAACCAAGTATGAGACAATTAGGCTAAGAAAGAGTGGGTGGGCCAAAAATGGAACACGGCTGAGATAAGGAGGCTAGAAAAGGGTGTGTAAGCCATGGGGCCACCAGATCCAAAACTCACCACCAAACCTCAACAGCCAAATCCTAAGTCGAGACCCAAACCAGATCAGATCCAAACGGAGTGGGTGGGCCGCAAGAGAGGGAGAGAGATCGAAGTCAGAGGAGGAAAGGCGATGAAGAAACGGAAAGGTGGACGAGAGGGGGGGTTTAGAGAGAAGGAGGAGCTTCCAGTAGCAGCAGAGATCGATAACTAGGTTTTGGTTTTGTGAGCGAAAGAGAGGTTAGAAAATTCATTTAAGCGCGGCTCCGTGTTTCTTACATTGATAACAATTTTTAAAAATCAAAAATCGCCCTTATAAATAGATAACATTTTTTCATATGTATCTGTAATATTTTATTCAAAAATATTAAAAAAAAAATACTACAATATTTTTTATAAAAACGTCATCTTTTAAGTGTTGTCTTTTTATAATTTTGTACTAGTGGCTAGTTGTTTACTAAATTTTCAGTATAAATAAGTTACTCGGTTGAATAATTAAACACACACCATCACTACACTAAAAATATAGAATTCTTTTACTACAATATTGTGAGTATAATATTGTGAGTATTTCTATTGAGTGTAATGTTACTTCAAGTCTAGATAAGGAATGCAAACATTGTTTAAGTTGATCAATTTCACAGAAAGTAGAATCAAGTCACATAGAGATATGATTATTGTGGTAAGGGGTATCATTTTTATGGTAAAGTGATATCATTTTCTTTCATACTCCATATTATGGTAATATGTTATTATTCGTTTCTTTAACTTATCATTGATGATGAAAGGTCTTGAAATGATTAGAATATCATTAATAGTAGTACTTCATCAAATATCATATTAGTAATTTGGACGCTGGATAATTAAGTTGAAAATCACTAAGATCTGTTTTATCTTATTATTATGATTATTTATGTTATCTATCATTGTAATCATTCTCATGCTTATATTGTGTTGAAAGTCATCTTTGACCTATAGTGCATAGATGGACTGTTGATTGACATGATTATGACTAGGGATTATTCGGTATAATCATGACCACTGGTGATAACACGAATATCATTCGCCCGTAGTGCATGGATAATTCGTGGATATGATCCTAATGAATATCCTTAGCCCGTAGTGTATGTATAATTTAATGATGTGGATTAATTATTTAGCTAAGTCTCAGCGATGAAATATTAATTCATGAATGTGATAATAATGAATATCCTTGGCCCATATTGCATGGATAATTTGTGGATGTGATACTAATAAATATCCTTACTTCGTAATGCGTGGATAATTCAGTGATGTGGATTAATTATTGAGATGAGTCTCAGTGATGAAATATTAATTTATGGATGTGATAATAACGAATATCCTTGACCCGTAGTGCTTGGATAATTCGTGGATGTGATAATAATGAATATCCTTGGCCCGTAGTGCATGGATAATTCATGGATGTGATACTAACGAATATCCTTGGCCATAGTGCATTGCTAATTCGGTGATGTGGATTATTTATTTAGCTGAGACTCAGCGATAAAATTGATGATAAAAAAAATCATCTTTGGCTTATGTGCAAAGATGGATAATTGATTGGTATGATTATGACCAGGGATTATTCGGTATAATCATGACCTGTAATGTTACAAATGATATGGATTATTTATTTAGCAAAGTCTCAGTGTTATTGGTTTTACAGATGTATGTCTTAGGCTCGTATTGCAAAGATGGACTGTTGATTTACCTGGTTATAAATATGAATTGTGAATTTAATTATAATCTTTGGTGGTTCAGGTGAAGACATGTGATGAGAGTTCTATTTGTCTTGGGTACAACAAAGAACTGTTGATGAGTATTACAGGAATAAAATATTAACGATGAACTTTTAATTTAGAGGAGATAGTAGACATTATGTTTTACTTGACTCTTCTAATGGATTGCTGATTCCGCTGCTATTATGGTTGAAAACTTTTATCATCTACTATATGTTCTAAATATCTGATTTATTATTGATGAAAGCTATTGATAATTTATTTATCTCAAGTCATGATATTCTTTACTGGGCTATTTGCATGTGCTCACCCTTTTACTTCACCACCCCTTTCAGGTAATAAAAGTGTAGCTGTGACTAACAGAGAAAACATGGGTATAAAGTAGTGTTACGAATTAGTCACAAGCCTAATCAAATTATGAAATGGTGTGGCATAATAATTGTACTAAGAATTTAAATTGGGTGTGACGTATTTTATGCATCATTTAATATTTAATTTTGGTGAACAACAATAGGGTGAGACGAACTCGAATTTGGAAGCGTCAAAAATACACTCCATAGAATGAGAAGGACAAAAATCTTCTCGTGTTCCCTTGGAGACTTGAAATATTTGCTACTGTACTTTTTATGGCATTGTAATAATTTGAGTATAAATATTGTCGTATTATATACGTAACAATATTCGTGTAAAAACTCAGCTATGTTTTGTCGTATTTTACACGATAGTTGTATAAATAAAGTTGTATGTAGTGTTATTTCTGGCAACCCAAGATGAGTGATGTATACCTATTTTGGGGCCGTCACATTTGGTATCAAAGCTTAGGGATATGATCCCTAGCTAAGATGTGAGAGTAGAACTAGGGGAGAGACTGAAAAATCCTTCGCTAGTATGACTTACTTAAACTTATTTGATTATTTAATTGGTTGGTCAGAATATATGGGTATTTTGTGGCATGTCAATTAACCCTTGTTGTGAAACTGTATTCTAGAATAATATCTGAAATAAAGGAGATAAGCAATGGATGAACCATGAGACAAAGGATACTGGGAGCTAGGATTTGAAATTCTTATCTCTTCGGAATTTTAGGTACGTTCGTAAATTTCGGGGACGAAATTTCATAGGGTGGTGGTGATTGTAAGACCCCGATTTTTATAAAATAAAAGTCTAATTTATTTATGATTATTATTCTAAAATTATAAAATATTAAATTGATAACTGGTCAAACGAACATTAATCGGATAAATGAGCAAATAAAGAGGGGGATTAAATCTTCTAGAAGGGGGAGGCGGCTAATTAAGAGCTGAAATGTGAGTGGAAAATTATGGGGGGAACAAGTGGGAAACAAAGAAAAGATAAAGAAAAAAGAAGGAAAAAAAAAGGAGAAGAAGGGAAGAAAAAGGGGGAAGGAAGGAAGAAAAAGGAAAAGAAGAATGAAAGGAAATGAAAAGAAAAGAGAAAAAGAAGAAAAAAAACAATTAGCATTCTCCCACCTCCCATAGCCCAAAATTATCAGCATAATAAAAGAGAGAGAGGGAGAGAGGGAGAAAAAGGGAGAGAGAGAGAAATAAGAAGAAGAAGAAGAAGAAGAAGAAGAAGAAAAATTAAAAGAAAATGTATGTTTAAAAATCTTTGATTTATTCTTAGATTTAAGTTTTTATGGATTTTATGTAAAGAGTACATACTTATGTTTGTATTGAATGATTCAAACTTGCATAAACATGAATCAAATGAGAGAAATCTAGAAATCAAAAGAATAACAAAATATGGAGATTTTCAAAAAAATTAGTTTACTACTTGATTTTGTAAAATTCATAACTCTTTGTGTATAATGAGTTAGGACATGAGCCATATATCAAAAGAAAGCCCTGGAAGTAAGCTAAACGCAAAAATTTGAATCACCCAAAAATTCTTTGTTGAATTTTTGTGGTGACAGTTTGAGTGAAACTGGTCCGAAGGACATATAGTCCGAAAAATCAGTTTTATTAAGCTCTATTGCGTGAGTTATAATTTTTAATCCGACCGTTGGATCGTTGTAATTTTTTGATATGTGATACATATATAAGTTGAGTATATGTCCGCAAATTTTGAACCGTTAAAGATTAACGTATAGTTTTTTATGATTTTCGTGAGGTGGTTGGTTCGAAAATTTTCAAGCAGAATTTTCGGTAAGTCTTTCTCTCTATGTTAGAGTCAGAATTTTAAAAAACTTTCTTCTACAAAGTTGTTGAGAATTAAATTTTACATGGAAAGAACATAAGATTCGTATTGTTTTGATAAAAGTGCTAAATATTATGAATTATTGAAGTTTCTGAATATTTGTATTTATAATTAATTTATCAGAAACATTATTTGAGCTGAAATATTTTTACAGAATGCTTATAATATCATCTTAGAATTTTTGTAATTTTTTGATGAATTATTGAAGAGCAGAAGTAATTATTGTATTTTTAAACTATTTATAGTTTGTTTGAAAATAGAAGAAATTCATAGAATATTCTATGAATGATGGAAAATTATGAAACTTGGTGAAAAATCTTATAATGTTATTTTATAATTTCTAGACACTTTTGAAAAATTATTGAATAACAGAAATATTTATTGTATTTTTAAGCTATTTATGGTTAGTTTAAAAATAGAGAAAATTAATAAAAAATTCTATTAATGGTGGAAAATTATGAATTTTGTTAAAAAATATTATAATAATGTAAAATTAATATTGATGATATTTTAAAGATATAAAAGTATGTGGAGTGGGTATTTCTATTTTGAAGCTATTAAATGATTGTTTTTATAAATAGAAATAATTATAGAAAATTGTTGGATAATTTGAAAAATGTGAAAATTGTTTGGAAAGTTCATAATCATATTTTAAATATTTTAGAAGTGTTAGTAAGCTCATGAGGTGTCGGGATGTAAACGCACAAGTAACGAATGCGTTATGATAAAAAAATAAAAATAATATTTTTGTTAAAGTAAAAATGGTGATAATACCAAAATAGTGGATTGTTATATATGAGGTATTAGATTTCTCAAGTTTTATTATTCACTTCTAAAGTTTTGAAATATGAATAATGATGTTATGAAATAAATAAAGATAACTTGAATGAATAATGAATTATTAGTTGGTTTATATGTTATTCGAGATAAATATGATTTGGTATTGATCCCTACTTCTAATAAAATTTAAACTGTTGATAGTAAGGTATTGATTTTATTCTTACGTAAGAAGTCATTATGTATTTCATTCAATAATTGTCACAGTAGTTATTGCACAGTGATTTATATTATTGATTCTTAATTACGTAAGAAGTCGCTATGTATTTCATTCAATAATTGTCACAATAGTTATTCCACAATGATTCATATAATTGATTCTTAATTACGTAAGAAGTCACTATGTATTTCATTCAATAATTGCCACAGTAGTTATTCCACAGTAACTCATATTATTTGATATAATTAAACTAGTTGGCAGTATTGTGATTCTTTGTTAATAATTGTGAATAATTGTTGAAAGATTAAAAATGTGTAAATAATTGATGAATAAAAGGTGTTGATTAAAGATAAGTATGATATGCAGATTTTTGTTCAATTATTTTTTTTTGTACAAAAGTAAGTTTGGCAGGACTTGCCGACACTCTACTTTTTCTAAAGTAGTCTGGACCACAACTTAATTATTTATAAAACGTGTACAAGCTGGTTTAATTTTCCCCGTGGGACCATAAATTCCACTACTACCATTATTATATACCACACTTGGTTATTTTGTCAAAGTGGGTGTGCTAGTTGTTTACTAAATTTTCAGTATAAATAGGTTGCTTGGTTGAGTAACTAAACACACACCATCACTAAAAAATATAGAATTCTTTTACTACAATATTGTGAGTATAATATTGTGAGTATTTCTATTGAGTGTAATGTTACTCCAAGTGTAGATAAGGAATGCAAGTATTGTTGAAGTTGATCAATTTCACAGAAAGCAGAATCATGTCACATGCTAAGGTAAGAGATATGATTATTGTGGTAAAGGGTATCATTTTTATGGTAAAGTGATATCATTTTCTTTCATACTCCATATTATGGTAATATGTTATTATTCATTTCTTCAGCTTATCATTGATGATGAAAGGTCCTGAAATGATTAGAATATACTTAATATTAGTGCTTCATCTAATATCATGTTAGCAATTTGGACGCTGGATAATTAAGTTCTAAATCACTAAGATCTGTTTTATCTTATTATTCTGATTATTTATGTTATATATCGTTGTCATCATTCTCATGCTTATATTGTGTTGAAAGTTATATTTGGCCTGTAGTGCATAGATGGACTATTGATTGGTATGATTATAACAAGGGATTATTCGATATAATCATGAACATTGGTGATAACACGAATATCCTTCGCCCGTAGTGTATAGATAATTCGTGGATATGATCCTAATGAATATCCTTGGCCCGTAGTGTATGGATAATTCAATGATGTGGATTAATTATTGAGCTGAGTCTCAGCGATGAAATATTAATTCATGTATGTGATAATAACGAATATCCTTGGCCCATAGTGCATGGATAATTTGTGGATGTGATATTAATAAATATCCTTGCCCCGTAGTGCATGGATAATTCAGTGATGTGAATTAATTATTGAGCTGAGTCTCAGCGATGAAATATTAATTCATGGATGTGATAATAACGAATATCCTTGGCCCGTAGTGCTTGGATAATTCGTGGATGTGATAATAATAAATATCCTAGGCCCGTAATGCATGGATAATTCATGGATGTGATACTAACGAATATCCTTGGCCATAGTGCATTGCTAATTTGGTGATGTGGATTATTTATTTAGCTGAGTCTCAGCGATAAAATTGATGATAAAAAAATCCTCTTTGACTTACGTGCAAAGATGTAAAATTGATTGTTATGATTATGACCAGGGATTATTCGGTATAATCATGACCTGTAATGTTACAAATGATATGGATTATTTATTTAGCAAAGTCTCAGTGTTATTGGTTTTACAGATGTATGTCTTAGGCTCGTATTGCAAAGATGGACTGTTGATTTACCTGGTTATAAATATGAATTGTGAATTTAATTATAATCTTTGGTGGTTCAGGTGAAGACATGTGATGAGAGTTCTATTTAGTTGAGTCTCAACGTTATTGGTTTTATAGTTGTATGTCTTAGGCTTGTATTGCAAAGATGGACTGTTGACTTACTTGATTATAAATATGAATTGTGAATTTAATTATAATCTTTGGTAGTTTAAGTGAAGACAATTGATAAGAGTTCTTTTTGTCTTGGGTACAACAAAGAACTGTTGATGAGTATTACATGAATGAAATATTAACAATGAACTTTTAATTTAGAGGAGATAGTAGACATTATGTTCCACTTGACTCTTCTTATGGATTGTTAATTCCGCTGCTATTATGGTTGAAAACTTTTATCATCTACCATATGTTCTAAATATCTGATTTGTTATTGATGAAGACCATTGATAATTTATTTATCTTAAGTCATGATATTCTTTACTGGGCTATTTGTGCTCACCCTTTTACTTCAGCACCCTTTTCAGGTAATAAAAGTGTAGCTGGGACTAACAAAGAGAACATGGGTATAAAGTGGTGTTACAAATTAGTCACAAGCCTAATCAAATTATGAAATGGTATGGCATAATAGTTGTACTGAGAATTTAAATTGGGTGTGACGTATTTTATACACCATTTAATATTTAATTTTGGTGAACAACAATATGGTGAGACGAACTCGAATTTGGAAGCGTAAAAAATGCACTCCATTAGAATAAGAAGGACAGAAATCTTTTCATGTTCCCTTGGAGACTTGAAATATTTGCTATTGTACTTTTTATGGCATTGTAATAATTTGAGTATGAATATTGTCGTATTATATACGTAACAATATTCGTATAAAAACTCAGCTATGTTTTGTCGTATTTTCCGCGACAGTTGTATAAATGAAGTTGTATATAGTGTTATTTTTGGCTACCCAAGATGGGTGATGTATACCTATTTTGCGGGCGTCACAGTATATATATATATATATATGGGGTTCCATCCACAGCAACCGGTTGCTGTGGAACAACCTCTTTTTTGGTTTGTTGTTGTAGCGGCTGGAGCAAAAAAAAAATTACAACAAGCCAAAGAAAGGGTTGCGGTGACAACCCCAAAAAATTAGAATATCTTAAATGATTAAATTAAAGGTTAAAGTTTAAAACCAAGAGTGAAAATAGATGATTTATTTAAAATTTTTAAGAAAAATCTAAGGAAATGGTACGTTGAAATGATTCAACGTTAAGGTTACGAGAAAGAATAAGATCTAAATCGATTAAAAAGGATTCAGTATTGTGATTCCGGGGACGGAATCCTTATAAGAAGAAAAGAATGTGATAACCCAAATTTTTGGGTAATATTATAATAAAAATTAAATAAATAAAATTCTTATTATATAATATGTTGAATGACATTATATTTCATAAGTGGGTATGAACTGTGCAATATGTGATGTTTATGCTGAATAAATATATTCGTATTATATATTTATTATATGTAAATAAATTGTAGAGGTAATTTATTAAAGAAAATGAGATGTGATCCAATATATAAAATATATATATTGGTATCAAAGCTAGTTAGTAAATTAAATTCATATTTGAATAAATTAAATATATTAAATTATATATTTAATACATAAATAAATTATTTGAAAACAATCTATGGAAAGGAGGAAATTAAATTTAATTATACAATATAGATTGTATAATTTAAATAAGTTATTTAAATTAGGTAATGGGGAGTTAATAAATATATATTACGCAGGGAAATAAAATTGTGGGAACAATTTGCGTAATGAGGCAAAAAGAGGCGGATTAAGCATATAATATTTGTATACGCTTTACCCAAGAGTATTAGAATAAATTCTTATATAAATTAATTTACTAAAGAAAGGATATTATATTTATCGTAATATCTTAAGAAAATAAATAAATTCTTAATTGAATTTATGATAATGAGGTAAGGATATTATATTATAATTATGTAAGAAGAAATGAATGTTGAGGCTATTCAACAAGTAGGGGAAAGGGTAGAAATAAAACCCTTTTTTTTTTTGCTAAATTAGAAATAAAACCTTTGCTAGGTTGTAAGGATAAAACATCCGGGTATGGATGTGGTTTTAGAAATTTCGAGGACTAAATTTTTATAAGTGGGGAAGAATGTGACAACTAGGAAAATTGGATTGTCCAGAATTTAAGTTTAAAGAATTAGTTATTAATAAAATGAATTTTTTTTATTAATAATATTATGTGCTATGTGTTTATTAATCGTTCTAGAACCTAGGATGATTATAAAACGGGAGGATTCTGGCAACGAGTTGGATTGATCAAGTAATAATTTTCAAGACAAAAATAAAAAAAATTCGGAAACAAAAATATTTCCAGAGAAAAAGACGAAATAGACACTATTCACTCGACGAAACCCTAAAGGTTAGGGTTTGAATAACCTAAGCCTTTTCCGGAGTTCGGTTTGTCGAAATGACATTTCGTCAAAAGATTTGACGGTAAAATGTTGTGATAAGTTTTAAGTTAGTCGATAAAAGTTTTTCTCAAAAAACGTGCAAAAATCGGACGAAATAAAAACGACAAAAAGTATTTTTATATACTTTTCATTCGTTTAACTACATTAGGGAAAACGTGAAGGAAAACAATTATCATCAAAAAGTATTTTTCAGTTTTTCGAAGTTCCGAAGAATACGTAAAAGTTAAAGAAAGACGAAATATCCAAAACTATTTGGATTCCGAGAATCGTAATTTTTAAAACTGTCGGACGAATCCCGAAAGACGGAACCACTTGAGAGAGCCTTAGCTCATTTGTTGGTGATTTGAAAATCACCAACACTTGAGAGAGAGAGAGAGAGAAAGAGAGAGAGAAAAAGTTAGATGAGGAGGAAAATGAAGAGGAAAAGCTAGCTCGAGTGCAAACTTTGTCCAACGGAAGAAGATTAAAGAAGAAAGGTAATCCTAAAATCTAGTCTAAAATAAATTTTCTTTGAGTTATATATGGAATCATATAGCTTAATGAGAATAGAAGTAAAAGATATTAAGAATGATTTTCATATGGTTGAAATCATGAGAAAACAAATAAATAAGAATTAGAAGTTTAATTTATAAATTTCTTAAAAAGCTTTCTTAAGGAGGTATGAGTTTCGTAATGAATTTGAACGATCCGAATGAATCATATGAACGATTCGGTGAAATAAGTAATGAATGGTGTTTTATAACACCAAATTCTAATAAAAAGTGAAATCGTAATAAACAATATCGATTAAAAATGTAGAACGAACGAAGAACGCGAAGAACACGGAGAACGTTGTTGATGGACAAATTTAAAACCACCGTAATTAGAACTTGTTGTTGATGGACAAGTTTAAAACCATCACGTATAAGTTAGAGGCTTATTGCTTGGTTAGGAACGATAGAAACATTCATGAAGAACGGATTGAACTTAGCTATAAACGAAGTTATGGCAAAAATTTCGTAAAAGGCGAACGAAAAGTAGAAAGTATGTAAATGAACCCGAATGTGTTGGGTTTCATAAGAATGTAAGAAAACGTAAAAAACGTGAGTCGTGGACTCAAGAAGGAAAGAATTCCGAGTTCGGATGAATGAATTACGGACGAACGAACGAAGAACGTTAATAACGTAAAACGAATGAATAATGAAATTTAAGCCAATTGAATGGCATGTTAACGGATTTAGAATGAATTTTTGTTCGAGGGAACTTAAAATACGTGATGAGAGTAAGAAGTCGGCTTTGGAACAACCTCGTTCCGAGTTATAACGAAGAAGGTACGAGATTGCAAAGTAGGCGATTCGTACGCGTTTCAACACTTAGAAAACAAATGCTGGAAAAAAACTTAGTTTTTAAACTGGTGCCGCAGCGCCAGTTTGAACTAGAACAGGGGCGCCGCAGCGCCGGCTCCGGACAATAGTCACTGGAGAGTGGCGCTGCAGCGCAACAAACACAAAGGGAAGTGGCGCCGCACCGCCGTTATAGGAAAAAACCCAGAGAAGAGCTTTTTATTGCTCAACTCTTGGGGGAAGTGTAAGGAATGATAATGAATATTGTTCACATAATGTTACACTTAATCAAGTGATTTAAACCTTTAGTAAAGGTTGAATGGAAAGATTGAACGTGATTAAAAGATAAAGAATGCAAACGCAACGCAGTTGTGATGAACGATCTGTCTTGGCATACAACGAACCGTATGGCTTCGATAAAAGTTTGAATGAGAGATTTAGAAATGTACAACGTTAAACGCAGAATACGTAAACGATCTTCGTTAATCGTATTCGCGTCGGGTGAACGTTCTAAGTATACATTGGTGGTATGACTTGGACGTTGATGAAGGTAGTATGATATAAATTATCAAGAAAACCGTAACGAACGGTAATAAGATTAATGAAAGTCCGAGTGTGAGTTAGATAGAAAATGTTAGAATGAAACGTAAGCGTTAAACACTTTAACCGACATAAGGGTTGAGCGCGAATATTAAACGGGAAGAACCTAACACCGTGTATGGTTTGACAGTAAAGTAATGAGGATTAATGATTAAACCTGTGAACGGTAAAGAAACTGAATTAATGACGTATAACGTTAAGAAGCCGAGTTAATGATTATAACTTGGATAACATTCCGAGTCGAATGAACCGGACGTTATAAGATATGAATAAGGTAATGTAAAATGATTAACGCTATGTAAGCATAGTATTATTATTGAATGATCGTTCTAAGTATACAAAAGATTGTATGACTTAGACGATAAGGAATAAATCCCGAGGTATGTCATTTAATTGCCAGAAAGCCATAAGGAATAAGAAATCAACTTAACGAACATTATAGCTTTAATGGTTTGGATAAGTTAAGTTAAGTTTAAGTTATGGTACAATCGTAATCTTTAATGGTTGACATATGGGAAATGGGCTAAATAATTCCTTCAGAGAGCGGAGGTATATACGAAACTGACAACCGATCTAACTCGCTGTGAAAGACAGTGTAGATGAGACGGAAAACTAGTTTGTTGGTTGTTTGTGGAAAACTACTCAGAGTACCATATGGACTACTAGTAGAAATTCGATGTGTACTAAGTCCTAGAAAAGTTAAAAGAAGAAGATAAGAATGTAAATCATTAAAGATGATGATCGTATGAGTAAGACATCCTCGTATGTCATGAAGTCATAAAACGATAAAGAAAGATGGTTACGTGAACTTAGGTTATAAACACGAACCATAAGAAGTAAAGTTAAGTTTAAACCAATGTGTAATTCAAGTATATGACTAATTGGTGCATGTATTCCTTATGTGTTATATAGGGATTGGAATGAACAGTTCAGCGTAAACTCTAAGCTGTAGCTGTACGTAAGGCAAGTTTCCTAATTTCATTCATATTTTAAGTGAATGCTAGTCTCTTAAACTTTCTCAGTTGTTGAACTTGAGAAGTTTTATCTATGTTCATATGTGTGATATTTTTACAAGGTGGTAGAATGTATGAGGCCTTGTGCCACAATTTTAACACTTCAGTGTTTCTATGAGATGAAGTGTTCAATATGAAAATGTTATGTCGAAATTAAGCATAATCCGTCGAGGTTATTTTAATTCCGACGGAATATTCGGTCGGAAAAGCAGTCGGATATAAGAGCGTCGAGATTAAGTCCATCGACATTTCAGTCGGAGATATATATCCTCGACTGACTAACCTCGACGGAATATTCGGTCGAAATTAAGCTATTATCGACTGAATTATATCCGTCGAGGTTAGTCAGTCGAGGATAACCTGCCACGTGGCGTCCCATAAAAAAACAGAAGGCTTAATCTCGATGGAATTCCGTCGAGGATATCCTTATTCCGTCGACTTTAGGCCTTTTTTTAATATTTTTTCTGTTTTTGAAATATCCGGTTTATACCCACATTTTTTGTACCTGTAAACCTGTTTTTTTTCCAACAACACATATTACACAAATATAATTCAATGCTAACAATAATGGCCAACTTGAATATGGCATTAAATTAAAGTTCTAATCATCTTAAGTATACCAAATATGCATCTAAACTAACGTAAATATGTCAAACTAAAGTAATGATAAATAAAATCTACAATACGTCAAAAATCAGCTAAACTATTAAAATTTACATCACATTAAGCTAGAAACTAAGTAAATATGTACAAATCATATGCAAAACTACAAAACTATGTCACGGATCGTCGTCATCCAACCGCTCAGTAACGTCAGCCCGATCTTCACCCTATTGAGGCAATATAATGTAACTTATTAGTCCATATATATAATACAGTTAAAGATAACTAATTAAATGAAAATTACATAACATGCATAATAGAATTATATTATGAATAGTATACCTGAGTAGTCGAGGGCTGACTCAGCAACGGTCCAAACGCGTCTAGTAGTAAGGCAACCACCATCCGAACAATCTCGTCGCGTAGAACGACAAACTGCTTTGGAGGGATACTCATACTCTCGACAGTGGCACCAGCTGCAATGTCCTGCGCAAGCTGATGGAGGCGAGAGCGGCTGGGCAGGTCCCGATGATGGAATAGCGGATCCGTCTCAAACGTCTCCAAGCAGGCAGCCACAACCTGCTGGAACAAAGCATCTTCTAAGCCAGCGCCCGTATGTCCCACGGGGGCTCTCGGACGCAGACGCTGGCTAGAACCTATAAAAATAAATATAACATGAATAATATTATAATTAAGTTTACTTTATTCATAAACAAGAAATAAACTAAAATATTATACCTTCAGGCAGTGTATAGGCTGTATCCTCGGCAATCCCGGCACTCGATATCGACCGGTAGTGCTAGTGGGAGTATCCTGAGACGTGATCCAAAGAGCCGTCTCCTCATCCTGAGATAAACTAATCTCGGGCGGAGGGACAGTGGGATCAGCCGTCTCAACATCGCCCCTAGCAGCCTGCAACTTTGCTATACGCTGGCTGCGGAGCTTCTCAAACCGGCCTGTAATTTAATATATGTACATGTAAGGTAACTTTGTATCATCCTATAAATTACTTAATGTGATCCTAAATTACAGAGATTATAGTAAATGTATTACCCATATAGCTAGTGTTGCGGGAGACATCGTCGACCCTGAAGTAGAATCCTTCGGCGTATGGACTCTATCCCAGAACTTCATCATAGTAGGAGGTCGGCCCAAGCTACTCCGCATGGCCTAAATCATGTACTTTAATCTCGGATGGTGTCCCTAAAAGTTGGACTGCTGTGGTTACCAAAAACTTGGGAAAAGCTAGTAGATCACTTTCTTTCCACCCCCCCTCTATGGAGAATGGTGACATTCTAGTCAGGCCTCCTGAAGACATGCTTAAGAGGGGAAATCTTATCTGGTCGACTAGTTTGGTTGTCGAACCTATTGCCAAACGGCTATGGGGGAACCTGGGTTCAACCAAAGTATTTCTGCACAATAAGGGATATTATATATTCAAGTTCAACTCCTCTACTGATCGCAACTATATTCTTGCATCCGGTCCTTGGTATTTTGCCTCCAAAGTGATTGTTCTGCAGAAATGGCAAGAAGGTGTCGAGTTCACTAAGTCTGACTGTGACAAAATTCCAGTTTGGGTTAAGCTTAGCCAAATCCCACTCTCATATTGGTCTGATGAGGGGATCAGCTATCTAGCTAGCGCTATTGGTAAGCCTCTTTTCACGGATGAGATGACCACTAATAATGACTCTTGACTTTTGCTCGTGTGTGCATTGAAGTAACTGCCACATCCGTAAAGTTGTTGTTATGAACTCTGAGAAATCAGAAAAGACTTTTGTTCCGGTTGATGTTGAGTATCTAAGTAGACCGCCTGCCTGCCCTTCCTGCAAGGTGGTCATTCCCAGGTCAAATGCCCTAAAGCAAACTTCAAATGGGTTCCAAAAACGGTTGCTGATCAACTCCCAATTAAGCAATCCCCCCTAGTGTAATCTCTACATGCTCTTGCTCCTCCTATGGACGATTTGGCTAATCACACATTACCTTCTGCTGGTCCATTACAAGCACCTACTCATGTCTCCAATGATTGGGTATCTGTCTCAAGGGGTGTAAAACCTGACTTGAACCCTCATCTTCTCCCTAACATGGCTACTTCAAACTCTTTCTCTCCTATTGCTCATCCATCTGGTATGCTGCTGCACTCTGATTCAGAATCCCCTACTTTGGATAACCCACCTTTTTGCCAGACTTAAGGCAGTGGATGAAAAAGAGGGCAAAGACCTAAAGCATAAACATGGTCCTGGTAGTGGAACTGAAAGTACACAAACTGCTAAAAAGAGGAAAGGCAAAGGGAAAGCTGGACTCAACCCCCCTTCCCCTTAATTATGTTAGCTTCTTACAATGTTAGAGGGTTAAATAAAAAGCCTAAGCAGGCTTATGTTAATCAGTTAATTGTTGATAACCATATTTCTTTTGTTGGGCTGCTAGAAACACGAGTTAAGAGCCACAATGCACCTAGAATAGCTAATAGATTATGTAACAATTGGACTTGGGCTTTTAACTATGATTCTCACTATAATGGTAGAATTTGGGTTGGATGGAATCCTGCTATATAGAATGTGGATATCCTTTTTGTCTCCTCCCAATCTATTCATTGTAAAGCTCAAAATATTGCAGGTACTCATAGTATATTTTTTGTTTCCTTTATTTATGGGCTCAACACTTACTTGGAACGACGTGATCTTTGGAGAGATCTCTTGGCTCTTAATCTCACTGACTGCTGGTGTGTTCTGGGAGATTTCAATGTTATCAAGCATCTAAATGAAACTAACTAAGAAGATGGCATTTGGGATACTAGAATGGATGACTTTCTAACATTTTCTTCCTCTGCTAGGATGGATGACTTAAGAGGGGTTGGACCTATTTTCACTTGGTGGAATTATCATACTGTAAATCCTATCCTAAAGAAACTGGACAGAGCTCTTGGGAATGCTTCCTGGTTTGAAAACTTCCCTCATGCTCAAGCTTTTTTTGCTCCTAGAGGTATATCTGATCACTCCCCTATCCTTCTCAATACTGGCTATTCTGGCATGAGATCCAAAAAGCATTTCCAATTCTTCAATCACATGCTACTTATTGATGGGTTCTCTGAGTGTCAATCAGGCCTGGGTTCATCCTGTACATGGCAACCCTTTCTATGTGTTTTCTGAAAAGCTTAAAAGGACCAAACGAGCTTTGGTCTCCCTCAACATCTCTGCAGGAAACCTCACAAATGCTGTTAAAACTACTACGAAGGCACTCCATAATGTACAAATTCTGCTCCACTCCTCCCCCCTTGACCCTATCCTTCTTGATTCAGAAAAGGACTGTGCATTGGATCTTAATATTTCTTTGAAGCGTGAAGAAACTCTCCTTCAGCAAAAATCTAGAGCAACTTGGCTTTCCTTGGGTGACAAGAACTCAGGATATTTCTCTAACACGTTGAAAAACAGATGGAACTCAAACAAGCCTCTCTCTATTGAAAATGACAATGGTGATTTAGTTCATGGTCAGGATGCTGTGGAAAATGTAACAGTCAGGTATTTCCAGCATTTGTTTAACTCTCCTTATGTTCCTACCCATCCTGATTTTCCTAGCTATGGAGCCTCTCCCCTGCACCTTGTGAGCCCTTCTCAATCTCTTATGCTTTTTGCTCCCGTATCTGATTTGGAAATCTTCAAAGTCCTCAACTCCATGAAGCGAAATAAAACTCCAGGCCCGGATGGATTCAACGTTAACTTTTTCACCAATTGCTGGAACATTGTGGGAGAGGATTTCACAAAGTCTGTCCAATTCTTTTTCTCCTCTTGTAGACTTATTAAGGGCATCAACTCCACTACAATTGCCCTTGTTCCCAAATGTTCAAATCCTTCCTCCATGACTGATTTTCGACCTATTGCTTGTTGTAATACAATTTACAAATGTATTACAAAGGTTCTTGCTAACAGACTGAAGATTGTGCTTCCTACCATCATTGACAAAGCCCAGTCAACTTTTATTAAAGGCAGGAACATAAGTGACAACATACTGCTTGCTCAGGAACTGTTTAGAAATTACCACAAGAATTTTGATACTCCGAGATGTGCTCTAAAAATTGATCTGAGGAAGGCTTTTGATACAGCAAACTGGGATTTCTTGCTGGATATCTTGGCTGCTTACCAATTCCCATAGACCTTCATCAATTGGATCAAAACTTATGTCTCTACTGCCATATTTTCTGTCAAAGTTAATGGCACCTTAGCTGGGTTTTTTTCGAGTTCCAGAGGCCTAAGGCAAGGTGATCCCTTGTCCCCTTATCTCTTTGTTCTTGTAATGGAAATGCTCTCCTTGAAATTTAACTCAAGTACCTCAGTGCCCGAGTTCCAATATCACTGGAGGGCCTCAGATTGCAAGCTGACTCATCTCCTTTTTGCTGATGATGTACTTATAACTTACAATCTATCTCCATTATCAAGTCCTGCATCCACTCCTTCTCCTTATTTTCTGGACTTATTCCAAATGTTCACAAAAGTCATTATTTTCTTGCAAACACCGATCCTATCTCAACACAGTGCATTATAACCACTCTTGGGTTCCAACATGGAGTTTTTCCCACCAAATTCTTGGGAGTTCCTGTTATCTCTTTTAAGCTATCCTTCCAGGATTGTGTTCCTTTACTCCACCGAGTCACTCAGAGAGCATCCTCTTGGACAACTAAAGCCTTATCCTCTTCATACTTAGGATATTGTAGGAAATGTATTCACAGCTGCCATCCAGTCCTTCTTTAGACAGGAGTGTCTACTTAGGGGAACAAATTCTACTGCCATTGCGCTTGTGCCTAATGTCAAAAACCCCTCTTCCATGAATGATTTCCGGCCTATTTCCTGTTGCAATACAACTTATAAGTGTATGTCGAAAATTATTGCTTCCAGGCTTAAGGATACTCTCCCTTCCATTATCTCCCCTTATCAAGCTGCTTTTGTCCCTGGTAGGAGAATAGGGGATAACATCTTTCTTGCTCAAGAATTATTCCGGAACTATCATAGACCCTCGGGCCTTGCCAGGTGTGCTTTAAAAATTGATCTTCGGAAGGCTTTTGATTCTATCTCTTGGGATTTTCTGTGGGCTGCCCTAAATTTTTTTAAGTTCCCTCCTAAATTTGTTTATTGGATAAAGGCTTGCATTTTCACTCCCTCTTACTCGGTCATGGTAAATGGGGCCCTTTGCGGATTCTTTAAAGGGGCAAAGAGTCTTCGTCAGGGAGACCCCCTTTCCTCTATATATATATATATATATATATATATATATATATATATATATATATATATATATATTTGCTAATGTGGAGTTTCCGACCCGCAGGTTGACTAATCTCCCCAGCCCGATACCAGAGCGATTTGCTACCCGACTTTCACCAGGGGTACCGTGGCCACTCGTGAACATTTCTGCCCCCTCACACTTGTTGCAGGCGAGAATCGATCCAAGGATGCCCGGGTTTACGGTTCACCCCAGGTCGAAGCTTACCGCTGCGCCAAGTGCTGTGGTTACACGCTTAACTTCGGAGTTCTGATGGGATCCGGTGCATTACCTATTTGTAATTGTCATGGAAGTTCTATCTCTTATGCTCTCTCAGACTTTAAACGTGCCTTCTTTCAATTCCATTGGAGAACTGCGCCCTTATCTATTACTCACCTTTGTTTTGCGGATGATATTCTTATATTTTGTCATGGTGATTTTGTGAACAGTGATGAATATTAAGCTTAGTCTAGATCGGTTCTCTGCTGGGTCGGGTCTAAACATAAATGCCTCGAAGAGTATGTGTTTCCTCTCTCATGTTCCTCCATCCCATGCTGCTCTCATCTTACATTGTTTGGGATTTCAGCGGGGAGTGTTCCCTGTAAAATTTTTGGGTGTCCCTCTTATCACCTCAAAGTTAAGCCTTGCTGATTGCCGGCCTCTTCTTGAAAAGATTACCTCCAAAATAAGCTCTTGGACAAACAAATTTCTTTCCTATGCTGGTCGAATTCAACTTATAAAGTCGGTTATCTTTGCAGCTTAAGCTTATTGGTCGGCACATTTCATCCTTCCTGCATCCGCTATAAAAGAGCTTCAGACATCTCTATCTAGATTTTTATGGAAAGGACCTTCCATGGATAAGCACGGCTCAAAAGTTGTCTGGGCAAAAATTTCCTTACCATTTGCTGAGGGGGGACTTGCTATAAAGAGCCTTATTGATTGGAATAAATCGCTTATTATGATGCACCTTTGAAAAGTTGTAGATCCTTACTCTTCCTCTATTTAGGCAAGGTGGATGCATGCTATTCATCTTAAGAATAAGTTCTTCTGGATTATCCCCACACCAAATGATAGCTCTTGGATCTGGAGGAAAGTGCTTCAATGTAGGGATCTTGTGCGTAGATACATCTCTTTTGACATTGGTAATGGTGCTAGGACAAGCCTCTGGTTTGATCCTTGGCTTGGGCATTTCCCTTTGGCTACCTCCGTTCACTCGTCTTTGATTGTCAACTCTGGGCTTGGTCCAAATGCTTGTGTGGATAACATCATTCAAAATTCTGGATGGGTTCTCCCTGTCTCAAATCATCAGGATGTTTGCCTTTCGTGGTTCCTTTGACTTTTCTAGATCTTGCAATTCTTGCAATAAATGATGGCATTCTCTGGGATGGTATTAGGGCTAAGGATGTGAAGGCCACCAATATTTGGAACTCTATTTGGCAGGTGGGGTTGGCTGTGGGCTGGCATAAATTAGTTTGGCATAAAAGGGTCCCTCCCCATCACTCTTTCATCCTCTGGCTTGCTTTCCATAAGGGCCTTAGAGCATCTCCAGCAGCTAGACTATCTGATGGACTATATTTAGTCCATATGATATCAGCAAATGTCCTTTAATCTTCCATCTTTCCAGCAGATGGACTATCCCGTGGATTATAATATAAAAAGATTAAAATAATCTATGAATTCAAAAAAACTCCAATCTCCTTCCACTCTCCCATTTAAATATAATTAAAATTATAGTCCATGGACTATCAAGTTCCTAGATTTAGTCTTGTTGATGCTTCAAATATAGTCACAGACTATATTTAGTCTACCTGCTGGAGTTGGAAGATAAATCCTAGACTATATTTAGTCTAGGATTGTGCTGTTGGAGTTGCTCTTAGAACGTCAGACCGACTCTTGAAATTTGGGCTTGATATAAACCCATCTGTGTGCTTTGTTCAAATGAAAATAAAACTTTCAACCACCTATTTTTTGAATGTCCTTTCTTATTTCAGATTCTTGTTGCTGTCCTTCGCTTTTGTGGTTGGCGTGGTTTAAGTAGAAATTGGTCTACTATTACTGAGTTTATCATTCATTACTCCTGCAATGATTTTCATCATGGTCTATTGTCTTTTGGGTTTGCTACTATGGTTTATCGGATATGGCATGAACGTAATGCTCGACTTTTCTCAAAAAGTCTCACCCCTGCTAGGACTATTATTTGTGATATCGTTCATTTTCTTAAGTGTGGTCTTCACACCAATGCTAGATTTCAGAAATTAAAGTCCAGATCATGTTTTCACCATCTTATTTTATAAGTTGTTGCTGGTTTGTCTCGGTTGGGAGTGGAACCACCATGTGGGGTTTAGGCACTGTGGGGATTTGGATGGTTGGGGCTTCTGCTGCACCTATTGGCCCATTTGGTAACTGGCTGATGCACTACTGCAGGTCTTACACTGTTGCGGGTGACTGGTTGCTTATCTGCTGCATTCCTGAGTTAGGAACTACTCTGCAATGGGAAAATGTCTGCACTTATTGGCCCATTTGGTAATTGTGCATTCTATGTTTGTTTCAGGTTTGGAAGTCTGTTTTGTTGCTGCATTGCTAGTGTGGGCAGGCATGTGACTGGGTTACCTGAGCTGGGGAGTTGCTGCTAGGGGTAAACGTTGGGGCGGCTGCTGGGGGGGGGGAGTTTGCACTACAGTTGCTACTGCTGCTATGGTTTCTAGTGTTGAAATCCCCTTGTCTGTTTGTTGCTGCCGCTGAGCTTGTTTTACTGGGATTCCATCTGTTTGGGTTCCTTTTTTTTTTGCTAAGTTTGTGTTTGATAAAAGAACCATAAAACAAAGGCAAAGGGGCATACCCCAGATGTTATAAGGGAATCATCAAAAGATAGGCCTCAAGATGATTAACCTATAGAAACTAACATGGAAACCCCCATGAATACAGAAAAAAAATTAATCAGTAATTACAACTATATGTGATACGAAGAACATTTTAGGACAGCCTTCTGAAACTTTAAAGACGAGGAGAGCCTAGCTTTAATGAGCTGCACAATCTCCTTTAGCTAAAATGCGTGGGGGCGATTTTGTTTTGTCATGAACCATTGTATTCCTAGCACCCCAAAGTTTATACACGATAGTAGCAAAGATGAGCTTGAGGATTTCGGACATCATAAAAGTGCCTTTGAAGTGTAAAATGTACTGTACCAAGTTATCCCAATTAGGGACTATCCTCCAATTTCCAACGGCCAAAACAGTTGATATAACAGTAGATGAATAAGAGCAGTTGAAAAATAGGGGAGTGAAACACTCCGGAGAGTTGTTGTAGAAAGGACAGGAGAAAGGCTGGTAGCGAGCAAAGGAGATAAACTGGTCATTTGTGGGCAGTCTCCGACGAAGAGCCAGCCATAAAATAAAGGAGAAGCGAGGGACATGGTGCTTAAACCATAACAGATTCGCCCAAGCCACAGTCTGACCTCTATGTCTAATGGAATCCCAAATACTTTTTGCCCTGACAGTTCTGATGTCCTCCATAACCTAGAAGATAGCATCAGCAGCAGAAGTAGGAGCAGGGACATTTTGGAACAGTTGCCTAAATTGCAAGATATCGTGGTGATTGCTGGAAGGCAGGGACCAGGTAGATTGTGAGATAATGGAAGAGACCCGTGCGGTAATGGGCAGGCCAGAGTTTGAGAGAAGGCTTACCGAAGGAAAGATAGATTTGACCATTCAACTAAGGGTCATGCCACAGACTGAAAGAGAGGCCATTACCCACACGATAGCTGAGAAACTTCAAAGCAGTAGGTCTTAAGCTTAGAATCTTTTGCCAGATCCAAGAGCAGTCTGAAGGAGGGGCAATGTGCCAGAAATTTCTAGATTTTAGAACAGTGGCTTGAATCCACGAAGCCCAAAGTGAGGTAGGAGCGGGAGAGAGTAACTTTAGAAGGCGGTGGGTTATAAGGGCAAGGTTCCAATCGACAAGGTTTTTAACCCCAAGCCCCCCTTCAGCGTAAGGCATAGACAAGTCCATCCAAGAGACTTTAGCCCTGTACTTTTGAAGCGAGGATCCCTTCCAAAGGAATCTGCAGGGTATAGATTGAATGGATCGCATCACAGACTTTGGAAGAATAAAGTGGGCAGACCAGAATGATTGGGTTCCTTTGCTGCGCTAGCAGGCTTTGGGTCTTTGATGCATGATACTGCTACAGGTCCGGGTTTTTGGTTTGGAGTGCTAGTTTCTGCTGGGTTTCTCGGCAGCTGTTGACTGTTTTCAGACTTGACAATGGGTTACCTAAACTATGCTGCTGATTTGGGTGCTCCTAAAATGGGATGCTTTCTGTGTCTGTTTGTGTGTATGGTTTGTACTAGCGGTGGGCACTACTGTGCATCTGTTATGCAGCTGTGATGCCGGGGTCTACTCGTTGCTACTGTTTGGATCTGAGGAGTACGCTGGTCAAGTTTTGACTCTGCCGGGCTCATATGCTCTCGGCTCATATGTTCGAGCTTTGTGGGATGGTATATACTAAACCTGCAACAGTTGGTTTTACAGCAGATTGGGGATGCTTGGTCCTGCAGTCTGTGGTGTTATTCTTGTCATCTAGGGGTGGGGATGCTTGTTGCTGCTGTTTACAACTGCTGGACTCTTTAAAGTTGTTGGGGCCTTATGGTTTCTTGTATACTGTTAGTCACTGGTCCAGAATTTTTTATGACTGTTATACTCTACTGCTGTTCTGTATGGGCTGGTGCTGGGCTCATATGGCTGCTAGTACTCTGCTGGCTAAGTTCTCAGCTCAAATGTTCATGTCATTAGTCCGTTGGATAATTTGCTCTATTTGTATTATAATAGGTTGTTTATTTCTGTTTTAGCTTTGTTGGGCATTGTGCCTTTAATCCTTTTATAGTCATGACATTATAGGGCATGTCCTATGATGTCTATGCTATATTCTGATTGGGTCTTTTCCATGAGGTTTCTAAGTTCCTTTCTTTTAATACAGTTTAAATTTAGCAAAAAAATAAGCCTTATCCTATGTAGGTAGCCTACAACTGATAAAATCCATTCTTTTCTCTATGCAATCCTATTGGTGCAGTCATTTCATGCTACCGAAAGCAGTTCTTCGTGCTATACAATCTGTTCTTTGCAGATTCTTATGAAAGGGCACCTCTCTTGCCAATTTTGGGGCAAAGGTAGCTTGGTCAACTATCACTCATCCTACAAATGAAGGGGGTCTAGGCTTAAAAAATTTATTGGATTGGAATAAAGCCCTCATGCTCCTTCATCTGCTGCATATCATTCGACCATCTCCTACCTCTCTTTGGGCTCTTTGGATCAAAACTACTATCTTGAAAGGCAGGTCCCTCTGGCATATCTCTCCCCCCTCGGACTGCTCTTGGATATGGAAACAGGTCCTAAAACTTAGACCCCTTTCACTGCAACACTTGAGGTATATTGTTGGTTCTGGGCACAATGTTGATTTATGGTATGACCCGTGGCTTAATGGCTTGGTTATTAATCCTAGTCCCAGTCTAATTTCCAACTCTGGACTCCCTTACTCGGCAAAGGTTTGCTCTATCCTTATTAATTTTTCCTGGGTTCTTCCTCAAAGCAAGCACCATGATGTTTTTATGCTCAGAAGGCAACTCTTTTCCTTTACCCCCCCTAACAGCAGCATCACAGACTCTATAATGTGGGGAACATGGGACATCAAAACAGCCAAAGCCAAGCATCTATGGGAAAGCATCAGATCAAGGTTACCGACTGTCTCATGGAACAATATTATCTGGAATAGACTGCATGTCCCTCGATACTCTTTCATCATGTGGCTTGGCATCCTAAAGCGTCTTCCAACAAATGGTCGTATGAGCCAATATTCGGGAAGTTACTGGGACTACCCTCTTTGCCAATAACAAGCTGAAACTTTTGACCATTTCTTCTTCAACTGCAGGACTCAGTCATCCTTCGGCAAGTCTTCAACTTGGGAAATTTTAGGAATGTCCCACTCCTATGGGATGACCTTATTGACTACTTAATCTCCTTTCAGGGTTCAAAGCTAACAAGGAACATATTATGCCTATCTGTTACAATCTCTTTCTACAAAGTGTAGGAAGACAGGAATGCTAGAATTCACAGACTTTTCTCTACTCCTGCTTCCAGCATAGTAGCGGATGTTATTCAGTTGATTAAAGCCCGTCTCTCCACTTGTAACACCTTTTAATAGAGCCACAAATTTTAGCCAATATTTTTATAATTAGCTAATGCACTTATTATCTTTATGATGATTGTCTCCTTTGTTGTTGAGATTTTATTCCCTTTGTAGTATTCTCATCTGTTGGCATGTCACCAGATGACTTTACTATATCTTGGGGTATGCCCCTTAGCCATTGTATATTGTTTTTTTTTTCTATAAAAAAACCAAGCTTCGCAAAAAAAAACTTTACTATAGTTGTAGTTTAATATTAAATTAAACTAAATATAAATACATACCGACTTAACCTCCTGAAACGACTGCGAGCCAGAAGTATGTACAACCCGTAGCTGACCTTGATTCTTCTTCATCTGCTCAGACTTGGTCTTGAAGGCAGCATCATCCCAATATGTACACATGGCAGCCCATGCTGCATCTTATACTGCCGGCGACTGATGCTGGTGTATAATAGTCCCGGGCGATTCTTCTACTGCCCGGAGTGCCCTCATACGCATCTCATACAACCAGCCAGATTAGTTCTTCGAGATGTGCGCAATAATAACGGCGTCACCATCTGCCTCAATGATGCTGGGATCGTATCTATAATACCTCTATCAAACGGACATAACGTACGTATTATTAATTATTTAAACAATATGTAAATAACTTGAACCTTGATTTAATATATGTAATTCGACTTACGTGAAACTCCCGCAACACTATCACCATAAAGCTGGCATCGTAACGCGAGTACTGGCTAAATTGCATGCAGCCAGCCGGGAGATGCGCTAGGCATATGACGTGTATCTGCTTAGCGACCGAATCCATAATACTAGAAAATAAAATTTGTATGTAACATTTTAATTTATTAATCACATAATAATATCATTCTAATTAAACATATATAAGTGATATATTAAAGTTGAAACCTACCATGATGACCCGACATCAACGGGGCAGATGTCAGGAGGTTAGGCCCTCGCGAACGCCGACGTCTAGCATCTATATGTTTAATTAATATAGTTATGACATTGATATAGTTTCTGTAAATGAATGTTTAATATAGTTATGAAAAAAGTGTTAACACACTAGCTGACGAAGACGACCCGCCCTGGGAGCAGTCACCCGATCCATCGCGGCCCCCACCACGGCTGCCTCCACCGCTATGTCTAGGCATAGTTGTACTACTGAAATAACATACATAAATTTTCATTAGTGAAATTTCATTGCAATTATTCTAATGATTTGTTTTAGTTGTATAATATTTGAAAAACACCAAGTTCTGAAGAAGAAGTACGTCGTTAAATCCGTCAGAATCAAAATCATTTTCATCCTCTGATTCTGTCTCTTCCTCTACTGTATCAATTTCTTCCTCAGTATCATCTTCTACCATCACGTACGGACTAACAACCACATCTTCTTCCACTTCGTCGACATCGGGTATGTCCGCGACATCATCTACAAACACGTCGCCATCATATTACAATACGTGGCTGGGATTGCTAACTTCTTCTTGCAGCGGGTCATCTATGGGGTAAAATCTAATTATGCACAACACGCAAGTATATGTGGTCAACAAGTAATAAAGTGTAAGTAGAGTATCGTTCTCACGAGGAATTATTTAATAAAAATCACCAAGTACTAACCCGTAACCAACTCAATCTTATCTAAACGAATGAATTTCAAATTATATAATTAAACTACTATTAAATTCCACTAGTTAAATTAAGATTACGAAGATTTAAAATCACAACTTCACTTATTGCTTCATTTAAGTTAATACACTTCTTATCAATTATTTTATATCCTGAATTGTTAATCAAGAACACTAAAGCAGATAAAACCACCTCTCGATACATAATACCCATACTTACTTAAATCCACAGATGATAGAATTAAGCAAGACACCCTAATTAACTAATCCACTATATCTCTATGTGAATTACAATTAAAAAGGATTTAAAGCACAAGTTCTCTATAAGATTACATATGGCGTAAAGACATATCTCTATCCTAAACACGAATAATGAATTCCATCTATGCAGAAATCATAAACACGTGCTATCATGATTAGATCTAAATCTATACTCCTCTTCCGATTTCATATAGATTATCACAGTAATTGATGGCCAATCAATTAAACAATTAAGTCCAAATCATAATAGACAATCCTCATAATGGAACATAAAAATTGATAGCGAAGCATATTAAAATAAACTACACAATAAGATCCATTGTAATCTCAAACAAAGAATTAGTTCATTGAATTAAAACTAAGAATTTACACTTGAATACACATTAAAAGATAAGAATAAGATTAAGAAAAAGAATTGAATCTGTTATCAGCAAATCTCCATCTTCCTCAAGCTCCTGCTCTTGATCTTCAATGGTCTTCAAGTTACTTCAATCTCCAAATCTCATAATAACTAGGGTTTTGTCCCAATATACTCTAATCTAATCTAAAGGAATCCTCCCTCTCTCTCTAATCCTAGTGATTCTTCTCCTTTTATATGCCTCTTTATATGTCTTTAAGTCCTCTTGGAATTCCTTGAATCAATCGGCTCGAACCAATCCTTCTTGAACTCAAATTCTGCCAAAAACTAATTTATCTGCGCATAGCCCCGGTGGGCTTTTTTACACTCATAGGCCCACCCCGGCTGGCTATGCTACTGTTTTTGGGCTTGTACCCCCGCCCCGACGGGCTTTTACTTCTCTCCCTGCTCCTTCAGCTTCAGAGGATTGAATTTTATGGGATACTCGTGATCTTAAATTCCTAAAGACCTCCCTTATATGGGATTCTATTCGCTCTCGCGCTCCGAAGGTGCCTTGGGCTAAACTGCTATGGCACTCCCGTCACATTCCTTGGTTCTCCTTTACCCTGTGGCTAGCCTTATGCCGTAGACTGCCTACTAATTACAGATTCTCTTCATACTCTAGTTTTCGTCCTTTAAATTGCCCTTTTTGTGAAACTCATGTTGAGACTTTTTCCCACTTGTTCTTTGATTGCACCTATTCCACTGCTGCCCTCTCCTCTGTACTTGTTGTTGGAGGCTGGTCTAATGTTCCAATGAGGTGGGATGACCTTGTGGACTTCATCATCCAGTTTAGAGGAAGTACCATTAGGACTGATATCCTCAAGCTTGTTTTTGCTTCTACCGTGTACAAAATCTGGGCGGCTAGGAACTCTTTTGTCCATGATCGGATTAAGATGCCTTTGAGTGTATTGGTTAGGCAGACTTTAAATGTCATTAAATCCAGGCTGTCTTCTTCCTCTAAATTCCTATTGGTTGCTCAGAACTGCCCTACTCTCAGAGTGTGGTTGTAGCCAGATTCAGGTGTTTCCGTGTCTGTTTCAAGTTGCTATATTGGAATTTAGATTTCAAGTCGGGCATGTTCTATGGTCTGTTGTGGAGTTGTTTGGGCTGCGGTGTAGTTCAGTTTCTGATTGGGAGGGTGTTGGTTGTGTTGGTTATGTTCGTTTTTGATTCCCTATTCAAAGATGATTATCTTCTATTGCATTTGCCGAGACCATATTAGTTTATTTGGGATTCAATGTTGCCTTTGTTTGTTCCGGCTGATTTGGTGGTCATTATTTGTCAGCAACGTATGTTTGGCCCTCTTGTGTCCAAAGTGGCTCAGCTCCGGTTTTGGTCTTCCTTCTTGGGTTGACTGGACGAGGTTTGGGCGAGGTGGCTAGAGGTACAGTCTTGGGTCAGCAACTGGTCAGCTTAGAGATGTAGTCCGGGTTGTTGGGCAGCTGTTGTTGGCGAGGAGGTGTGCTGGCCTGGGTTGCTGGCGTGCGAGCTGTAGCCGAGATGCTTTGGGCGAGGTGGTGGCTGCAAGGTGCTGGGCTGATATAGGCTGTTTTGGGCGAGGTGCTGGCTAGAGAGGTGGGGCTGTTGATCGGCAGCTGCTTTGTGCGAGGTGCTGGTGGCTGCGAGGTGCTGGTTGGTGAAGTGGGGCTGGTGTTAGTCAGCTGCTTCCTCACGCTAGCAGCTGCTGCTTGGCTTCTCCTTTTTGGACAACTGTTCTTCTTCTTGGTTTATTATAGATCATTTTGGATGCCCTGTTTCTTTAATTAGTCTGTTCAGGCTTTCTGATTGCTTTTATAGCTCGCTTTATTTAAGTACTCTGTAATCCCGATTGGGTTGGTTGTTGGTCTCTAGTTGCTCTTTTCGAGGTTGTCCTTTGAGTTTAAAAATTTCTGGGGTATGCCCCCTTTGCAACTGTTTTATCATTCTTGTATAGCTCCCTCATCTTTGGGCATGTCCATAGATGACGTTGCTATATTCTAGGGTATCCCCCCTTGTCTTTGTTCTTTGGTTCCTTTTATACAAAAAAAAAATTAGCGGGAAAAAAAAAATACCCGCCTCGGCGGGCATCCTTTTTTCTGCTGCAATGTCCTCTGGTAAAATAGTCATAACTTTTGAAGGAAGAGTTACGAGGCCTGCCACCTATCAAATTGAAGATCTCTACGAGCTCTACAACTTTCATTCTTTGAGAATTGAGAAATAACGGACAGATGAAGGTCAAAATTGGGTTGGAAGTGACTGTTATGCAAATAGCCACCCAAAACAGTGAAGTTCAACATCCGTTGGTACAATGGTCATAACTCTTGCATCCGAACTCCGATCGGAATGATTCAAAATGTTCAGGAAAGCTAAGAAGAAGCTCTACAATATAATCCAAGTTCCAAGCCAAGAACATGAAATCCCAAAAGATGTCCGAATTACTTTTCTTTGCGTTTTCATACCAATAGTTGCTCACACAACTCTGAAACATATAATCTACAAAATGAACACAAAATGCATGAAAAGTAATTAAGAAACATGAGTTTAAGCAACTAATTCAAGTAATAGATACCAGATAAGTAGGTATAAAACTTACTTATCAAATACCCCCAAACTTAAACATTTGCTTGTCCTTAAGCAAAAACACAAATTAGACAGATTCATTCTTTAGCAATGATCCACTTAAACATTAATGAATCAATATGAATTTGAACACTGGCCTCAAAGGTTACCTCAAATAATAACTTAATGAAAACTTTAAAACAATGTCATGTCTACAATTTCAACAACTTTCATTAACTTCACATCTACTCATGATCCTTTAAGTGCGTGTGTGCATCCATATGTTCAAACCAGTCATGATTTAGATTAGATCAACCAATACTCATAAAATATTTTCAAAACTTCTTATCACATCAATCACCGCTAATATAGACATAACACAAATTTTTCTTGAGGATCAACCGGATATTTAAACATTTAAGTACATATGAACCCTTCTCAAGTACTTCAAAAATACTCTTTTTTTTTCTTTTTTTTAGTGAGTGCGTTTTACGCTCCATCTCACTTTCCATTCCCATTTAAACGAGTGCGTTTTACGCTCCACCTCGCGCCTATGTTGATGGGGAGTGCAGTTTATCGGGAAGGTTCCAATAATTTTTTTTTCAAAAATACCCCAAGATTTCCCCCAAACTTATGTGAGTGCCTAATTTTCACTTCGAATGATGCTCAAATAAGATTTCTCAAGTTGCAATGGTATCTTTCATAAGCATTTAGCCAAAAAATTTTTGTAATCCCAACTGGATAAACCAATGGATATGTGTAAAATTTTCAAAAATTTCGCAATTAATATGAAAATCAACTAATGAGTTAAAATATAGACTAAGCATGCTCATCAAATTTCCAAGAGTTAACAACATCAACCACCCACTTATCATTGGCCAAAATCAAATTCCATCAAAACATTGCTCAAGTAAATACTAAACATGATAAATACCCCAAAACTTAAAATAGGCATTGTCCTCAATGGCTAAGAATAGAAAAATAATTAAAGTAGAGGACTTCCCTGAAAATATAGCATTTTCCTCCTTGTCTGCTAAATCTAAAGAATAAGCCAGACACATTGGAATAAATCGGGCACCACACTTGAGTTGGACTTGACTAACCTGTGAATATGATAGAAGCAAGCTTGTTAGATCCTAAGACATAAAAATTTATTAAATACTATGAAACCTAAAAAAAACTAAAAATTAAACTTGGGTTGCCTCCCAATAAGCACTTGATTTATAGTCCTTCAGCAGAACTTTGTCTGGTCAATGCTATCCAATTCCTCTTCGAAAGTTGAGGAACCCTCCATCCATCAGTAGCAAATAATCCTTTGGGAGGTTCCCACAAGCGATGACCATAGCGTCAAAGTCACCTAGCATGCTTTCTTTAGATAAGATCACATTCAAGAACATCCAACATCTAGGTGTTTTCTCCATTGTGTCTGCGAATAGATTCTGGCATTGAGGCTTTTCCAACACAACTGGTTCTTCACCTTTCTCATCCCACTCTTCGCACCATGGCTTCGAAGTTGTACTCGCTCTTACGTCACCAAGAGCTATGCCGTCGACATGACTACCAATCGGACAAGGTTTTTCAAATCTAACTGGATCCTTGAACTTTGGTGGAGAAGGCACTTGAGGCATAAATAACATCGGCACATCATCGTTGGTACCCACAGTTAGTTCTTCGTCGACCTTGTTTTCATTATCCCCCTTTGTCTCCTTTTTTTCAACATCTTGTGGCTCATCCAGTTGTATATTTGGTTCGGGCACTTCATCAATCTCAGAATCCTCGTCATAACACCAATTATTTTGAGGACAATTGTTCAAGGCTTTGAGCATTTGATTCATCTGGTTCTGCAGATTTTGAATTGATATCTCTTCATTAATCATCCTCTCCTCATTTGATGCTACGAACTTGGACAACAATTCCTCCAACCTTGAATTATTTGTCTCAGATTTGGAATCCATGTATTGAGGACCATGGGTTGAAGTAATGATGAGTTGTTCCATCTGGTTATGAAAATTTTAACTCGATATTTCTTGACTCATCATCCTCTCCTATTGGTTTGCTATGATTTTTGACATGAATTCTTCCGACTTTGACTTTTCTTCTTGTGGCAATGGATGTGGATATGAGAATTTCGGTGTGTATGTTGGGTTTGGAGTGTAGTATTAGTCTTGATAGTTATAGTTCCATGAAAAATCCGGGTGATACCCCCAAAGTTGATGATAATTAGCATATGCATATTGGTTGAGGTATTCACCACCATGTTGTCCCCGCTCAAAACTAACGGTGCATTGATAACTCGGATGATTAACATCACAATATTTACAAACTTGGGCTTTCCTCTAAATACGTTGGGATGCAACAACATCCAACCTCCTCGAAATTGTCTTAAGATGTGTTGATAATGCAAAAAATGCATTGAGTCCATCAATCCTTGTGTCTTTTGGTTGAGTCATACTCGAATAAGGCCATTGATAATTGCATCTAGCCATGGTACCCGAAAAGAGAGAAAAATAGGAAGAGAATTAAATAAATAAATAAAAAAATATTTAAATTAAGACTAATTTGATTGAAGCTAATATTGGCATAAAAATATATATATTAAACTAATTCCCCGGTAACGGCGCCAAAAACTTGTTGGGTAAAATCTATTTACGCACAACACGCAAGTATACGTGGTCAACAAGTAATAAAGTGTAACTGGAGTATCATTCCCACGAGGAATTGTTTAATAAAAATCACCAAGTACTAACCCGTAACCAACTCAATATTATCTAAACGTATGAATTTCAAATTATATAATTAAACTACTATTAAATTCCACTAGTTAAATTAAAATTACGAAGATTTAAAATCACAACTTCACTTATTGCTTCATTTAAGTTAACACACTTCTCATCAATTATTCTATATCCTGAATTGTTAAGCAAGAATACTAAAGCAGATAAAACCACCTCTCGATGCATAATACCCATACTCACTTAAATCCACAGATGATAGAATTAAGCAAGACACCCTAATTAACTAATCCACTATATCTCTATGTGAATTACAATTAAAAAGAATTTAAAACACAAGTTCTCTATAATTTTACATATGGCGTAAAGGCATATCTCTATCCTAAACACGAATCATGAATTCCATCTATGCAAAAATCACAAACACATGCTATCATGATCAGATCTAAATCTATACTCCTCTTCCGATTTCATATAGATTATCACGGTAATTGATGGCCAATCAATTAAATAATTAAGTCCAAATCACAGAAAATTCTCACAATAGAACATAATAATTGATAGCGTACCATATTAAAATAAACTACACAATAAGATCCATTGTAATCTCAAACAAAGAGTTAGTTTATTGAATTAAAACTAAGAATCCACACTTGAATACACATTAAAAGATAAGAATAAGATTAAGGAAAAGAATTGAATCTGTTGTCAACAAATCTCCATCTTCCTCAAGCTCCTACTCTTGATCTTCAATGGTCTCAAGTTGCTTCAATCTCCAATCTCATAATAACTAGGGTTTGTCCCAATCTACTCTAATCTAATCTAATGGAATCCTCCTTCTCTCTCCCTAATCCTAGTGATTCTCCTCCTTTTATATGCCTCTTTATATGTCTTTAAGTCCTCTTGAAAGTCCTTGAATCAATCGGCTCAAACCAATCCTTCTTAAACTTAAATTCTGCCAAAAACTAATTTTTCTACGCGTACCCCAGCCCCGGCAGAATTTTTGCACTAATAGGCTCGCCCCGGCTGGCTATGCTACAGGTTTTGGGCTTGTACCCCCGCCCCGGCGGGCATCCTTTTTTCTGCTGCAGTGTCTTCTAGTAAAATGACCATAACTTTTGATCCGGAAAGAGTTACGAGGCCTGCCACCTATCAAATCGAAGATCTCGACGAGCTCTACAACTTTTATTATTTGAGATGTGAAAAATAACGGACGGATGAAGGTCGAAATTGGATTGGAAGTGACTGCTATGCAAATGGCCACCCAAAACAGTGAAGTTCAACCTCTGTTGGTACAAAGGTCATAACTCTTGCATCTGAACTCGGATTGGAATGATTCAAAATGTTCCAAAAAGCTAAGAAGAAGCTCTACAATATAATCGAAGTTTCAAGCCAAGAACATGAAATAAATATGAAAGCCCAAACGATGTCCGGACTGCTTTTCTTTGCGTTTTCATATCAATAGTCGCTCACATAGCTCGCAAACATATAATCTACAAAATGAACACAAAATGCATGAAAAGTAACTAAGAAATATGAGTTTAAGCAACTAATTCAAGTAATAGATATCAGATAAGTAGGTATAAAACCTACTTATCATCATCCGTTCCAGACAGATTAGTATCATCAAATGATCGAGTCTTTGTTGTCACAGCTGTATACCAGGGGCTTCTATAATTTACGACATTAGGGGCGTAGTACACTTAAGTTGCTTGGCTGGCTAACACAAATACGTCTTCAAACTATAACTTGGATTTTATATCTACTGTGATGATTCTATTACGATCAACTTTAACACCCTTTGCAGTATCAAACCAGCGACACTTAAATGCAACGACTTTGTTGTGCCCTGGATAATTGAGAACAACAACTTCCTCTAATCTTCCATAGTAATTGGACTCAGAATCTCCGTAATAACTTCCCAACACGACAACGCCAAAGTTGACTAATGTCAATTCATTTACGTCATCAACCTTGAATCTATACCCATTCACGATGCAGCCTGGAAATGAACTAATAAGTTTGTACGGGCCTAAAATTACATCTCTAAAACGCTCATATGCGTTCTATTCTTCGACCCTTCTTCTCTTAAACCACTGGTCACTTACATTAGTGAATGCTTCCATCTGTGATGTAGTCATCCCCAGGTTAGAAGCATGTGCTTCCAATTCGAATGAACTGCGTACAATAATATAACAATTGTTTAATTGTTGATTAAGGTTAGATAAATCATTTTCAACTTGTAATAATACATACTTGATATACGACGATAATTCAGGCATATTAGAAGCACGTATGTAGAAACAATCTTTAAATCTTTATTGGTTAGGTAAGTCTTCGTCTCATGTACATATGGTTTAGCTGGATAAGTGAATACAACCAACTCGTCTTCAGCACGACCAGATGGATCGGCGACCTTATTTCGACTTAAACGATTGTGCTTCGTTGCGACTACATCGTCAAAGTACAACGAGCAGAAGTTGACAAGCTCTTCCTCCGTAGCATTCAGCAATAGAACCCTCTACACGAGCTTTGTTTTTAACTTTTTGCTTTAATTGACGCATATACCTGAAATATGACAGTATGTGATATTACCTGATAAGTTAATTATAAAGATGATCGATATTGCACAATGTTTATGATATTACCTCTCAAATGGATACATCCATCGATATTGCACCGGTCCTCCAAGCTTAAGTTCATATGGCAAATGAATAGGCAAATGTTCCATACTGTCAAAGAACCCCGGTGGTAAGATCATTTCGAGCTTACACATTGTCAAAACTATGTTTTTCTCCATCTGCTCCACATCACTATACCTTATAACAGTTGAGCAAATATCCCGAAAGAAATTTGAAAGCGCGGTAAAAGTATTATTAACATTCCTGGGTAACACCTCACGAAATGCAATTGGAATCAACTTCAGCATGAATACATGACAGTTGTGACTTTTGAACCCAGTAATTTTCAACTGCTCAACCTTAGTACAACGAGATATGTTAGAAATATCTGGGAGCTTCAATGCGCTAAGCCACTTGCATAAGTTTTCAACCTGTTGCTAGGTAAGACAAAATGGAGCTTTTGGTTTTGTGTTGTTAGGTCGGAGCCATAATTCCCGCCTGATATTCATTTCCTCCAAGTCTTTATGTGCTTTATCATTGTCTTTTGTTTTACCACTCGTATCTAGTATGATGTAAAACAAGTTCTCGAATACATTCTTTTCTGTATGCATAACATCTATACAATGACAAAGTGCTAGTGTGACCCAGTATGGCAACTCAAACCAAATCGGTGAGTGTTTTATGACTTTTCCCATATCCTATAGCTCTCAACTTACCATGCTCCTTCAGTGGAAATGTTAGACCATTTAGCCAACCCAATATGTTGCTGCCCGATAAGCGACCAACAACCCCCTTCTTCTCTATCTTTCTGTTGAACTGTGTAGACATCTTTCTATAAATGTGCTCAGCAGGCAAGAATCTACGAGCAATTCCAAAGAAACTAGTTTTCCAGCCATGACGTAGTTGAGTGCCTTGCACATCCCCCATACATACTGGACATGACAACTTACCATGAGTCGACCAACCACTAATCATCCCTAGTGCTGGAAGGTCAGTGATAGTCCACAACAAGGCTGCCTTCAGCACAAAATTCTGCCCCGACAGATTTATCAAAAGTCTGAACACCTGTTTCTCACAGAATCTTAAGTTCATCTACTAATGGCTCAAGGTACATGTTAATGTCTTTTGTAGGACTCTTATCCCCCGGTATAAGTAAGGTCAAGAAAAGATACGGATCCCTCATGCACATTGACGATGGAAGATTGTAAGCTACCATAATCACTGGCCAAACAGAGTAAGGCTGACTAAAATTATTAAATGGACAGAAGCCATCTGTAGCTATGCCAAGTTTGACATTCCTAACTTCGTCAGCAAATTGTGGAAAACTGGCATCAAAATTCTTCCATTCATCCCCATCTGCTGGGTGAGTCAGCTGACCAGGCACGACATCCCTTGTTTTATGCCAACTCAAATGCTGAGCAGTGTGCGCAGACATGAATAGCCTACAACCTCGGCGCAAGAGAAAAGTACCGTAAAATCTTCTTTGGAACATGTTTCTCCTTCCCCCCACGTTTTATGATCTTGTACCTTGGCGAGTTGCAGATATCACACTGCACCTTATCTTTGTCCTCCTCATAGTATAACATGCAATCCTGCTCACAAGCATCGATCTTCTCATACCCGATATTCAACCCCTTAACCATCTTCTTCACTTCATAGTAATTCGCGGGTTATTATTCCTAGGTAAGAACTCGCTGAGAGTATCAAGCAAATCATTGAATCCTCTCTCACTGCAATCATGCTCATTCTTGAAATGTAAAAGCTTCATAACTGCAGAAAGCCTGGTGTGCTTGTCATTTCCAGGATACAATGGAACACCCGATTCAGATAGCAACTTGTAGAAAACAACTGCTAAATCATTTGGCTTTTGCTGAGCACTGCTTGACGCATGCTCGTTTTCAGCCCAGTCAATATTGATAGTGCCATACGCATCAACCAACATCTTCACGACATCATAGTTATCTGATTGTGAATCCCCGTGAAACGATTTGTCTACATTACTATCTGTCCGTTCTCTAAACTCAGCTGATTCCCCATGATGAATCCATATCGAATACCCATCCAGAAAACCACGTGAATACAAGTCAAATTTAACTTCATCGACAGTCTTCCATATCATGTTCTTACACTTGAAACATGGGCATCTCATCTTTCCGTTCGGATCATCAACATGTTCTATTGCTTTGTTCAAAAAATTAGACACCCCATCACGGTACGCATCAACTAATCTCCTCCCATCAATCTTAATCCTACGGTACATCCAACTCCGGTCGGCTGACATCTTTAATTGAAGAAAATACCCAATTAGATCAAGAATAATCATGAATGTGGTCCATGAACATGTATTTAGTTTACCTAGTATATATCTACACTCTACATGGGTTAGGCTTCTATCCCTTTCCTGGATACGTCTCCTCACTAGTGCCAATCTTAAGCACGCTTCTATATTTTAAGAAAATTTAAGTAACACCTCCCCATGGTCTCCAAGTACACGAAATAGACCAAGACAACTTAGTCTAAGTATGCACTCGGAGAACATGTAAAGACACAAGCTGAAAAATCCTCAAAACTTTATAAAAACGTACCTTATGAATTGACACCGACCTAAGTTAGAGACATAACATCCAGTAATAGTCCCAAACTGGAGACTATTCGACATTCACTCTTAATGAGTGAATGTCAAACGGGTTTCTAAGCTCCTACCTAAAATTAATATTTACAGGTTAATGTAATGATATAGGTACTATAAAGTGTATAATCGTAATTGATTGTCAATTGAGTGTTTTGAAGATTTAACACATAACATTATTGAGTTTATTGAAAATTATGGCAAACTAAGAAAATTCTACTTAGTTTATTATTTTATTTTATGTTAATTTATTTCAAAATATATTATGTTATTTTAATTTATGTTTATTTAATTTATTAGCTTTGATTTTATTTAATTCGAGATATTTTTTATGTAATGAAAAACTAAGCAAATGCTACTTAGTTTAAGATAATTATTTTATTTTATTTTTTCATATTATATTATTTAAATTAAATTAATTTACATTTAATTATATTAACTTAAATTAAAATTTAAAATTTTAATTTATTCTAGTTTATTATTAATTTTATTTTATTTATTTTAAATTTAATATATTTATAAAATTTGGATTTATTTATGTATTTTATTTTATTTTATTTTAGGCTATTTTGTGTTATATTTAATTATTTTATTTACTTTAATTTAATTTAATTTAGTTAAATTAAATTAAATTTATTTATTTATTTAGATTTATTTATTTTATTATATTAATTATTTAAATTAATTAAAATTAATTAAGTAACATTTAATTATATTTAGTTAAATTAAATTAAATTAATTAATTAATTTAGATTTATTTATTTTATATTTATTTTTTGTATTATATTATATTAATTATTTAAATTAATTAAAATTAATTAAGTAAAATTTAATTATATTAAATTAAATTAAATTAAATTATTTATTTTATTTTAGTTTATTATTAATTTTATTTATAAGATATAATATATTAAAATTAAAATTTTTATTTTATTTTATTTTGTATTACATTAAATTAATATAATTTATTTTTATTAAATTATTTTATTTTAATTAAATTATTTTATATCTATTAAATTATGTTAGTACTAATTAAGAATCAAGTAAATTCTACTTAGATAATTTTAATATTTGGAAACATAAGAAATATATACACATTGGCTTCAAATTTTGTAATTGATTAATTCTGACAAAAATTCTGTTGAGAATTCCGTCAGAAATAACAAATATACTACTCAGCTATACCTAAATATAATCCAAATTTTATCAAACCAAAATTGCAACATATATATCAAACCCAAATTGCAGTATAATTATCAAACCCAAATTGCAGTATAATTATCATCAAACCCGATATTGCAGTATAATTATCATCAAACCCGATATTGTAGTATATATTATGATTGGGTTTTCCCATCAGGTTGTAATCTTTCTTTTTACAATACAGTGTAAATTTGGCAAAAAAAAAAAAGATAACATCCACACACAGGTAGATAAAAAAGGGAATTTGAAAAGTAGCTTAAGCCCTCTACTGTCCCCAGCAGAGTTGCCACCTGTCGACATCGGTAAAAATTTCTCTTGAAATCCTCTTTTAAATATTTCTTACCCTTTATGTTTTCTACATGGTTTGAATCTTGTTGAAAGGGAGAAATTAACAAAAGAATCCGACATAAAATGTCGACGATTTGAGAATATTGATTTTACAGAGCGGCCAGTTGTGTAACGCCCCGAAATCCGGTCTACTTTCACATCCGGATTCCGTGCGTCACGATCCCATCTCCTTCCAAACACACATCATTATATAGCTACATATTATGGCATACATTCTCAAATCCCAGGTTCTCGAAACCTTAAAACCTCTTTCATTACAAATAATGATAATTACATTATTCTTTATATCTTGCACAAGTGACTTTCATCCGCCACCAAGGATACATAAACGTTCATTAAACTAGTCTATAGTTTAATTCTATCACTCTATATTACAAGTCTTCACTTGCTCTTCACGCACATTCACATACTGAATGGCACTTCGTCTGGATACCGATCAGCTTGATCTTTACAGGATCCTTAAGTTCTTTCTAACATCGTTCGCTGAAAATGTTTTTCATTTAAAGCAAGTGTGAGCATTCAATTGCCCAGCAAGTCATAACAGTTGAACAAATAACTTCAAGAGTTTAAACATTCTTCAGAACTTTGATAACCGGACAAAGGTTATGAAGTAGCTTGAATAATAGGAATAGTCTCGATTCCTATCATTTTACAACATTCATCATATACTCTTTACACTACTTTCGTTCTTCTACCTTTTTCCATATATATCCTGTTTGGCTAGAATCATTAACACAGACTTAACAATAACGGTTCATGTATAAACAGAACATACTTGTTTTGAACAGTTCAATCATAGAACATTTCATCTCAAAGAAACACCGAAGTGTTCACATTGTGGCACCAGGCCTCATACGTTCTACCACTTTGTACAAATATCACACATTCGCACACATACAGAACTTCTCAAGTTCAACATCTGAGAAGTTTAAGAAACTAGCATTCATGTAAAATATGAATGAAGTTAGAAAAACTTGCCTTACGCACAGCTACAGCTTATAGTTTACGCTGAACTGCTCATTCCAATTCCTATGTAGCACATAAGAAAATAGCACGTATACCAATTAGTCATATATGACTTACGCATTGGTTTACTTAACTTTACTTCTTAAGGTTCGGGTTCCTGTAATTTAAGCTTACGCGACTAACTTTCATTACCAGATTACGGCTTTATGACATACGGTTATGTCTTATTCATACATTTATCATCTTGGATGATTTACATTCTTATCTTCTTCTTATAACTCTCCTAGGACTCAGCACACATCGTGTCTCTACTAGTAGTCCATATGGTACTCTGAGTGGTTTCCCACAAACAACCAACAAACAAGTTTCCGTCTCATCTACACTGCCCACACAATGAGTTAGATCGGTTGCCAGTTTTGTATATACCTTCGCTCTCTGAAGGAATTGTTCAGCCCAGCTCCCATATGTCAACCATCAACGGTTACGATTGTACCACAACCTAACTTCTCTTAACTTATCCGAACCATTAAACTATAATGTTCGTTAAGTCAAATTCATATTCCTTACGGCTTTTTGGCAACTAAATGCCATACCTCAGGATTCATTCTTTATCGTCTAAGTCATACAGTCCTTCGTAAACTCAGAGCGATCATTCAATGTCAATACTATGAGGTCATAGCGTGAAACATTTTACAATCCCTTATTCTTATCTTACCACGTCCGGTTCACTCGACTCGGAACGTTATCCAAGTTAAAACTACTAACTCGGATTCATAACGTTATACATTATTATCTTCCATTCATTTTCTTCACCGTTCACGGTTAAATCTTAGTCTTCATTACCTTACGGTCACACTATACACGGAGTGTAGGTTCTGCCCGTTTAATATTCACGTACACTCAACCCTTACGCTGGTTAAAGTGTTTAACGCTTACCTTTCATTCTAACATTCCCTATCCGACTCGCATCGGATTTTCATTACTCTTATTACCGTTCGTTACGGCTTTCCTTGATAAATCATATCTTCCTTACTACCTTCATCAACGTCTAAGTCATACAACCATTGTATACTTAGAACGTTTGTCTGACACGAATACGATTCACGAGGATCATTTACGTTTTCGACGTTTACGTTGCTCGTCTCTTAATCTCTCATTTAACCTTTGTTCAAGGTTTTAATCGCTTTCATTCGTTATCCAACCCATGAACCCCATGTTTATTCTTCTTTCTTAATGTCGAAGCCATACCGTTCATTGTATGCTAAGACTGATCGTTCATCGCAACAACGTTGCGTTCATAGCGTCTAAACACTTTACACTTATCTCCCCTTACCATGACATAACATCGTAATGTTATTCATTACCTTCATCACTCAACGTCTAAGGAGTCGCAATCACAGCAATCCCTCACATTCGTTCATTACGACTACGGTCCCCGGACATCGGTTACGTAATCTAGCGCTTAAATTCTTCATCTTTTAATCTATTCGTTCAACCTTTAATAAAGGTTTAGAACACTTAATTAAGTGTTACATTACGTGAACTAGATGTTTATAATTCTTTCTTGCACATCCCCCAGTAATTGAGCATATAAAGTCTCATTTCTGGGCCTTGCCCTGCACCGGCGTTGCGGCGCCTTGCCCCTTCCTTTCTCTCGCGCTGCGGTGCTACCTACGTCTATCTCTTCCCTTGGTCTGGCGCTGCGGCGCCAAACCCTTTGTTATCTCTCGCGCTGCGATGCAAACTAACAGTACCTAAGGCTCCGAGCTCGCGCTGCGGTGCCACTTCTGCAAGCTTAGCCGGCGCTGCGGCGTCGAGCCAAAACCCTAGAAAATTTTCCAAGTCTTGCACCAAGTTTGAGACGCATACTTCCTGATCTCATAACTTCTTCGTTATAACTCGAAACGAGATCGTTCCAAAGCCATTCTCTTCCTTATCTTACATACTTCAATACCCCTCAGACAGAACTTCGTTCTGAATTTGTTAACTTGCCATTAGATTGGCTTAATCTACACCCTTTGATCATTTTTACGCTTTTAACGTTCTTCGTTCGTTCGTCCGTAATTCGGTCATCCGAACTCAGAACTCGTTCGTTCTGGAGTTCACGACTCACGTTTTATACGTTCTCTTATATTCTTATGAAACCCTACATGTTCGGGTTCATTTTCTAACTTTCTAGTTCTTGTTCATCTTTTACGAAAATTTTGCCATAACTTCGTTATAGCTACGTTTTAATCCGTTCTTCATGAACGTTTCTTCCATTCCTAACCAAGAAATATGCAACTAACTTATAAGCGATGGTTTTAAGCTTGTCCATCAAAAACAATTATCCTACGATGGTTTTAAACTTGTCCATCAACAACAATTATCCTACGATGGTTTTAAATTTGTCCATCAACAACATTCTTCGTGTTCTTCATTCGTTCTTCGTTTTAATCGATATTTTGGATTACGATTCTACTTTTTCTAGGACTTTGATGTTATAGAACACCATTCCTTACTTAATTCATCTACTCGTTCATAATATTTGTTTGGATTGCTCAAAATCCTCACGAATCTTATACTTCCTTAAGAAATTTATAAACTAAATTTCTAATTATTATTTCATCATTTTCTCATGATTTCAACCATATGAAATCATTCTTAACTTCTTCTACTTCTTATTCTCCTTAAGCTATGTTTTAAACATAGAAAACTTAAAGAAAAAAATATTAGAAGAACTAGGGTTCGGATTACCGTTTTTCTTTATTCTTCTTCCGTTATACAAAGCCGATAACTTGCAAGCTTTTCTATTTCACGATCACTTTTGATCCGAGCCTTCATGCTCAATCTCTTCCTTCTCCCTCTTCATCTGAGCTCTCTCTCTCTCTCTCTCAAGTTATAAAATTTTCAAAATCCTAAAAAATGAAATCTAGCTTCCTATTTATAGAAAACCAAAGCTTAGGGCAAATTGGTCATTTCACCCCCACCTCCTTACTATTCCCACCTCCTCCAACACTTAGCCACCAAGTAAACTTGGCCTCCACCCTTACTTTGTGGCCATGTGGCCGGCCCACATGCCCATGGGTTGCCCCAATGATTATTACCCATCCGTTTACCCATCGGGTCGATCCGCGGTTTCTTTTCTTGGTTTGGGCCTTAACCCTAATTCTTATTAGACTTATCTTGGGCTTGATTTCACAAATCATTGGGCTTGACATAATCCAAGTCCAATTGGATTCTACAAAGTCCATGAACTCAAAGTCCATTTAGACTAATCGTATTCTACACATTCCATTCTCGTATTCTCGTATTCTCTTCGTATATCGTTCGTACGATATTTGTATTATACGTCGTACTAATCTTCGTACTATACTCGTATAATAACTAGTATTATACTCGTATCTCTCACGCATAATAACCCTAGTTATTATACGTACTCATTAAAATTCTCAAAAATTACTTTTCCTAACCCTTAGGTTTTAAATCCGCAGGCGAAAACTTCGTTTTTGCCATAACTGAAATATTATTGAATATTCCATAACGTCTCAACATTTTACGTAATCAATAACTTCTCGGAATTTCAAAATAAAACTCCGAGCAGAAATTGATGAATAATGTCTATTTCGTCTTTTTTCCCGAAAATATTTTTGTTCCCAGAAAACTTTCATTTTCGTCTTGAAAATTCTTACTCGTTCAATCTAGTTCATAGCCAGAATACTCCCGACTTATAATCATCATAGGTTATAGAACGATTAATAAACACATAGCATAGAATAGTATTAATAAAAATTCATTTTATTAATAACTAATTCTTTAAACCTAAATTCTGGATAATCCAAAATTCCAGGTTGTTACAAGTTGGTAGAAGTGAAATGGTTGTACCAACTCAACCGAGTTATGAAAAGTTTTTCAAAAAGGCCCAATTATTGGACTCTGTTTAACATGCCTTGAAAACTGAGATTCATAGAGTTCGAGGGCTTGCTTAAGTGGGGGGAAGGTGTTAGGCACCCCGACTTCCGTGAAAATATGGTTACCGCGTCTTTTCAATTCCCTAATTATTTGAAGTATGTGTGTATTTAATTGGGCCTAAGTGCTTTGTTTGAAAGTAGTGATATGCCTCTTTTGCTCCTATATACAAAGGGTTTGATTTATAAATTCAATTTTTAGCAAATAATTTAAAGGTGAGGTTTTGAAAAGCAATTTTCAAACCCTTATGCTTGCATAGTAATTGAGGTCTTTAATATTTCCATTTTATTCGGTATTTATCTTGGTTTCAATTTTATTGGAGATGCAAAGCATCTTTAATAATAAATAAATAAGTACATAAGTGTTGGGCCTCTTATGGGCATGAAAGCCATCGAAGTGACCCGAGCACTACAAACCATAATTTGATTATGTATGTGCCTTAAATTTGTATCCCCGCTTTAAGGCCCAGGGTTACATTTACAAGGGGCTGCAAGCTGTCTATACAGTTTAAAATTGTCCATCATGAGAATCGGATCTAGATCCAGGGAATTGATCATTGATCACATGATTTCCTGGCTCACAGAATTATTTGAAAGCTTGCACAGCAAATATATTGAATTAAAATGCAGATTAAAATTTAGACTTCACAAAACAAAGGATTCGTCAGTTAAATCCTTGTATGCACGTAGCCCAGCTTCCCGGTCCCTCTAGATACAGATCTAGGGTCGCGTGATGGCTTAATATTTACAAAACTAGAAAGAAAAATAAATTTAATTGAATCTTAGCCATTCTAACTCAAAGGTTCCAATTTTACAACTTTTGAACCAGTTGAAAGTTGGATATGGCTAGATGAAGATAAAATCTAATCCACAAACTTTACATAGTACATATTTTTTTTTTGCTAAATGCATAGTACATATTTACATGAAAACAACAATTAAAACTAGTTATTTAATCACATTAAATAACTATTATATATATATATATTAAAGCAGTAAAAATCCACAAATTAGCAATCCAGGCTAAATGAGTTAATATAAATATATATATTAAAGCAGAAAAAGCCACAGATTAGCAATCCACACCTAAATAACACTTATATATATATATATATATATATATATATATATAGTGTGTTAGGAAGGCTTTAAACTGATTTTGAAGCTTTAAAACTCCGTTTCTACTGGATAAAACTTGATATGTTACATTATATAAGTATAAAAGTGTTTATAAAGAACAATATTAGAATTTGGAACACTATTGGAATGGTTAAGACCTAAAACGGGCGAAATTTACTCTCTTTTTTTCTTTTTTTAAATGGCTGATGCGGGGGGTCTATTTGTAGACCAAATCAGTTGCGCGTCAACCCGTGGCAGTCGCGGGTCTACCTGTGGCTGACCCGGGTGGCACCGGCCCCGTTGGTCCATTTGTCTCGAAGTACGTGCACTCTGACCAATGTTCTGTCTGCTCGAACCTTCATAACTTTCTATTCGGGAATCCGATGGAGGTGTGCTATACCTTTCTGGACAATGACATAGGATTTGACCTTTTCCAAATTTTAGAAGACAGGTCCATGACCAAATCTTCGAGTCGTCGCAGTCTGTCCGTTGAGCTGTCTTGCGTTGTTTTCACTCGGGATTGACGTTATGATCTGCATGACCTTCATGACAATGATTTGACTTGATTCGATGTTGAGTTGGAAAAATTACTCTTTTGACCTCCCGGGTTGGTTCCAGGCTTGACGTGGAAGCATCTGTCTTCCTTGGGGTTATCTCCGAGGTTTGACTGTTAGTGCTTCCTGTCTGTATTCAGGGTTATTTCTAAAGTTGATTTGATGATTTCTCGGGGTTGTCGTCAAGATTTGATTTGATCTCCCAGGGTTATCATCGGGGTTTGATTTTATATCCCGGGCTTGTCCGATGGGTCTGATTTGATCTCCCGGGATTGTCACCGTGGTTTGACTTGATCTCCTAGGGTTGTTACCAAGGTTTAACTTGATCTCCCGGGGTTCTCATCGGGGTTTGACTTGATCTCTCGGGGTTATCACCGGGGTTAGACTTGATGATTTTGACTTCCAAGGTTATCTCTGGAAGGCAAAAGACGATTTTGTCCTCCTGCATGGCTAAGGTTGTAAACGAGTCAACACAGTTCGGGCTCGATTCGGGCTAGACTCGAAAAAATGTGAGCGAGACTCGAATTTGTTAATAATATGATCCAAATCTGAGCATTAAAAATAGTTCGAATAAAAATATGAGTAGAATCTGAGCAAGGTTATACTCAACTCGTTTAAGATTCAAACTACTTGAATTTTTGATTGTGATTCGATACATACTCGGTTAATACATATTCGATTAGATGTTCGATACATTCTCTTATAATATATACAATTTTAAATCAAATAGGATAATTAGTTATTATTTTATTTTGTTTTTAATTTTAATTGTGATTTTTATATTTGTAAAGTGTAATAATAAATATATTTTCTCATTTTAAGTAAAATAACAAATTCAATTTATAATTATATTTATTATAAAACTAGTTATTATGTGGAGACTCGAATTCGAGCTTGACTTTGAAGATCGCGAGTAGTTTGAATAAATACTCGAGTCGAGTCGGATCGAATTCAAATAATAAATATTCAAGTCGAGTCGAATCTGAGTAGGATTTTTTAAATATAATTCGAATTCGAACCGAATTCGAGTACGAATTTGAGCCGAATTCGAGTACGAATTTATCATTTCAAGTCAAATTCGAGTAGCTCTCTATTCGCTCCGGTTCGACTCGTTTACACCCTTATGCATGGTTAGTAACAGGAACACAATATTTCAAGTGTCTACAGATGCCCCTCTTTATCATGTTTATGCAATGTAATGGAATGAACAGGATAAAGATTACTAGACACTTGAAATATGACAAGATTAAATGATGGCATGCAAGGCAGCATGATATGATGTTATGAACTCTGAACGTTTTTGTTAGGAGTTACTTCCAACGGTATTCTATTGCTGACTGCTCCTGCCATTTCTGTTGGGGATGGAGTTGTCAATGGTGGTCTCCACTGAACTATCTTGATGTCTACTCGAACGATAGTTTACACATGCTTTCATCACCAAACTTTCTCAATGCCTATTCGAATGGTAGTTTGCAAAGCTTTCATCACCGGATCTTTCCTGATGCTACATTAGGTTGAAGCTAACGGTTTAAAATGTCCATCAGTGCTATTGAGACTGATTCGACGATATGTTGTAGAGATGTTTTCAAGATCCCTGCTGGGGAGATTTTCCTATAGCTGATACCATTGGACCTTTCTGAATTCCACGTCGAGGTTGTCACTAACATTCTTTGTCTTCAAATACGCTTTCTGACTTTACCTCCACTGGGGATGTTCCTCTTCTAACTAGTGACCTCATTGGGGATTTTCGATGCCTATACTGGGGCTGTCACCAATGATTTGGATTCTTATCCAATTGGCGCTGATGTTGTCATCGAGGATAGAGCTTACAATGGTAATTTCCAAAACATCATTCCCATGCCTACTCAAACAACAGTTTACAATGGTCTGGAAATCACCGAACCTTTACGGTGCCTCAGCTAGAGATTTATATAACAGATTCCATCATCGGTCCTCCTCGAGGAAGATAGTTTTCCATGAAAAAAAAGAGAAGAAGATAGTTTTCCATGATTTTCATCATCGGATCATCCCCAATGCTACGCTAAAGCTGTCGCCAACGGTTTGCAATATCAGATACTCTGACCTTCGTTGAAGTAGTTCTCAACGGCTTCCATCGCCGGATCTTTTCCGATGCTACGTTGGAGTTATCGCCAATGATTTGTAATATCAGGCATGCCTGCTATCTCTGCTGGGGGTATCTTTCTGACAAGTTATACTCTTGAACAAATATGGATAGTTTGACGCATTTAAGAACAACAGTTCATGACATCGGACCTTCCCGATGCTTTGACAAGGGCAGTTTTCAACAATCTTTATCATTAGCTTTCTAAACCCCACATTAGGGTTAATACTAATGAATTACATGAAGATCTTCATCAAAAATTTGGTACCTGAATTCAGGGTTTCAGGCCATTTATGCTCAATTGCGTAGAACCTTTTTCCCTGATTTGACTTTTTAGCTTCCGGGAACTCCGTTGTAACTTAAATTTAATCGAGCCGGAGGCGGTGGGGCCCACCCTTAGTGGCCGTAGGTCTACTTACGATAGCCACAGGTCTACTTACAGTAGTCGCAGGTAGAGCCGCAGCTCCCCATGGGTTTATTTAGTTCCCTCGTTCCTTTCATAAGTCATTTTTAAGTTGAACCTCATTTAAAATTCAAAAATTCTTCTTCAAATCTACTGAGTTCAGCTTGCTTTTTGCAAAATTTGTCACCGTTCAATCGTTCTGCATAACGCTGGTAATTTCTTTTCAAGTTTTGACCGTTAGAACGTAAGATTTCATAGAATGCTTCTAAACACAATATAGCGAATATGCATGCTCATATGACTTGAAAAAAATTATTAAACTTAGTAAATGCTCATATTTTACCATGCTGAACGTATTGATGTGAAAAAACTGATTTCTGAGACAGTCATTTGGCACCCTTTTTGCTAGTTTATTCATCCTATTTGAGGACAAATGAGCACAGGTTTTTCAAAAAAATACACATGGTAATTTGGCTGCCATTGTGACTTACTTTTAATGTTTAATATCTATATTTTTGATATTGGGTTGGTGTGCTACTAAATGTCCACCTAATCATGCCTATGTGCATGTGGATAGTCCATTTTACGAAGGAGACTCTGGCGAATTTTTTTTACGAGTCTAAGAATTTAATGAACATGCAATTTTAACTCTACCGAGGATGTATTTTAACCTAATTCATACTTTAGGATTTAAACTAGGTATGAAGCAATGATTTAACTTCAATAAGCTTTAAGTTTGAAACTTACCTCACCCTTTCTGAGGTGATTTAGAGATTTTTATGGATTCAGATATACTGAGCAGCTCTCGCAGGGTCTCCTCAGGTGTGAGGAGGAGAGCTTCTGATGTCCCTCAGCCTCGTCCTGCCTGGCAACCTCGCCGGTTGACTAAGTAAGTGATTCGTCATATCCAAGTTGATAGGCCGAATACTGTGGATGAGGCGGAGGATGTTCCTGTTGTGAACCCCACTCCTTCTTCTACTACCTCGCATCGGGACCTTCCAGTTATCAGCGTGATGATTTAAGATCTTTTGGTGGATTTGAGACACCACCCTTTGATCTATCTCCATGCTAATGAGGTAACATAAGCATTTTTTTCTTTTTTTTTGTTAATGTGGAGTTTCCCAACCGCAGTCGGACTAAGTCTCCCCACCCCGGACCAGGCTTTGCGCACAGGCTCGACCTAAGACATGGCTCTGCCCAAAAATGTGTGATCCGTGGCCATACAGACATGTTTTTAATTGGCCCTCACACTTGTTCTGGATTTTCTCCCTTTTCCCACTTTTTCGGAACAATGGCTTAATCTTGATTTGCAATTTGATGTAGGTTCCTGGCTTTACTCAGCCCAACGGGAACTGGTTTAGTATTCATTCCTTGTACCAGGCCCTTCATCCGGAGTACCAGGCCATCGTTCACTCTTGGGGTTTCGAGGTCTTCTTCTCTATTCCTCCCCATCGCTGCCCTTGGGATTATTTGTGGGCTTTATCTGAGCGCTGGTTCCACCAGACTCAGTCTCTCCATTTTTTAGAACATGTGATAATTACACCAATAGACTGGCGGTTCATCACGGGGCTGGAGTTTACAGGGGAGTCGGTGCCTTTGGTGGCTGACATTTCACTGGTAGTTCCATCCCTTTTTAGAGTTCCTGCTACGGCCCTTAAGGGTCGGACCGTCCGCTCTAGGCCCTTGAGTGTGGATGCCACGAGTGGGGCTTTGACTGAGCCTCTGCCTGCTGATCAGAGGGTAAGAGATCGCATTCTTTGGTAATTGTTCTTGGTCATCATCAGGGGTTGTTTGCTAGCGGAAAACTCCTCGACGGTCTCTTTTGCTTTTGGTCAGCGCCACTCGTGATGTGGATCGCATCATGGATTTTAACTGGGGCCCATTCACTTTTGCCTATTTTCTTTGTGGGATGCGCCTATGGTCGAAGGGCATGACGGAGGCTTGGCTAGGCTTTTACCCATTTCTGCTGGTGATTAATTTTTCTTTATCTCCCAATTTCCTCTATTCGGGCAATCAATCTTCATAACTGATGACATTCAATCTTTGCCCAGTTACTATATTAGGTCTGGAGACCTATCCACGGGGACGACGCTGGCACCACTGCACTTGGGCAGAGGTTCCCGTAGCAGAGGGTTTACCCATCTCGGTTACAGCCCGTTCCTGACTGCTGATGTCATCACATGGGTTCCTTACATTGAGGATCATTTGATAGTAGGTTTTTAGGGTAGCTTTCTGACCTGGGTAGAGTATGTACTATCCACTCGTCAGATCCCTCTCTTGACTGATGGAGGCTTGGAGCTCTACTTGAAAGAGCGCGCTATCAGGAGCATCACATGGGAGATTCCTATTCCATTCTATCCTCATACTAGACGATATTGGTCTTTTTCTCAGACAGTCATCGAGATTCCCCTGATGGGTTTAGATGGCTTTACTTTATCAGAGGGCCCTTACACTCAGTATGCCTTCCATCGCTGGTGGACTCCTCGCACTATTTGAGCTCAGACCCGTGCCACTCAGTTCTTGGGAGATATGGTTCCTGGGTCTGTGATGATGACAGACTGAATTACCTGCATTTGAGAGCCCACTCACTTATAGCAGATTGATAGCTTGACCCAGAGGTTGGACAGGGCGCAATTTTTTATTTGGCATTTGGGCAAAGATCTGTTAGAGGCATATTCTTTAGATCCATTCAGCTCTGGTACCGGCCCCTCAGGTGGCCCATATTCTGATAGTTTCACTGGAGCAGATCCCCCTTTGTATCGACCTAATGTTCCATCTGGCAGAGAGTTATAGTGACTCAAGAGTAGTTACAGCAGGTTGATCGATTGGATGATGTAGACATCATATATTTCTTTGTATAGGTTCGTTATCTCTTTTGATAGGCATCTGTTAGATATTGGGCGGTTGTGTCCCATTTCTCGTTATCTTTTTTAATAGGCCTCTGTTAGATATTGGGCGACTGTGCCCCATTTCCCTGTACTTTTTATTTTTAGTTGAAGACAGAGATGATGTATTTAATCTTTATTAGATGATATATTTAAAAAAATGTATGGGTAATATTTCCTATCTATTGCATCCTATTATCATTTATCATTGTCATTTATGATGATGCATGCATTGTGTCATGGATATGCATTCATATAAGTGAGTTTTGCATTGACCCCTGGATGATCTTATGATACGGTTCTACAGATGTCTTCATTTACTGTCAGTCAAATTGAGTACACACCACCCACATTGATAGCCTCTTCTTTGAGATCATGGTATGATAGTTTGCCTCTCACAGATCGGGTGACAGTTGATCAGATGTTGAGACATTCCATGACCATCCTGATGTTCCATGTAATACTCAATAAAATAATAATAAAATATTTAAGTAAGCTTTAAAATATTTAATTGGACTTTTCTTATATTTAGGTCAAACTGTAGTTAATTTATTTGGGCCATTAAAATTAATTGGGTCTAAATTATATTTGTGTAATTTTAAATCCTAATAAAATTAAAAGAATTAATAAAACATATTAATTAATAATAAATAAGTAAAACCTAGCTTTACCTTATTATGCCTGATGAGTTATGGGAATAAAGCGAAAACAAAAGAGGCAGAAGAATGAGTTCTAGCTTCTTAGTTTCTTTTGTGTGTGGGCTTAATACTTATACTGAACGGAGGATTCTATGGAATGATCTGGTCACTCTATCCCCTAATGAGAGCTGGTGTTTAATGGGAGATTTTAATGTTATTAGGGATCTGCAGGTAGGACTGAGCAAAAAACGGATATAACCGAATAACCGAAGCGAACCGATTTTTTTAAACCGAAATTTCTTGATAATTTGATTATTTTTTGTAATTCGGTTATATTCGAATTCTTATTCGATATTCGATTTTCGGGTCCGATTATTAAAATCATTCTATTCGGTTACCCGAATAACCGAATATATTCATTAAAAAAGGAATTTAATATTTGTATGATGGGCCTGATAAGTCAAATAAGCTTTTAAATTTGGACGGCATTCCTAATTCCATGGCCCATCTTGGGGAAAAATAGATCCATAATTCCATCTCAGTTCCATGGCCATAGATCCACATTTTTTGGGGAAAATAAAAATAGATCTCATGACCCTAAGTCCCTAATTCCATCTCAGACTCTCAGTTCCTCTCTACGAGAATAATCTACCAGAATAATCTTCTCATGACCCTAAGTCCCCAATTCTCAAATGATTATTCTCCCTTTCACAATAAACCCCTCTTGATCTCTCATCTCTCCTCCAGCACGGCGGTACCTTCGCCCCTTCCTTCTCTTCCTCGGTTCCTCCCGCTTTCTCTCTCCACTAATCACAAGCACTGGACACTCATATCTCAGATTTCACCAGTGGTATCCCCCGATTTTAGCCCCGAAATATCGATGATAAAGGCTTATATTATCTACCGCTTGGATAAATCCACTCTCATCTCTCGTAGTACGGACAAACGATGGATTTGGAGTGCCTTCGAGGACTCAACGTGGGTAAAAATCATAGATCTGTTCTTGGTTCCTCTTCTTATTTTCTGTTTTAAACATGCTCTCTCCGTAGAGACGGTGTTGGAATTGGATTTGTTTGTAATGTTGTGGTGGAGGAACTTGGTGATAGTAATGTAAGAGTAGGAAACAAAAATGTTATATAAGGTGGAGGAACTTGATGCTAGTTGAATGACTAGAGTGCGCTACCCGGGAGAGGCAAACTAAAGAACTATATATGTGTAGCTCTGCATTCCTGAGGGCTGAGGGAGGGTGGGTTTAAGTCAAAGCAAGTAAACAACAGTACAGATCATCCTAGACTAAACAAAACACCTCCAAGAAGCTTGCTCCACTCCGGGAATTAAGGGGTTGTACATGGTCCTAAATACGCCCACTGCGTATTTAATTAATTGTTTGTATCCCAGATTCTCAGCCCATATTTTAATACTTGCTTTTGCTTTTGTGGAATCATTTTTGGGTGTTATTTTTTGATAACAGTGTTCGATTATTACCCGAAATACCGAATTTACAATTCGGTACTTCGGTATTCGGTATTCGGTTATTCAATTATTACCAAAATTCGGTTATTAGTTCAGATATTGAAAATAGGAATATTTCGGTATTCGGTTATAACTGAATAGCCTATTCGGTTCGGTTATAACCGAATGATCAGTCTTATCTGCAGGAGACAAATCAACCAGATGCCAACTGGGATGCTGGGAAAGAAGATTTCAAAGATTGCACCACTTCCATCAGTGTGGATGATATTCGTGTAACTGGACCTATGCTTACTTGGTGGAATAATCAACATTCTCATCCAGTCCACAAGAAACTTGACAGAGCTATGGGGAATTCTGGATGGTTCTCAAGGTTTGATCTATCACAAGTAACATTTGGTCATCGAGGACTATCTGATCACTCCTTGGTACTACTCAACACTGGTATTAAGTTCACTAAACCAAGGAGGCACTTTCAATATTTCAACCAATGTCCCTTATTGATGGCTTTCATGAGGCTGTCCGATTGGCTTGGGATATCCACTTTAATGGGAACCTCTTCTATGTCTTCTCTGAGAAATTGAAATGCACCAAGAAGGCCCTAATTTCTCTCAACATATTGGTGGGTAACTTGGCCACCTTGGTTCAATCAGCAAGGGAGGACCCCACTTGGTTTAGTCCCTCCTCCATGACAATCCTTATGACCTGCACCTTTTGGCAAGGGAGGAGAATAATTGCTCAAAGCAGCTATGGAAAGCTATAGATAGGAAGGAAGTCTTAATGCAACAGAAATCTAGAGCTACTTGGTTGGCTTTAGGAGATCGAAACACAAAATATTTTGCCAATATGATGAAGCAAAGATGGAATTCTAATAAAACTCTATCGGTTCTAAATGTTGATGGAATTATGGTGCATGATAAGGACCAGATTGAGTCAGTTGCTGTGGGGTACTTCTCTAGCTTATTTTTGGATTCTTACTCTAATTATGAAGGGTTTACCAACTTTGGCATCTTACCAACCAAGTTGATTGACCCAACTCAAGCCTCTCTTCTAAGTGCTCCTATATCTGATTCTGAGGTCTTCAAGGTGCTTAACTCCATGAATTGTAACAGGAGCCCCGGACTGGATGGTTTCAACGTGAATTTCTTTATTAGCTGCTGGTCCATTGTTGGGGATGTTTTCACAAAGGCGGTACAGTATTTTTTCACCACTAGTCGGCTAACCAAAGGGATAAATTCCACAGCGTTGGCCTTGATTCCCAAATGTTCCAATCCAACTGTCATGGCTGATTTCTGTCCTATCTCTTGTTGTAATACTATCTACAAATGTATAGCCAAAATCCTTGCAAATAGGCTAAAAGTGGTACTGCCTCTGCTTATTGACCAAGCACAAACGGCTTTTGTAAAAGGCAGGAGCATAAGTGATAATATACTCTTGGCACAACATCTCTTCAAAGGTTACACCAGGAAATCTGGTCCTTCTCGCTGTGCCCTCAAGATTGACTTAAGGAAAGCATTTGACACGGTTCGGTGGGAGTTTCTTCTGGATGTCCTTAAAGCTTATCATTCCCTCCTACTTCATCGATTGGATTAAGGCATGTATTACCTCTGCCATGTTCTCCATTAAGCTGAATGGGACACTTGCATGATTTTTTTGTAGTACTCGTGGGCTTCGTCAAGGAGATCCCCTCTCCCCGTTCCTCTTTGTTCTTGTGATGGAAATGCTCTCCTTAAAACTCAAACAAGGAACCTCTGCTCATGAATTTGACTTTCATTGGAAGGCCAAAGCTTGCCAACTTAGCCACTTACTATTTGTAAATGACATCCTCATTTTCTGCCATGCAAGCCTACCTTCGATCAATATTATTAACTCATGCATACTATCTTTTTTTGCTACATTTAGACTGAAATAAAAGAAAGAATAAGTACAAAGTACAAGGGTCATACCCCAATCAGTATACCATAGCCATCATAGGACAGGCCCTATGATGGCAGAAGTAAACCAAAACTAGACACTAGCATATAAGAATCCAACCTACCAAGCAACAACAATAAACAACCAACAAGTGGCATGAAATCAGTCATTAAACCCTGCATAGCACAAACAATACATTTGTAGCCAAAACCAACAACATAAAAAACCCTAGCAGTAGCCGAGGCATGCACAGTTCACCCTAGCTAAAGCCCAGCCAACCTAGCCATAAACCACAGTCGCCGAGAAAGAATCAGCAAAATAGATTTCAGCAACAGTGGACCCAGCCCAAAACCAGACCAAACACTGCCCATGCAAACCCAGGAGTTTACGAAGAAATCAGTAGCATCACACCTTGCGCCCAGCAAACAGCCCCTACAAAGCACTCATCAACCAGTAGTAAGGCAGACTGCAGCATCAAAACCAGCTCAGCAAACCATTAGATTAGGCCAAACATCAGTACAAGACTTGCTTGATGCACAGCAGACCAAGACCAAACACCCAACATTAGCAACATCCCAGCAGATTTAAAACCAACACGCCTACTAGCCACCTCCTAGCAGCTCCAACCCAGCCAGTCAAGGAGAAACAACCAAAAGCAAACTAGACCAACAGCCAATCACTATTTTCAATCTGCAGCTTCCAACTACCTTGGAGCCAACGACGAACAGCAGCTGACTGCAGCTGCTTACAATAGCAATTCAGAAGTAGGCATTGCAACTCAGCTGCAGCAGAACCTCCACAGGCCACCAAAAGAATAGCAAACTAGCAGACTAGCTGCAGCAGCACCTCCACAGGCCAAACTGCAGCACCTGCCCATCACTGAAGTATTTTCACAGACCAAAATGCTTCATTAGCAGCAACATCCCAGCTGAGCCAAAGTCAGCACAGTAACATAACAACAGCAACAACAGAACATCACCCTTGCATCAAAACAGGTTGCAGCAGCAAGATGACCATAACAGGCCCAACACGACCCAAATACACAAGCTAACTGACCCAACATTACCCAAGACCATTCCAGCCGAACTAGCCCCATCACATCAGCTACACTAGCTAAAGCAGCGGTAGGCCAAAGCCAACTGCTGACCCAGCCCCAGCAGTAGACCATCCATAGCAAGACCAGCAGCAGACCATCCATAGCAAGACCAACAGTCTAAACATCCATAGCAGCCAAGCTCTCTAGACCACCCCTGGACACCTGCAACCCAGCAGACAATTGCATCAGAACTCAAGACCAGCAGGCTAAACATCCATAGCAGAATTTGCAGCAAAGAACCATACCAAACCAAGTTGTCTAGACCACACCTACAACCAAGCTGGCTAGACACACCTGTAACAGAACACCCAGGCCAAACTTGTTGAAAATGAAAAAGAATCGATAGCAAACTAACAGGAAATGTCAATGTTAACGTTATAAAACCAAATGTCTGTAGCAAGACTTCTTCTTGAGTCTTTGAAATCTACTATAAGAATAAAGTTTACATTTCAGCAAGTTCATAATATCTTGCACTACTGTCCGGACAGGAGTAGCTTTATGTGAAAAGATCATCGCATTATGCTCAGTCCAGATACGATGGACCACAGCCGCAAACCCGAGATGAATGAGACTATGATGAAATTGAGGACACGAGTAGTGAATAAGATAATTGGTAATAGAAGACCAGTTCCTGTTACAACCTCTCCAACCACAGTGTCTAAGAATAGAAACCAGAACCCTAAAGGAATAGTTACAGTGAAAAAATAAGTGATCAAAGGATTCTAAGTTAGTTTTGCACAACACACACACAGGGTTAAACTGAAGGCCAAAAGTGAGCAATCTATGTTTCTCACTTTACTCAGGACTGATCCCTAATTCGCATAAAAGTCAATGCTACCTCTCTAACACTGATCATTCCACCATGAGTAGTTTACTATCACTACTGGGATTTCCGCTGGGCTCCTTACCTTCCAAATTTATGGGGGTTCCATTACTATCTCGAAAGCTTTCTTATGCCGACTGTGTTCCTCTTATACAAAGGATTACATCATGTATTTCTTTCTGGACTTCCAAGGTCCTTGCCTATTTCGGTCGACTTCAGCTGATAAGGTCTATTCTTTGTTCATTTCAAACCTATTGGTGCAAGCATTTCATGCTCCCAAAGACTATTCTTCGAGAGATTCACTCTCTCCTAGGCAAATTTTTGTGGAAGGGGCCAACCCTGTGTAAGTTTGGAGCTAAAGTGGCTTGGTCTCAAATCACATTACCCACTCGTGAAGGGGGATTAGTCATAAAAAACATCTTTGATTGGAACACTGCCTTACTGTTCCAACACTTCCTCCATATTATCAATCATGCTACTACGTCCCTTTGGGGGGCACAATGGATTTAAGCCACCCTCTTGCAAGACAAGTCTATATGGCAGGTTAAGGAAGGCAATGACTGCTTTTGGACTTGGAAACAAATACTAAAATTTCGTCCGTGTGCTCTTCAACATCTGAAGTATATTATTGGCAATGGAAATCAGACTTCTCTTTGGTATGATCTTTTTTTTTGCTAAATTTAAACAGTATATAAAAAAAGAAAGTACAAGAGATTGGGAACCCCAATCAAAATATAGCATAGACATCATAGGACAAGCCCTATGATGTCATGACCATATAAAATTGTAGGCCCATAGCCAAACAATACTAAACCTTCTCTTTGGTATGATCCATGGTTGAATGGAGCTTCCATCAATCCCTCTACCACATTACTGTCCAATTCAGGTATTCCAGCTTCTGCCAAGGTTAGCCACATCATCTCGGACTCATTATGGAATCTCCCAGCTAGCAATCATCATGAAGTTATAATTTTTTGGCAGCAAGTTCTTCAAATTCCCTTTCCATCTCGGCAGTATGATCAAATTCTGTGGCATGTGCATGCTATTCCAACAATAAAGGTCAACCAAATTTGGAAATCAATTCGGGCTTAGTCTCCATTGGTGCCTTGGAGCTCAATCCTTTGGCATAAACTCCATGTACCCAGATACTCTTTTCTTCTGTGGCTAGGACTCCTAAGGAAACTTTCTACAAATGATCAAACCAAGCATTACACGGGCCGAACGTGGAATTATCTTCTGTGCAACCAACACCCTGAAACTTTTGAGCACTTATCTTTGAATGTACCTACTCTTCGGTTATCCTAAAAAGTGCGTTAGACTTAGGGAATTGGACTTCTATCCCAATAACATGGGAGGCTCTTATTGGCTACCTCACAAACTACCAAGGCACTAATCTATCCAAGAACATATTGAGTCTTACTGTTGCCATCTGCTTTTACAAAGTATGGGAGGCAAGGAACACGAAGATGCACAAGGGTACCACTATTCCACCTCGGTCCCTAGCAAAGGACACTATAAATTTGATTAAATCAAGACTCTCCTCTTGTAAATTCTTCATCAAGGCCACTAATTGTAATTACTACTGTAATTGGTGGTTAACTCCCTAGGAGGGTGGGGATATCTTTTGAAGTTTTGAAGTATTGAAGTGATGCCATTTGCTGCTTTCATTAATTTGCTCTGTTCATTAATCTCTACTGCTGCTGGGTTTTGAGCTGCTGTCGCTCTTGAGGTTTCTGCTCCGAACCTCTAATTTCTCTTAGCTGATTCTTCGGGCTTAAGCTTTTGCTGGGATTTTCAGTTTTTTTGGCTCTTAGGGACCAGCAGCTACTATAGTGTTGCCTGGAAATGAATCGGGATGGACCTTCTGCTATCCCCAAGATTAGATTATCTACATGTTCTCCTTTCTAACTACAAATATATTTATGTAATCTACTTATATTTAGCTCGTTGGTTTCTGGTATAGTTTCCTTGTATAGCTTCCTCATCTTGGGCCTGTCCACAGATGATGTAGATTTCTAGGCTATGCCCCTTGCCTTTGTAAATTGGTTCCTTTAATACAAACAAAAATTTAGTAAAAAAAAAAAAGGAGGCGGAAGAAGAACGAGGAGAACAAGAGAATTTGGCTGGAATTAAAAAGAGTTTGAGAGTAAGATCCTTAAAATCAAAGGTAATTGTTGGATTACTTTTGAATACAAATAATTATTTTGCTACTATAATTACAATATATTTTCTTATTGTATTTGCAATCTATTTTAAAATTTTATTATGTTGTTTGATTAGTTGAATATGTTAATGAAATTTTGATTTACAATTGAGATATATGACATATGATATATGATATATGATATATGATTTATATATATATATATATATATATATGTGTGTGTGTGTGTGTGTGTGTGTGTAAATTGTATAAGTAAATAATTTAACTATGTGTATTGTATTTTATTTTGATAATTAGGTCGGATTGAGGGAGTTTAACGGGTGATAGTTGGATTTGGCGAATTATTTTGGTACTATATTAAGGTACGGATTCCGTACTTTTTCAGCGATACTCTTTTAAATTTAATTCGTTCGTTTTGTTACTCGTTTAGAAATTTGGTATTGCTTCTCAGGATTATTCCTTGTTGTCAAATTTATTGTGATAGTTTCGTTTTGGTGTTGGCATTAAAATTTGTATTTGTACTCCTTGAACTAGTTAATCATGTCAGTATGTTTTGGAGACTTTATTCGTTTGTATCATTCTTCGTATAATTTTGTTCACCTTCGGGAGTTGTTTTGATCATTGATATCTTGTGATATTGAGTATGTTTGTATTTGATAATTTGATATCATTCGGAGATGGTCATCTAAGCCTTGTGATTTGAACCCCTTTTGGCTTACATTTTCTAGTTTGATCATTAGGGTATACTTGAGCTAACCACCTGTGGGGGTACCACAGGCATGTCCTCTTGACACAAGGGCATGACACCTTCCGTGGTGGTCTCATCAGTCCACGGCGTATCCTTTTGTATGCTCTGGGTATGAGCTTTGGCCATTTGATATATTTGTTCAGGATACGTATGGGTCGACCCATTATTTGATTTGATTCAAATTGTTTGGCAGATTAGTGACGTATGTGTCGTGCGTACTATCCGATTTGATTTGTATACATCATGGTACCGATGTATTTTATTAGCCTTTGGCTATTTGTATTTGAGCTCAGTATGAAATTGTTACCTTATAACCATTTGATTCAGCCATATTTTGTTTGGAATTCCTTTGACTATAGTTGTCGGTTCGACAGTGTCAATTATTTGTATCTTCTCTCACTAAATTCGATATATTCATATTTGGTTAGTAGTTGTAATTGTTCGTTCATTCAGTTCATTCGGTACATTTATATATATATATATATATATATATGTGTGTGTGTGTGTGTGTGTGTGTGTGTGTGTGCATTTTTATATTCGTATTGGGCAATTGGCTCACACTGTGTTCTTTTTCCGGCAGGCAATCAGGGGTGATCAGGATATGTGGGATGAGAGCTACCTTTGATCCAAATGAGTAGAGTAGTTTTTGAGACTTATCATTAGACTTGGTTTTCCTAATATTTTGTATATGGATGTTTGGGTCATTTTGGCATTTATTTTTAATTGTAGAGACTATGTAAATGTGGAGTTCTTTCTATTTAAATTGGAGTATGTGACTTTTGGTATTCAATTTCATTGGAGATATTTTGAGATTTATTAGAAGTTTGTAGTTATTATGTTTGTGCGTGACATCCCTTTTCCTTTTGGGAAATGGGGTGTTACATTCCAGGTACCAGGGCTTTGTAGAGGGGCATGCTATCTTGTTGGATACCGGGAGAGACAGATCTTCAGGTTTGATATCCACGAGCTGACTCCTACGTTAGGAGTATGAGTGCATTACTGATTTACCCTTGGCTCGGCCTTGTGCTAGGATGGCTATTGGCGATATGAGACGACAGTTTATGACACTTACTAGCCTACGACGCAGAGTTATCGTGGATGAGATCACTTCAGAGCATGTGGTGTCCCTTGATTTCTTGATTGATCGATTTGGATCACAGGACAGCTATATACGATACTCAGGAGACTTCACCATCACTGCAGATGAGTGGCGGATTGCCTGCATAGATATTCTGTTGATGTGCGTCACAGCTTATTTCTACATGTCGCTATACATGGACCATCTTGACATTGACCTTATCATAGTGGTTCGTGCTCTCAGAGAGGGTTGTACCATCTTGTCCATGATATTGGCAGAGACCTTGAGGTCGACCACATTTTGTCATACCTATGGGGTTCTTCAGGGGGAGTACCATATTATTATACGTGTGGTTTATGACATATTTGAGACCGATCGACACTTTTAGACATCATGGGTAATGTTTTACTCATGAGATAGCCATGTCTTATTCTTTTCAACCGGCTGATTATACAGATGCAGCATCCTGGTTGGCTTTTTTGACAGTGATTGAGGATCCATTTGTGATCTTGCCCTGTTCAGGACTCAGCTCTCCTTATAGCGGTTGGCATTGACTATCTACCCCTGGCTGGTTTGAGAAGGGTGACCACGTATCATCCACTTGCTGTCATGGGACAGTTTGATCAATTTTAGGATATTCACCCGTTTAATGGGGCCTTGGGTCAGCGACTATCAGGTTTGTTTTTGTCAGCAGATGACTTGACTAGAATTTATGATTGTTGGACTCGTCGCGAGGGGGCTAATTTTTTGACTAGTCATCCAGGTCGTTCTTTAGAGTATTCTGCATGGCTGAAGGCAGATATTGCATCGGCTATGGTTGTTCACTTAGAGCCGACTATTGATTCTGATGAGGAGGAGCCTATGGAGGACCCTAATTCTCCCACCAGGACGAGTTATTTACTAGTTTGACATTAACATTGGTCAGTGACACCCCTATCACTTCTACTACTGCGACTCCACCTTCTGTAGAGTCTTTAGAGTAGGTGATTCATCGGATGACCTTTGAGAGGGATCAGGCTAGAACACTGATGTTGACAGCCCTCTCTAGCCGAGATGCTCCTTTTGTTGAGAGGGATGATGCTCGAGCAGCTCGGGATGCTGTTGTCTAATTTATATAATGACAAATACGCGCAAGTGCACACGGTCAATCAAGTAATAAAGTGATAAGAAAGGTTGTCGAACCCACAGAGAACAGTTAATAACAATTAATCTAATTAAAAAGTTTTTATCAATTTAAATTCACTTAAACAGTCACTCCAATTGATTTATGAAATTGTTTTCATTAAAAGAAAATAAAAATCAATTAACTAACAATTATTGATGACCGGATGATAAAGATATATGAATACAATTTTCCCAATTGCTTTACAATAATCTCTTGACCATATTTCAACTTATTTAATTCAATGAGTTGCCAACTAGGATTGCCTATCAATTTATTAACATATATCAATGTTTAATAAAAAGACCTATTTCAGTTATTTTGCTACTTTTGTGCAAGACACTTAAAACAGATTCATTAATCATAACACAGTTACGCATGGCATACAAGTACTTTCGTCTCATACACTGTTATGTTATCCTTAACAAGAATCAACAAATTCATACGTTATTATATTCAGATCTAATCTAAGATTTCCTCTTTCAATTCCATCAAAGATATCAAATTAATTGTTGGCTAGACAATTAATAGATTAAGCACAAAATATAATAATCAACTCCATAGGATCAACAAGTAAAAATATTAGGTAATTGAATTAATGATTTGCAAAAGGTTCCATTGTACCTCTAATTAGGAAATTAGTTCATCATCATAATAGAAATAAGAAGATCAAAATTAAATAGCATCATAAGTACAAATAATGAAGTTAAGAGAAGAAGAAAAACTATGGCCCCTCACCTGCTCTTATCCCCGTCCCGAGGCCATCCCCTGACCTTGTGCAACACTCTGGCCCCTCTCTTGCTCCTATCCCCGGCCCTTCTCAACCACAAGATTGGACTTTGGTCTCCAAAGGTCCGAAGCAACACAATCTGTCCTCTCCTAATGTTGGTGCTGATCCGAACTCTTTCCATACTCTTGGCCTTCCTAGGGGGAATCCTGATTTCTCAGACACTGATTGCACTCCCTCTCCCAATCCTCTCATGGGAAAGCTAAAGCTCATATATGAAAAGGCTAGCCGTCAACTTAAATCCAAGGCTAGAGGTGGTCTGGAACTTGGCCAATCCTCAAAGAAGAAGATAAAAAGAGGGGGCGGGGCAAACCAACAGTTTAACTTATCTAGTTTATGTTTAATTTTTGCTCTATGAATGTTAGAGGTGTAAATATAAAATCTAAACAGGATAGTGCCCTTGCTCTTTTGTGTAAGCATAACATTTCTTTTGTTGGCCTAGTTGAAACTAGGGTCAACGCCTCTAAATTCATATCTGCTTCAAAGGTTATTCGATCTAATTGGATTTGGCATTTTAATTCTGAGCATCATTCTAATGGGAGAGTTTGGGTTGGATGGGACCCGAATATATGGAAAGTGGATATTTTATCAAAATCCCTATGGTCGGACTTGAGATCCCTTGCCCCCTCTATCATTGCTCCTTGGTGTTTGCTTGGGGATTTCAACGAGGTTCTCTCTGTCTATAAGATTCTTGGTGGTGTTTCTTCTTGGGACTACGGGATGCAAATTTTTTGGACTGTTGTGACTAATCTTCGTGCTTCTAGGACTGTGCTCACCTGGTGGAATTCTAGTGACACTAAGCTGATTTACAAAAAATTAGATCGAATTTTGGTGAATGGCCTCTGGTTGAATCGTTTCCCTTCTGCTCATGCCCATTTCTCGTCGAGAGATCTCTCGGACCATTGTCCTGTAGTGGTTCATACGGGTTTGGTGATGCCCTTTACTCCTAAACCTTTTCGGTTTTTTAACTTCATGATTGACCTTCCAAATTTTAATGATGTGGGTTAGTTTTTGGAGATCCTCCGCAAATTTTGGCTGGGAAGTTGAAAGCTACAAAGGAAGCTCTCTGCACTCTTAACAAACCAAACGGAAACCTGACCTCTAATGTGGAAAAGGCTAGAAACCTTCTTCATGAGATTCAGACTGCTATTTCATCTAACCCCTCCGACCTTAACCTCCTAATTACCCAACGGGAACTCTCTCAAAGCCTTTGGGCTGCTTTGTGTGCTGAGGAGAAGTTGCTTAGGCAAAAGTCCAGAATTTAATGGCTCAAAGAGGGGGATAGAAATTCAGGCTATTTTCATAACCATATTAAGAACAGATGGAATCAAAATAAAGTCCTTTCTATTTTCAATTCTGAAGGTTAGCTCCTTACCAACCAAAAGGATATTCAGAACATTGCAGTTAACCACTTTTGCTCCGTGTTGGGAGCAGGCCCGCGGGTAGTTTGTCTGAATCTGCAAAGCCTATCCCTTCCTTTGGTTAGTTCCCTGTCAATGCAGCAAGCTGCCACTATTGAAAGAGACATTTCAGATGAAGAAATCCTTGCTAACCTAAAGTTTATGAAGAAAAATAAGAGCCCGGGCCCGGATGGCTTTAATGTGTTCTTTTTGCACTGTTGGAATATTGTTGGAAGGAATTTTTTTTCCCGTTAAAGTTAGATTGTATTAAGAAAGAAATGGTGTTACAAACTCAAGGGAGCCCCAATCAGGGAAAAACAAAGACATCAAAGGACATGCCCTTTGATGCCTTGACAATAAAAGAAAAGGCCAAATAATCAACAATTAGCAACAAATTGCCAAGCATGTATAATAATCAATCAAACAAAAGGACCGAATTAACAATAAGCAACAACATCAGGAACGGAGCAGCTTTACCCGATCAATCATCAGCAAATAGTCCCAACCCAATAGCACACACGGTGAACAAATAGGAAGGCACCAATAACTAGCAATCCTTTATAAACTCCCAGAAAGAGATTTCGACAAGCAAACTACTAACTAGAGCAGACCCAAGAAGGAGGCTGTATCTCACAGAACCATGGCCATAACCGAGGCCGGTCTTTGACTATGTGGAAACAGAGAACAAAACTAGCATTTCTCAATCAAAATCCCACTCAAGCGAGGCATCCCATGACCGAAAAGAACCAAATTGCAGCAAGGGGGCTGCACAACAAGCAGCCCCAATTAAACAGACAGACACATACCGAATCAGCCCCTAATAAACCCAGACATCAACCCACCCTTAGCCCTGCAGCCTAAAGAGAAAACTATACAAACCAGACCAAGGAGGTCAAATAGCAAACTGAGCAAACCATGGCCGGTCTTTGACCTTCTAGAATCTGTGAACAGAATGAAGTTTGCATTTCACAATTTGCATCACAATAGTAGCAATAACCCGAACCAGAGTAGCCTCGCTATCAAGAATTCTAGCATTACTTTCCTGCCATATGTGATAGACAACCGCATCAAATCCTAAATGAAGAATACCATGGTGAATAGGAGAAAGGGGGCCAGAGATGAGAAAATAAGTAATTGAGGACCAGTTCCTGGAAATTCCCTTCCACCCACAATGGCGAAGAACCGAGACCAGAAGTTGGAAGGAGAAGGGGAAGTTGAAAAACAAATGATTAAAGGATTCATTTTGAGCATTGCATAAATGGTAGCTAGGATTAACTCCAAGACCAAAACGTGAAAGCCTATCCAAGGTATGAAGCCCATTCTGGAAAGCAAGCCATAGGATAAAAGAATACCTTGGAGGGATGAAGAATGCCAGACTAGCTTATCCCAAGGCACAGTATTACCAGCAGCACGAAGGGAGCTCCAGATGGAAGAAGTTGAAACCCAGGGGGCCTTAGTATTATTCTGATAAGTGGATTTTATATCCATGAATTGATGTCTAATTTAAGCTTAATTGTTGCTAAATCCGTGTTTCTATGATCTTCTTTTAGTCGTTTCGTGTTAATTTTTGTATAGGTATGGTGGTGCAGTGTTTGAGCATAAAAGGAGGGCGTTAGTGGAAGAAATGAATCAAGCATGAACTTCAGCCAACTCAACTAGCAGAACCCATGCCCGCCGGGGTGGGCTCGTTTGGCCTGTACACCCTCGCCGGGGCGAGGGGTCTTCAATATCTGTTAGCAGGGAGGTAGCCCGCCGGGGCGAGCCTATTTGGCTTGTACACCCCCGCCGGGGCGGGGGGTCCCGATTTCTGGAAGTCCCGGCTTGGTTCGAATACTGCTGGGAAGAGGATTGTTAGACTTTGGTTAGCATATGGACTCTCTTTGACATGGAATTTCGGCTGAGACTTTATGTTAGATATTAATAGCTCAACAAACAACAAATTGAGAAAAGACACAAGGCAAATTACAGAGATTAATTCCAGTTTTTCATAGCAAGCTTTGGAGGGACATTTTGAAGAGATTTTCGTGACGATTGCAAATTTAGGATACGTGAAGGGTGTTTTGCATTATTCTTCATCTTAGTTCTATATTTGTAATTGAAAGAATGTTATCTTTGAATTATTCAGTTGTTATTTCATTTATGATGAACTAATTCACTTTTTAGGCTTATGGTGGATCCTGAAGTGAAACAATGATTTTGTAAACTATGATTTCCAGTTCAATAAGCTATTTTTCAGTTTATCTATATTAATTTGAGCTTGAATTTATGAATTGCCTGATCAATAATTCTTTGTGGATTTGTATGGAATCGAGAGAGGATATTCGAATCTAGACTTAGTTAATATAGCGTGTGTTCATGAATTTTGTGAATAGCAGATTCTTGATGAATGTTAAGGTAGAGATATGCTTGACATCGCATGTAATCGGATAGAGAACTTAATCTTAAACCTTCTTTAATTATAATTCACATAGAGATTAGTGAGTTAGTTGATTGAGGTTTTTAACTTGTTTCTATCTAATTTGTGGATTTAAGTTAATACGGTATTAGTGCATCGAGAGGTGGCTAGTACTACATTTGTGTTCTTGATTAATGAACTGGGATAGTGATTTGAATTGGAATAAAGGTGTAGAAATCAGAGTGAAGCTTAGGGTGAAATCATAAGTCTAATTCTCCATTAATTGTTTGAAATTCCAGATTTTGATATTTGTAATTGTTTTGAGGTAGTTTATTTGTTTTTTTATTTAGTTTCTATAATTTTAAATCATTGAATTGAATAGTTTAATAAAATTAGGATTAATAGGAAATTGGTAATTGTAAGGTTAAGTTTCTTCCTAAATTTTCTCTGTGGGAATGATACTCTACTTATTACTATATTACTTGTTGACCACGTATACTTGCGTGTTGTGCGTATATAAATTTTATCCAACAAGTCTTTGGCACCGTTGCCGGGAAATTTAGTATATATCTTAATATTTTTACAATATCAGTTTAATTAGTCCAGTTTTACTTAAACAAATTTTTTTTTCATTTTGTTCCTCTTATTTCAAGTTTTTGAAGTAGTTTATGCAAACTCGGTCCAAAAATCCAGACTTGCTTCCTTTTGGGGACGACATTGAGAGACGGTTTCAGAGGTTAAGTAAGTGGATCAAGGAAACAAGGGAAGACTTTGAAAAGTCTACAAAAGAAGAGGCAATGGTAGTTGAAGATCAGAAAGCGTTAAGGGACTTCGCCACACCCAAGGTGACTAAACTGCAGTCGAGCATCACCAGGCCCACAATTGCTGCAAATACTTTTGAAATCAAGCCTAGGACGATTCAGATGATTGTTGGGTAAAATCTAATTACGCACAACACGCAAGTATACGTGGTTAACAAGTAATAAAGTGATAAGTTGAGTATCGTTCCCACAGAGAATTAGTTAACAATAATTACCAAGTACTAACATATAACCAACTCAATCTTATTTAAATGAATTTTAATTTATAAGTAAACTAATTCTAATTACCACTAGTTAAATTAAGATTATGGAGATTTAATATCACAACTTCACTTATTGCTGCATTTAGGTTAACACACTTCTCATTAATTATTCTCTTTCCCGAATTGTTAATCAAGAACACGAAAGTAGTATTAATCACCTCTCGATGCACTAATACCGTATTAACGTCAATCCACAATTAAGATAAAAATCCGTTAAACACCTTAATCAACTAACCCACTATATCTGTATGTGAATTACAATTGAAGAAAGTTTAAGAATAAGTTCTCTATCCGATTACATGCGATGTCAAAGCAGATCTCTACCTTAACATTCATCAAGATTAAGCTATTCACAAAATCATGAACACATGCTATCATGATAAGATCTAAATCAATACTTCATCTCTCGAGTTCATATAGATTATCACGATAATTGATGGCCAATCAATTAAACAATTGAGTCTAAATCATAATAGACAATCCTCACAATAGAACATAATAATTGATAGTGAATCATATTAAAATAAACTACACAATAAGATCCATTGTAATCTCAAACAAAGAATTAGTTCATGATTATTGAATTAAAACTAAGAATTCACAATTGAATAATCATTAAAAGACAAAGATAGAAGAAGATAAGAAGATAGAATCTATTGTCTATAGATTTAACGCTCCCTCCTTGCTCCTACTTTGAATCTTCATAGGTCTCCAAGTTGCTTCAATCTCCAAAACTCATTAGAACTAGTGTTTTGATCTAATTTACTCTAATCTAATATAATGGAATCCTCCAAAACTAGCTTATCTCCCCTTCTTTTATGCCTCTCATCATTTATTTATAGTTCTAATGGATACCCAGACAAGTTAGGCAACTAAGAATCCTATTCTAGCTCAAATTGGACATCAAATAACCCAATTCAACTGTTTCTCGCCGCCTAGCTCGCCCCGCGCTGTCCCTAATCTATTTTGGGTGCGGCCAGCGCTAGGAGAACAGTAGACGCTGGCATAGTAGCGCACCCCGCGCTGTGTCTAAGCTTTGGGTAGCGCGGTCCGCGCTACTCTATTTTCTACTACGACGTCCTTTGGTAAAATAGGCATAACTTTTGATCCGCTTGGAGTTACGGGGCCTGCCACCTATCAAATCGAAGATATCGATGAGATCTACAACTTTCATTCTTTAACCATTGACAGATTCGGGCTGGAGCAAGGCGAAAATCGAGATTGAAGTAGATGTTGTGTAAATGGCAAGCATGACAACTCTTAGCTTTGATCTTTGTTGATAAAAAGGTCATAACTCTCGCATCCGAACTCCGATTGGGATGATTCAAGATGTTCCAGAAAGCTAAGAAGAAGCTCTACAGTATAATCCAAGTTCCAAGCCAAGAACATGCATCCCACTTGGTGTTAAAAGTCTTTTAATATTCCCTTCTTGCACTTGCTTGCGTATTTTGGTCCAAAAGATGTCCGAATTGGTTTCCCTTGCTTCTTCATGCCAATGTTATGTCATAGCCTACAAAATAACATAAAATGTATGAAAAGTAACTAAGAAACATAGGTTTAAACAACTAATTCAAGTAATAGGTACCGGATAAGTAAATATAAAACCTACTTATCAAATACCCCCAAACTTAAACAGTTGCTTGTCCCCAAGAAACACAACACAATACAATGCAATGCAATGAAATACAACTAATCTATATGCCTACGAATCCAGCAGTATTGATAGAATCAAATCTATTCACTCGGCCTTAGAGAAATCAAGCAAACACGACAATACTTCATATCAAAACTAATCAACAATTTCCTAGTCAATCATCAAGTCTTAAACTGTTATTACTGGTATAGTGTGTGTGTGCTCCACAACAATGTTAACTAATATAAAATCAAATTTAACACATAACAAGTCTCTTTAAAGGCATCATACAGTGTAAACTCAAGAAATCCAAAAACAAGCTAGATCTAACTAAAATCAAACAATTACCAATATCGAGGGTCAACATGGGATACTTATGCGTTATTTTTCATCTACGGGGGCTTTTTGCTCTTATTTCCCGTTTTATTCTCTCTTTTTTTTCTTTTGGTTTATATACACATAGCTATGCAATGTCTTATTCCCTTAGGCTTTTCAATGCTACCTTAACGAGCTTTCGACCAACGACTCCTAGACCATTAAGACCTTAGGGCGCTAGGTGTAGAGACAATCTCATCGAGCTTACTTACTCAAGTAGCAAAGGCTACAAAACTAGACAAGCACGCCACGATGTTTATTCATACTTTTTTTTCAATAGCTTATATATCTCACATATTCCCCCAAACTTAGGTTCTTGTTTAACTTTAGCCATCACTACTTGTTCTAGTCATTCTTTCATTCAAACTAGCATTATCCTTTAGAATCCCATTATATATCAATTTAAACTCAATCAATCAACAAGTTGTTTTTACTGTGCTATCCTTATTATACTAGTTTCAAACAGAAAAAGACTCAATTCATAACAAGAAATCACATCAAAGCTCTAATAATTAGTACTATACTTGTCTACTCAATTCCAATCTCATCATTGGCCAAAATAAACTTAAACTATCAAACAGCTGGACTCATACAAGATGAACATAGTAACTAACTATTATTTTTGAATTTTTGATTTGATTTGATTTTTATTTTTTTTAATAATGAACCTAAACTATATTAACAACATAAGCAAAATAACATAACATAAACATGAAACTAAACATGCAATAACGAACTAAACTGAACTCCCCCAAACTTATCAATTACAATGTCCTCATTGTAAGAATATAGCGATAAGTAGAAGAGAACTTCCTTGTAATCAGCTAAGCGTGAAGTGATGGTGGCGATGGCGGCGACGATCATTTTCCTATCCATTGAACCTCCAATACCTGTAATAAAGAGAGACAACATGAATTAGATTATAAGAGAGCTTAATAAGCAAATTAATTCCTATCTACTAAATAAACTAGTAAAGCATATAAATATAAAAATTCTTGGGTTGCCTCCCAGTCAGCACTTGATTTATAGTCTTTCATCCAGACTTTGTTTGGTCAATGCTATCCAATTCCTCTTCGAAAGTTGAGGAACCCTCCATCCATCGGAAATAATATAACTTTTGGTAGGTTCCCATTTACGATGGCCAATGCATCAAAGTCACCTAGCATGCTCTGATTTGGTATGATCTCAATCAAGAACGTCCCACAGCTAGGTGTTTTCTCCATTGTGTATGTGATCACTTTGGGGCATGGAAGCTTGTCACACACAATGGGCTCTTCGTCTATCTTCTCTTTCTCTTCCCACCATGGATTGAAAATTGTACTCACTCTTATGTCAACAAGAGCTTCGCCGACGACATGTCTACCAAGTGGGCATGATTTTGCAAATCTGACCGACTCTTTGATCTTTGGTGGAGACCTATTTAGATCTTCGTGGACCTCTATTTCATTATCTCCAATTGTCTCCACACTTCCTATATCTTGTGGCTCATCCAGTTACAGATTTGGTTCGGGCAGTTCATCAATCTCGGAATCCTCATCATAACACCAATTGTTTCGAGGAAGGTTGCTTACGGCTTTAGTCAATTGATCTATCTTATTTTGAAGATTTTGAATTGCTATCTCTTGATTCTGAATTGACCACTCTTTATTAATCAACCTCTCCTTAGTTGATGCTACAAATTTGAACCACAAATCCTCCAAACTTGAATTATCTGTCTCAGTTTTGGAATCCATGTATTGAGGACCATGAGTTGAAGTGGTGATGAGTTGTTCCATCTAGTGCTGAAAATTGTGGCTCGATATTTCTTGACTCATCATCCTCTCCTCTTGGTTTGCTATAATCCTTAACATGAATTCCTTCAACTCTAAATTGTCTTCTTGACGCATTGGAGGTGGATATGAGAATTCCGGCGTGTATGTTGGATTTGGAGTAGAGTATTGGTCTTCATAAGTATAGCTCCATGAAGAATCCGAGTGATACCCCCAAACTTGATCATAATTATCATATGCATATTGATTGAGGTAGTTACCACCAAACTGTACCTGCCCAAGATTGATGGTGCATTGATTACTCAGGTGATTGCCAGCACATTAGTCACACATAACTGCCGTCCTTCGACTCCTTTGGGCTGCAAAAACATCCAACTTCCTCGAAAGTTCTTCAATCTGTGCTGACATTGCAGAAAATGCATTAAGTCCATCAATCCCTGTTTCCCTTGGTTGAGTCATATTCGTGTATGGCCATTGATATGCAAAGTCATCCATGGTACCTGAAAAGAGAGAAATATAGGAAGAGAATTAAAAATAAAAATAAAAATATTTAAATTAAGACTAATTTGATTGAAATTTATTATATTGGCAAAGAAATATTAAACTAATTCCCCGGCAACGGCGCCAAAAACTTGTTGGGTAAAATCTAATTACGCACAACACGCAAGTATACGTGGTTAACAAGTAATAAAGTGATAAGTTGAGTATCGTTCCCACAGAGAATTAGTTAACAATAATTACCAAGTACTAACATATAACCAACTCAATCTTATTTAAATGAATGAATTTCAATTTATAAGTAAACTAATTCTAATTACCACTAGTTAAATTAAGATTATGGAGATTTAAGATCACAACTTCACTTATTGCTGCATTTAGGTTAACACACTTCTCATCAATTATTCTCTATCCCGAATTGTTAATCAAGAACACGAAAGTAGTATTAACCATCCCTCGATGCACTAATACCGTATTAACGTCAATCCACAATTAAGATAGAAATCCGTTAAACACCTTAATCAACTAACCCACTATATCTTTTTTTTTTTTGATAATGTGGAGTTTCCCAACCGCAGTCAAACTAAGTCTCCCCACCCCGGACCAGGCTTATGCACAGGGTCGGCCTAAGACATGGCTCCACCCAGAAAGGTGCGATCCGTGGCCACACGAATTAAAGAATTCTCACACTTGTTGCTAGCTGGGATCGAACTGAAGATGTTCGGGTTTACGGCTCGCACCCAATCAATCCTTAACCGCTGCGCCAAGTGCTGTGGTTACTAACCCACTATATCTCTATGTGAATTACAATTGAAGAAAGTTTAAGAATAAGTTCTCTATCCGATTACATGCGATGTCAAAGCATATCTCTACCTTAACATTCATCAAGATTAAGCTATTCACAAAATCATGAACACATGCTATCATGATAAGATCTAAATCAATACTTCATCCCTCGAGTTCATATAGATTATCACAGTAATTGATGACCAATCAATTAAACAATTGAGTCCAAATCATAATAGACAATCCTCACAATAGAACATAATAATTGATAGTGAATCATATTAAAATAAACTACACAATAAGATCCATTGTAATCTCAAACAAAGAATTAGTTCATGATTATTGAATTAAAACTAAGAATTCACAATTGAATAATCATTAAAAGACAAAGATAGAAGAAGATAAGAAGATAGAATCTGTTGTCTGTAGATTTAACGCTCCCTCCTTGCTCCTACTTTGAATCTTCATAGGTCTCCAAGTTGCTTCAATCTCCAAAACTCATTATAACTAGTGTTTTGATCTAATTTACTCTAATCTAATCTAATGGAATCCTCCAAAACTAGCTTATCTCCCCCTTTTTTATGCCTCTCATCATTTATTTATAGTTCTAATGGATACTCAAACAAGTTAGGCAACTAAGAATCCTATTCTAGCTCAAATTGGACATCAAATAACCCAATTCAACTGTTTCTCACCGCCTAGCGCGCCCCGCGTTGTCCCTAGTCTATTTTGGGTGCGGCCAGCGCTGGGAGAACAGTAGACGCTGGCGTAGTAGCGTGCCCCGCGCTGTGTCTAAGCTTTGGGTAGCGCGGTCCGCGCTACTCTATTTTCTACTGCGACGTCCTTTGGTAAAATAGGCATAACTTTTGATCCGCTTAGAGTTACGGGGCCTGCCACCTATCAAATCGAAGATATCGACGAGATCTACAACTTTCATTCTTTAACCATTGACAGATTCGGGCTAGAGCAAGGCGAAAATCGAGATTGAAGTAGATGTTGTGTAAATGGCAAACATGACAACTCTTAGCTTTGATCTTTGTTGATAAAAAGGCCATAACTCTCGCATCCGAACTCCGATTGGGATGATTCAAGATGTTCCGGAAAGCTAAGAAGAAGCTCTACAGTATAATCCAAGTTCCAAGCCAAGAACATGCATCCCACTTGGTGTTAAAAGTCCTTCAATATTCCCTTCTTGCACTTGCTTGCGTATTTTGGTCCAAAAGATGTCCGAATTGCTTTCCCTTGCTTCTTCATGCCAATGTTATGTCATAGCCTACAAAATAACATAAAATGTATGAAAAGTAACTAAGAAACATAGGTTTAAACAACTAATTCAAGTAATAGGAACCGGATAAGTAGGTATAAAACCTACTTATCAAATACCCCCAAACTTAAACAGTTGCTTATCCCCAAGCAACACAACATAATGCAATGCAATGCAATGAAATAAAACTAATCTATATGCCTACGAATCCAACAGTATTGATAGAATCAAATCTATTCACTCGGCCTTAGAGAAATCAAGCAAACACGACAATACTTCCTACATTTAAAAAAAATACTACTTATCATATTACTTCACCCTATAAAAACATCAAACTACACAAAAAAGTACTCTACATCTACATTTGTTTCACTTTATATGTAAGCTTTGTCAATAAAAAATGGTATTTGTGCATCTACTATTCAGTTTAGTTTCAGGTTACTGTTGGCAAACATATTGTACATTACTTAGGCATATTGGATTTTTTCTTGATTCTAGAGATTGTGCAGAAGAGGTTTTTTTGGGGTGAGGCTGCTGCAGATGATGATGATGGGATTGAGGATGGTGATGATTTGTCTTCAGAGTCATAGAGATGATTATACAATAAAGGTCAGATTAACAAGAAAGTGAGATGGGATCAATTTGAGCACTGGACAGATTGTCAACACCACAGCTATATTGCTTGATGAAGAGGTAGTATTCTAAATTTTATATTACTTCATAAATAAATATTACCAAGAATTAAAAGTTGTTATCTTATAAATAGATTATTTGTCTTATATATATTATGTGCAGGATAATCACGTAATGCTCATTTTGAGATTCAACCAACGAGCACAATACATCAAAAGATTGAACGAAGACAACGCATACATTATCAAAAGATTTTACATGTAGATATAAAAATAATGTATTATAAAAAAAATATTCTTCTCATTGTAATTTTAATAAATTATATAATTTGTTATTCAAACTAGCCCGTGCGTTGCACGGGCTACCACCTAGTACCTATAATGTCAGGGAAAAAGATACTTCATAACTAAGAGAATATATTTTCACTGGAAAAAGACCGTTATTGAGAAGAGAGTATGCTAGAATTATAACAAACATCAGGATTACATAGATTTGACTAAATTATGCAAACGAATAAAATCAAGAAATTACACAGATGCAATTGGTGGAATGTGCTACATTAAACGTTAATGAAAACCTAATTCTTCAAAAGCAGTGATTTGGTGAAGCAGGATGGGTATGTTTTTTCACCCAAAGCAAATTTGAGGAGCAACTTTCACCAATTTTAACCTACTATCATTCTATCCTTTTCCCTTTATGTGCTAAAAGCTTGATTAATTTTTCCATCCAAAGCCTCATTAAAATTGCCTTCACAGATTGACTAGTGCATTAGATTAAAATAATTTGTTGCACTTGTGTGCTATCTGTTATTAAAATGGTTCTTCAATTCTTTTGAGATAGATTTAATAACTGTTAGAGAATTATTCTAGAATCATGATTATGGGAGTGATTAGTGGTAACATATAAGAGTGATCAGTGGTAGCATGATTATAGGAGTGATCAGTGGTAATCACTAATTGATTTCCTTTCCATGTATAACTTAGTGACTTAGCCTATATAAAGGCTCTTATTGTACATTACGGTATGAAATAATATTTGTTTTTAGCTCTCACATGGTATCAAAGCTACTTTGATCGTGAGAGGCTGACTAGAAGTCTAGTTTCTGCTGTAGCAGCAGTGCAGCACATATCCAACGGTAGATATCTTTTTTTCTTGCAGTTCTTTTTTATGATTTTATTTTAGAGAAAACAAAATTAAAAAAAAAACCACGGTCGTTGTTTGTTTTTGTGGTGAAAAAAAAAAATGGTTTGTCTTAACAATTATTTCTTTCATTGAATATGTAAATGGATGGTTGATTGGAAAGAAAGAATTGCATGGGGCTGAGATTTCAGAAAGGCGTGTCCTTTGATTTTCAGGAAGGCTAGAGAGTCCTCCGTTGTTGAGGAGGGTAAGAAGTACTTCGTAGTTGTTTTAAAAGGATAGAGAGTCCTTTGCATTTTGTTGTAGGATACTAAGTATTCTCTGTTATTGTTGTCACATAATATTCTCAGAAAGTGGATGTGTGAAGTTTATATATTGAGGGTGACAAATCAAACTTTTGGACGTAAAAAATCATTCTTTTTTCTGTACAAATTTAATAGGGCCTCAATTTGAGAGGGAGTGTTGAAGATAAAACAATTTCGTTTTATGGTTGGTTTGAGTATTTTATTATTAGGATTATGTTATATAATAAGTTGTAAGTCATGAGACTTCCAACTTGAGGGAGAGAGTTAGAGCATTAATCTAGAATCATGATTATGGGAGTGATTAATGGTAGAATGATTTTAGGAGTGATCAGTCATAATCACCATTTAAACACCATTTAAATACTGTTAAGATTAAGCTTTAAGTTTTGTTCAGAGTATGTAGGTTGTTTTTTAAGGCTGTTCTATTTAGCCGTGTTTACATAAATCCTATAGTGGACATCCCTCTTCATCAAAACTTGCATGCTTATCTTGTTAAGTTTTAAATACCGTTTAAACGTCTAATGGCAAACCTATTTAGAAATCTATCCAGATCTAGAAACTCTTCATCTTCTTCATCTTCTTCCTCTTTGGATTCATCTACTAAACAGGTAGTTTCTATCAGAAACGTAGAGACCCATTTACAAAACTGGTCTATTCCAAAAACTCCTACATTACAAATCTATAATAAAGGTAGTTTTTTGTTTAAATCTGATTATATTATAAAGTCTGTTGAACAGTCCCTTCCTATAACTCAAGGTCATATGACTGTTGAGATGCTTCCTAAGAGATTGTTAGAAGAAGCCGTCGAAAGAGGCTATAAATATTTACACATCGGGTTAGTTCAGGTAGCGGTTAAACCTTTAACCAGAATTGGCCTTCCTACTTCTTTGCTGTTATGCTTAAGAGATAAGAGACACTTAAAGTTTAACGATTCCTTGCTAGGATGTATAACTTCATCTCTTTCTGAAGGACCGGTTTACTTTAATAGTTTTCCAAATTTTTCAGTCTCTTTACTTGTTGATCCTATAATACTCAAAACCTTAACTTTGAACTTACAAACGTCAGGTTTTGATATGGATCCTTTATCCTCTAACATGGCTTTAATATATCGGATCTATATTAAGGTTATGAATACTATTACTCCAGATATTAATCTTAAGAGTAATTTTATTAAAGATTGTAGAGGAGAGACTACAGTGTTTCAAATTAATCCTTTGAAAGCTAATATTTCAGTCCCGAAAACTTTAAAGTGGGATGAGATAGCTATTCCTCAAAATTGGACACTGAATGATGCGGTACCTAAAAAGGTACAAGGAGCAAATCATCAATTAGAAGATATTACAGAAAATCCAGACGGATCTGTAAATATCAGGTTTGGAAATAGTAGTTCTATTCGTCTAAACTACGAACCTCGATGGAATAGTACATCTAATATTCCTCAAAGAAATATAGGAGAACCATCGAGAAGATCTACTTCCTCCTTGCAAGGAGTAATTAACCGTCCAGACGATCTAGTCAGTCGCCCAACTTATATGGTGGAAACTCCTTTCGAAGCTGAAGCACCAAGAGCTCAGAGCCCTACAGCATCTGACTTTGGATACTCTGAGAGTATTTATACTCTTAACGATCAGAGTGTGAAGATAAATAAATCTTTGCTAAAAACAATGTTTAATTCTGAAAAGAATAGAGAAAAAAGAGAATGGTTTTTTGCATCTTATTCTTTTGACAATCAAGATTTGATTAGAAACATTTATTATGATTTCTTAAAGGAATCAAGAAAAAATGTTGATTTCTTTGTTTTTCTCAAGCATTGGAGTAAGGCAAAAGGTTATAATTTCCCTTTTGGGGGGGAAAGTAGTAAGGTCACTCCTACCTCCTGTATTATGATTGAAAATTCTTACAGACCTTATAGATTGGCTAATGATAAAGATGATAACGAAGTGGTATCATCCATTCATCCACCCTCTGTTCCAGTTTTTGTGGGAACGGGAAAAACTAGAGCTGTTCCTTACAAGAAGGTGTTTGACAAAGAGGTGGAAAGAAAGTCTGAAGAAGTTCAAGGGATTAATCAGGTTTTAGAACAAAATAATTATACAAATTTGTTTCTACAGTCCCTCGGAACACAGCTTACAAGAATAGAAAAGGTGGTTACTTCAAAAGTAAAACCCTTATCTATTAGCCCCTCTCCTACAGAGATTCTTGTTACTTCCTCAAAGGAAGGAAAGCTATTAACAAAAGAAAAACCTGGAGTTGTTCTTTTCAAACCTTCGCCCGAGCTTGCTAAAGATTTTAAGCTTGGATCTGCTTCTACAGAAATGTTTGAAGAATTGAAGAATAGACTAGAAAAGTTGTCAATTAAACGTACATCTACAGGGTCAACTTCTTAGGGTCCTTCTATTTCTGTTCTTAAAAACAACGGATTAGATCTAGATGAGATCTTAAGTAAAATCCAAGAAGAACAAGATGATCCTCAGATAAATAGGTTAAAATGGGGAAAAGTAAAAACCAACCCTATTATCACCGTCCATCTCTTATTGATGCTCAATTTGAGAATAGTGCTTTTAATGATGGAATATAGTTCAATGGAGAATATATCTGTGAGTGGAACCTGGATGGTCCTACAGACTATCAAATCATTGTTCTCCTCAAGCAGATGACGATGTTTGCCCAAGCGGCTAGAATTAAAGCCAACTCGGAAAAAAAGATTGCTCAAGCTTTAGCATCCGGTTTCGTTGGACAACTTGGACTTTGGTGGGACAATCTCCTATCAAGTGAAGTTAAAGAAAGCATCTTTAATTTTCAAGTTCAAAAGGGTGTTGATGAAAGAAACGAACCTATTTTTGTGGAAGATGCTATCAATACGTTGTTGTATACTATCATGCGTCACTTTGTGGGCAACAATCAATTAATAGTATCAAGAAATTATGAGCAATTAAGCAACTTAAAGTGCAAATCGCTCTCTGAATTTAAATTCTATCGTGACACGTTCTTTTCAAAGGTTTTCAACAGAGGAGATTGCAACAGTAATTACTGGAAAGAAAAATTCATTGAAGGATTACCTATTTTGTTCTCTCAAAGAGTCAAAACTAGGTTAAAAAATAAGAATGATGGAGTTATTCCTTGGGAGGAATATACTTATGGTGAGCTTGCCTCAGAAGTTATTGTTGAAGGTGCTGATCTATGCAATATCTTAAAGATTCCAAAGCAAATAGCAGAAGAAAGGGCTAGAGGAAAACGAGCTCTAGGTAATTTCTGTGAACAATATGGTCTGGCTGAGATCCCTAAAGACAAATGCAAAAGAAAGATTAAAGAATCTTCTAGTTATAAGAATAACAAGAGATTCAAGAAGAAAGATCATCATAAGAAGTCTAAACATCAGACTAAAGATGATATGCCCAAAAGAAGAAAGTCATCTAAAAGAAAGACGACTAATTCTAAACCTCCAACGTGCTATAAATGCGGAAAAGTGGGTCATAAAAGTCCTGAATGCACAACCAAAAAGAAAATTAACCAGTTGGTTAATGACGAAGGGCTTAAAAGGCAACTGCTTGCGGTCTTTATAGATTCTGATGAAGAAGAATTCTCTTCCTCCGGATCAAATCCCAGAAGTAGCTGTTCTAACTCAGATAGATCTCATTCTAGTAATGAAGAAGTATCATGTGATGAGTTAGAGGATTGCCAATGCAATGAAGGAGAAGCTTGTTTATGTGCCTTAAATGGACTCTCTATTAATGTCTTATCCAAAGAAGATAGTCTTATCCTAGATATCATTGATCAATTGGAAGATTTTGGAAAAAAGAGACAAATGATCGAGAAGTATATCACGCTTGCTAAGAGCAAGAAAAAATCTTCTGAGGATGATGAAAGATTTGACCCAGGTCAATATTCTTTACAGAAGATCTTTGATAAGGTTAATGAACGACATAAGGAACCCACTCTTAAAGAGTTACAAGGTTTATTAACTAATCTACAAGCTAATAGCGATGCTAGAGAAGTTGATATTACTGATCTTAAGAGAGAGATCAAGCAAATAAAGAAGGATATCCGCTGGCTTAAAGGCAGGGATGACAAAGGTAAAGGAAAATTGGAGGATTCTAATTCGCCTATTATCAATGAAGGAGAGAGTGAAGATTTTGAAGATGATGTGTTTAACTTCGCTACTCAGGACCAACGAATTGTTCCAAGTGAGTCTAGCTCAAAAGTTTTAAAAATCAATTTGATTGATAGAATTATCACTCAAAAGTGGTATGTGAAAATAACTATCCTTATTGATGACGAATTTTTAGTCACAACTGAAGCATTGATTGATTCAAGGGCGGACTTAAATTGTCTAGCTGAAGGTCTTGTTCCTTCTAAATATTACTCAAAAATAGCTCAAATGCTGAGTACTGCTGATGGAACCCATTTAAATATCGATTAGAAGCTATCGAATGCAGTGGTTTGTAACAATGGAGTTTGTTTTAAGACTCCTTTCCTCCTTGTCAAGAATATGGCTCAAGCAGCTATTTTGGGTACACCTTTTATTAGTTTGTTATTCCCAATTTCCATTGATCATAAGGGGATAAGCACTAATAAGGAGGGGATAGAAGTAAGGTTTGACTTTTGTTAATAGCTTTCCTTCCTTTGAGGAAGTAAAAAGAATCTCTGCAGGAGAGGGGCTAATAGATAAGGGTTTTACTTTTGAAGTAACCACCTTTTCTATTCTTGTAAGCTGTGTTCCGAGGGACTGTAGAAACAAATTTGTATAATTATTTTGTTCTAAAACCTGATTAATCCCTTGAACTTCTTCAGACTTTCTTTCCACCTCTTTATCAAACACCTTCTTGTAAGGAACAACTCTAGTTTTTCCCGTTCCCACAAAAACTGGAACAGAGGGTGGATGAATGGATGATACCACTTCGTTATCATCTTTATCATTAGCCAATCTATAAGGTCTGTAAGAATTTTCAATCATATTACAGGAGGTAGGAGTGACCTTAGGAGTGACCTTACTACTTTCCCCCCCAAAAGGGAAATTATAACCTTTTGCCTTACTCCAATGCTTGAGAAAAACAAAGAAATCAACATTTTTTCCTGATTCCTTTAAGAAATCATAATAAATGTTTCTAATCAAATCTTGATTGTCAAAAGAATAAGAAGCAAAAAACCATTCTCTTTTTTCTCTATTCTTTTCAGAATTAAACATTATTTTTAGCAAAGATTGATTTATCTTCACACTCTGATCGTTAAGAGTATAAATACTCTCAGAGTATCCAAAGTCAGATGCTGTAGGGCTCTGAGCTCTTGGTGCTTCAGCTTCGAAAGGAGTTTCCACCATATAAGTTGGGCGACTGACTGGATCGTCTGGACGGTTAATTACTCCTTGCAAGGAGGAAGTAGATCTTCTCGATGGTTCTCCTATATTCCTTTGAAGAATATTAGATGTACTGTTCCGTCGAGGTTCGTCTAAGTTTAGACGAATAGAACTACTATTTCCAAACCTGATATTTACAGATCCGTCTGGATTTTCTGTAATATCTTCTAATTGATGATTTGCTCCTTGTACCTTTTTAGGTACCGCATCATTCAGTGTCCAATTTTGAGGAATAACTATCTCATCCCACTTTAAAGTTTTCGGGACTGAAATATTAGCTTTCAAAGGATTAATTTGAAACACTGTAGTCTCTCCTCTACAATCTTTAATAAAATTACTCTTAAGATTAATATCTGGAGTAATAGTATTCATAACCTTAATATAGATCCGATATATTAAAGCCATGTTAGAGGATAAAGGATCCATATCAAAACCTGACGTTTGTAAGTTCAAAGTTAAGGTTTTGAGTATTGTAGGATCAAGTAAAGAGACTGAAAAATTTGGAAAACTATTAAAGTAAACCGGTCCTTCAGAAAGAGATGAAGTTATACATCCTAGCAAGGAATCGTTAAACTTTAAGTGTCTCTTATCTCTTAAGCATAATAGCAAAGAAGTAGGAAGGCCAATTCTGGTTAAAGGTTTAACCGCTACCTGAACTAACACCGATGTGTAAATATTTATAGCCTCTTTCGACGGCTTCTTCTAACAATCTCTTAGGAAGCATCTCAACAGTCATATGACCTTGAGTTATAGGAAGGGACTGTTCAACAGACTTTATAATATAATCAGATTTAAACAAAAAACTACCTTTATTATAGATTTGTGATGTAGGAGTTTTTGGAATAGACCAGTTTTGTAAATGGGTCTCTATGTTTCTGATAGAAACTACCTGTTTAGTAGATGAATCCAAAGAGGAAGAAGATGAAGAAGATGAAGAGTTTCTAGATCTGGATAGATTTCTAAATAGGTTTGCCATTAGACGTTTAAACGGTATTTAAAACTTAACAAGATAAGCAGGCAAGTTTTGATGAAGAGGGATGTCCACTATAGGATTTATGTAAACACGGCTAAACAGAACGGCCTTAAAAAACAACCAACATACCCTGAACAAAACTTAAAGCTTAATCTTAGCAGTATTTAAATGGTGTTTAAAATAAAATGAGCAAATTCAGAGGTCTATCTTAGAAAAGGAAACTAAATATCATCAACAAGATCACACTCTAACCTGGCTCTGATACCAAATAGGCCAGGATCATATAGAGAGATTTAAATAACAGAGAAAAGCGGAATATTATTAAGCAATAAAGAAACTTACATAGAGATAAAAGCTGGAAATTTTTGAATACACAGGAAGACTTAGGAAATAAACTGAATACAAATTTTTCGGATGATTTCTAAGAAGCGCAAACCTATCCTCTTATAGTATTGAGGAGAGACATAATTATTACAACAGACAAACAACTTTTACAAAGGAATCTACTTTTACAAAAGCAGAAAAAACTTTAAATAAAGTTGCTGACGCGTGTCCTGGATAAGGCTGGAGTCGAACGGACAGCAAGCAAAAGACAACCAAAAGGGACCACTAAAGATAGGATAGGATTCCTATCACCGAAAGCCTGAATTATTAAGGCAACAGACTGGACCACCAAAATGCTTTAAGCATAAGCACGCCTCAATTATTTAGGCTGAGAACACGGCCCGCCAAAAGGGTCACTAGATGAGGCGTTCTCGTCATCACTGTCAAGCATAGTAACCGTGTCATCATGATTCCTTAGAAAATCTAGAATTTCATTTTTAGGAATTCCTTTAAGGATGGATTTCAACTTCTGCTGAGAGGCATCATATTTACCCATGTCGTAATCAACAATATTAGGAGGAACGTCTAGGATTTTATCTTCATCAAATTTATTCCACCATTTAACAGCTAATTACCGACACAGCCTATGAACTCCTGTTCCCACATGCTGAGTAGTAATATAGGACCATTTAAAGATCCATGGGATATCATTGACACAACAGAAATTAAGTAAAGCCTGGTTATCATTAAGGTTGACAGAAGTCTGATAATATTTATCAAACCTATCCTCAACTTTGGAAGGGAAAATTTGAGGAACCGGTCCCCAGAAATAAAACCAAGACTGAAACCATGCGGGAAAGTCATGGGCCTTAATCAGTTTTGGGAACTTGGGATGGAGAAACCAGCTATGAGTATAATGTTCATTTTGATAATATAAAAATTTTTCCCATGCTAGAGTGTAATCAAAGTAATTAAAATATTTTGGAATCATGGATTTTGTTTCAAAATATTTATGAGTCCTAAGATCACCCACCCAATCAGAAGGACGTAAGACCTTTAAGATCTTAACTGTTGAGAAAGCCAGATTGTATCTATCTCTAGGTTTATGAGATATTTTAATAGAACCAGTCTCAACCAGAATTTTTTCAAAGAATTCCCTAGTTTTAGGAAGAAAAACTGGAAGATCATGAGAATAAGACAAATAAAGATCTGCTATTTGTTCAGGGGATCTTACTGCATCCACATCCTCGATGTCAACAACCTCTCTTATTAAGGTTTCAATGTACTGAGAATCCATCTGAACTTTGAGCTCAGGAGCTTTTCCTTTGTTACCCTGCTTCTGAGATCCAGAAGACTGCCCTTTAAGGTAGTCGAAGGAGGGTCTTTCCATTGCTGGTTTAGCTGAACGCCTAGGAGACCTGACAAGAGTTAACACACAAACATTAGGAGTATCCTGCAAAAATTCTCTAGTTAAGAAATCTGGCAAAGAGTTAGAGTCTCCTTTAATGAATTCAATGTCAAAATCGAAGGCTGATAATAAGGCTTGCCACCGAGCAAAAATCTGTTTAGAAGCGATATTTTTAACATCCTTCTCTAAAACTTCTTTGGCTGATTTACAATCAACTCTAAGAAGGAATATCTGATTTAAGAGATCTCCTTGGAATTTGTCAATACACAGCACTATGGAACATATTTCTTTTTTGATAGTAGAGTAGTTTTTCTGTGCATTATTCTATTTTCCTGAAATAAAACAAACTAAGACTTCTTTAGAGTTCTTAATCTGTTTAAGAATGCCACCATAACCTCTATCAGAGGCATCAGTCTCGACAATTTTTGGGGCATCAGGGTCAGAGAAATGTAGGCAAGGAAGAGTTTTAACCCTAGACTTAATGTTTATGATAGCCTGGGTACATTCTTCTGTCCAAGGTGAAGGCTTCTTGTTTAGCCTTTTATATAAGGGGGCAGCGACAAGGGCCAAATCTTCATAGAAGTCTCTGACATAATTAACACTTCCCATAAATCTTTGGAGCTGCTTCTGATCCAAGATTTTATTTGAAAATTTATTGGCAAAGGCAATGGCTCTATCAATTGGAAAATATTTTCCTTGAGAGATTTCAAATCCCAAAAACCTTATCTTGGTTTGAAATAATTGCATTTTACTAGCCGAGACCACCAGACCTTCTCTTCTAACAGCTGTTTTAAACACATTTAAGTGTTTTCAGTGCTGATCGATATCTTTTGAGAAAACAAGAACATCATCAATATAAACGATCATAAAATCCATGAATGGATTAAAAATCTCGTTCATTATGTTCTGAAACTTGGAGGGTGCATTTTTAAGATCAAAACCCAGGACATTCCATTCATAATGTCCAAACGGCACTGTGAACGCTGTTTTATACTTATCTTCTTCTTTAATCTGGATTTGCCAGTATCCACTTTTCATATCGAATTTTGAGAAGATATTTGCTTTAAGCAATCGATTCAACAGATCTCTCTTATTTGGGATAGGATACCTGATCCATCTCAAAACTTTATTTAGAGGTTTGTAGTTAATCACCAGTCTTGGAACTCCTCTTTCTATTTCAGCAGCATTTTCGACATAGAATGCCGAGCAAGACCATGGAGAGTAACTTTTCCTAATCAATCCCTTTTTTAAGAGATCATTAATTTCTTCTTGACAAAGCTTAAGAAACCTTTCATTCATTTGAATAGGTCTCGCTTTAGTAGGAATAAGCTTTTCGTTAAATCCCTCTATATAAGGCAAGGAAATGACATGCTTCTTCCTATTCTAAAAAGCGGTAGGATCTGTAAAGCATATTTCTTTACTTAGATCCTCCTGATAAGCTTTAAGTTTAAGTTTAAACTTATCATCTTTAAGATGTCCTTCAATTTTCTTAATTTCTAACTCTTGTTTGAGAAAGAAAAGAAAATCTTCTTTGCGTTTGAGCAAGTGATTAACTCCTTGATAACGAGGTTCAGAAATAAAGTCAAACCTTACTTCTATCCCCTCCTTATTAGTGCTTATCCCCTTATGATCAATGAAAATTGGGAAAAGCAAACTAATAAAAGGTGTACCCAAAATAGCTGCTTGAGCCATATTCTTGACAAGGAGGAAAGGAGTCTCAAAACAAACTCCATTGTTACAAACCACTGCATTCGATAGCTTCTAATCGATGTTTAAATGGGTTCCATCAGCAGTACTCAGCATTTGAGCTGTTTTTGAGTAATATTTAGAAGGAACAAGACCTTCAGCTAGACAATTTTAGTCCGCCCCTGAATCAATCAATGCTTCAGTTGTGACTGAAAATTCGTCATCAATAAGGATAGTTATTTTCACATACCACTTTTGAGTGATAATTATATCAATCAAATTGATTTTTAAACCTTTTGAGCTAGACTCACTTGGAACAATTCGTTGGTCCTGAGTAGCGAAGTTAAACACATCGTCTTCAAAATCTTCACTCTCTCCTTCATTGATAATAGGCGAATTAGAATCCTCCAATTTTCCTTTACCTTTGTCATCCCTGCCTTTAAGCCAGCGGATATCCTTCTTTATTTGCTTGATCTCTCTCTTAAGATCAGTAATATCAACTTCTCTAGCATCGCAATTAGCTTGTAGATTAGTTAATAAACCTTGTAACTCTTTAAGAGTGGGTTCCTTATGTCGTTCATTAACCTTATCAAAGATCTTCTGTAAAGAATATTGACCTGGGTCAAATCTTTCATCATCCTCAGAAGATTTTTTCTTGCTCTTAGCAAGCGTGATATACTTCTCGATCATTTGTCTCTTTTTTCCAGAATCTTCCAATTGATCAATGATATCTAGGATAAGACTATCTTCTTTGGACAGGACATTAATAGAGAGTCCATTTAAGGCACATAAACAAGCTTCTCCTTCATTGCATTTGCAATCCTCTAACTCATCACATGATACTTCTTCATTACTAGAATGAGATCTATCTGAGTTAGAACAGCTACTTCTGGGATTTGATCCGGAGGAAGAGAATTCTTCTTCATCAGAATCTATAAAGACCGCAAGCAGTTGCCTTTTAAGCCCTTCGTCATTAACTAACTGGTTAATTTTCTTTTTGGTTGTGCATTCAGGACTTTTATGACCCACTTTTCCGCATTTATAGCACGTTGGAGGTTTAGAATTAGTCGTCTTTCTTTTAGATGACTTTCTTCTTTTGGGCATATCATCTTTAGTCTGATGTTTAGACTTCTTATGATGATCTTTCTTCTTGAATCTCTTGTTATTCTTATAACTAGAAGATTCTTTAATCTTTCTTTTGCGTTTGTCTTTAGGGATCTCAGCCAGACCATATTGTTCACAGAAATTACCTAGAGCTCGTTTTCCTCTAGCCCTTTCTTCTGCTATTTGCTTTTGAATCTTTAAGATATTGCATAGATCAGCACCTTCAACAATAACTTCTGAGGCAAGCTCACCATAAGTATATTCCTCCCAAGGAATAACTCCATCATTCTTATTTTTTAACCTAGTTTTGACTTTTTGAGAGAACAAAATAGGTAATCCTTCAATGAATTTTTCTTTCCAGTAATTACTGTTGCAATCTCCTCTGTTGAAAACCTTTGAAAAGAACGTGTCACGATAGAATTTAAATTCAGAGAGCGATTTGCACTTTAAGTTGCTTAATTGCTCATAAGTTCTTGATACTATTAATTGATTGTTGCCCACAAAGTGACGCATGATAGTATACAACAACGTATTGACAACATCTTCCACAAAAATAGGTTCGTTTCTTTCATCAACACCCTTTTGAACTTGAAAATTAAAGATTCTTTCTTTAACTTCACTTGATAGGAGATTGTCCCACCGAAGTCCAAGTTATCCAACGAAACCGGATGCTAAAGCTTGAGCAATCTTTTTTTTCGAGTTGGCTTTAATTCTAGCCGCTTGGGCAAACATCGTCATCTGCTTGAGGAGAACAATGATTTGATAGTCTATAAGACCATCCAGGTTCCACTCACAGATATATTCTCCATTGAACTGTATTCCATCATTAAAAGCTCTATTCTCAAATTGAGCATCAATAGGAGATGGACGGTGATAATAGGGTTGGTTTTTTACTTTTCCCCATTTTAACCTATTTATCTGAGGATCATCTTGTTCTTCTTGGATTTTACTTAAGATCTCATCTAGATCTAATCCGTTGTTTTTAAGAACAGAAATAGAAGGACCCTGAGAAGTTGACCCTGTAGATGTACGTTTAATTGACAACTTTTCTAGTCTATTCTTCAATTCTTCAAACATTTCTGTAGAAGCAGATCCAAGCTTAAAATCTTTAGCAAGCTCGGGCGGAGGTTTGAAAAGAACAACTCCAGGTTTTTCTTTTGTTAATAGCTTTCCTTCCTTTGAGGAAGTAACAAGAATCTCTGCAGGAGAGGGGCTAATAGATAAGGATTTTACTTTTGAAGTAACCACCTTTTCTATTCTTGTAAGCTGTGTTCCGAGGGACTGTAGAAACAAATTAGTATAATTATTTTGTTCTAAAACCTAATTAATCCCTTGAACTTCTTTAGACTTTCCTTCCACCTCTTTGTCAAACACCTTCTTGTAAGGAACAGCTCTAGTTTTTCCCGTTCCCACAAAAACTGGAACAGAGGGTGGATGAATGGATGATACCACTTCATTATCATCTTTATCATTAGCCAATCTATAAGGTCTGTAAGAATTTTCAATCATATTACAGAAGGTAGGAGTGACCTTAGGAGTGACCTTACTACTTTCCCCCCCAAAAGGGAAATTATAACCTTTTGCCTTACTCCAATGCTTGAGAAAAACAAAGAAATCAACATTTTTTCCTGATTCCTTTAAGAAATCATAATAAATGTTTCTAATCAAATCTTGATTGTCAAAAGAATAAGAAGCAAAAAACCATTCTCTTTTTTCTCTATTCTTTTCAGAATTAAACATTGTTTTTAGCAAAGATTGATTTATCTTCACACTCTGATCGTTAAGAGTATAAATACTCTCAGAGTATCCAAAGTCAGATGTTGTAGGGCTCTGAGCTCTTGGTGCTTCAGCTTCGGAATTGGAAGATTCTGGAAAAAAAGAGACAAATGATCGAGAAGAATATCACCCTTGCTAAGAGCAAGAAAAAATCTTCTGAGGATGATGAAAGATTTGACCCAGGTCAATATTCTTTACAGAAGATCTTTGATAAGGTCAATGAACGACATAAGGAACCCACTCTTAACGAGTTACAAGGTTTATTAACTAATCTACAAGCTAATAGCGATGCTAGAGAAGTTGATATTACTAATCTTAAGAGAGAGATCAAGCAAATAAAGAAGGATATCCGCTGGCTTAAAGGCAGGGATGACGAAGGTAAAGGAAAATTGGAGGATTCTAATTCAAACGCAAAGAAGATTTTCTTTTCTTTCTCAAACAAGAGTTAGAAATTAAGAAAATTGAAGGACATCTTAAAGATGATAAGTTTAAACTTAAACTTAAAGCTTATCAGGAGGATCTAAGTAAAGAAATATGCTCTACAGATCCTATCGCTTTTTGGAATAGGAAGAAGCATGTCATTTCCTTGCCTTATATAGAGGGATTTAACGAAAAGCTTATTCCTACTAAAGCGAGACCTATTCAAATGAATGAAAGGTTTCTTAAGCTTTGTCAAAAAAGAAATTAATGATCTCTTAAAAAAGGGATTGATTAGGAAAAGTTACTCTCCATGGTCTTGCTCGGCATTCTATGTCGAAAATGCTGCTGAAATAGAAAGAGGAGTTCCAAGACTGGTGATTAACTACAAACCTCTAAATAAAGTTTTGAGATGGATCAGGTATCCTATCCCAAACAAGAGAGATCTGTTGAATCGATTGCTTAAAGCAAATATCTTCTCAAAATTTGATATGAAAAGTGGATACTGGCAAATCTAGATTAAAGAAGAAGATAAGTATAAAACAGCGTTCACAGTGCCGTTTAGACATTATGAATGGAATGTCCTGGGTTTTGGTCTTAAAAATGCACCCTCCGAGTTTCAGAACATAATGAACGAGATTTTTAATCCATTCATGGATTTTATGATCGTTTATATTGATGATGTTCTTGTTTTCTCAAAAGATATCGATCAGCACTGAAAACACTTAAATGTGTTTAAAACAGCTGTTAGAAGAGAAGGTCTGGTGGTCTCGGCTAGTAAAATGCAATTATTTCAAACCAAGATAAGGTTTTTGGGATTTGAAATCTCTCAAGGAAAATATTTTCCAATTGATAGAGCCATTGCCTTTGCCAATAAATTTTCAAATAAAATCTTGGATCAGAAGCAGCTCCAAAGATTTATGGGAAGTGTTAATTATGTCAGAGACTTCTATGAAGATTTGGCCCTTGTCGCTGCCCCCTTATATAAAAGGCTAAACAAGAAGCCTTCACCTTGGACAGAAGAATGTACCCAGGCTATCATAAACATTAAGTCTAGGGTTAAAACTCTTCCTTGCCTACATTTCTCTGACCCTGATGCCCCAAAAATTGTCGAGACTGATGCCTCTGATAGAGGTTATGGTGGCATTCTTAAACAGATTAAGAACTCTAAAGAAGTCTTAGTTTGTTTTGTTTCAGGAAAATGGAATAATGCACAGAAAAACTACTCTACTATCAAAAAAGAAATATGTTCCATAGTGCTGTGTATTGACAAATTCCAAGGAGATCTTTTAAATCAGAGATTCCTTCTTAGAGTTGATTGTAAATCAGCCAAAGAAGTTTTAGAGAAAGATGTTAAAAATATCGCTTCTAAACAGATTTTTGCTCGGTGGCAAGTCTTATTATCAGCCTTCGATTTTGACATTGAATTCATTAAAGGAGACTCTAACTCTTTGCCAGATTTCTTAACTAGAGAATTTTTGCAGGATACTCCTAATGTTTGTGTGTTAACTCTTGTCAGGTCTCCTAGGCGTTCAGCTAAACCAGCAATGGAAAGACCCTCCTTCGACTACCTTAAAGGGCAGTCTTCTGGATCTCAGAAGCAGGGTAACAAAGGAAAAGCTCCTGAGCTCAAAGTTCAGATGGATTCTCAGTACATTGAAACCTTAATAAGCGAGGTTGTTGACATCGAGGATGTGGATGCAGTAAGATTCCCTGAACAAATAGCAGATCTTTATTTGTCCTATTCTCATGATCTTCCAGTTTTTCTTCCTAAAACTAGGGAATTCTTTGAAAAAATTCTGGTTGAGACTGGTTCTATTAAAATATCTCATAAACCTAGAGATAGATACAATCTGGCTTTCTCAACAGTTAAGATCTTAAAGGTCTTACGTCCTTCTGATTGGGTGGGTGATCTTAGGACTCATAAATATTTTGAAACAAAATCCATGATTCCAAAATATTTTAATTACTTTGATTACACTCTAGCATGGGAAAAATTTTTATATTATCAAAATGAACATTATACCCATAGCTGGTTTCTCCATCCCAAGTTTCCAAAACCGATTAAGGCCCAGGACTTTCCCGCATAGTTTCAGTCTTGGTTTTATTTCTGGGGACCGGTTCCTCAAATTTTCCCTTCCAAAGTTGAGGATAAGTTTGATAAATATTATCAGACTTCCTTAATGATAACCAAGCTTTACTTAATTTCTGTTGTGCCAATGATATCCCATGGATCTTTAAATGGTCCTATATTACTACTCAGCATGTGGGAACAGGAGTTCATAGGCTGTGTCGGCAATTAGCTGTTAAATGGTGGAATAAATTTGATGAAGATAAAATCCTAGACGTTCCTCCTAATATTGTTGATTACGACATGGGTAAATATGATGCCTCTCAGCAGAAGTTGAAATCCATCCTTAAAGGAATTCCTAAAAATGAAATTCTAGATTTTCTAAGGAATCATGATGACACGGTTACTATGCTTGACAGTGATGACGAGAACGCCTCATCTAGTGACCCTTTTGGCGGGCCGTGTTCTCAGCCTAAATAATTGAGGCGTGCTTATGCTTAAAGCATTTTGGTGGTCCAGTCTGTTGCCTTAATAATTCAGGCTTTCGGTGATAGGAATCCTATCCTATCTTTAGTGGTCCCTTTTGGTTGTCTTTTGCTTGCTGTCCGTTCGACTCCAGCCTTATCCAGGACACGCGTCAGCAACTTTATTTAAAGTTTTTTCTGCTTTTGTAAAAGTAGATTCCTTTGTAAAAGTTGTTTATCTGTTGTAATAATTATGTCTCTCCTCAATACTATAAGAGGATAGGTTTGCGCTTCTTAGAAATCATCCGAAAAATTTGTATTCAGTTTATTTCCTAAGTCTTCCTGTGTATTCAAAAATTTCTAGCTTTTATCTCTATGTAAGTTTCTTTATTGCTTAATAATATTCCGCTTTTCTCTGTTATTTAAATCTCTCTATATGATCCTGGCCTATTTGGTATCAGAGCCAGGTTAGAGTGTGATCTTGTTGATGATATTTAGTTTCCTTTTCTAAGATAGACCTCTAAATTTGCTCATTTTGTTTTAAACACCATTTAAATACTGTTAAGATTAAGCTTTAAGTTTTGTTCAGGGTATGTTGGTTGTTTTTTAAGGCTGTTCTGTTTAGCCGTGTTTACATAAATCCTATAGTGGACATCCCTCTTCATCAAAACTTGCCTGCTTATCTTGTTAAGTTTTAAATACCGTTTAAACGTCTAATGGCAAACCTATTTAGAAATCTATCCAGATCTAGAAACTCTTCATCTTCTTCATCTTCTTCCTCTTTGGATTCATCTACTAAACAGGTAGTTTCTATCAGAAACATAGAGACCCATTTACAAAACTGGTCTATTCCAAAAACTCCTACATCACAAATCTATAATAAAGGTAGTTTTTTGTTTAAATTTGATTATATTATAAAGTCTGTTGAACAGTCCCTTCCTATAACTCAAGGTCATATGACTGTTGAGATGCTTCCTAAGAGAATGTTAGAAGAAGCCGTCGAAAGAGGCTATAAATATTTACACATCGGGTTAGTTCAGGTAGCGGTTAAACCTTTAACCAGAATTGGCCTTCCTACTTCTTTGCTGTTATGCTTAAGAGATAAGAGACACTTAAAGTTTAACGATTCCTTGCTAGGATGTATAACTTCATCTCTTTCTGAAGGACCGGTTTACTTTAATAGTTTTCCAAATTTTTCAGTCTCTTTACTTGATCCTACAATACTCAAAACCTTAACTTTGAACTTACAAACGTCAGGTTTTGATATGGATCATTTATCCTCTAGCATGGCTTTAATATATCGGATCTATATTAAGGTTATGAATACTATTACTCCAGATATTAATCTTAAGAGTAATTTTATTAAAGATTGTAGAGGAGAGACTACAGTGTTTCAAATTAATCATTTGAAAGCTAATATTTCAGTCCCGAAAACTTTAAAGTGGGATGAGATAGCTATTCCTCAAAATTGGACACTGAATGATGCGGTACCTAAAAAGGTACAAGGAGCAAATCATCAATTAGAAGATATTACAGAAAATCCAGACGGATCTGTAAATATCAGGTTTGGAAATAGTAGTTCTATTCGTCTAAACTTAGACGAACCTCGACGGAACAGTACATCTAATATTCCTCAAAGGAATATAGGAGAACCATCGAGAAGATCTACTTCCTCCTTGCAAGGAGTAATTAACCGTCCAGACGATCCAGTCAGTCGCCCAACTTATATGGTGGAAACTCCTTCCGAAGCTGAAGCACCAAGAGCTCAGAGCCCTACAGCATCTGACTTTGGATACTCTGAGAGTATTTATACTCTTAACGATTAGAGTGTGAAGATAAATCAATCTTTGCTAAAAATAATGTTTAATTCTGAAAAGAATAGAGAAAAAAGAGAATGGTTTTTTGCTTCTTATTCTTTTGACAATCAAGATTTGATTAGAAACATTTATTATGATTTCTTAAAGGAATCAGGAAAAAATGTTGATTTCTTTGTTTTTCTCAAGCATTGGAGTAAGGCAAAAGGTTATAATTTCCCTTTTGGGGGGGAAAGTAGTAAGGTCACTCCTAAGGTCTCTCCTACCTCCTGTAATATGATTAAAAATTCTTACAGACCTTATAGATTGGCTAATGATAAAGATGATAACGAAGTGGTATCATCCATTCATCCACCCTCTGTTCCAGTTTTTGTGGGAACGGGAAAAACTAGAGTTGTTCCTTACAAGAAGGTGTTTGACAAAGAGGTGGAAAGAAAGTCTGAAGAAGTTCAAGGGATTAATCAGGTTTTAGAACAAAATAGTTATACTAATTTGTTTCTTCAGTCCCTCGGAACACAGCTTACAAGAATAGAAAAGGTGGTTACTTCAAAAGTAAAACCCATATCTATTAGCCCCTCTCCTGCAGAGATTCTTGTTACTTCCTCAAAGGAAGGAAAGCTATTAACAAAAGTCAAACCTTACTTCTATCCCCTCCTTATTAGTGCTTATTCCCTTATGATCAATGGAAATTGAGAAAAGCAAACTAATAAAAGGTGTACCCAAAATAGCTGCTTGAGCCATATTCTTGACAAGGAGGAAAGGAGTCTCAAAACAAACTCCATTGTTACAAACCACTGCATTCGATAGCTTCTAATCGATGTTTAAATGGGTTCCATCAGCAGTACTCAGCATTTGAGCTGTTTTTGAGTAATATTTAGAAGGAACAAGACCTTCAGCTAGACAATTTAAGTCCGCCCCTTAATCAATCAATGCTTCAGTTGTGACTGAAAATTCGTCATCAATAAGGATAGTTATTTTCACATACCACTTTTGAGTGATAATTCTATCAATCAAATTGATTTTTAAACCTTTTGAGCTAGACTCACTTGGAACAATTCGTTGGTCCTGAGTAGCGAAGTTAAACACATCATCTTCAAAATCTTCACTCTCTCCTTCATTGATAATAGGCGAATTAGAATCTTCATTGATAATAGGCGAATTAGAATCCTCCAATTTTCCTTTACCTTTGTCATCCCTGCCTTTAAGCCAGCGGATATCCTTCTTTATTTGCTTGATCTCTCTTAAGATCAGTAATATCAACTTCTCTAGCATCGCTATTAGCTTGTAGATTAGTTAATAAACCTTGTAACTCTTTAAGAGTGGGTTCCTTATGTCGTTCATTAACCTTATCAAAGATCTTCTGTAAAGAATATTGACCTGGGTCAAATCTTTCATCATCCTCAGAAGATTTTTTCTTGCTCTTAGCAAGCGTGATATACTTCTCGATCATTTGTCTCTTTTTTCCAGAATCTTCCAATTGATCAATGATATCTAGGATAAGACTATCTTCTTTGGACAGGACATTAATAGAGAGTCCATTTAAGGCACATAAACAAGCTTCTCCTTCATTGCATTTGCAATCCTCTAACTCATCACATGATACTTCTTCATTACTAGAATGAGATCTATCTGAGTTAGAACAGCTACTTCTGGGATTTGATCCGGAGGAAGAGAATTCTTCTTCATCAGAATCTATAAAGACCGCAAGCAGTTGCCTTTTAAGCCCTTCGTCATTAACTAACTGGTTAATTTTCTTTTTGGTTGTGCATTCAGGACTTTTATGACCCACTTTTCCGCATTTATAGCACGTTGGAGGTTTAGAATTAGTCGTCTTTCTTTTAGATGACTTTCTTCTTTTGGGCATATCATCTTTAGTCTGATGTTTAGACTTCTTATGATGATCTTTCTTCTTGAATCTCTTGTTATTCTTATAACTAGAAGATTCTTTAATCTTTCTTTTGCGTTTGTCTTTAGGGATCTCAGCCAGACCATATTGTTCACAGAAATTACCTAGAGCTCGTTTTCCTCTAGCCCTTTCTTCTGCTATTTGCTTTTGAATCTTTAAGATATTGCATAGATCAGCACCTTCAACAATAACTTCTGAGGCAAGCTCACCATAAGTATATTCCTCCCAAGGAATAACTCCATCATTCTTATTTTTTAACCTAGTTTTGACTCTTTGAGAGAACAAAATAGGTAATCCTTCAATGAATTTTTCTTTCCAGTAATTACTGTTGCAATCTCCTCTGTTGAAAACCTTTGAAAAGAACGTGTCACGATAGAGCATTAATCTAGAATCATGATTATGGGAGTGATTAATGGTAGAATGATTTTAGGAGTGATCAGTCATAATCACTAATTGATTTCCTTTCCATGTATAGCTTAGCCTATGTAAATGCTCATATTTATGATATGTAATAATATTATTTTTTAGCTTTCACAATGTACAATAAGAGCCCTTTATATGAGTCCAGATCAATTGTCCCAAATTTTGTCTCATATCTGCCATCTGCTATCCCAACAAGAAAATTGTGCTATGTGGTAAATTTTTATAAAATTTTTAAATAACAAATAAAAGGATTCAATTAAAATAGAAAATAAAAAAAAGAAACTACTATTTTTTTCCACCCTAATTGCTCTTTCCATATCAGGATTACGTCTTCTTCTAAGTCAATACTGTAACCCAGTAAGCACTCTCTCATGAACAAAACTTTACATACTTCACAAAACTTCGTATTTCTTTATATTCTAGGTTGGATTGCGGTAACGGAAAGGGGAAAAAACATTATCTCCTCTCCTTTCTAATTCGTTTGCAAGTTGCAATGTGACAAAATATTGACAAGATAAATAGATTCAGTCACTTTATGAAGTTGAAGAGAATGGATTAAAACCTCTGCTAAGATTTTTTTTTATTTTTCCGCAAAAAGACCACCAATTTAGGTTTAGGGGGTGAAAGCATGACAAGTATTTTAAACAATACTGAATAAAAGTAATTTTTAAAATTTGTTGATTCTATAAGTATCATAATTTCTATGGAAGGAACGAATATTTAATAATAAAATAGTTTTTTTTTTTTTTGCTAAATTATAATAAAATAGTTTTGATCATTGTTATTATGCCTCCTCGTGTAATGTGACACTAAACATTAATGCGATCGATAGAGTATTACCGCATCGGTACAAGTATGAAGTTTTGTTCATGGGAGAGTGCTTACTGGGTTACACAGTATTGGTTGGGAAGAAGACACAATGTGGTATGGAAAGAGCAATTTGGGTGGGTAAAAAATAGTATTTTCCTTTTTTATTTTTTAATTGAATTGTTTTATTTGTTAATTAAAAATTACCATAAAAAATTGTCACATGGCCCAACAAAGATGAGACACAATTTGGGATGGCCAATTCGGATTGCTAAGTCACTAAGCTATACATTGAAAGGAAATCAATTAGTGATTACCGCTGATCACTCCTATAATAAAACTACCACTATTATAGATTCTAGAAAAATCCTCTAACAATAACAAATTACTCCATGGCTAGAAAATTATTAAATTTGAATCATAGTATCAAAGCTGGAAGACCCAGTCACTACCATAAAAACAGCAGCAATATATTCATGACAATGTTGACAGACAGGGCATTAAACAAAGGACAGCTACATAGCTTAATCTTAAAAATGGAGACGCGGGGGGCGGGGGCGGGGGCGGGGGCGGGGGCGGAGGCGGAGGCGGGGGGCTGGGGGGTGGGGGAGAGGAGAGGATAGAGTTTTTTTGAACCTTGCTTTTTTGGATCCAGGGAAGGGTTACCTGTAGAATAATGCTAGTCTCAAATACACATCATCATTGCATTGGTATATAATAATTGATTAGGACCAACCATAATGTTAAGCAACCAACGTAACAATGATGTGAATTTGAGACCCCAAAAGTTGAGAGCCGAGACTCTAGCGGCCTAGCATTACCTTTCTGCATATGGTTTTTGGTATGATACTCGGGATAGGTGCCTTTTCTAACTACAGATTGTATGGACATGGGTTGCTTCCTCTACCCACCAAAAGAAAAAGGTTGCCCACGGCGCCAGCTATGTAGGTGTTCCAGGTATTAAGGTTTACTTGTCGCAATAATGAACAAACGGGGGTGAGAAAAAGAACAACAATCACCATGGCGTCGTCATGCGAAACACTACATATATTTCTTTAAAAAACAATGAAGGAAAAGTAATACTAAGTGTATTCAATATTTGAGTAATATATGATCATACAATGACAGCATGCCCAATGTCGGGCCATAATACTTTTCATACTGTACCGGGCCGAATGAGCTTGTCCTTGGGATTATGTCACTTTTGTCGTATTGGGTCAAACAACTTGGGCCTCGTTATTTGATTATAATCTTGGGCTTAGTCATTGGATTGGTCCATTATGTAAGTTGTCACATATCCTATCTTTGACCGGTAATCATCACAAAAGGTAGTAGTTGACTGTTATGTCTGCCACCTTTCTGCATGGCATTAATGAGGATGGGACTCCGATTACCGGCGGGAGGTAACAATGATAGCAGGTAGGGAAATAAGCTAAATGCTTTCGGCTGAGATGATCGAGTGAGAGGAGGTGTCAGGAGATAGTGGGTGGCACAGTAAACCGGGTCTAGGGAACGTATGGGGCAAGGATCACAAAGGGAAAAAGGTAACAAAACACAACACACATTATTATTTTTCACTCACTCAAACACTAGTCAATATTTTTTCCTCCATTGTTAACCTTGTGATCGCTTGTACTGACTCTTACGCCGGAGCTATCCCCCGACGGTCAGGCCGTCAAGCTTCTGGTGTTGACTTGTTGAACTGTGCAGGATCAGAGCGTCTTACGTGATTGGGACGTGGGAGAAGATCTTGGCGTTAACATTGGCGCTAGAAGGAGGGCTGAGTTCTAGTGTCCTGAGTATTTTTCAATCACAAACCGTGTTCGTTCTACGTCGGTGTTCATGGGGAAGAGTAGGAAACCTACACCTGAGGGGCAGCCGATGGCTGCCAGTGAATCGATACCGCGAGTATCTGTCAAGGACCGTTTGGGACCTGCACTAAGTGTTCATGCCAGCACGGCGTCCAAACGATCGCATGGAGATTCTTGTCCGAGGGCCGGGAGCAAAGCCAAAAGAAGGCTAGTTTTCCCAGTAGAGAAAGAGCCTGGTCATGGCCGGAGACGAGTAGAAGGCACCTCGCCTAGAACTCGATACCGGGATGACCAAGACGAAAAGGCTGCCCGCTTGGCTAAGATGGCAGACGAAGCTGATAGGGCCATGGAGGCACTGGTGAAGCAACGGCGGGATATAGCTGAGCAGATGTCTCGAATGGCAGTGTTGAGGCACGAAGCGTCCAGCTATGTCCAATCTGAAGAACGTGGGCACCGGAGTGGGAAAGAACCCGTTCATCCAGGGCGTGAGTCTCAGGGTCAACCTCGGGAGAGAAGAAGGTCCAGAAGCCCTACTCTTCAAAGATCGAAGATGGCACATCACCATGTCGGTTCTAAGGAGCAGGGTCGAAGCGAACGAAGAGGTCGATCCAGGGATCGTACTCTGGAGAATACTAAGAAGGCAGCCGGGTTCAGAGACGAAGCAGATCTAGGGGCCGTACACCCGAAAGTCCACCGAGGGCACTCCGCCCTGTGGACCATCGTCACCGTAAAAGCCCCTCAAAAGTTAGGAGTTCCATGGAAAGAGACCGGTCCATTCAGAGGAGGGAGGAGTCACCGAAAAAGGTAGCATCGTCCCAACCCGAGGGCGTGGAGTATCTGGTCAAAGAGGTAAAGGAGCTTCGGAGACAGCTTGCCGAGGTACAGAAAACGAAAGATACTTCGGGAAAGAAGGCATCCCCTTTTTCCGTGGAGATTCTGAAAGAGAAAGCTGACCCCACCAAGAAGTTGCCTCACATTGAAAGTTATGACGGATCGAGGGATCCCTATGACCATAGTCAGGCATTCGACCGACTGATGGATTATTACGACTTTAGCGATGCTGCTAAGTGTCATACTTTTGTCACGACACTCCGAAAGGATGCCAGGCAGTGGATGGAGACTTTGCCTTCGGATTCAATTTCATCTTGGGCAGATATGTGTAGTAAGTTCCACGCTCGCTTCGGGAGCAACAAAAGGAGGGGAAACCAACTGGCTCGTTGGCTCAGGTTCGACAGTATTCGAATGAGTCTTTGGGCCAATATGTAAAGCGATTCCGTGAAACAGTCGGCCAAGTGACGGACCTGAACGATCTACAAGCCGTGGGACTGTTTCAGAATGGTTTAGATCTGGTCAAATCAGAAAAGTTGGTGAAAAAACTAATGTTTCACCACCCGAAGAGTCTCGCAGAAGCCTTCGACAAAGTAGAAGGTTATATTGTTGTGGAGGAAGCCATGAATAGCCTCAAGCGCCCTTCTTCAGACCGACTTAAGGAGACAGATCGGGACAGAACAGAGGGGGACCAGAGTAAGAATGAAGGAAATAAAGGTCGTCATGACGGCAGGTCAAAGAAATACAACAATAATTGGAGACAGGGTGGAGAACACTCGTCCGCTCCCGCTCAGAGGGTAAATAGGACATATACTGCACTCAATACCGACAGGGCTGTTATCTTGGAGCAGATTAAGAATCAACCTATTTTCGAGCCACCTCGAGATAACATTAAGCCCGGAAAAGGGAATTCTCGTAAGTATTGTGACTATCATCAAGCCTCGGGTCACGACACGAACGACTATGCTAGTTTGAAAGATTTTATTGAGAGAAAGGTGCAGGACGGGGCTTTAGTTCATTATGTGGCCGCCCGAACAAACCAACAGCAGAATAGAGGACCTGTTCAGGCAGTCCAACCAGTTCAGCAAGTGTTCCCCGCTCCTGGACCGCCAGCAAGGCAAGTCATAGATGTCATCACTGGGGGTACTTCGGGCAAGCTTGTTGGAAAGAAGCGCCGAAGTTATCTGGATTCGGTCATGTCAGTGGCGGGTACCCTCCCGAAGACTGACAGACCCTTCCCGGGTACGGTAATTTCCTTTACAGATGAGGATTACCCTTCGAAAACCATCGAACCGCATAAGGGATCATTGGTCGTGACAGCACAAGTGGGTTCGGTGGATATAAAGCGTATGATGATCGACAATGGGTCTTCTGTGGATATCTTATATGCTCATGCTTATCAAAGGATGCATCTTGATGGGCAGAAGATGGAGATCGGACAGGAGGCCCCTTTATATGGCTTCAGCAACGATCCGGTCAAAGTGGCTGGAACCATTGAACTACCGGTTATCTTCGGAACGGCCTCCCAACAGGTAGAAATTATTTACAAATTTTATGTTGTGCATGTAGATTCCGCTTATAATGCTATTTTGGGGAGGCCCACTTTAACTGCTTTACAAGCTATAACCTCAATCCCTCATTTCAAAATCAAATTTCCTACGGCTCATGGGGTTGGGGAGGTAAAAGGAGATCTGGATCTGGCCAGAAGATGTTATAGAAATGTCATGATCACTTCGGGAGTAGGGGTGTCAAAGCAAAAACAGACCATGGCAATAGAAATCGAACCCTTCACGGAAAGCAGCTCAAAACCGTTGGTCATGCCGGCCGAAAAAACAGAAGAAGTAGAGCTCGTCCTGGGCAAAGCGGACAAGATAGTGAAAATAGGTTCGGGCCTGCCGGAACCTCTTAGGACGAATCTCATTGAACTCCTGCAGTGTTATGTTGACATCTTCGCCTGGGAGCCTCGAGATATGCCGGGAGTGAGCAAGGATATCGCAGAGCATCGGTTAGAAGTAGATCCGTCGAAGAAGCCAGTTCGGCAAAAGAGGAGGATCTTTGCGCCTGAGCGCCAAAGAATCATCGATGAAGAAATTGCGAAGCTGCTAGCTGCTGACTTCATCTTCGAGATCGACTATCCGCAGTGGATGGCAAATGTGGTGCTGGTCCAGAAGCAGAACGAGAAATGGCGAGTCTGCATCGACTATACAGATCTGAATAAAGCTTGTCCAAAGGATTTCTACCCGTTACCCCACATCGACCAGCTCATCGATGCAACTTCTGGGTATGCCTTGTTGAGTTTCATGGATGCATTCTCTGGCTATCATCAGATCTCCATGTGTAAAGAGGATATACCAAAGACGGCGTTCATTACGTATCGTTTGGTATATGCCTACAAGAAAATGACCTTCGGTCTCATCAACGCCGGGGCCACTTACCAGAGGATGATGAACTATGTCTTCAGGCGTCAGTTGGGCAAGAATATGAAAGTATATATGGATGACATGATTGTTAAGAGCATGTTGGTGTACAAACATCTGGATGACCTGTAGGAATGCTTTCAGACAGTCCGTCATCACAAATTGAGACTGAATCCTGCCAAGTGCACCTTCGGATTAGGGGCTGGCAAATTTCTGGGTTATCTGGTCAGTCAGAGGGGAATTGAAGCCAATCCAGAAAAGATTCAAGCGATCTTGAACATGAAGACTCCTCAGTCATTTAAAGATGTTCAACGTCTGACTGGAAGGATTGCGGCGTTGAGGAGGTTTATGTCCAAATCGACAGAAAGGTGTTTGCCGTTTTTTGACACGTTGAAAGGGCCGAAGAATGCCAAGACGTTCCAATGGACTTCGGAATGCGAAGACGCCTTTCAGAGCATTAAGTCCTACCTATCTTCGGCGCCTTTGTTGGTGAAGCCCGCTCCTGCTGAGCCTTTGTATTTGTACTTAGCAGCTAGTTCGTCGGCAGTAGGAGCAGTTTTGGTGCGAGAAGTTGGGAGTAAGCAGCACCCGGTTTATTATGTAAGCCATGTCCTTCGGGATGCTGAAACAAGGTACCCAAACATCGAGAAGTTTGCTTTTGCTTTAATAACTGCTAGTCAGAAGCTTAGGCAGTACTTCCAGGGTAGGTTGGTAATAGTCTACACAGATCAGCCTTTGAAAAAAATTATGGACAAACCTGAGGTATCGGGGAGATTAGCTGCATGGACGATGGAGTTATCTCAGTTCTTCGTTGAATATCATCCCCGAACTGCCATCAAGGGGCAGGCCTTGGCAGATTTTGTGGTCGAATATTTGTTTTCTGAAGCTGATGAAGCCGTAGCAGAAGCTGAAGGATCTGACATACAGTTACAGTTCTTCAGCAGAAGCAGAGCTCGTGGACACTGTATGCAGATGGGTCTTCTACCGCAGACGTCAACGGAGCAGGGATTATTCTGACCAGCCCAGAGGGATTCAAGGTGCAACAGGCCATCAGATTTCAGTTTAAAGCGACGAACAATGAAGCAGAATACGAGGCAGTGTTAGCGGGAGTGCGACTAGCTAAGAGTCTCGAAGTGCAAAGAATAATTATCTTCAGCGACTCTTAGTTAGTCGTTAAACAAGTCTCCGGAGAATACGAAACCCGAGGTCATAGAATGATCAAGTATTTGGCGGAATTGAAAGAACGGCTTCAGTATTTCCAGTTCTACGAATTTCAGGGGGTCGAACGTGACGACAATTCCATTGCCGATGCACTCTCCAAATTAGCCACTACGGATGTTAACGTTTTTGATGGGTCGGTTTACTTGGAAATTTTGCAACATCCTAGTGTTCATCATGAATCGGTAATGTGTGTTGACCGAACCAACTGCTGGTTGACTCCGTATCTGGAGTATCTGGCAGATGGCGTTCTACCTTCGGATCAGATGTTGGCCAAGAAAATCAAGTACAAGAGTGCTAATTTCGTTCTGATAGATGGGGATCTGTTTCGAAGGGCCTTCTCGTCTCCACTATTAAAGTGTTTGACTCCGTCCGAAGCTGAATATGCTCTTCGAGAAGTTCACGAGGGCATCTGCGGCGACCATATGGCTGCTAAGTCATTAGCCTACAAAGTACTTTGTCAGGGATACTACTGGCCTAACATCTTCAAGGAAGCGACTGAATACGTCAAGAAGTGCGAGAAGTGTCAGCTCAACAGTCTGATCCCACATCAGCCACCAGAAGAGTTACACTCGATCTTATCTCCCATACCCTTTATTGTCTGGGGGTTGATATACTAGGTCCGCTACCAAAAGCAAAAGGTCAGGTCAGCTTTGTTATAGTTGCCATCGACTACATGACCAAGTGGGTAGAAATAAAACCTCTTAGGTTAATAACGGAACAGGAATGCTTAAAGTTCATCAAGGAGTCCGTAGTATTTCGGTTCGGAATTCCTAAGGTGGTGATTTCAGACAATGGACGTCAGTTTGTGGGATCAAAATTTGAAGCATTTTTGAAAGAGCTGGGGTCCAGCACAGAAAGACTTCGGTAGCTCATCCTCAGTCTAATGGACAAGTCGAAGTGACCAACAGAACGATGCTGAATGGAATCAAGCGCAGATTGGACGAAGCAAAAGGAAGATGGCCAGAAGAGCTGCTTAGTGTGTTATGGGCCTATCGGACCACCCCGAGGACCACAACCGGAGATTCGCCTTTCAGACTGGCCTACGGTACTGATGCCTTAGTCCCAATTGAAATTGGATCCCCAAGTCTTCGAGTTAGTCAGTTCAGAGAAATATACAATGACGAAGGGCTGAAAGCCAATCTTGATTTCCTTGAAGAAGTCAGAGAAACAGCCTTGGTCAAGCTAGTAGCCTATCAGCGAAGAGTAGCTAAGCATTATAACAAAGGGGTAAAGCTTCGCAGGTTCGAAGTAGGGGATTTCGTTCTCAGAGAAGTCGAAGCATCTACACCCCAGAATTTGGGAAAGTTGATGCCAAATTGGGAAGGGCCGTATGAAGTCATAGAAGTTCCGAAGCCGGGGACTTATCGGTTGAGGACTTTGGACGGATCAGAGATCAAGAATACTTGACATGCAGGCAGGCTTCGATAGTATTTTCAATAGCTACAATGTCAGTACACCGGAAGTCTGTAAATATTTTTAAGTCATCATCAATAAAAATTCCCTTTTTCTCAAACAAGTCTTGTCTTCGTTGTTGTTAATGTCATCGGAGTAAGGAGGTTCGGGTGGACTCGCTGACCATTCGATGGTAGCCTCATCGGCAGGTGGTCCCTATGAGTTCGTTAGGCCTTGCGTGGTAGGCGAACGTCATTGGTGTAAGGAGGTTCGGGTGGACTCACTGACCATTCGATGGTAGCCTCATCGGTAGGTGGTCCTTATGAGCTTGTCAGGCCCTTCGTGGTAGGCAAGTGTCATCCTTAAGACGTTGTCAGGCCCTGCGTGGTAGGCAATTGTCGACCCTTAGACCTTGTCAGGCCCTTCGTGGTAGGCAAGTGTAATCCTTAAGACGTTGTCAGGCCCTGCGTGGTAGGCAATTGTCGACCCTTAGACCTTGTCAGGCCCTTCGTGGTAGGCAAGTGCCATCCTTAAAACATTGTCAGGCCCTGCGTGGTAGGCAATTATCGACCTTTAGACCTTGTCAGGCCCTTCGTGGTAGGCAAGTGTCATCATTCAGACTTCGTCAGGCCCTTCACGGCATCTACCTCACACTTTGGTAACGAATAAGTATTCATTTACTTTATTATTATTACCTACTTTTTTCTAAGTGTTGAGTTCGGAAGGCCACATTCTTTGACTTCATCTTGTCTGTTATACGACTTGCCTAGTTGTTAATTAATAGTTTGAGTTAAGTCCACGAAGGAGCTTGTACATTTTTCAAGTTGAATCGATATTGAAGTGTTGATAAACAGTAAATACACCGAAGTCATAAGGAATAATGTTGATATTTCATTTACATATTACTGTTTACAAAACGATAGAAATTTTTACAGAAATCCTACAGCTAAGGGAAAAGAGAATCATCTTCAGGAATCAGCTTCGTCTTCCGAAGAGTCGAGAATGATCGGATCAACCTTGGCAGTGACAAGTCTTGCCTTGTCTTTGCTTCGGCATTCGTCATATCCATCCGAGAACATTTGGACGATCTCCTCGTTCAACTCAGTTGATTTCCGATATTCTTGTTAAACTTCTCTCCGAAGATTTTCGATCAGAGGAGGACCCAAATCTCTCAAAGCACGAAGTTCTTGAAGTTCCTCTTCGAGCTTTGCCCGTTCCTTCAGATGTCTCAAGTCCCTAGCTTCGAGTTCATGTACTTGCATCGCCAGGCTCTTGTTGGTTTTCACCATTGTTTCGTTCTTCCCCACAAGGGCCTCGTTTCGACGAACCAGGTCTATGTTCGTATTAACGGTTATTTGGTGGGTGGCCTCGGCTGTCTCCAATTTTTCTTTTAACTTATCTACATCCTTCTGGAGGCATTCGTTATTGAAGAGAGCGGTACCATGGTCCCTTCTCTCTTTATTCAAAGCCGACGCCAGAATAGTGTTCTCTCGCCGGGCTGTATCTTCTTCGGCTTCAGATCCTCTATACCGGGGAAGAAGTCTCCCGAAGACGGCATTGGCCTACAGACATTCAAAGGCAGCCGATAAATTACTAGAAGAAACAGATAATTTCCAAATATTTCAATTGAACAAACTAACCTTAGCCTGATAAGTCATGCCTTCCTCGATCAAATCCCTAATCGAGTTGTTTCCGAACCGATGATCATCGTTCTCCCTAACAAAGGAATCGAACAGCTGAAAGGGAAAGTTCGCGTTAAACTCCGGCCATATGGTGGGAGAATATGCGGCTTCTCGCCTGAAGGCGGAGGGGGAAGATCTTGCCGAAGAAGGCATGGATGGTTCGGGGGGCGGTGATGGTTGATCATCGGAAGGTTGTTTCCTTTTACGAGACAGAAGTGGAGACTCGGTTGGGTTTTCGAGCTCGTCTTCGGAAACAAAGATCTCCACAGGAATGATGATCGGAGGATCAACTTCAGCAGGGGGAACCCGAAGCTCATCGGCGGATAAAGGAGTCACTTTGGTCTTCCTCTTCTTGGTATGAAGAGCTTGCATCCGCTCCTTAGCCGGCATATCAATCAGACTGGTGATAGAGGTTTGCCGAGATTCTTGAGGGACCGATCTTGGTTTCCGAATAGCCCTCTTCTTCTGTCGAGGTCGGCTAGGTTCCTCCGCAGTTTCTGATCCATGGAAGACTTCAGCGTCATGGGCTTCCGAAGCCGGGAGTTCTTCCTGTGGGATGTCAGTGGGGGATGATGATGATTTACCCGAAAGGAATTTATCCAAATCCCTTCGGTCGATCGAGGTTGGTTTTATCAAAGACACTGCAAATTAACAAATCACGTAACCCTTTAGACCATTTCACTAAAAGAAATCTCAGCAAATTACATACCAGTAAGACTTTAGAACTCACATTTATGGTCATATAACCATGCTTGCTTGCTCAAGAGTCCGAAGCTCCATTCCTTCATGGGAATCTTCTCGAGAATGCTCGCCATTTCTTTCACACGCTCCTCTGGAATGTCCCTGAAGTCTGCAGAAATCCGCTCGGAGGTGGTCCATTCCGGGATAGATGGGATTTCAGGTCCCTTCACGAAGAACCATTCTCTGTGCCACCCCTTGTTGCTCGAAGGGGTATCCATCAAGGATCGTTTCTCGAACTTGGCGTTGGGCTTGGGGGACTGTTTGCTCAGCACTTTGAAGCCTCGTTCCCTAGACTTCCCAGCAGAGAAGAGAGTGAAAAAGGAATCAACTGTTGGGGGTATCCCCAACTCATAACAGAATGCTATGAAAGTCAGGATGTGGATGTACGAATTCGGCACCAGTTGGGCGAATCCCACTCCGATAAACCCCAGGAGAGTAACAAGGAAGGAGTGAAGAGGGAATCTAACTCCCTTCTCCAAAACAGTTACCGGTACGGCAGTCCACCCATCCGGTCGTTGGTACATTCGTTCGTGTGGTTCCGGAGCTCTCACCAGATGGGTGTTCGGAATCTGATAACGACTTCTGATGGCACGCAGCTCGATCTCGGTGATGATGGAAGGGATATTGGCGTGAGGGTATTGTTCTTCACTCTCAAAAAACTCCGAGGGGTTGGGTAGTGGGTTTGAGGGGTTCCTGACAGGACTAGCCGTGATTTGGGGGTTGGGGTTTGAAACCGACTCGGTAAGGTTGTGACTAGGAGGAGTGGTGGAAATCGAAACGGCAAGAATGGGGGTGGAATTGTCAGAATCTTGGGCCGCCATTGCTATTAAGATCTTGCAGGAAGGAAAGAAATCGGAGAGAAGGATAGAACACTGTATATCAAGTTCAAATTAAGCTGGTAAAGTCGTCAGAATTGGGGAAAATTAGCTTTTATAGTGGTCTTTTCAAATTTTGCACGAAAACCAAGGGCGACACATTAATTGGAGATAATGATGTGAAAGAGGAAGGGGTAACGTCCAATTTTAGTTTTAATGGGCTATCCAGAGTGAGCTGGCGTTCATTGGATCTTCATTTTTCGTCCTTAAGGCTGTTGGACATGTGCCATTTGGGCTTCTGGATCCACTGGAATTAGCGACTGTTACTTATCAGTTGGACCTCGGTGAGATTCCTTTCTCCCCCTTTGGTTTATTACAAATCTCTTTCACTATGAACTCACACTATTTACAGTCTTTCACTATACATCCTGTTTAATAAAAGACTGAGGGGCAATGTTGGGCCATAATACTTTTCATACTGGACCGGGCCGAATGGGCTTGTCCTTGGGATTATGTCACTTTTGTCGTATTGGGTCTAATAACTTGGGCCTCGTTATTTGATTATAATCTTGGGCTTAGTCATTGGATTGGTCCATTATGTAAGTTGTCACTTATCCTATCTTTGACCAGTAATCATCACAAAAGGTAGTAGTTGATTGTTATGTCTGCTACCTTTCTGCATGGCATTAATGAGGATGTGACTCCGATTACCGGCGGGAGGTAACAGTGGTAGCAGGTAGGGAAATAAGTTACATACTTTCGGCTGAGATGACCGGGGGTGAGAGGAGGTGTCAGGAGATAGTGGGTGGCACAGTAAACCGGGTCTAGGGAACGTATGGGGCAAGGATCACAAAGGGAAAAGGTAACAAAAACACAACACACATTATTATTTTTCACTCACTCAAACACTAGTCAATATTTTTTCCTCCATTGTTAACCTTGTGATCGCCTGTACTGACTCTCACGCCGGAGCTATCCCCCGACGGTCAGGCCGTCAAGCTTCTGGTGTTGACTTGTTGAACTGTGCAGGATCAGAGCGTCTTACGTGATTGGGACGTGGGAGAAGATCTTGGCGTTAACACCCAATATTAAAGCCAAATGGCCTAAGGTATGAAATTAAGGTGAGAATATCAAACCTAAAATCAGCTTGACAGCCTTGTTTCCTTATTTACTTTTCTAAAGTACCAATCAATCTATAAAACCAATTTTATGAAACCATAGATATCCTAATTAAATAGCCTACTTTAACACTATCCTTACAACTCAAAACCAATAAGGAAACCGAAAAGAGAAACACTTTTTTAGATGAATTAATAATTTTAATATGAAGAAGATAGAAACATCAATGAAGGACAAGAAGTTCACCAAAAGAAAGCAGTAAAAAGTTGAAAATACACGTCTTTTTTCTAAGGAAAGGTCTCGATCCCTATGAATATCCAACATAATTACCCAAAGAAAGTCCCATCACCAATGCCGGTAAAGATTCTAAAAAAGGCCATCTCACATAGCAAATTAGGAAGGAGATAGATATCAAATTCCCTGCATTGCCCTCAGTCAAAATACCCCAAAGAATAGCAAAAACCGCACCTCAACAAAATTTACCCAGAATACGATCTGCGAAAAACTATCAAGAGACAAAGGACAGACCCAAGCATCACAAAACAAACCAAACAATGTACTCCACAAACTACTTGCTATGGGCAAGGATAAAATAGATGAGCATTTGATTCCAAGCTTTGTTTGCACATAATCTCCTATACAATTCCTCGGCATTTCTGGTTTCAGCATAAGACTTAAATGGTTTAATCTGGAGACAAGAACTTGCAGGGCCTATATCTATGTCACCAACTCGTTAGTGTTGAGCGTATCCAATCTTATATTTCATGTGGTCTTTGCACCTCCAAATTATTCACATGTTGCGCAAAAACGTTCATTAACCTCTTAAAACTTCTGCAACATCTTTGCATATAAGAATGTTCGATTCCCACCCACCACCTTGACTTTTTAACCCTTATTTTTCTCATTAAGTACATTCAGCTCTTCTTCACAGTAAAACAAACCTAATTCTGAAAGCTTTCTTTAATCTATACCAAAAAATAAATCATAGGCTAACACCAGTTATTGTAGAGTCATTGAACTTTAGATTTTACAAGAGCTAAAAAGATCCCTATCTTCTTGTCACCAACAACTCGATTTAAACTTCTTCACATAAATTCATTGATTTGTATTTCAAGACTGGAAGCTATGATCCGAAATGGACAGGGCATTAATAATAGGCTGAAGTGAATGACAAGCTAAGTTCAATACAGACTACTTTTTGGAGGCTAATTCTAGAAAAGGTGGAGCTAAAGATAATGAAAAAATTAGAATCTTGATTAATTTCTAACCACAGTTTCAATGAGTCATTCCATTGAAGCAAATCATACAAACCAACAAGAAAATATTGATGTCAACTAGTCAAGGAAACAAAGTTAAGATAGACGAGAATCTGAAATATTCGAAAAAGCAATAAACACCAACAAAAGGGAAAGGACAAGCTTGGGAAACAGAAAACGATGAATATACCACTGAAGTGTTTTCTTACATGTTCTAGATATGTTCTTTATTTCCAGTCAGCCTCAAACCTTGTTTTGATAAATTCCACTAAATTCAGCGTTGCAACAGGGAAATGTATGGTTCATTTGCACACGAAAGCCCATAAGATGCATAGATTAACATTCATAAAAAGGGGAATGTATTGATTTGCTATTCTATTCTACATAGATTAAAATTCATAAAAAGGAGCAAATTTGATATATGACAAAAGAAAGGTCAATAAACGACATTACATGGACTAAAAAAGCACATAATGACCTTAAAAATGGAGAAGACCAACATGACCCAAAAAAATGAAGACCAACCAACAACATATTCAACACCCAAAAGTGTGATGACATAATTAAGGGATAGTTTAGAAGATTTCAAAATATTTGGAAAAGTCAAAAGGAGTAGCTGAAAATCACAAGTAGGAATTTGCTGTTTCCACAAGTAAGTTTTTACTCCCTAAAGTTCCTCTCTGACATGAAAAGGGGACCTGTGGAACTAATACCTTCCCCTCCCCCTTTTTTCCTTCAGGTAATGCTGTATCAAGAAATTATATAAATGGTCTACTAAAATACACCACATAAGTCAGCTGGAAAGAGCCAACGCTTGATATAACACATCATCTTGTGCAACATACAACCTCGGAGTGCCCTTTGTGATTGAAACCTAAGGATATAAATGGCATATTGTCAATGATAATGCAGAAGTCTTAAATTTTTTAGCATGTGGTTGTAAGAAGCTCTGAGAGAAACAACAGACTACAAAACTGGCTATAAATAGATATCTATGATCATCAATTATTACAAAAACTATTTCAGGACTAAATTCATTACATCTGTATACCCTCACAAGAATAATTGGCCCCAAAAGAAAGCAATGGTATACTAACCTCACTGACCAGTGGATGTCTTCCTTTTACACTAGTCAACACTGATAAGACAAGTTTAGACATATTTAGCGCTAGTGTTTCTGGAGCACCTGCAACAAAAAATTAGCAAAAACATCCATAACAGTTCTCTACAAATCAAGAAAAACATAATACATCAGATGCCAGAGTTGAACTAAATCATCGCCAAGTATTTAAATACCATTTTTGTTATCTCCACCACCAACTATATACCACTTCTCATCAAAGGCTATACCAGTATGTCCTGCCCTAGGAGCCACCAAATCACCCTAAATTTGAGGTTGGGACCATTCCAACTGCAACACGCAAGGGACTTTAACATGTTAATATATTTAGTTATAAAAAATGTTCATTCATTACTAAGTAGTAGGTGATATGATTAGTGTAAAGTTTTTATTATTAGCTTCCTGCAAGTGTTAGTAGCATAACAAAAATGTGTTCCTCGTCATTAATATGTTTGCTCACGGAAATTGTGGGAAGAATCGATGACGATATGATGACAATGCTCCAGTAGTCATACAACTCGTTTTACAGACCAAGTTAGCCAGTATAGTTCCTAAAGAGGTATCTGAAAGGATATCTTTACTAATGCATCTTATTTTACAAGTCCTACGTGGATAGGAACGGCAGCTTTGTGACATGACAGTAACACATGGTCCTTAAAGCACCAAATGGCTAAAATTAAGAAAAGGTATATTGAGCAACAGACATCTTTGTAGGGGGAATATATCAGGCTGGTGCAAGTGATATTTTAACAATTTGAACACAGATTTTAACAATTTGAACACAGCCAAAGAGATTGGCAAATGCCTCTATCACAGTAAAGATACATCAGGTTGCACCAATTGCTAAAATAGCCCAGAAGAAATCCACAGAGGAGAAACATCCAAAACTTGAACATAAACTCAACTGAATGTTTCTCTTTAATGGGTATAAACAATAAGTTTTGCAACGGGCAGATGATGAAATAGAACAAGCTAATTTTAAAATTTTAAAAGAATATATCATAACACAGCATTTGAAACTGAGACTGCTAGCATAAAGTCCAATCATATAAATGTCATCATCAAGAATGAGTAAAACCTAAAAATCCCGTTGCTATTGAAACAATAAGAAGGATTCAAAAGTAATTAAACTTCGACAAGATTATTTTAAATTTGGTTCAAGTGTTATACGAGCATCAAATATTAGTATAAAAGTTGGAACCAGTGCATTTGAATCTGGTGATAGTATATGGGGGGAAAACATTGCCATGATTGATTAGAAATTTTTATTGAAATAAAATAAAGTAATTACACTGAATTTGTTTGAGCCAGCATCTTAAAAGATTAATACTTACTGTCTCCAAGTCCAACACATGGAGATCATTAAAAAAGATTGAATGAGAACAGCCACCAAAAATTAGAAGGTAGCGTCCAGAATGCACTGCAGCTGTGTGATCAAATCTGGGTGCTGGAGGTGTCTGCCTATCAAAGTACAAATAAAATTGATACAGAGATTTCAAGTGCATGAAACTGGGTGGCCTATAAAGTTGAATAGATACTTAAGTAGTCTCTAAGAGACTCCAAGTCATTGTCTCCAGATCAAGAACATGAACATCATTCAGCAGTTGTCTGTTCCTGTCCTCTCCACCAAACATTATAAGTCTGGAACCAACCAATGATACAGACTGCCCACCACGAGCTACCTGAAAAGATTAGACCCATAAGTAGATAAACTAGCACTTCAATAAATCATTGAAAACTTCAACATATATAGAGTCAAGAAAATTTTGAAGGCTTTATCTCTAAGTTTATTATATCATTAATGCAAAAAAACTTATCAAATAGAAAATTATACTATGGAGAAGAATTAAGCCCAAAAACATAATTATATATTTTTTTCAGTCAGGGAAGTCGGTTACCGGAAGGTTTCCTGTGGTCTCTATAACACCACAGAGGTGTCTCAGGATCGATGAACCGCACTACAATAAGTCATTAACATGCCATGAAAATAAAATCAAAGAGTATTATTGTGACACCCCCAAATCCAGATACTTCAATTCCCACGGAATTTGGTGTTCACTGTCCAAACATCATGTATCTATCTATCCATAATAAATGAAAAACCATAAATAGATAGAAATAAATCCTCTCCTTATGGAGTTACAACATCTGAATGTAAATACATCAATCCCAGGTCATACTAACCTTAAATCTCAAATACGGAAACATAAAAAAATATTAAGTCTCATACTAACCTTAAATCTCAAATACGGAAACATAAAAAAATATTAAGTCTTACACAACTTAAACATAAGTCTGAAACATAACATAACAAATAAACAACAAGTCTTCATCACTTGTTAACTTTGCCCTTGCCTTTGCTAGTAGAAGGCTCGTCGGACCTTTCGTTCTTAACTGCAATGTTATTATTACGCAAGAGTGAGCACGATTGCCCACAAGTATAATAATATAACAATAAAATAATAGCATGTGAATGAATCAATGACTTCTGAAATAAGAAAACTTGGTTTTTGAATCAAGAATGAATAACAAGAATCAAAAGAACTTCTGAGGGTCATAAGACCTTGAACTACGTCCTAGGTTGTCAAGTGTTTATACTTGAAACTTTTAACAATCATAAGACTATGGACTCTTCTTCTCGTACTTAGGGGGATCAGCCCTTAGTATCATATTATGTACAATATCTTAACGCTAAAGCATAATTAATCCCCTATAACAAGGTTGTTCATCTCAGTTTGATATTAGAGTCCGCACCAAAGGAAGTTTGGTTTGGATAAGCTCAACAATGGTTCTGAAATTTAGAGCGTTCATCAACTATGGACTAGTCGAATCAATAAGGGTTAGCTAGTCTTACAAGGTTCAACAATAATTGATATTTAATTTGAATAATAAAATTCAATATGTATACAATCGAATAAGTATTGTATAATATGAATCATGCTTTTAAAGAATGATAGCATCTAATATGAAATCTTGACTTGAACAATAATAAACTAGATAGAATAAGGAACTTGTTTTATGTAAAGAAACAAGGTTTAGGCATGCGTAGGCTAAACGATTACTACTTTCGTTCACCACCAATGTTCGAAAAAGCTAAAATCGGTACGAGGTGTTTTTCTATAGGATATGCGAGGCGTAAGCCTCGAGGCGGAGCGAGGCGGAAGACTTGATTTAAAGACCTAAAAGTCCCCAAAAAATTATGAAAAAATACTAATAAAACCATAAAATAATTCATCATTACAATTAAGGTCATAGAAGACATAAATAACCAACGTCACAGTAATGTATTATTACAAAACATCAAAATAACATAATATCATCAAGTACTTATATAGTGATCATCCATCACTATGTAAGTAATGTATCATTTGTATCTAGCGGCTTGAATAATGGATCAAATCTTAGATCATCATCCCCATCACCGTCATCACTATCATCACTAAGAGGATCCTCCATGGAATCATCATCATATCTAATAGCTCTGTCATCCTCCTCATTGTCAGTGCTAAGATCCTCAAACTCATGTTCTTCATCAACCAATTGCAATCCCTTCCCTTTATCTATAAATAAACAAGTGAATATATATTTAATCCAAATGAATATGCTTTTTTAAAGAACACCTTAAAGGCAACTTAAGTAATGACACTAACCTTTTTGACATAGTTTTTGACGGCAAAGTGTTTCTGTTTCTCTTTTGACTTCCTTGTTTACTACTTGTTCTCCAAGTGTAATCTCCCTCACATTAGTCTCTCCTCCCCCCAACTGTCTTCTCATTCCCATGAGTCCTTTCACCCTCCTCCATATCATCATTCACAGAAGTCAGTCTCGAGATATTTTCATCATTTCCCCCCGCAATCCACTCATTATCAGATGGCACATTTTCAACAACCAATGGATCTTCTTCTTCCGTTAGTGCCTTTTTCTTGATATGCCGATCTTTCAATTTCTTATTGTACATAATGTAAGCTAATGAGTTAAGCCTGAATGCGGACAGTCGATTCCTTCTCTTTGTATGTATCTATATTACAAGTAATTAAGCATTAGTGACAAATGTCAGATCTCATAAAATCTCAATAAATGATTTATATCTAATAAATACCTGACTGAAAGTACTCCAATTACGCTCACAGCCCGAAGATGAGTAAGTTAAACTCAGAATCTTCACTACAAAGTTTCTTAATTCTGGAGCTTCATCTCCATATGCGATCCACCAATCAGCTGGATTAATATTAAAATATATATCAATCTTACCGGTACACGTTTAATCAAAATGAAAGCATAACCAGACATTAATCAACGGTACTTACCGGGAGCACGTTTCTTACACGTGTTTTTGGCATTTGTGTAGCCAAATAACCCTTGCCTCAATCGGAATGCATCCATTTGCAAATCAGCTTTCTCTCTTTCCACAGCGTTAGGAATAAGCTTTTCCATACAAGAGTACAATCCCACCTTAACTTCCGCATTTGCATAGAAATTGTCTTCATATTGAAAATGAGGATTCAAATAATATGCAGCAGCGTGCAAACGACGATGCAACTGATTATCCCACTTAGCATCTATTATGCTCCATATCTCTTTATTGGCCCCCTCCTCATTATCCAGATTTTTTGCAATCTCTTCTTTTGCATTGTCCATGGGACCATATAAAAATCTCATTCCCGGCACCTTCTCTGAATCTGTCATCCTCAATACACCTACTAGAGGTTTTGTGGCCTTAATTGCATATCCCACGCTAGCCCAAAAATTCCTATCACTCAGTATGATTTTTCTCGCCTCCTTACCTTCAGGTTTTTTTGCCCAAGCACAATTTGCCCACTCCCTAAATGTAAACATAGCCTCCGAAGGTTGTCTCAAACTATGCATACTCTGCAAAGTTAAATAAGTAGTGGCAAATCTAGTGGCGGCTGGCCGAACAAGGTCTTTATTAGTGTTTGCCCTCATCAATCCATGATCATATATGAAGTTGCTTACCTACATAATGACATTCATCAAAAAATAATAATAATTCAAGTATTCATTGAATAAAAAAATTATAACCAAATAATAATAATAGTAATTACCTTATTTGCCTTAGTCAAAGCATTTTTATGTTGAGGCAACTCTCCAAGCTTCTCAAGCATCAAATCAATGCAATGCGCGGCACACGGTGTCCACCACATACGTGGCCTCTTCTCCATTAACATCCTCCCTGCCGCCTTATAATTAGATTCATTGTCAGTGACTACTTGAATGACAAGGTCTTCTCCCACTTCCTCAATAACCTCATCAAGTAGTTTAAACATCAAAGTAGCATCTTTAATTGCATCAGATGCATCAACAGATTTCAAAAATACAGTTCCATGGGGGTTGTTTACAAGAAAGTTTATTAGTTGTCTTCCCCTAATATCTTTCCAACCATCCGACAAGATTGACACCCCCGTATGTGCCCAAGTCTTTTTTACCTCCTCAACAAAGGCCTTTGTAGTCTTCTCTTCCTTCTTCAATATCCAAGAGCTAAGCTCGTATGGGGTAGGGGGTTTCAAAGCACGACCATAGTTCCCAATAGACCGACACATATTTATAAATGAAGGACTATTAGCATCATTAAAGGGAATCCCGTTTTCAAAGAAGAATCTACCTATATACAGACTGCATTACGAGCCTCCTTTGAAAATACGGTACGCCTTGTAGTAGCATCATCATCACCAGCATCAACATCCACAACAAATCTGTCCATGGGTCCCCGAACTCCCCTCTCGGAGGCACTACCCACACTTGAACCTCCCATTCCCAAGGATGGATGACTGCCATAATAAGACCCACTTTGTATTTTTTCAGCTTCATCTCTTTGTCTTTCCTCCTTGGAGTCCATATTTTTCTTCATATATGAAGCAAGCTCTTCCTTCACTTCGCTTGGTACTTTTTTGCAAGCCTCGACGTTACTATGATTTCCCACAAGATGATTTTTCAACCTTGTAATCCCTCCTTTGCAAATTTTCTTACAAAAATTGCATTCCAGTATAAATGAGCTTTATTAACTCCCGGAACTACAGTGCCATATTTCCAAGCCGGATCTTTTCTACCCATAATAATAATTCACTTTAATAATAATAAAAAATTGTTATTACATATTTACATTAGCAAATAGCAATTCATGTACACAAAAATTAATATTGTTATTGACAGTCTATCGAGCCAAATGGAATTATCATATGCTATTGTACACAATAAAAACTGTTAATGCTATAATTGCTATTGTGATACACTGTAAACTATAATTGCTATTGTGATACACTGTACACTATTAAAACAATAATAATTAAAACTAAAACAGAACTCAGTCTCTTATTCACTAACACTTATACCGATCGAAGGAGAAGAAAAAAGAAAACAGTCAACTGGAAAAAAAATAGTCGACAGTCGGATCGAAGGAGAAAACAGAAAAGAAAAAAGAAAAAGAAAACAGAGAGGGAGAAGAGGAACGACAGTCGGATCGAAGGAGAAGGAGAAGGAGAAGAAGTAGAAGAAGAAGAAAGAGGAGAAGGGGAATACCTGGAAAGTCGCGATCGACGAGGAAAAGCAGTCGACTGGAGTCGATCGAATCAGTCTTCAGTCGCGAGACTCGCGATCAAGCCAAATTTGATTTTCGGTAATGGTAAGTCGAGCCAAATCTGATATTAGATCTTTTTTTTTAAAGCCAAATCAAGGCGTACGCCTCGCGATGCCTTGAGGCGCGATGCCACGAGGCGCAAGCTTCGACAGGAAAAGGCGGTTGTTTGTCTAAGTCCAGAGTAGGCGGTCGCCTCGCAAGCCATTTCTTCCGCCTTGCTACGGGGCGCGCCTCGAGGCGTACGCCTCGAGCGCTATTTCGAACATTGTTCACCACAAGTCCTACACACATACCATATGTATTCACGACATTCATTAGTAACATTTTTACTTAATTATTTAATATAACACCACTTTATTTAACAAATCATTACCCTTCTAATTTAATTACTTAATTAAATTAGAATATTTTCATTCCTTTATTATTATTACACTCGAATAAATTATTTCATAATAATTTTTATCGAATATTTATTTCATTCATAAATGTCTCAATTAAAATATTTATTTTATTTTATAAATATGTTTAATAATAATTTCCATCGAATATTTATTTCATTCCATAAATATCTCAATTAAAATATTTATTTTATTTTATAAATATTTTAATAATAATTTACATCGAATATTTATTTTATTCTATAATATTTCAATTAAAATATTTATTTTATTTTATAAATATTTTAATAATAATTTACATCGAATATTTATTTTATTCTATAAATATCTCACTTAAAAAAATATTTATTTTATTTGATAAATATTTTATTTATTTTTTTATTTTATTTTTTTTTTGACCGCCAGGGCGGGGCAATTTAGTTTGGTAACGCTCGCCGGGGGCAGGGTTACCCAAACTCAATTTCTGCAGCAGTTTCTGCAGTTCACGAACATAACTAGGCCAAAAAATCTCTCACAAGTTCAATTATACGTTCTTTGAAGAACACAGAATATGACCATAACTTCTAATTTCCTTGTCCATACATTAATTTAAGAATTTTCAAATATTATAATTCATATATGATCATTACCCAACCTTTCTAGAGTGATTTTAACAAGTTTAAACACACAATTACTTGAATCAAATTATATAATTTCACTGTTCTTGATGTTCTTGAAAGTTTTGAAAACAAAACATGAAGATTGGCACTACGGGTTTGTTATAACACTAATATGTCCATTAGAAGTTTGTTTTCTTCGTTTTAACATACATAATCATATACAAGTGTAAATTTATGATACAACATATGATTAACGCATTAAATTTGTGCGTAAGGGCCATATGGCCATATTTTTATACTCTATAACTTTGAAGAAACTTTATGCAATATATTTTTATGAAACTGGTGTTATGAAAACATACAATACAGTAAAAACATGCTATGTTAACATATTAACACATATATCCACATAATCGCTATCCTTTCCAATTACAGAGATTTTAACAGAAACTTGAAAGCCATTATTTAAAAAAACTTAAACAACGTAAATTTGAAGTTTGGGGAAGAAGATATTACCCTATTACGAATGAATCAGAGTGAAGTTCCTTCTCAGATTCTTTTAAAATCTCACAATTTCTCCCAACAATTCTCTGAATTCTCTCTAACTCTCAAGTTAACTCTTAATTGCAAATACGTAAAATGGAGAAACTGGTGAGGCGCACATATAAATCCAGTATGTTGAGGTCAGTTAACCCATACATGGTTAACTGCTCTCAACTTCCCTTAAGGCTCTGTTTGGTTTTTCTTAAAAACTTAATCCCATTTAATTTAATTAATCCTTTATAATATAGTTTAATCGTGTCACACATATTTAGGCAATTAATTAAATATCTTATTTAATTTAATTTAAATAAAATATGATAATTTCTCATTAATTCACATAGTCACATAATTAATTTTCTCATTTATTAATTATGTCAAATTATTAATTTTCTCATTAATTATTAAATTAATTAAAATAATATTAGGCTTATTAAATATTTTTTTTAATTCAATAAGCTCACATAATTACATACTTTGAATAATTAAAAATTCTCCACATTAATTTAATAAATATAACACATGTAATTAAATTAATCTACCATAACTTCATCAATTAATTATTTAATCTAATAATTAAATCATCAAAAAATATTTATTTAATTCAATAAATATTAAAATTAAATTACAAAATCAAGTCTGTCACATCTTTCCCCCCTTAAAAGGATTATGTCCTCAAAATCACGACTCAATCAATTCGTCCCGTTACATTCTCCCCCCTTACAAGGATTCTGTCCCTAGAATCGCTTACACATAATTTAAGTAAATAATTAAGGGTAATTCTTCATCATATTCTCTTCGAGTTCCCACGTAGCTTCTTCAGCTTTGTAGTTCCTCTAAATTACCTTAACAGAAGATATTACTTTATTTTTGAGAACTTGTTCTTTCCTGTCGACAATTTGAACATAAATTTCTTCGTAAGATAAGTCTTTCTCAAAATGTAGGGGTTCATATTCAATCACATGCTTGTAATCGGGTTTGTAGGGTCGTAAAACTGAAACATGAAAGACGTTGTGGACATTTTTGAGTGATAGAGGTAAGGCTACCTCATACGCAACTTCTCCAATTCTTCGCAGTACTTCGAAGGGTCCAATGAATCTTGGGCTTAATTTCTCTTTCTTTCCAAACCTGATCTTTTCCTTCCAAGGAGAGACTTTCAAAAACACATAACTACCTGATTCAAACTCAACATTTTTACGGTGTGGGTCGGCGTATTTCTTCTGCCTATCTTGAGCTGCTACCAGTTTTGTTCGGATCACTTTGACTATCTCTGTTGTCGGCTGTACCATTTCTGGGCCTAGTAATAGTCTTTCGCCAACTTCATCCCAGTATAGCGGAGTTCTGCACTTTCTGCCGTATAACGCTTCATAAGGCGGCATGCCGATACTAGCGTGGTAACTGTTGTTGTAGCCGAACTCTACAAGCGGTAGATGATCATCCCAATTTCCTTTAAAGTCCATTATATAAGCTCTTAACATATCTTCTAATGTCTGAATCGTTCTTTCACTCTGCCCATCTATCTGAGGGTGATAAGCCGTACTCATTCTCAATTGCGTACCCATGCATTCCTGTAGTCGTTTCTAGAAGTTCGATGTAAAGCGCGGATTGAAAGTAATATGCATACAAGCCAATCATGTTTGGTGATAAAGCATATACTTTGTAACAATCTTATTCATTTATTAATAAAAAGTATTACTTTATTAAAGGTTTTTAATTATCTACATGATGCTGCTTTATAATATGTGATAAACCCATAGTTTTAAGCAATGCTTTTAGAATAATGATGATGATCATTCACATGAGATCTAAATTCTTAGAAAGCTTAAAACTAAAATAGTTCTCAATCGTTGGATTACTAAATTGGGGATTAGTGAATCCGGATAGATTGGTACATACGTTTCTTGCTCATTGGATGAGGATGATTGATCTCATGATCATTTGTGTGGAGACACTAAAGCAAGTATGTAGGTGCTTATTAGAGAATAAGTTCACTGAACGTGGCTCGCTAAGGAATACCTAATGGAGTTTTACTTGCCTGTCAATAGGAATTCCTGTAGTGATAGTAGTACAAGTGATCCTTGGACTTGAGATCATCATAGTCTCTTGTGTATGATGAGTTATACTTTGACTTATTCCTTAAGACCCTTAGGGTATATCAAAGGGTATGCTTGAGTATAATAAGTTATATATGGAGATAATGTATGATCAATAAAGAATCTACCACTTCTAGTAAAAGAAGATAAATGCCCTATGTGATTCGATAAATGACAACCACTGGGCAAGGCAGAATGAAATTAGAAAAGAATTTCTAATTTGCATTATTTGGAGTTGTGCATTTAAGAGTCGAAATACATATAATTAAATAAAATAAGACTTGACAGTAATTCTATGTCTTATATTTAATTGGGACATTGTATGGTGGAAGAATTTAATTGTACGGTAACTATTAACTCAAAGGTTCTTTTATGATTAATGTTGAAATCTATATTATCTGGAAAGTCGTTGATCGCTAGGGAGGCTTATCTCTATTGTAGAATAAATATTATTTATTTAAATAATTTAATAGTTTAATTTATTTATTTAAATAAGATTAGAATTGTTCTAATTGATTTATTCACAACCGGTTTAATATGGAGAACCTAATGGGTCACACCATAAAAGGAAGAATAATTATTTAAGAAGTTAATGGCATAATCGTAATAATAAATTAAGTATATTTAATTTAATCTATGGTGATAGAATAAATTAAATAGCTTAATATTTATTATTTAATATTTTGGAAATATTAAATATAAATTAATAAGAGGAGTCTTATTATTATTACTATTATTATTATTTAATTCCTAAAGGAGTTTGAAAATTAATTAATAAAAGTACTCTCATATATCCTAATAAGATTAGGAGGCTAATTAATTAAAAGAGTTTAATTAATTATTCCTAATAAGATTGGGAGCCTAATTAATTAGACGAATTTAATTAATTAAAATAAAACACATTTCCTTAATTGTTAAGGAGGGTTGCCCACATCTATAAATAAGAGGAGTCTTATTATGGGTGTGGTGAGTTGTTGACTTTTTCACAACATACGTGATTCCAATTGTTGGAAAGTACGCTCTTTTTCTATGAGAGATAGAAAAACTAGAGTTTTGCCAAACACCCATCTTCTTGAATCTTTCTTCTTCCTTAGTGGATCACTTCTAGAGGCCAAACACTTGGGTGGCTAATGTTGATCAAAGGAAGGAACCGAACCCGGTGGATTCAAGTTGAACGCGAAAAGATTTGGAGGTGAACTTGTACCTGAGGAAGCTCGAATCTTCAAGGGTATGATTCTTATTCTTTATCTTTTCGTTTAATTAATAATTGCGCATAAAGGATGATCCGGGTATATGGTTTGTAAAAATTTTAAACTCTAATTTTACATGCTTCCGCTTAATTTGTGCAATTTAATTGCGTTCATGAATATTACAAACCTAACACGGATCCCTATCGGAAACAATTGACACCGAAACTCCGTGTCTCGAAACAATCTCTTTTACATATAATTTTGCCAATTGGCGTAAATTAAATTTGATTCTGATCGAAAGGAAGTGTGCGGATTTTGTCAATCGGTCAACGATAACCCATACTGCATCATAGCCTTTCTGAGTTATTGGAAGGCCAACCACAAAATCCATCGTAATGTGTTCCCATTTCCATTCTGGAATCTCCAACGGTTGTAGCAACCCACTCGGCCTCTGATGTTCTGCTTTTACTTTCTGACATGTCAGACACTTGGCAACACACTCTGTAACATCTCGTTTCACATTTGACCACCAGAAATGTTGTCAAAGATGGTACTACTAGGGTGAATCGAATATCGTGAGCTATGAGCCTCGCTCAAAATGTCTTCCTTAATCTCTGGTACTGGCGGTACCCAAGTTCTGCTCTCAAATCTCAGTATTCCTTCCTTGTCCATCTTGAATCTCGGTTCAGTTCCTTCGAATATCTTATTTTTCACCTTTTTACATTCTTCATCCTGAAGTTGAGCTTCCTTGACTTTATCCAGTAGGGTTGTACCAGATTGCATCTAAAACATATTCTCATCAGTTTCCATAGGATACTTCACTTCCAATTCTAACTTCTCCATGGGTGAAATTAGTTCCTTCTGAGCTGTCAACATCATCAATTTATCCCGACCCTTTCTACTTAAGGCGTCGGCAACCACATTTGCCTTACCCAGATGGTATAAAATCTCACAGTCATAGTCTTTAATTAACTCCAACCACCTTCTTTGGCGCATATTCAAGTCCTTTTGTGTAAAAATATATTCAGACTCTTGTGGTCTGTATATATTTCACACTTCTCCCTATAGAGATAGTGCCTCCAGATCTTCAAAGCAAAAATAACTGCAGCTATCTCCAAGTCGTGGGTCGGATATCCCTTCTCATAATCCTTCAATTGTCATGACGCATACGCAATGACTCTGCCGTTTTGCATAAGCACACAGCTAAGTCCTTTATGCAATGCATCACTATAAACCACAAAATTCCATGTATCATCCGAAAGAGATAACACAGGTACTCAACCTCTTCTTTAGTTATTGAAAGCTTTCCTCACACTTCTCCGTCCAAACAAATTTCACAGCTTTTCGAGTCAAATTCGTTAACGGAGTTACGATCTTAGAAAAGTCTTGAATGAATCTTCTGTAATATCCTGTCAATCCAAGAAAACTTCGTACTTCCAACGGCGTTCTCAGCTGAATCCAGTTTATCACGGCTTCGACTTTGGATGGATCTACCGAAATTCCGTCTTTATCAATCACATGCCCGAGAAATTGTACCCGCTCAATCCAAAATTCGCATTTTAAAAAGTTGGCATACAACTTCTCCTTTCTCAACGTCTCTAACGTTACCTTCAAATGCTCTTCATGTTCTTCCTTGGTTTTCGAATATACCAAAATATTATCTATAAATACCACTACTAATTTGTCCAAAAACGGCTTGAACACTCCATTCATTAAGCCCATAAATGTTGCAGGAGCATTCGTTAGACCAAATGACATTACCAAAAATTCATAGTGACCATATCGTGTTCTGAACGCTGTCTTCGGTACATCCTCTGGTCTCACCTTCAGTTGATGATAACCACTCCTCAAGTCTATCTTGGAAAAGTATCTTGCTCCTTTCAATTGATCAAACAAGTCGTCGATCCTCGACAATGGATATCTATTCTTAATCGTGACCTTAGTCAGTTCTCTATAGTCTATGCAGAGTCGCATCGTCCCGTCCTTTTTCTTCACAAATAACACCGGCGATCCCCACGGCGATACGCTCGGTTAAATGTACTTTTTGTCCAATAATTCTTGTAATTGTACCACAAATTCTTTCATCTCTACCGGTACCATTCGGTACGGTGCCTTCGATATTGGAGCTGTTCCTAGCTCCAAATCAATCACAAATTCAACCACTCTGTCTGGCGGAAGTCCTGACAAATCGTCCGAAAATACGTCTGTGAAGTCTCTCACTACTGGTATCTCATCTACTTTCGAATTCTCTTTACGATTGTCGACTATGTAAGCTAGATATCCTACACAGCCTTGTCTTAACAACTTCCTGGCCTACATCATCGTCAGACAACTCGCTTGTCTAGGTGACTTGCTACCATAAAACATAATCTTTGACGAAGTCATAAGGTTAATACGCTTCATTTGGCAATCGATTACAACCCCGTGATTGAATAACCAATCCATACCCAAGATAACGTTAAATTCCCCAAGTCTAATAGGGATAAGATCTACGTTCATAATATTACCCTTAATATCCACCCTACAGTTCTTATGTACGTACTTAACAAGGATTATTTCTCTATTCGCAATTTCTATGTTCATGGGGTATTCAAACTCATCTTTAGGCAAGTCTAAGTTCTTAGCAAAGTCATCGGATATAAATGAACAAGTAACACTCGAATCAAATAATACATAAGCATTAACTTTATTGATCGGAATGATACCTGACACCACATCACGAGACTGCACAACATCCTGCACTGTCATGTTGAAGGTCCTGGCGGTTGGTCTGTTGGTTGCGGTTGGTCCCGTGATAGTCAAAGCGCTTCCACTGTTGTTTTCCCTATTTCCTCCTGATCCTGCCCCTCCAGATCCCTTCTTAGGACAGTCTCTTGCCAGATGGTCTTTTGAGCCACAAGTGAAGCAAGCACCCTTCTTTGGTTTAGGACAGTTAGGTGTTATGTGGCCTTCCTGACCACAATTGTAGCACACTCGTTTTCCCTTCATGCAAACTCCCAAATGAGTTTTCCCGCAGGTCGGACATGCTTCGATCCTCTTCTTCTGACCTCCTTGATGATTTCCAGTTAACGAGTTGTCAGACCACCTCCTTTTTTGATTGATACTTCCTACTGTGTTGCTGCCACTGGCTTTGTTATTTCCCTCATTTTCACTCTTCTTCTTCTGATCCTAATTGTACTTGGTCACCGTATCGCTCCCACCTTCAAAAAGGATGGCCTTTTCCAGTACTCCAGCAAAAGTGTTTAGCTGAAACATTGATACTTTGCTATATAACCAGGGCTTCAGTCCTTGTTCAAACCTTCTTGCTTTTCTCACATCCGTGTGTACCTGATACGGGGCGAACCTAGCCAACTCATTGAATTTTACCGCATAATCTAGTACGGACATATTTCCCTATTTCAACTCCAGAAACTGGACCTCCATTTGGTTTTGCGAGCTTGTCAAAAAGTACATCTCGAAGAACATCTCCTTAAACCTCTCCAAGGTGATCACACCTTTTCCTTCACGGACCTTATTGCTTGCCACCAATAACTGGCTTCTGATTTCAACATGAACGTTGCGTAGGTGGTTTTTTGGTCCTCTCTAACTCTGGCGACATCAAAAACTTTCTCGATCTCCATAACCCAAGTTTGAGCTTCTATCGGGTTCATGGAGCCTTTGAACTCTGGCTGTCCCACCGCCTTGAAATCCTTGAACGTTGTATTTGGTGAAGCTTGAGGTTGAATGTTAATTGCTCCAGCCAGTAAATTCACCAACTGCTATGCTGAACGGGGTCAGCATTGGCGTTGTTGTTGTGTTATTTGTTGACCCTTCCTGGGCTGGTCGACGATTTGGTCTTCTTCTCGGTGGCATATTTCTATTAAAATATACACTTATTAGATCTTTATTCAATTCTTTAAATATTTAAGGCTTAACTCAAAAAATTTAACATAATCACTTAACACACTTTCTCAAGCAACTTGATATATTTATTTAATAAAATTTTTTAACAAACTACGATAGCATCACTGCTATTTACATCAACTATCCCGAGATAAAAAATCTACAGGATTTAAAACATTAAAATATTCCTTTGTTTATAAACACATCGGAATTTACATTTTAAATACAGATAGGTTTTCACATAATTAAACTAATCCTATCACTGCATGTTAAGGCACTGAATAGCCTTGCTACGTTCCTCTTTCATGATGCGAGACATCGTCCTGCGATCTAACATATACGATGGTAGTCCTTCGAACTGAATTGGATATCTCATAACTCGATCCTGGGCCTCATCCATTACATTTTGAAGTGTAGAGTACGTCTCCCCAAGCTTAGCCCTCTTCGCACGACAATCCTCTTCTGCAAGATCAGCACGACGTGATTCTCTTACCCAGGCCTCCTCGGCTATGGTCAGCCTTGTTGAGCTCTCTTTCAATTCATTCTTTAACTTCTCTATTTTCTCGGACTTCTCTTCAGTTTGACCCTTCTCGTGAACCAAATCCCACTATACGTTTCCTAGACATGTGTGAAGAGTCACAACTTCCCTATCCCTCTGCTCGATGGTAATCTGTTGAATAATCGTCTGCTCATTCAGCTCCTGAACAGTGTCACGTAACTCTACGTTACGGTCATATAGCTCATCGTACATCTCAGCATCGATAGAGTTCGGTGGGAACTCATCTTCTTCCTCAGGATCCTCCTCTGGATCAGTCTCAGGCTCATGCTCCTGACCAACAACAGTGATCAACGGAGATGGTTCTCTCTGTACCAACTGCTCCCTGACGATATGAATGTCTCGGGGCTCCTCCTCTGTAGGTACTCGGGGTTCCTCCTCCCTAGCTTAAATAGCTCCTCCAACATCCGACATCCTACATCCTGACAACACAGTTTCAAGTTTTAGTTACTAAGCCCGTACTAGCGAGCATATAATTTAACACATAAGCACATAAAGTCTTTTATTATCTTCAATGAATTAAGAAATTCATTTCTTAGAACTCGATAAGAGTTTTTCATCACTATGTTCTTCCTATAAGGCTACTACCTAAGGTTGTTCCCCCACCTAAGGTTCATAACCTACAACTTTGATACCAACTTGTGACACTGCCAAATTCGGGTTCTTCAATTCCCATGAAATTTGGTGTTCACTGTCCAAACATCATGTATCTATTTACCCATAATAAATGAAAAACCATAAATAGATAAAAATAAATTCTCTTCTTATGGAGTTACAACATCTGAATGTAAATACATCAAACCCAGGTCATACTAACCTTAAATCTCAAATGCGGAAACATATATAAATATTAAGTCTTACACAACTTAAACATAAGTCTGAAACATAACATAACAAATAAACAACAAGTCTCATCACTTGTTAACTTTGCCCTTGCCTTTGCTAGTAGAAGGCTCGTCGGACCTTTCGTTCTTAACTGCAATGTTATTATTACGTAAGAATGAGCACGATTGCCCACAAGTATAATAATATAACAATAAAATAATAACATACGAATGAATCAAAGACTTCTGAAATAAGAAAACTTGGCTTTTGAATCAAGAATGAATAACAAGAATCAACAGAACTTCTGAGGGTCATAAGACCTTGAACTACGTCCTAGGTTGTCAAGTGTTTATACTTAAAACTTTTAACAATCATAAGACTATGAACTCTTCTTCTCGTACTTAGGGGGATCAGCCCTTAGTACCATATTCTGCACAATATCTTAACGCTAAAGCATAATTAATCCCCTATAACAGGGTTGTTCATCTCAATTTGATATTAGAGTCCGTACCAAAGGAAGTTTGGTTTGGATAAGCTCAATAATGGTTTTGAAATTTAGAATGTTCATCAACTATGGACTAGTCGAATCAATAAGGGTTCGCTAGTCTTACAAGGTTCAACTATAATTGATATTCAATTTGAATAATAAAATTCAATATATATACAATCGAATAAGTATTGTATAATAGGAATCATGCTTTTAAAGAATGATAGCATCTAATATGAAATCTTGACTTGAACAATAATAAACAAGATAGAATAAGAAACTTGCTTTATGTAAAGAAACAAGGTTTATGAACTTGCCTCGTGCGTAGGTTAAACGATTACTACTTCCGTTCACCACAAGTTCTACACACATACCATATGTATTCACGATATTCATTAGTTACATTTTCACTTAATTATTTAATATAACTCCACTTTATTTAACAAATCATTACTCTTCTAATTTAATTACTTAATTAAATTAGAATATTTTCATTCCTTTATTATTATTACACTCGAATAAATTATTTCATAATAATTTTCATCGAATATTTATTTCATTAATAAATATCTCAATTAAAATATTTATTTTATTTTATAAATATTTTAATAATAATTTCCATCGATTATTTATTTCATTCCATAAATATCTCAATTAAAATATTTATTTTATTTAATAAATATTTTAATAATAATTTACATCGAATATTTATTTTATTCTATAATATCTCAAATAAAATATTTATTTTATTTTATAAATATTTTAATAATAATTTACATCGAATATTTATTTTATTCTATAAATATCTCACTTAAAAAAATATTTATTTTATTTGATAAATATTTTAATTATTTAATTTTATTTATTTTTTTTTGGCCGCCGGGGCGGGATAATTTAGTTTGGTAAGGCTTGCCGAGGGCGGGGTTACCCAAACTCAATTTCTGCAGCAGTTTCTGCAGTTCCCGAACATAACAAGGCCAAATTAGGCCAAAAAATCTCTCACAAGTTCAATTATACGTTCTGTGAAGAACACAGAATATGGTCATAACTTCCAATTTCCTCGTCCGTACATTAATTTAAGCATTCCCAAATATTATAATTCATATATGATCATTACTCAACCTTTCTAGAGTGATTTTAACAAGTTTAAACACACAATTACTTAAATCAAATTATATAATTTCACTGTTCTTGATGTTCTTGAAAGTTTTGAAAACAAAACATGAAGATTGGCACTACGGGTTCGTTATAACACTAAATCTGTCAATTAAAAGTTTGTTTTCTTCGTTTTAACATACATAATCATATACAAGTGTAAATTTATGATACAACATATGATTAACGCATTAAATTTGTGCGTAAGGGCCATATGACCATATTTTTATACTCTGTAACTTTAAAGAAACTTTATACAATATATTTTTATGAAACTGGTGTTATGGAAACATACAATACAGTAAAAACATGCTATGTTAACATATTAACACATATACCCATATAATCACTACCCTTTCCAATTACAGAGACTTTAACAGAAACTTGAAAGCCATTATTTATAAAAACTTAAACAACGTAAATTTGAAGTTTGGGGAAGAAGAGATTACCCTATTACAAATGAATAAGAGTAAAGTTTCTTCTCAGATTCTTCTTAAATCTCACAATTTCTCCCAACAATTCTCTGAATTCTCTCTGACTCTCAAGTTAACTCTTAATTGCAAATACGTAAAATGGAGAAACTGGTGAGGCGCACATATAAATCCAGTAATGTTGAGGTCAGTTAACCCATACGTGGTTAACTGCTCTCAACTTCCCTTAAGGCTCTGTTTGGTTTTTCTTAAAAACTCAATCCCATTTAATTTAATTAATCCTTTATAATATAGTTTAATCGTGTCACACCTATTTAGGCAATTAATCAAATATCTTATTTAATTTAATTTAAATAAAATATGATAATTTCTCATTAATTCACATAGTCACATAATTAATTTTTTCATTTATTAATTATGTCAAATTATTAATTTTCTCATTAATTATTAAATTAATTAAAATAATATTAGGCTTATTAAATATTTCTTTTAATTCAATAAGCTCACATAATTACATACTTTGAATAATAAAAAATTATCCACATTAATTTAATAAATATAACACATGTAATTAAATTAATCTACCACAACTTCATCAATTAATTATTTAATCTAATAATTAAATCATCGAAAAATATTTATTAAATTCAATAAATATAAAAAGTAAATTACAAAATCTCGTTTGCTACAATTATGTCCAAGTTTGAATTTCGACTGTAAACGAAACAAACCTGTTACATTATTAGATATGTTCTTTGAGTGACCAGCAAGAAGAACGAGCCGGTTTTCCCACTTAACCTGCCAAGATTTTTGCACAGAATTTATCAACCAATTAAAAAATAAATTAAACGAAAGGAAACCAATTATAAGCAATTAAGCAAATGAGCAGGATCAAATTAAATTATGGACGTTGAATGACAATTCTGACTAAAATCTAACCATATTGTGACCAATAGAAAATCTGAGGTTGTTCAGTCATGTATAACAACTAGCACTTAAAACACTGGTGCAAAGCACGTTGGTGTTTTGGGATGAAGAAAATACAAGGGGCAGGCTGAATCTAACTAAGGACAATGATATGGGGGCGTGATGATATATGACAAAGCATTAGATGTGGGTTGACAGAAAGGCTGTAGCATGACCATTACAGCATTCAAAATAAATTGATAATTTATCCATTGCAATAAGATAAGTCTCTTCGAAGTTCAATGTTACGATCATGGGAATATCGTCTGGCATAGACCCATGCTGCACCATCTCAAGGTACTGGAATTGTGTTAAATAATTTTGATCTAATAAATTCATTCAGTCCTGGAGCTTTTGGGAAATTGCTCAAGGTTCTTAACATTTTATTGAGTTAACATACAAGACAGTCTTTGGAATGTCATCAGTTTTAATCTTCAGCTGATATCTTCAGCTGATGATATCCAGAACGAAGATCGATCTTTGAAAAGAATTGTGCTTCTTGCAACTGGTCGAACATGTCATCATTGCGAGGTAGCAGATATCTATTCTTGATGGTGACATGGTTCAATTCCTGGTAGTCAATACAAAGTCGTATACTCCCATCTTTCTTCTTTACGAATAAAATAGGAGCACACCAAGGAGATGTACTAGGACGAATGAAACCGATGTCTAACAACTCAAGTAGTTGGACCTTTAACTCCTGAAGTTCAATAGTAACCATTCGATATGGGATTTTAGAACTGGACTTTGTACCAGGTTCAAGGTCAATAAAGAATTCAACTTCACGTTCTGGGAGTAGACCGGGAAGTTCTTCAGGAAATACGTCAGGAAATTCACTAACAATAGAATATTATTCAAATCTGACGTGTTTTTGTTCAAGTCCGTGACATGGGCTAAGAAAGCTTGACATCTGTTTTTCAATAAACGAAAAGTTTTATGGCTTGATACGACAGTGATTGACTTTAGTGGTTTAGTTGCTAGAATTCGCATAACAAATTGGTTAGGAATATGAAAACTAACAACCTTATGAAAATAATCAATTTTGGCATGATGAATAGTTAACCAATCAATCCCTAAAATTACATCAAATGCAAGTATTTTCAAAGAAATAAGATCGAAAGGTAATGTGATGGTACTAACTTAGATCAAGCAAGATTTATAAACAGTAGATGTAATGAAAGTTTATCCGAACGGAGTCTCAACAGATAAGTCAAAGTCTAATTTCTCCGGAGTCAAGTTCAAACGTTGAGCACAAGCAAGAGAGATAAAAGAATGAGTAGAACTGATATCTAATAAGGTATAAACTTCGCAAGAGTTTATGATTAGCTTACCCATGATCACCTCGTTCGGGTTTCTCGCATTTTGGCCACTCACGACAAACGCTCTTCCAAGAACCGCTGACTTTGACTTGTCTGGAACAGCCTTCGGAGTTACCATTCCCGCTGGACTTGGTTTTGCTACAGAATAATCTCGAGCTATATGACCTTCCTTTCCACAGTTATAACATACCTTAAATTGTTGTGGGTAGTTTGGGCTGATATGTCCCTCTTTCCCGTATTTATAACAAATGACAGGTGATCGTTCTCCTCCCCTAGAAACAGTTGATGCTGGTGCTGACGTCTTCACGTTATCATTGTTATACCTTCTCTTTTTGAAATCTCCCCCCGACTCGCTTCTTATACTATCATGGCCGCGATTACCACCAGAGTGGTTACCGCTTTTATCCGAATGTTTTTCTCCCCGCTGGTTGTCATTGCTCCGGTGATTGCTGCCACCGGTATGACCATAGTTGTGGTCTCTCGGTTGAACATACTCATTATCTCGCTTTAATAATTGAGTCCTATTTACAAAATCTGAATATAGAGAAAATTTATTAGAGATAAGATATTGCCGAATTTCAGATTTCAGAACTCTCAAAAATATTCGCGTCATACGTTCTTCATTCTCTACCAAATGAGGTGCAAACCTGGATAACTTTGCGAACTTAGCCTCTTACTGGGACACAGTCTTGTTGTTCTGTTCCAGTCTAATAAACTCTACCTCCTTCATATGACGAATGCTTTCAGGAAAGTACTTGTCATTGAACAGTTTCTGAAACGTTTTTCAAGACATATTGAGTGCAACTGGCTGGGTACGCTTCACAGACTCCCACCAGTAAACCTCACCACGGAACATAAAGGTGGCGAATGGAATATTATGTTCCTCCGTGTATCCCAAGACATCAAATATCTTGGTAATTTGTTTAACCCACGTTTTTGCCTTGATCGGATCCGGCTTTTCTATAAATTCTGGTGGTCCCAACTCTTTGAACTGCTTGGCTGTGACAAGCCGCGCGTTACTATCATTTTCACCCGTATTTTGTACACGAGTCTCTCTCGTCTGATTTTGCATTAACTGCAAAAAGCTTCTAAACATGTCATTCATCGTTTGTTCGGTAGTGTTGTTTACAAGAGAAATATTGCCTTCCTGTTACACGTTTCCCTGGTTGGTGATTCACGGTCTCATTCACTCCATTGTTAACATTCTCAGCTGCCATTCTCAAATAAATTAAAGAAATTGGCATACCACATAATATCCCTATATTATGACCGACCAACAAATAAGTTTAGGTAGAACACACTAACGAATGATTTACTCGTCTCTCCCCTCCCAGTTCTATTTCCCGATCTCCGCTAGAGATCATATCCCTAAGCTCTGATACCAACTGTGACTCATGTCCCAACCGTGGACAGCACCTCACAATGATACCTATCAGTTTGCCACCGCAGAACGGCGTCCCCTACGGAGAGTCTGGCTTCGGTGCATCCCTTATCAACTACCAACTGTGACGCCCCCAAAATAGGTATACATCACCCATTCTGAGTCACCAAATACATGGTACAGAAATAAATATAACTTCATTAATACAATTGTCATGCAAAATACGACAACACATAAACTGTGAGTTTAAATACAAATATTGTCTAATAAACAGTATTCAAACTCAAAAGGAGTCCTTATTATAATTATTATCACACTATTTCATAAGATAGTGAGGACTGCTAACACAACTGACTGAAAATATCACTCCACACCCCGATTAGTTCCCGCTATATTCTCGCTTCCTGAGAAGAAAAATAGAACAAAAAGAAAAAGGGTGAGCTCATCTAGCCTAGTAAAGAATATTATGACTAAGATAATATACAACAAATTATCATTAGTCTTCAACAGGGAAAAATTTGATAGAATATAATAGACAACAAGTTTTAGATCAACAACTGCAGCGAAAACAACAATCCATTAGAAGAGTCAAGTAGAGAATGAATTCTACTATCTTCTAAGATTTAAAAGTCCATCATCAATATTTTATCCCTGTAAAATCAATCAATATACATCTTGAATTAAATATTTATCTTTGCACTACAGGCCAAAGATATTCATTTGTATCACCAGTTGGTCATGTTCATCTCAATACCTGTTCATCTTTGCACTACGGGCCAAAGGTATTCATCAGTTAATCATTCATCTTTGCACTACAGGCCAAAAATATTCAGTAATATCATCATTTAAGACTGATGATGATGAAAAATATTTTAAAGAAAACGAATTCCAGACAAAAGGATAAATATTAGGGATTCGTACTACAGTTTATCCAAGTTTAAAAATACTCCATAATAATCAATTGTGGAGCAGAATTCAAAAATAAATATCAAAACATGGATACAATTAAAGATAGTAGCCCCAATAGACAACGTGGACAATGAAAGAAAAATTTATTTTTCTATGAATAATGTTGTATTCGTGAATAGTACCGTATACGTGAATAGTACCGTATACGTAAATAGTAACCCCGACACGAAAATGTAGAAATTCCACAATAAAATTCATACCAATATTTCTGTATAATGATATTGAAAGAATAACATCATTTATGAAGAAAATAACACCCCTTACCTCAAAAGAACAGTACTTCTGTCTGAAATATCGGATACAAAGCTGAAGAAAATTTGCACTGAATAGCAACTCTCAAAGTATCTAAATACTCACAAAATACGCTCAATAATATAGAGAGAGAAAGCTTATGATTCTGGTGTAATTTTTAATTCTAACTAAGCACCCTATTTATAGGAAACTGCTTAGAACGCTAAAGCAGACTAAATTAATAAAATAATATTTTATTAAAAAAATTTCTACGCACACCTCTTGGACCAAAATTCAGCCACCACCAGTGGGGCCCACCAAAATTTAGATTTTCCATACCCAACCAAAAGTGGGGCCCACTCATATTTTAAAAAAAAATATTTATTTCTGAAACTTCAATACTTCATAATAAATAACTCATTTATCAGAAAAATTTGAATCTCATGTCTATTCCATAGGAAATTTAATTCTCTACAATTTTGTAGAAGAAAGTTTTTCCTATTTTCAATCAGAAAATATCCGAAATCCACATACAAATAATTTTTAACACCTCTATTCTGACAAAATACTGATAAAACACTTCAACATTAACTCCTGCATTTATATCCACACAAAATAAATATTTTTCTATCCATCCACATAAAATAAATATTTCCTTATCATATAAAATAATAATTAATTATTTACAAATAATATTACAGAATCACAATATGACAATCAGGTCGTTCCCAAGAAAGAGAGGGCTTTCCGATAAGGATTTCTCTTTACTGGCGCGTAATTACCTACCAAACCTCTCCTTAGACAGAACTTTCTTAGACATTGCCAACAATGTTATCTAATAATATTATTCAAATAATATGAATTACTGATCTAATAATGGAGATACTGTGCAGTGACAATTATTGAAACAACAATAATATAAAATATCAACGTAGCAATTATTGAATCAATAAAATAAAATATTGAACAATAATTACTGTAACAATTATTGAGTAGTGCCTTCTTACGTAAGAATCAATAATCCAACAATACTGTGCAATACCGTGTGCTACTGTGCAACCACGTGTATTACTATACTTTAACCACCGGATATTCCAACAGTGTTAACGGTAACAACTACGCTGTTATTTATAAAAACTCAAACTTGTCGTTTTCTTCATCCGACCGTTTTCCGTTATGTGACCCACAAATGGCTACGCCATCGTATGAATATTCTCCGACAGCAAGAATATTCCACGACCAAATGAATATTTTCTGACAACAATGAATATTTTATAACCACTTGCTTATTTTGCCAAATTTGCACATTTCACCCATAACCAAAATATTATATCAAATTATCACGTTATTATTCAAAATAATAATTAGAGGAAATTCAATTTTATTTATAAAAAAAAGTTGGGATCTTACAAAAGGTCCCAGCTTGAAACCCAAGGAGAGAGAGAATGGCAGTGGAGGTTCTCTGATCAGTGTTAGCCACGAAGCATTAACTCGTATGAACATTAGGAATGAGGCCCGAGTAAAGAGAGAAGGATTGGATGGAAGATAAGAGAATACTAACAGACTTGATGCTAGCATGGTAGAAGACAAGGATATCATCAACAAAGAAAAGGTGAGTGAGTTTATAGTCCTGGGTACGCCAATGAAATTGGAAATCAGGGAGCATAGAATCCTTTGAAATCTTTGAGGAAAGCATTTCCATGACGATGACAAAAAAAGGTAGGGGGATGGATCACCTTGACGTAAACCTCGAGTACTCCCGAAATAGCCAGCAAGGGATCCATTTACCTTAATGGAAAACATTGCTGTAGATATACAAGCATGGATCCATCGTATGAAGATAGGAGGAAAGTGAAGTTGGTGAAGGGAGGAGATAAGAAAGTCCCAACTGACAGTGTCAAAGGCCTTCCTAAGGTCAATTTTAAGGGCACAACGAGGAGGGCCAGAGGACCTATGGTAGTTCTTGAAAAGTTCTTGAGCAAGAAGAAATTATCACTAATGTTCCGCCCCTTGATGAAAGCCGATTGTGCCTTGTCAATGATCGAAGGCAAGACAACCTTAAGCCTACAGGCAAGGATATTAGAGATGCATTTATAAATAGTATTGTAACAAGATATATAGGTCTGAAATCAGAGATAGAAGTAGGGTTACTACACTTAGGAATGAGGGCAATGGCTATGGAATTAATACCCTTTGGCATGTAGCTCGAAGAGAAGAAGTATTTAACCAGATTGGAAAAGTTCGTGCCCACAATTTACCAGCAGTGAGTGAAAAAATTGATGTTGAACCCATCCGGCCTAGGGCTCTTATTTTTCTTCATGGAGTGCAAGGCATTGAAGATTTCCTCATCGGTGATTACAGATGAGAGATTAGCAGCCTAAGCCGGACTAATAAGAGAAATAGGGGGGTTGTCCAGATCTGGCTGAAAGATAGTGTTAGAATCCAGGTTAAACAACTGAAAGAAGTACTTGGTGGCTACTTCTTCTACAACAGATTGTCCATGGGCCAGCTCACCCTCATCATCCAGGATAAATAGAATTTTGTTGGAGTTCCATCTGTTCTTGACCATATTAGAGAAGAACTTGGTGTTCCTGTCCCCTGAAGCCAGCCATGTGACCCTAGACTTTTGCAGCAACAAAGTTTCTTCTAAGTCAAGGGCCCTCCATAGGGTACGGAGACAAACTCTTTCATTTTCAATGAGAGCATCATCCAGAGGATTGGCCTGGAGTAGAAGTTGAGTATGATGAAGGGCATCCGTAGCAATAGTGACAGAGGAAGTGAGGTTGCCAGCAAATCTGTTCAGGGATATCAAAGCCTTCTTTGTCATTTTGAGCTTTTCAGAGAAAATATAGAAAGGATTACCATGAACATTACGACTCCAAACAGAAGAAATGCAATCTAAGAAACCGTCCATTTTGGTTAAGTGGTTGAAGAACTGGAAGGGCTTTCTGGTTTTGATGAGAGGAGAGCTAGTGTTGAGAATAACCGGAGAATGGTCAGAAATACCCCTCGGGCCAAAGGTGACTTGGGCATTAGGAAAGGAGGAGAACCAGTCCGCGTTGCCATCAACCCTGTCAAGCTTCCGGTGAATGGGATGTTCCAACTGATTATTCCACCAAGTGAAAAAGGTGCCAAAGCCTCTGATGTCTGCAACAATATGTTCAAGACAATCTCTAAGGTCCCCCATACCACAATTCCAAGAGTCATCCACTCCATCAGACTCAGCAAGGTCTTTGATGGTATTAAAATCACCCAGAATGCACCAACAGTTAGAGGTTTTAAGGGATAATAGGGAGTTCAAAACAGTCCTCCTTTCCACAATAGAGTTCAACCCATACAGAATAGAAATAAAGAAACTACAAGAATTATTATTGAGTTGCTTGATTTTACAATGAATTAATTGAGAGGAAGCAAAAAGAATATCCATATTCCATAAAATAGGATTCCATCCTACCCAAATGCGACCATTAGAGTGATGGTCATAGTTACAAGTCCAAGACCAGTTCCTACAAACAGAATTTGAAATCCTAGAAAAATTCCGTTCCTTAACTCTAGTTTCAAGCAACTCAGATTCCTTCTCTAGAATATCAGTTTTTCAAATTAAGGGAGACCCTCTCTGCCCACCGAGAGGGATGGGAGCAACCACCTTATCAGCAGATTCCTCACACTTACCCTTAAAAGTAATAAGAATAGAGTTGGAGCTTCTCAGAGGACTTTTCACAATCACATTGAGGTCATCAACAGATCGAACATTTGAATCTCCAAGAAGGAAATGGTTAACATCATTCTTAGAGAATCCTTTATGATAGACTCCACGGCACGCTTGCATGAGATGGTTGTTGTCCGGATCGTTTCTAGCATAGTTGTTGGGTGAATTGCTTGCAACACCTTAATCCCTCGCCTATATGTAGATGTTACTCTTGGTACAATTGCTCGCGTTCAGAAATCTGCGTTGAATGGACACCAACGACACTTGACCCCTCGTTTATATTGAAGCGATAATCTCGGTACAATCGACGATTGATGCGGTAGAAGACGCCACACACAACTCTAGAAGGCGGGGGGGGGGGTGTGAAAAGATAAGGGGTAGCACATCTTAGCCTGACCACCAGACACAACCTCATTCCAATGAGTGGGCAGAGGGCTATTTTTAACCTCAGGAGAAGCCGTTTGAGATGGGGGTAAAAACACCCTTCTCTAGAATATCAGTTTTTCAAATTAAGGGAGACCCTCTCTGCCTACTGAGAGGGATGGGAGAAACCACCTTATCAGCAGATTCCTCACACTTACCTTTAAAAGTAATAGGAATAGAGTTGGAGCTTCTCAGAGGACTTTTCACAATCACATTGAGGTCATCAACAGATCGAACATTTGAATCTCCAAGAAGTGGTTAACATCATTCATAGAGAATCCTTTATGGTAGACTCTACGGCACGCTTGCGTGAGATGGTCGTTGCCCGGATCGTTTCTAGCACAGTTGTTGGGTGAATTGCTTGCAACACCTTAACCCCTCGCCTATATGTAGACGGTAATCTTGGTACAATTGCTCGCGTTCGAAAATCTGCGTTGAATGGCCCCCTCGCTTATATTGAAGCGATAATCTCGGTACAATCGACGATTGATGCGGTAGAAGACGCCACACACAACTCTATGAATTGTTGTATGATAAGTTAAATTGAATCTCATAGAAATAACTAAGAATTACTAATTCTTAGGAATTCTTCAAAGAACCAAAAGTAGAGAATAAACTCACAAATATATTGAATAATAATAATGAATAATGTGTTTGATTACATCAACTTGGACCTTTATTTATACTACTCAAAACAATTCAAATCCCAATAGGAATTTATAAACTATAACCCTAATTTCTATAAGGAAATAGAAGTCAATTTGGAAAAGAAATTCTAATAAAAAAGAAATCCTAATTACAATAGAATTATAAAATCTAAAAATCTCTCAATTGCCGTGTAAAAGAGATTCTTTGCCGCGTGACTAAGCTTCCTTTTCCCCGCATGAATCAGATTTGCATCATAAGCTCCATGAATAATAATGTTGAGAAGCCCACCTGAATTGCTATGTTTTCATGATGGTAAAAATATGGATCAATTACATATTCTATTACATTTTTAAAAATAATTACAACAATAGTGCACTCATAAAATCTTTACACAACTAATATACTTCCATATTTATTTACAATAGTAGTGCAATTAGGATTCCTTAATTTAAGGAATTAGTATTCAATTAGAATTCCTTAATTTAGGGATTAGTTATACCCATGACTTCTTCTCTCTCTCCTCATCTATAACAACTGCAGTTAGATCACCCTTCTCCTTCATTCAACGTATTCTTTATATATATATATATATATATATATATATATATATATATATATATATTATACCTCTTTCCATGGAAATCTCTTGCAAGTGGCCAAAATGGGATAAAATGGGCACCAAAAATATGGTTTTCGTGATTACCTTCAAATTTGCCGGAGAGAGAAGAATTCGAGGAAAGAGAAGCTCTTTTGCTAGTCTGCTCAGACTTTTTGTGAATCACACTCCTAGTTCAGTTTTCTTCTAGCACACAAGTCATCGTGATGGAGACCCAGAGCAATGTCTCGGAGATCAAAGGGCCCAAAGATTCAGAAGCTTATGAACCAAAATGGAATATCCGACCACTCGATAATCCCTTTTCTTCGAGTGAAGATTCAGGCGGTGGTGGCGGTGGATATGAATACTGAATGATGGTAACCAAACTTTCATAACAAGGTAACCAAACTGTCATATCAAAGTAACCAATCAACCTCCACACTTTAAATTTTTTCTTAGTACAGTTGGTTACCAAATATTCAGATCAAGGTAAGCAAACCTTCGTACCAAGGTAACAAAACCTTCATACCAAAGTAACTAATTCACATCCACACCTGCAGTTTTTTCATAGTGCAGTTGATAGCCAAACCTTCAGACCAAGGTAACCAATTCAATTTTATTAAGTTATAAATTTCCATATCAAAGTAACCAATCAACCTCCACACTTTAAATTTTTTCTTAGTACAGTTGGTTACCAAATCTTCAGATTAAGGTAAGAAAACTTTTGTATCAAGGTAACAAAACCTTCATACCAAAGTAACTAATTCACATCCACACCTGCAGTTTTTTCATAGTGCAGTTGGTAGCCAAACCTTCAGACCAAGGTAACCAATTCAATTTTATTAAGTTACAAATTTCGTTTACAGTTGGTAGCCAACCATCATACAAAGGTAACCATTTTATTATTTATGAGTAACAAAATGGTTATAAAAAAAATTTCAGAACATTAAAAGTTCATCTATTTGTTTTTAAATTTTTTGTAGGGCGAATCCTCTTCTTATTCTCATTGGCGTTTTAGACAACGGAGATTCGCGGCGGTATAGCGGCGGAGCAGCGGTGTAGCGGCGGACTATTATTTCAAAGTGTATGTGAGGGAGATGAAGATTTGAATTTGAATATTTAAATTTGAATTTGAATTTATTTTTGTTGTTAGATCCAAATACTTGAATTTGAATTATTAATTATAGCAGTTATTTGTCCTTGATTTTAGGTTTCCTTATTAATGTGAATTGTACTATTTTTTGTAATATGGGTCCTAATTAAACTCTTTTTGTAATTATTTGGTTGATGCACTTTTCTTGTAATTACTTTCTATTTGTTGTATACTTATATAAAGAACCCTAAAAATATTAAGTCTGATAACTTTGAAGGAAAATCAAATGGTACGACCCACATGATCAAATAAACTAGCGGCCCACATCTTCTTTATTAAGAAGATTAAAATTGGACTTGTATTAAATTGACCAATTAAATGCTTGAATTATACTCCTTTGAATAATCTTCAACCTAATTATTTAAAATTATTTGATGAACCACTGAGACTTGAATTGGGTTATTATCGTTTGATGAGAGATTGATCAAGATTGTATCATTCCCCTCCTCTTCAAAAGGATTTGTCCTCAAATCTGGCACATCGTCCTCTCGAAAATAATTCAACCACAAAATTGCTCCTACATAAAAACAAACTAAGTTAGTAGCATCAAACCAAACATAATGCCAAAACTCAACTTGCAAATGACATATATAAGCAACAAAAAACTCCAACTCCCACCAAAAACATAGCAATGTATGACTTTTCTCTCGAATTGACAATTTGTAGACCAATTACTCCCAAAACACTAATTTTATAAACTAATCTACTATCCACTAAAATAATCATGAATGCAAAGTAAGAAAGAATATAAAAAGTCTTATATCCTCCTGGATCAAAAATCATCACGCAAAACTCTTCATGTGGTAGATTCTCCTAGTGACGAATCCCCGGATCAAAAGTCAATATAATGATCTCAATCCTTCGCAGAAACACATTCGTCAATGCACCTGAGTCAAATATCAATACTTGAAATTCGTAATGCTTCTCACGCAAAGTCTCTTGAATTCCTGGATTAAACACAAAACAAAACAAATCAATAAGTTCCTTTTGTCTAATCACAAAGAAATTAAATAAACCAAAATCATATGCATAGTCTTCTAAAACAATATTCAAAACACTTCCCTGTAGACTCGCAATGCATTGATCGAATTGAATTGCACGATCCATGTTTCCCTCGATGAATATGATCCTATCACGAATCTGCAAAACAGAACCAACCTTTCTCTTTCCATTGACATTAACACAATAAAGAACAAATAATGTTGTCAACGGAGTAAAAGGTCACAACCAACTTCACAAGATAAAAACTCAATAGCATATATAACAAACAAACTCAAAACATGCTATAAAATTTTGCAAATTGTTGACAAAAGTTGGAATATCATCAAAACAAATATTAACCAATTTTCCCATGTAAGAATGCAAAATATGATTCAACAATCTCATGGAAGTATACAATGCCTTAGCTAATCCAATTTTCTTAATCCATCTTGATGATAAACACTTCTCAAAACAAAACCATACGATAGCAAATCATGCAAGAAAAATTTCTCGAACGGACAAGCATGAACACATTGTCAACTAACGAAAAATCATGTAAAGATTGACTAGCAAGAAACCCTAATTCAACACATGGATAAGAAAACCTAGAATGAATTTCATGCAAGTAACAACATCAAAAACGAAAATATATATCATGATCATAAACTAACTCAACAAATATCAAGTATCCACCATAGTTTATGATATAGATGATTCTACCCTCAAAATAATAAATTCAATGGAAGCATGCAAAACATGTTTTAAATAACTCATGAAAATGCTAGATGCATCAGTTAATCTAACAAAAATAACTATCCATCTAAACAACTCACATGTTAAAACAATTTTCCATTTATCACAATCTCTCATGTTAAATTGATTATGCATTGTCATCACATGATCATTATCACATGTAGATAAAACACAAGCACAATGCAATTTATCAAGCATATTATCTAAGTAAAGAAAAACACATCTATACTTGTTTACCAATTCAAAATCGACGAACAAACTCGTTGTCCCATCCTTCTTAGGTACTATGATCTCATAATCAACACATGAACTTATGTCTTCTCTCACGATACCCACTTTCACTAATTCTCCAACACGCCTTGGTAACTCCGTCGTCTCCTCGAGAATACTATCAGCTGATCGGTACAGAATGATAGCACGGGGTATTTCATCAACAACATACACAATAGACAAAACAGAACTAGACAAAGAAGAATCGTTAGTGTTAGTATTCAAAAGCGTCGTCTTGTACGAACGTACAGTAATTGGCTTTTCAAAATATAACTCACTTTTCAACTCACTCTCTTTTTCATAGTCACATATTTCTTCTCTCTCTTCTTTATACTCACCCTCTCGTTTATTTTCATTCTTTCTTTTCTTTTCTCTCCCATTCTTTTCAAACTTTTCTTTCTCACTATCAATCATTTGAACAATTTCTTTTTGTCGATCTTTTTTTTCTTCTTGCATTTGATCACGATCTTTTTGTAAATACATTAGATCGTCACGAACTTGCTCGGACGTCATAGGATAAAGATTGATTCTTATTCGATTGTGTACTGGGAGCTGTCGTTGACACTCCTAAATTAACCTCACTTTCACTTCACAATTTATAATAATTAGCACAGTAGCAAGTTAGGATCGATCCCGCATAGAGTAAAGTTGTTTTAGAATTATTCTATTATTTCAACAGAAAATAAAGATGGGAGGTTTTTGAAAATTATTTTTAAACTAAGAGAACAAGAATTAATGATGAAATTAACCAAATATGTAAAAACTTCAGTTCTGCAGTTCAGTTTCACCGAGTACAATAATCAATTAATCAAGTTATTATTATTTTTCCTTCAATGAAACTATTAGCCCTAGATAACATTAAGATCTGCTATCCAAAATTCTCCTTAGATTATCACTGTATGAAACAAGCTCTCCACTAGATTCTAACTAGCATACAACCTAGAATAAACTCTCTAGATTTAATATGATAGAAGCATTAAGAAATAGAGAATTAGGCGGAACAAACACAAGCTCGATTTGTTTAACTTGTTTTCTGATAATCTTAGCAATAACCAAAAGCTTGTCCACAATTATTATTACCAAGTTGCTACTTATGATGAAAACATATATCAATTACACGTAATACCAATCTTAATCTAGCAGATGATAATGATCAAAATAATTCAATTGGCCATATTAAATTAATTAGATCAACTAGCATGCAATCAATGAAAACAGATTATCGAAAGAAATTTCACACAAGGAATAAATAATAATAATACTGAATTAATCAATTACTTGTAACAAGGATTCACCTCCCTTTAGAATACAAAGAACTAGCCTGACATGCTCTTGAGTCTGCACTCCAATAGATGGTAGTTGATAATTGAATGAATAAAATCCTGACTCTCATCATATATTTATAGTGCTAGACAAAGTCCTAAATCCTATAGGAAGTAGAAATCCAAATCCTAAAAGGAATTACAGATTACACTAATTTCCATAAAGAAATAGAATTCAATTTGGAAATAAATCTTAGTCTAAAAGAAATCCTAATTACAATAGAATTGTAAAAACTAATCTTCTAGAATCCAAAATTCAGATTTGAAATTGGAATTAAATCCCACAATTGCCATGTGCTTAAACTCATTGCCGCGTGAATCCAAATCCATTTATGATACTAATTGTTGAATCCTTGATTTGCTAGGAATCTTGTAAACCTCCTCTAATTTATTTTTAAAATCATGAAACCCCTTCAATTGTACCTAAAATAAAAATATAAGAATAATGAGTTTATTTAGGCACAAAATAAATACAAAAGATTAAGTATTAAGGAATAAAAATATAACATATTTTCATACTCATCAAATTCTCTCACACTTATCTTTTTACATATCCTCGTGTAAACCAAAAATTTGATTTCCAGAAAATTCTATTCAACCATAATGTTAAAAGATTTCAAGGTACAAATCATGACTATCAACACTAAATTTGCAAAAATCTAATCAATGCCTTATCAGTTAACTCACAATAAACAACCTTACTATTTCACCAATGAATTTCATTAAACCAAATTGTGACCACATAAAGAAACTTTCCCAAAATCTACATACTTACTCAACTTAGTTACCATGGAGCAAAAACCGTGCACACTGACTCACAACTAAGAACAAATTTTTCTTACTTTTTAAGTTTTTTCATAGAACCTTCTTTTTAGCACAGATGAATGTATTTTCATGCTATTCTCGTATTATTTTTTTCTTAACATGTGCAATGTCTCCTTTTCTTAGGCTTTTCAGAGTTACCCATTAGCGAACTTTCCACCAACAACTCCCAAACCAGATGATCTTAGGGCGCTAGGTGTAGAGACACCCCTAAGGTTTACTTATTCAAGTAACAAAGGCCACAAAAGTCGACTAGTCAAGCTGTTTTTATCTATTGCACTTTTTAGCGTGAATACCGATGCTTCTCGAGGCATAGATAACCAGTTATTTCGCACAATGGACATTAAAGCAGATTCTCAATTTTCATTTTTTTTTTCATTCGTCATCTTTTTCAGATGGTTCTGCAACAACATAAGCAAGTTAAACAGTTCTAAGTCGTGAAATCAGTGCACATAGACAACTCCACAAATAACTTAGTCAAATAAACATGTTTCTCATATTCAAGTACTCATGTATCACAAATTCAATTCAAATCAATTACTATAGATCATGGCTTAGTTGTCATCATTTATTAACAAATTAAACATCAAACAGATTCTGAATTGTAGCATCAATTTTCAATCTTTGACTTTAACCTTCGAACACATAGGCAAATAGAATCATGGAACCCAAGTTTTCAGAATTTTTTTTCAATTTTTTCAACTTCCCATCAAAATTGGATTATTATTCCTACATAAAATAAAATAAAACCTAAAACTCCCCCCCACACTCAAACCTTACATTGTCCCCAATGTAAGAAAATCATGCAAAGAAGAAAATACTACTGGCTAACATGCAATAAAAAAACTAAAAAGTAAAGGGATAGAAAAAATCAAATATGAGATCTTGGGTTGCCTCCCAAGCAGCTGCCCGTGTTTAACGTCTTTGGCTCAACATGCCTCTCTTCTCAGCTTTCATAGATCGGATCGTCTAGTTCCACCATCTCAATATTTTCCACCTGATGCCCCTCATAGAAAGGCTTTTAATCTATGTCCATTCACCTTAAGGATCTTGTTTGTGGGCTTTGAATCTCAACTGCACCATGAGGAAACACATTAGTGATAACAAAAGGACCAACCCATCTAGATCTCAATTTACCTAGAAATAACTTAAGCCGAGAATTATATAGCAAAACTTTTTGTCCCACAATAAAGGTTTTTCACACAATCTGCTTATCATGAAAAGCTTTGGTCTTTTCCTTGTAAATCTTTGAACTTTCATAAGCTTCATTCTTCAATTCTTCCAACTCTTGTAACTGCAATTTTTTGTGTACTCCAGTTGCTTCCAAACTCATATTGCACTGCTTGATTGCCCAAAAAGCCCTATGCTCCAACTCAATAGGTAAGTGGCATGGTTTTCCAAACACAATCCTGTATGGTGACATCCCAATAGGTGTTTTGTACTCAGTTCTATAGGCCCAAAGTGCATCATCTAATCTCATACTCCAATCCTTTCTGCTCGGGTTGACTACCTTCTCCAAAATAGATTTGATCTCTCGGTTAGACACCTCTGCTTGACCATTACTCTACGGATGGTAGGATGTAGAACCTTGTGCAGAACATTGTATTTCTTGAACAAAGCCGCTAACACCCTGTTGCAAAAGTGGGTTCCGCGATCACTAATGATAGCTCGTGGTGTTCCAAACCTGACAAATATGTTAGTCCTAACAAAATCTGCAACAACTTTAGAATCGTCAGTCCTAGTGGCTTTAGCTTCCACCCATTTTGAGACATAATCAACAACCAAAAAAATATATAAATTCCCAAAGGATGAAGGAAAAGTTTTCATAAAATCTATACTCCAAACATCAAAAATCTCAACAACTAATATAGGAGTTCGGGGCATTTGATTTCGTTGAGAAATATTCCCCGTCCTTTGGCAATTAACACATGTTTTACAAAACAGATAGAAATCTTTACAAAGCGATGGCCAATAAAAACCACCTTTCAAAACTTTATTAGCAGTTCTTTTTAGACCAAAATGTCATCCATAAGCATAAAAATAACAAAAGGAAAGAATAGATTGAAATTCACTGTTAGGCACACATCGTTTAACTATCTGGTTAGTACAAAATTTTCATAAGTATGGATCATCCCAAACATAGTGTCTAGCATCACTTTTTAACTTTTCCTTTTGGGATTTGGAAAATTCTTTAGGAAAATAAGCACTTACCAACTAATTCACCGTATCTGCATACCAGGGAATCTCAGCATGGATCATCCGGGAAAGAATCATGTAACGGTAGTTCCTCCTTGTCTCTCAATAACCTACTCAAGTGATCTGCTACTAAGTTGTCTGCACCTTTCTTATCCTTGATCTCTAAGTCGAATTCTTGTAGGAGCAGAATCCATCGAATAATCCTTGGTTTAGAATCCTTCTTGGTGAGCAAATACCTGAGAGCAGCATGGTCAGAATAAACTATAACTTTAGTACCAAACAAATATGATCGAAATTTATCTAAAGCAAAAACCACAGAAAAAGGTTCTTTTTCAATTGTGGAATAGTTTATCTGAGTGTCATTCAAAGTCCTAGAAGCATAGTATATGGCATGAACGGCTTTGTCAATCCTTTATCCCAAAACAGCCCCCACTGCATAGTTGCTTGCGTCACACATGATCTCAAATGGCAACTTCCAATTTAGCGGTTGAATGATAAGAGCAGAAGTTAATAATTTCTTTAAAGTGTCAAAAGCCTCCTTGCATTCATCATCAAACTGAAAGTCCACGTCTTTTTGCAACAACTTACATAAGGGTAATGCAATCTTTGAGAAGCCCTTGATAAATCTTCGATAAAATCCTTCATGACCAAGAAAAGAGCGAATCTCCCGCACGCTGACGGGGTAAGGCAAAGCAGATATAACATCTATCTTAGCTTTATCAACTTCAAGACCTTTAGATGACACAACATGACCAAGTACTATTCCCTGTTCTACCATGAAATGACATTTTTCCCAATTTAAAACAAGATTAGTTTCCATGCATCTATCTAGAACACGATTTAAATTATCTAAGCATGCATCCAAAGAATCACCATGAATTGTGAAATCATCCATAAAAACCTCGATGCATTCTTCTAAAAGATCCGAAAAAATGCTTACCGTGCATCGCTAAGAAGTACCTGGGGCATTACACAGTCCAAAAGACATCCGTCGATAGGCAAAGTACCAAAAGGACATGTGAATGTGGTCTTCTCTTGGTCCTCGGGTGCAATCACAATCTGGTTATATCCTAAAAAACCATCTAGAAAACAATAATAAGTGTGCCCAGCTAATCTCTCCAACATTTGATCAATAAAAAGAAGAGGAAAATGATCTTTTCTTGTTACAATATTCAATTTTCTATAATCTATACACACTCTCCACCCTGTTTGCATTCGTGTGGGCACCAACTCATTATCATCGTTCTTGATAACGGTGATTCCGAATTTCTTTGGCTGGACTCATCCATTGACTATTGGAGATGAGATAGATCAGTTTGAGCACCTCTTTTTTCACCACCTCCATCATGGGTGGATTCAATCTCCTTTGTGCAACTCTTGTAGGCTTAGCTCCATCCTCTAACAGTATCCGATGCAAGCACATGACAGGACTAATACCCTTGATATCCGCTATTGTCCAACCAAAAACTGTAACATGGTTCCTTAGGACCCCAACAATTTTTCTTCCTGCACCTTGGTTAGATTACTAGCAATAATTACAGGCAAAGTGTCATTAGTCCTCAAATATGCATATTTCGGCTTCCTCTACCTACTTTCTCCATCCACACTTGTTTTTTTTGTTTTCCCATTTAACTATTCCTCACCCTTTTCGACATACTCTCCCTTCAGCTCCGGCCAAATTCCTCGCTGCATCCTTTTATTCTCTTTTGTGTCTTCTTCTCTTTAACCATGGTCGACTACTTTCACCTCTCAGCTGGAAACTCCTTAAGCTCCAAATCCAGGGACATCTTTGCCGAATTTGGCATTTCAAACCCAAATTCTCCTTCTCTCCCCTCTCCACTGGTTCTCAGCAGTACTGACATGGCTGCTTCAGCTGATCTGCCTCTAAATTTGGTTTCTTCTGGTGTAATCCCACCTACTGTGGAGATTGGTTCTATTGACATGGTGGAATCTGAGCCAATGCCCATTGCTATTGATGTTAGCTCTGATGATTCTACCTCCTTAGCTTGTGAGTTAGGGGAAAATTTTAGCCCTGTAATTGAGTCTAGCGTTGCTGAAATTCTCAGAGCTGCCCAACACTTCTCACAGAAGATCGAGAAGAAGCCTTGTTTGAAAGAACGAAAGTTGCAAATTTTATGAGCTTCTTGTCTGCGCATGGTTTTTCTTTAAATGATGTAAATGCCTTTGTCGCAGAAGGAAAACTGGCAGAGTTAGGACACCCGCGTCAGGTGCTTGACAAAAGTCCTATGAAGAAAACTATCTCTCCTTACTTGATGTCTTGCCCCTCAACTGAACAAACCTTCCTTGGCTCGCACTTGATTCCTACCTGCGTGGGTGAGACCTTTGGGCTGGAGCGTGTGGCTCAATCGCGGCTGACTGTGCCTCTTAAAATGGTATCTGTTCCTAGTACTGTTACTAATTCTGTCCCTCCTGTTGGAAAAGGAGAAATTCCACGCCAGCAGCCCGAGGTCACAAAATCCTGGTGTGATATTGTCTCTACCAGTTCTGGTAAAACTACTCGTACACTGTCCTATCACCCTCCTTCCTCTGAGGATGGAAATATTCTGGTCAAACCACCTTCTGATGTGCTCAAGCGTGGAAACAAACTTTGGTCAACCAGCTTAGTCGGCTATTTCCTGCACTCAAACCTCCCTTTCAAGGTTGTTGAGCCTATAGCCAGGCGCTTTTGGGGTAATTTGGGCCTCTTAAATATCTTCCTCCATAGCAAGGGCTACTATGTCTTCAAATTTAAGTATGCTTTTGATAGGGATAGTATTCTTTCCTCTGGTCCTTGGCATTTCTCCTCCAAAGTGATTGTTCTACAACCCTGGAAAGAAGGTGTTGAGTTTTCCAAATCTGATAGAGAAAAGTTCCCCATTTGGGTAAAGCTGAGTCAAATCCCACTTTCTTACTGGTCAGACGAAGGAATCAGTTATCTTGCCAGTGCCATAGGGAAGCCATTGTTTACTGATGAATTGACTTCCAAAAATGATCTGATGAATTTTGCCAGAGTTTGCATTGAAGTTCAAGCATCCTTCTCCTTTCCCCCCTCCATAAATGTTGTTGTTCTAAATGAAGAAACCTCAGAAGACATTATCGTTTCTGTTGATGTTGAATACCAGTGTCGACCTCCTTCATGCCCCTCTTGTAAAGTTTTTGGACATTCTCCTATTAAATGTCCCAAATCAAATTATAAATGGATTCCTAAAGCTCCTATTCCAGTCCCATATGTTACAAACCCAACTCCTGCTGTGGACATTTTGGTCCCTGTTTCCCATTCCCCTGATGCAATTCCTGCCCCCCTACAAATGATTGGGTCACTGTCTCTAGAGGAGCAAAGGTTGGAAAGGATCTTCCCTCTCCTGTGCTCACACTGGCCTCCACAAACTCATTCTCCCCCATTGCCACTGCCTCTGCCCATGAAGCTCTTCTCCCCTTTGAATATGATTCCCCTCCCATAAACCATCCTATTTTGGATAAGCTGATAGCTTTTGATGAAAAGGAGGGTAAGGACCTGAAGCAAAAACAGAGAACTGGAAATGAACCTTCTCAAGATGCCAAGCGAAGAAACAAAGGAAAGGGTCGTGGAGGCAAATCCCCCCATTAATCATCTTTATTTGTTTTTAATGTTAGTTAGCTATAATATTAGAGGCAAAAATAAAAAGCCTAAGCAGGCTAATGTTAGCAGTTAATTCTAGATAATAGTATCTCTCTTGTTGGTCTTTTGGAAACCAGAGCCAAGCAGCACAATGCAAATCGAATTTCTAGAGCTATTTGCAGAAATTGCACTTGGGTTTATAATTATGATTACCATTGTAATGGCAGAATTTGGGTTGGATGGAATCCTACTGTTTGGTAGGTGGATATCCTTTTTGTATCCTCTCAAGTTATCCACTGTCATATCAAGCTTTTATCAAATGATTGTAATTTTCTAGTTTCCTTTGTCTATGGTATGAACTCAATCTCAGATAGGAAAGCCTTATGGACTGATCTGTCTTCCCTTAGTTCCCCTCTAAGCTGGTGTATTCTGGGAGATTTCAATGCAATAAAGAACCTCAATGAAACTGATAGGGAAGGGGCTCTCTGGAATTCTGGTATGGAGGATTTAAAAGAATGTCTTCTTGCCCTTGAGATGGATGATATTAGAGGCATTGGTCCCTTCTTTACCTGGTGGAACAGTCAAGCTGAAAACCCTATACACAAGAAACTTGATAGAGCTCTGGGAAATGCCTCTTGGTTAAATTCCTTTCCTCTTGCACAAGCTTCCTATGCCCCAAGGGGAGTTTCTGATCACTCTCCAGTTTTATTAAACACTGGCATCCCTCTTGTTAAATCCAGGAAACCCTTCCAATTTTTCAACCACTTGATTCTTTTAGATGGATTCAATGAATGTGTTGCCTTTGCCTGGCAGCAACATGATCCGGGCAACCCCTTCCATGCCCTTTCTGCAAAGCTCAGAAGAACTAAACAAGTTCTTATCCACCTCAACCATTCCATTGGTAACCTGTCTTCTTCGGTCAAGAATGCTACTGCTGAGCTACACAGAGTGCAGAACTTAATCTCAAGCAGGCCTCAGGATGCTACTCTCCTTTCCCAGGAACAAAGTTGTCTTCATGTTCTTTGGAATTCCTTGGCTTTAGAGGAGACCATATTACATCAGAAATATAGAGCTACTTGGCTTGCCACTGGAGATAGAAACTCAAGATTTTTTTCAAATCTGGTGAAGTCTAGATGGAACACAAACAAAATCTTATCTATCAGAAACTCTGCGGGTGATTTTGTCCACGGGCAGGAGGAAGTTAAATCTGTTGCAGTGAATTACTTCAAAGATTTGTTCAACCCTACCCCTCCCACTCCTTATGATGACTTTGTAAATTTTGGAGTCCTTCCATCAAAACAAATCAGTGGATCTCAAGCTGCTTCTCTATCAGCCCCTATCACTTCTTCAGAGGTCTTCAAATCGCTAAATGGTATGAAAAGAAACAAATGTCTGGGTCCAGATGGCTTCAACGTTAATTTCTTTATACGCTGTTGGGACACTGTTTGGGAAGCTTTTATAAAAGCTGTCTTATATTTCTTCTCTACAAATAGAATGCCTAAAGGTATAAACTCCACTGCCATTGCTCTTATTCCAAAATGCTCAAACCCTTCTCTCATGTCCGACTTTAGACCCATCTCTTGCTGTAATACTATTTACAAGTGTATCTCCAAAATCCTTTCCGACAGACTCAAAGTTGTCCTCCCCTCTATTATTGACAAAGCACAAACTACTTTCATTCCGGGAAGAAACATTAGTGATAATATTCTCCTTGCCCAGGAACTCTTCAGGAACTATCATAGAAATTCTGGGCCACCTAGATGTGCTTTAAAAATCGATCTCAGGAAAGCTTTTGACACAGTCAATTGGGAATTTTTGTCTGACACTCTAAAATCTCTAAATTTTCCCACTGCTTATATTGACTGGGTATACTCTTGTATCTCAACTGCCATGTTCTCTGTTAAGATAAATGGATCTCTAGCCGGTTTTTTTTGGCAGCTCTCGAGGCCTCAGACAAGGAGATCCTCTCTCTCCGTACTTGTTTGTTCTTGTCATGGAAATGCTTTCCCCTGGAACTGAACTGGGGATCAAAGCAAATCGATTTTTCTTTCCACTGGCGTACCAAAGCTACTGACATTACCCATCTTCTTTTTGCTGATGACATTCTTATCTTTTGCCATGCAAATCTTCAAACTATTTCTATTATTAACTCTTGCATCCATTCTTTCTCCTTATTTTCTGGCCTCATCCCAAACATACATAAGAGTCAATGTTTCCTAGCTTGTGGTGATTCTGAAACAAGGGATTCTATCCTTTCCTACATGGGTTTTGCCCCAGGTTCTTTTCTAGCCAGATTCCTTGGAGTTCCTCTAATCTCTTCAAAGCTTTCTTACCAAGATTGTATCCCTTTAATTCATAGAATCACCCAAAAAGTGTCATCTTGGACTGCAACTGTTCTTGCCTACTCTGGTAGATTACAACTTATCAAATCTGTGCTCTTTACAATACAAGCATATTGGTGTAACCACTTCCTCCTGCCCAAAGCTGCCATCTGAGCCATTCAATCCATTCTTTGTAGATTCCTTTGGAAAGGTACAACACTGGCTCATCACGGTGCAAAGGTTGCTTGGAAAAACTTAACATTACCTGTTGAGGAAGGTGATCTGGGCATCAAAAACACTCTGGATTGGAATAAAGCCCTCCTTATCCTGCACCTAACTCATCCTACAATCTGAGTCGAAATCCCTCTGGGCTAAATGGGTGAAATCCACTGTTCTACTTGGAAAATCAATTTGGCAAGTAAAAATCCCCAATGATTGTCCTTGGATATGGAAGCAATTGTTAAAGCTTCGCTCCACTGCAATTCTTCATCTGACCTAAACGGTTGGGTCTGGGAGTAACACTAACCTTTGGTTTGATCCATGGTTAAATGGCTCTGCTTTAAATCCCTCAGATACACTGATCTCCAATTCTGGCCTTCCGGACACAGCAAAAGTCATTGACATTCTGTAGAATTCCTCTTGGAATCTTCTACAGTCAAACCATCATGAAGTTATTATGTTCAGGAGAGCTCTCAATTCTGTCCCAGTCCCTACTGCCTTAAGTGACTGCATTCTTTGGAACTCTACCAATATATGCAACATCAAGGCTCGACACATCTTGGACTGCATTAGACACCGACAGCACTGACTGGCACCCCATCCTGTGGAACAATCTTCATGTTCCAAGATACTCCTGCATACTTTGGCTTGGGTTTCTAGGAAAGCTTCAAACAAATTACATCACAAGAGCCTACTCTGGAAGAATCTTCAACTGTCCCCTATGTAACAATCATCCGAAAACTTTCTCTCATCTCTTTTTCAACTGTGAATACTCAACCATCGTTATCAAAGCTCTTCTTCTTTTGGGTGACTGGACTTCAATACCTTTGGACTGGAATGGTATTACACACTTCATTTCATCATTTCAAGGAAGGAAGTTATCAAAACACATCCTTAGTCTCTCTTTGGCTGGCGCTTTCTACAAAATTTGGGAAGGCAGAAACAAAAAGCTTCACAGTGGAACTCTCATCCCTCCCAGCTGCCTTGCTAATGATGTTATTAATATTATTAAATCTAGGTTATCTACTTATTCAAAATTCCACAAAGCCACAATTTTTTGTCAATATTATTGTAAATGGCTTAGATAACCGTGGTTATGGTTTTCTTCCTCCTTGTTCATGTGAGTGGACTTACTTATAGCTACATCTTTCCGTCTCTTGATGATCTAGCTATAGTCTGGGGTATGCCCCTGTGCCATTGTAATTTTGGGTTTATATGAATACAATCACACAAACTTAGCAAAAAAAAATATGCATATTTCAAATGAGCAGGTAATTGTTTCAATTCTAAAATTGGGGCTTGTACAACAGAAGGTAATAACTTTTGATGAGAAACAAGAAATTGAATAGAATATACTGTTGACTTATTGGAGAATTTTGGCAATGAATGTAATGCAGCTACATTCTCCTTCAATTCCCGAGTTTGCTCAATCTCTTCTTCCCTATCCATGTCCAAACTGTTGGTGATTGTAATCTCCAAACTGTCCTTATGTAGTTGTTCAAAAGCTCTATGCACCAAGGAGTCTCTCAGATCGATAGCAAAAACTTGTCCTATATCACTGGGGTACCTCATGGCATCATAGATGTTAAACTGAATCTTCTCGCCATCAAACTCCATAGTCAAGGTCCCATTATGCACATCGATCATGGTTCTTGCTGTTTTCAGGAAGGGTCTTTCTAACAAGATGTGGGAAGGGTTTGGTTCTATATCCACAATGTAAAAATCTGCATGAAAGATTAGTTCGTTCACCTGCACTATGACATCTTCAGTTACCCTCGGGGGTAAGTGTTAGTACGATTTGCCAATTGGATAATCATACCAGTATTTTTCAATGGGCCTAGATTTAAGGAAGCATAAATAGATAATGGGATTGTGAACATTCCTGGATGTTTACATTTAGGAGGCATTTTTCTTTGAAGAACAACAGATACATTTTCTCCAACTGTGACTCTTTCATCGTTTTGCAATTTTCTTTTATTAGTACATAATTCTTTTAAAAATTTAGCATACCGTGGCACTTGTTTAATTGCATCAAGGAGAGGGATGTTCACTTCTACTTTTCTAAAAGTTTCCAAAATTTCTTTTTTTTTTCATCTTTCTTTGAGGTTTTAGAATTTCTGGGAGGAAAGGGAAGAGGAATGTTTTTAAGCTGATTAGGAGGGTTAGGTTATACCTTGGATTCTGTTTCCTCCTTAGCTGCTTCCTCCTCAAACTCTACTGGGGTCGGTGGTGTATCTAACTGTGTTCCATTCCGTAAAGTTATGGCACTTGCATTCTCCCTTGGGTTGATGGTAATTTTCCTGAGCCTCTGGATTTCAATTAATATCCCCACAGTTGTAGCCAGTTGTCCTACTTGGTACCTCAAATCTTGAACCGAAGTTTTTGTCTCTTGCTGAAACTGTTGTGTCTGATTCATGAACTGTTGTGTTTGTCCCATTAATTGTTGTGTCTGTCCCATGAATGCTTTGAACATATCCTCCAATGATGTTCCAGTAGGTGCAGGGACTGCTTGCTTCGGTTGATATTGAGGTTGGGCTGGTTGGAAGCCCTACTACCTAGGTGGAAATGTAGGTGGTGCCGTTTGCTTGCTCCCATAACTCAGATTTGGATGATCCCTCCATCCTGGGTTATACTTGCTTGAATACGGATCATACTTTTTCTGAGGTTGTGACTGATAATTTCCCATTGCATTAGCTTGTCGCACAACCTCATTATCTTGTAATGTTGGGCATTCATCTGTATTGTGATTTGGTTGTAGACATATTCCACAAACCTTTGCAACTGGCAGTTGACCTGTAGCTAATTGTCTAACCATAGCAGTTAATTCAGAAATTTGTTGACCATAATCACAAGTGCTTACCTCGCTTACCCTTACTAGTGCAAGATTTGTTCTTGCGCCATATTGTTGCGAGTTTGTTGCCATGTTTGCAATCAAATTCCTTGCAGCCTTTGGGGTCTTGTCAACTAGTGCTCCTCCGCTAGCTGCATCAATCATGCTTCTATCCATCGGTACCAACCCTTCGTAGAAATACTGGATCAGGTGTTGTTCATCTATTTGATGTGGTGGACAGCAGGAACAAAGTTTTTTGAATCTTTCCCAATACTCGTATAGTGTCTCCCCACTGAATTGTCTAATCCCACAGATCTCCTTCCTTATGTTGGGTACTCTTGAGGCTGGGAAGTATCTCTCCAAGAACAACTGCTTCATGTCATTCCAAGACTGTATTGAACCTGAGGGTAGGTAGTACAGCCAATCATTTGCCAAATCTGCTAGGGAGAATGGGAATGCTCTCAGCTTGATTTGCACTTTGGTGATTCCGTGTGGTTTCATGGTGGAGCACACCACATGAAATTCCTTGATGTTTGTAGGGGTCCTCACCCACGAAAAGTAGGCAGTAAATGGATTAGTTCCGATTTAAGTTCAAATGCTCTAATTTAGGATATTCAATGCATAGAGATTGTTTGATTTAAATTAGGAGTTGCCAACTCCCTAAGAGTTCTATTGTTGTTTTGAACCGCCATCTCTTCTTCTTTATCGGATTCGGTGGATGATTCGTTGGATAATAATTCCAAAGCTAAGTTGATACTTGGTGATGATACAGAAGCCTCGTCTATATCTGCAGAAGACTGTTGAACTTTAAGTTTTTCCTTCCTTAGCCTCGTTGCAGTTTTCTCAATCTCTAGATCAAAATCTAATATAGTAGCCTGAGAAGATCGAGTCATAAAACATGAACAAAACAAATAATAGAATAAAAACAAAACAAGAAATTACTCCCCGGCAACGGCGCCAAAATTTGGGAGCTGTCGTTGACACTCCTAAATTAACCTCACTTTCACTTCACAATTTATAATAATTAGCATAGTAGCAAGTAAACAGAGAATAGAGTTATTTTAGAATTATTCTATTATTTCAACAGAAAATAAAGATGCGTTTTTGAAAATTATTTTTAAACTAAGAGAACAAGAATTAATGATGAAATTAACCAAATATGTAAAAACTTCAGTTCTGCAGTTCAGTTCACCGAGTACAAGAATCAATTAATCAAGTTATTATTATTTTTCCTTCAATGAAACTATTAGCCCTAGATAACAATAAGATCTGCTATCCGAAATTCTCCTTAGATTATCACTGTATGAAACAAGCTCTCCACCAGATTCTAACTAGCATACAATATAGAACAAGCTCTCTAGATTTAATATGATAGAAGCATTAAGAATAGAGAATTAGGCTAATCCAAGCAACAAACACAGAAGCTCGATTTGTTTAACTTGTTTTCTGATAATCTTAGCAATAACCAAATGTGATGCCCCCAAAATAGGTATACATCACCTATTCTGAGTCGTCAAATAAATAGTACAAAATACAAATAAACTTAATTATACAACTGTCATGCAAAATACGACAAAACATAAGCTGTGAGTTTTTTTTTTTGCTAAATTTATGGAGAATTTTTTATTTATTTATTTATGACCTAATGTGTTTATAAGCTGTGATTTTTAATACAACATTTTCTTCTAAACAGTATTCAAACTCAAAATAAGTCCTCAATACATTTAGTTTCATACTATTTCATAGAATAATAGTGAGGACTACTAATGCTATCATCTGAACCGTTACTCCGTTCCCCGACTAGTCCCCGCTACGTTCTCATTTTCTGAGGAGAACAATGAAAGCAAAATGGTTTTTCTTCTTCTTTGTTCATGTGAGTCTCCTACTTATTTATAGCTACATCATCTTTTGTCTCTTGATGATCTAGCTATAGTCTGGGGTATGCCCCTGTGCCATTGTAATTTTTGGGTTTATATGAAATACAATCACACAAATTTAGCAAAAAAAAAAATAAAAAAAATAAAAAAAAGAAATATTACGACCAAGAGAATGCAAAATAAATTATCATTAGCCTTCAACAGTGTTAAACTGATAAAACAAAATAAACATCAAGTTCAACTGCAGCGGAACAAACAATCTATTAAAAGAGTCAAGTAGAGAATAAAGTCTACTATCTTTTATGATTTAAAAATGTTTTTCATCACTTTTATCGATGAGACTCAGCTTAATAAATAATCCACTACGGCCAAGGATATTCATTAGTATCACGACCATAAATTATCCATGCACTACGGGCCAAGGATATTCGTGTATTCATCAATGGTCATGATCATGCCAACAACTGTCCATCAATGCACTACGGACCAATGAAAACTTTTATAACATCATTTGTAACATTACGGTCATGATTACACCGAATAATCCCTAGTCATAATCATACCAAGTCCATCAACAAAATATAAACATGAGGATGATGACAATGATATAAGAATTCAATAAAACAAGTTCAAGAATTAATTTATCCAGGAAACAATAACGACCAAATTTTCAACATGATACTTCTTTGTAGAGTAAAATTTAAGAATGCTCAGAATAATATTTTCATGAAAAGATACTTGATGAAGCGCAAATATCAAGGATATTCCACTAATTTCATAGAGTATAGAAGTCAAAACTTTAACCAACTGAGTATAATAAAGAATGGAATAACAAAAGAAATCATCAGGCATGCGATAGACCGCACAAACAGGTTATTCCAACAGAATAATAAATAATGGAACCAGGTCATGCGTAAACGCACAGACAGGATGTTCCAACAGAATAATAAATAACGGAACCAGGTCATATGTAAACCGCACAGACATGATGTTCCAACAGAATAATAAAGAACGGAACCAGGTCATGCATAAACGCACAGACATGATGTTCCAACATAATAATAATTAATGGAATAACAGAAGAATTTCACCATGTATGCGGTACTTCGCATAGACAGGTTATTCCAACATAATAATAAAAAATGGAATAACAGAAGTTCTCTTCATGAAGACGAAAGAAATAATACCCTTACGAGTACAACAAATAATATCTCTTACCGTAAAAGAAGAGTATTCCGACTGGTAGGGCGAGGATATTCTTGAAGAAAACTTGCATTACGCTCAAAGCTTCTTAAAACTCTAAAGAAATATGCTCAAGATTATAGAAGAATTCTCTGAACTTCTGGTGTGGTTTTCAATTCTAACTAAGCATCTTATTTATAAGAAAATAGAGAGGATACTATGCTGCACTATGCAATAAAATATAATATATTCTATTTATAATCAAATAAAACAAAACTTTATAAAAAGTATTTTATTTTATATAAAAAGATTTTACTATGCAAACACTATGCATGCACTATAGAAATACTATGCATAATAAAATATAATATATTCTATTTATAGTCTAATAAAATAAATAACTTTATAAAAGTATTCTGTTTTATATAAAAAGATTTTACTATGCATAATAGAATATAATATATTCTATTTATAGTAATAAAACAGATAACTTTATAAAAGTATTCTGTTTTATATAAAAAGTTTTTCTGTTTTATTACATTAATAATACTAATAAAACAAAATATATATATATATATATATATATATATATATATATATATATATATATACTTCCGTGACTTCATAAAAAGACACCACAATATAATTAACAATATTTATCATCATTATTATAATTCACAATATTAATCGGCCAGGTCATTTTCAGGAAAGAGGGGGCTTTCCAATAAGGATTTCTCTCTATTGGCGCGCAATTAGGTGACCAAACCTCTCCTTGGCAAAACTTCTAGACATCGTTAATATTGTAAATAATAATATTAATAACTTCTTTGTTTCAATTATTGATTTAATAAAATATCGACAATAATTGAATCAAATAACATGAGATACTATGCAGCAATTATTATAGCAATAATTGAACAAAACTAGGTGACTTCTCACGTAAGCATTAATAATCAATACCGTGTGCTATTATGCAACCACGCGTATTACTGTACTTTTAACACTAGGTGTTTCAACAGTTAACGAAAAAGCTTCCGCCTTATTTTCATAAAAATATTTTTATCGTTTTCTCAATCCGACAATAATTCTATTGTGGGGTCCACCAATGATTGTGCCGTTGTACGAATATTCCCTGTTAAAATGAATATTCCCCGACCAATCGAATATTATATAACAACTTGAGTACTTTGCAAAATTTATAAATATTATCCCCAACTATAACATTATATCAAATTCATTCCATAATATTCAAAAATGATATTTATAGAAAATTCATCTTTATTCATAAAAGTTGGGGTCTTACAATCTCCCCTTCTTATGAAATTTCGCCCTCGAAATTAGGGTATGTACTTGGTATGTCGAAGAGGTAAGGATACCTTCATTTCATTTCAGATTCTAACTCCCAGGTCATTTTCTCAACATCGTGGTTTCTCCACAAAACTTTGACTTGATGTATAACCTTGGATCGTAAAATATGTTTCTTCTTATCCAAGATTTGAACAGGAACCTCTTCATACGTCAAATCTTCCGCCATTTCGTCTTGTTTTAACTCAATAATGTGGTTCGGGTCTTCCACATATTTACGTAACATAGATATGTGAAAACCGTTATGAACACGAGACATACTAGGCGGTAAAGCGAGTCTATAGACCACAGTTCCTACTCGATTGAGGATTAAAAATGGGCCAATGAATCGAGGATTGAGCTTTTCTCTCTTCTAAATCTCGTAACTCCTTTCCATGGAGTAACACGTAACAACACATGATCTCCAATATCGAATTCTACGTCCTTTCGATGAAGATCAACATAACTCTTTTGTCGATCTTGTGAGGTTTTTATACGTTGTCGGATCGTTTGAATCTTTTCCATAGTCATACGTACCAACTCCGGTCCCAACAACGTTGCTTCACCCACCTCATCCCAGCATACTGGAGAACGACAGTTTTTTCCATACAACGCTTCAAATGGAGCCATGCCAATACTCGCTTGATAGCTGTTGTTGTAGGAAAACTCCACCAATGGTAAGAACTTGTCCCAACTTCCCTTGAAGTCATGGACACAGAGTTTTAATAAATCTTCAAGAGTTTGAATAGTCCTCTTTGATTGTCCGTCCGTCTGAAGATGATATGCCGAACTAAATCGTAAATTCGTGCCCATAGCTTTTTGTAAACTAACCCAAAATCGTGAAGTGAATCTTGGGTCTCGATCAGAAACTACGGATACTGGCATACCATGCAATCTTACAACCTCGCTTATGTACATACGAGCAAGACGTTCAAGTGCATAAGATTCTCGTATAGGTACGAAGTGAGCATACTTGGTCAATCTATCAACAATGACCCAAATTGCATCTATGCCTTGAGAAACCTTGGGAAGACTAGTAACGAAATCCATGGTAATGTGATCCCACTTCCATTTTGGAATTTCAAGTGGTTGCAATGGACCTTTTGGTACTTGATGCTCCGCCTTGACTCGTTGACACGTCAGACACCTTGAGATAAACAGCGCTATCTCTCTCTTCATATTGTCCCACCAAAATGTATATCGAAGATCATGATACATTTTGGTACTCCCAAGATGGATTGCAAACGGTGTGTTATGCGTGTCCATCATGATTTTATACTTTAAATCATGGTCGTTAGGAACACAAAGTCTGGAGTTGACTCGAAGTATTCCTTCTTCATCGATTCTTGCTTCCGGCATAGCACCTTCTTGCACTTTCTTCCTTATACGTATCAGCTCCAGGTCTGTAGCTTGAGCAGCTTTAACTTTATCGATTAAAGTCGGTTCTACTCGTATATTCGTCATCATCACATGGGTCCCTGGAGTCTTTAACTCTATCTCCATTATTTGTAAATCATACAAAATGGGCCTTTCCGTTGACAATATTGCACTCATACCCGTATATGATCTTCTACTCAATGCGTCAGCTACCACGTTCGCTTTTCCAAGATGGTATTGGATGGTATGATCATAATCTTTTAACAGTTCAAGCCAACGTCGCTGTCGCATGTTGAGTTCCTTTTGAGTGAAGAAATATTTGAGGCTTTTATGATCCGTGAAGATCTCCACTTTCTCCCCATACAAGTAATGCCTCCAAATTTTAAGTGCGAAGACAACAGCGGCCAACTCTAGATCATGAGTAGGATAATTCCTCTCATATTCTTTGAGTTGTCGAGAGGCATAGGCTATGACTTTTCCATGTTGCATGAGAACACATCCTAACCCTTTGCCCGAAGCATCACTGTAGATGACAAATCCCTCCGAACCAGATGTTATTGTCAGAACAGGTGTTAAAATGAGTCTCCTCTTGAGTTCTTAGAAACTCTTCTCACATTCTTCGCTCCAACCGAATTTTGTATCTTTCCGAGTCAGCTGAGTTAATGGAGTAGCGATTCGAGAAAATCCTTTCACAAATCTCCGATAATAACCAGCTAAGCCGAGAAAGCTACGTACTTCGGTCACTGATTTGGGTTGGTCCCAGCTTTGAATAGCTTCAAACTTTGCTGGGTCAACTGATATTCCATGACTTGACACCACGTGCCTAAGAAATGCTACTTCTTCAAGCCAGAACTCGTATTTCTTCAACTTGGTATAAAGCTTGTTTTCACGAAGCTTTTGGAGTATCAACCTCAAGTGTTGCTCATGATCTTCACGGCTTTTGGAATAAATAAGGATGTCATCAATAAAGACGACCACAAAGTGATTCAAATATTCCTTTGAATACTCGGTTCATCGTATCCATGAAGGCAGCAAGAGCATTAGTCAATCCAAAAGACATGACTAGGAATTCATAATGCCCGTACCGAGTTCTGAAAGCCGTCTTTGGAATGTCATCGGTTCTAATCTTCAATTGGTGATATCCGGAACGAAGATCAATCTTTGAAAAGAATTTGGCGCCTGGTCAAACAGGTCATTAATACGTGGCACTGGGTACCTATTTTTGATGGTGACATGATTCAACTCCCGATAATCAATACAAAGTCGCATACTCCCATCTTTCTTCTTCACGAATAGAACAGGAACACCCCAAGGAGACGTACTAGGGCGAATGAAACCGATGTCTAACAATTCCTGCAGTTGAGTCTTTAACTCCTGAAGTTCAATAGGAGCCATTCGATATGGGACTTTGGAAATGGGTTTTGTACTGGGTTCAAGGTCGATACAAAATTCAATTTTACGCTCTGGGGGTAGGCCAAGAAGTTCTTCAGGGAATACGTCAGGAAATTTATTAACAATAGAAATATCATTCAAAACTGACGGATTTTTGTTTAGATCCGTGACATGAGCTAAGAAAGCTTGACATCCATTTTTCAATAAGCGAATAGCTTTATGGCTTGAGATGACAGTGATTGATTTTAATGGTTTGGTTGCTTGAATTCGCATACTAGGTTGGTTAGGAATATGAAAGCTAACAACCTTACGAAAACAATCAATTTTTGCATGATGAGTAGTTAACCAATCAATCCCTAGAATTACGTCAAATGCAAGTATTTTCAATGAAATAAGACTGACAAGTAATGTGAGGGTACTGATTTGAACCAAACAAGACTTATAAACAGTGGATGTAATGAAGGTTTCTCCCAACGGAGTTTCAACAGATAAGTCAAAGTCTAATTTCTCCGTAGTCAAATTTAAACGTTGAGCGCAAGTAGGAGAAATAAAAGAATGGGTAGAACCGGTATCAAATAAGGTATATACTTCGCTTGAGTTTATGATAAGCTTACCCGTGATGACCTCGTTCGGGTTCCTTGCTTTCTTCATGACAAACGCTCTCCTTTGCACTATCGACTTTGACTTTTCTGGGACTGCCTTTGGTGTCATCGTTACAGCTAGAATTGACTTTTGCTATAGGGCATATTCCACCCTCAACTGCTTCATCGTACTCCTGTTTCATGATCTGAATCATTAATCTTCGATCCATATCGAATTGGGGGTTGACCGCAATGTACAGAGTAATTCAAAACTCGATGTTCGGTTCTCCCAATTGCTGTCCAAAATGAGAAATACATATCATCTATTTTAGCCTTGTTGGATCGGAATTCTCTCTCCACAATATCAACGCGTCGTGCAGCTTTTACCCATGCATCTTTCATTCTCACTCGTTCAATTATTTCTTCTTTCAACTCATATTCCAGCTTTATCATCTTATACTATACCAAAGAGTGCTTCTGTTCAAGCATCACATATCGGGTAACACAAGATTGAATCGTTGCATCCTTTTGCTTCACGACCGCATGCTGTTCTTCAGCATGCTCTTCTAACTCATGAATACGATTTTATAATTCTAAATTTCGATCATAAAATTCTTCTAATAAATTCTCCTCAGGTTCCTCTTCTTCCTCACTCTCAGCTGCTACCTCTGCGACTAACTCGGGTGCAGCTATTAGTTCTTCACCCACCACGTAGATATCTCTAATTTCTTCTTCGTTTGACATCACATTAACCTGGTTGGTGATTAAAGGTGTCACAACGGTCTCATTCACTCCATTGTTAACATTTTCAGCTGCCATTTTCAAACACTGCCACAAAACAAAGGTTAATTAACATATCACATATTATCCCTATACTCTGACCGACCAATTAAATGCCAAATAAACTTAGGTAGGTCATACTAGCGAAGGAATTTCCCGTCTCTCCCCTCCTAGTTCTTGTCTCACATCTTAGCCAGGGATAATATCTCTAAGCTTTGATACCAACTGTGACGCCCCCAAAATAGGTATACATCACCTATTCTGAGTCGTCAAATACATGGTACAAAATACAAATAAACTTAATAATACAATTATCGTGTAAAATACGACAAAACATAAGCTGTGAGTTTTAATACAACATTTTCTTCTAAACAGTATTCAAACTCAAAATAAGTCCTCAATACATTTATTTTCATACTATTTCATAGAATAATAGTGAGGACTACTAATACATTTATTTTCTCCCTATTAGCGCGCAATTAGGTGACCAAACCTCTCCTTGGCAGAACTTCTAGACATCGTTAATATTACAAATAATAATATTAATAACTTCGTCGTCTTAATTATTGATTTAATAAAATATCGACAATAATTGAATCAAATAACTTGAGATATTATACAGCAATTACTGTAGCAATAATTGAACAAAACTGGGTGACTTCTCACGTAAGCATTAATAATCAATACCGTGCGTTACTATGCAACCACGCGTATTACTGTACTTTTAACACCGGGTGTTTCAACAGTTAACGGTAAAGCTTCCGTCGTTATTTTCATAAAAATATTTCTGTCGTTTTCTCAATCCGATAATAATTTCGTTGTAGAGTCCACCAATGATTGTGCCGTTGTACGAATATTCCCTGATAAAACGAATATTCCCCGACCAATCGAATATTATATAACAACTTGCGTACTTTGCAAAATTTATAAATATTACCCACAACTATCATTATATCAAATTCATTCCATAATATTTAAAAATGATATTTATAGAAAATTCATCTTTATTCACAAAAGTTGGGGTCTTACACCAAAAGCTTGTCCACAATTATTATTACCAAGTTACTACTTATGATGAAGACAGATATCAATTACACGTAATACCAATCTTAATCTAGCAGATGATAATGATCAAACTAATTCAATTGGCCATATTAAATTAATTAGATCAATTAGCATGCAATCAATAAAAATAGATTATCAGAAGAAATTTCATACAAGAAGGAATAAATAATAATAATACTAAATTAATCAATTACTTGTAACAAGGATTCACCTCCCTTTAGAACTGAATACAAAGAACTAGCCTGGCATGCTCTTGAGTCTGCACTCTAATAGATGGTAGTTGATAATTGAATGAATAAAACCCGACTCTCATCCTCTATTTATAGTGCTAGACAAAGTCCTAAATCCTATAGGAAGTAGAAATTCAAATCCTAAAAGGAATTACAGATTAAACTAATTTCCATAAAGAAATATAATTCAATTTGGAAATAAATCTTAGTTTAAAAGAAATTATAATTACAATAGAATTGTAAAAACTAATCTTCTAGAATCCAAAATTCAGATTTAAAATTGGAATTAAATCCCACAATTGCCATGTGCTTAAACTCGTTGCCGTGTGAATCCAAATCCATTTATGATACTAATTGTTGAATCCTTGATTTGCTAGGAATCCCGTAAAAATTTATTTCCAAAATCACAAAACCCCTTCAATTGTACCTAAAATAAAAATATAAGAATAATGAGTTTATTTAGGCACAAAATAAATACAAAAGATTAAGTATTAAGGAATAAAAATATAACATATTTAATACTCATCATGTACCAACGAATACTTATTAGTACAACTGTTATGCTTCGCGCGCCTGTTGTGTCGTCATGGCCTCCCAAGTAACAAATGACAAGTATGAATTGGAACTACATCGCATAATATTTCATCTTCATATCTGCCGATGCGAAAAGAAACTGACACTCATCTAGTCACCATCAATCGACGATCCCTTGCATCTTGTAAGGCCGAGGATGTGCAACTGTTGACAACCCTAGTTTCTCCACCATTGTAGTGCTAGCAATGTTAGTACCAATATCACAATCAATTTTTACAATGCATACCTTTTCTTGTACTAGAAACCTAGTATAAAACATATTCTTTTGTTGCATTGTTTCTTCCTCGTTAGCTTGCACACTTGTAGCTTTTCTAGTCTCCCATGACTCTCCAAGAATCGCATGATCTTCTTCAACTTTTATTTCCTAAGACAATAAATGTTCCCTCCTATGCTCCATAGGTTTATGAGGTTGCTCCCTACATCCATTATAATTATGATGCCTCTCATAATCCTCATCCCATGATCTCCACCACTCATCCACGCCAGACTTCATACGAACTATGGGTCTTCTTTTCAATGGCTCCTCATAGCCGTATATTTACTGCAAAATAAGGGTTAGTAGATAAAAACAAGTTCCTCACACACTCCCCTACGTGTTTTGCTCGAATCAATGGTTCACTCGTGTATACTCTCAATAAATTGGCTTTTACCCTCGATTATTCTCACCACTAAGCCTTTTACCTCAAATATTCTCTCTAATAGGTTCTTTTTGAATTCCCCTAGCAAAATTCTTGGTTTTACTAATCAATTCAAAAATTACTTATCACGAAACAAAAATATAGATGGTGTGACTATCAGAATAACACAAAATCACTGATCGATTGCCTTGTACTCCTCTTGTATGATTCCAATTTGTAAATTGTAGCTCCGTTTCAGAATTGATGATGATGGAACGGTATGAACTCTTGGTTGGAATTTGATGATTTGATGGTGTGCTATAAGTTTGGTTAGCACAATAGAATCTGAATTTTTTTTCTTTTCTTTTTCTTTTCTTTTCTTTCTTTTTTTTTACAATATATATTTCGACATAAAATTAAAGATAAGTAACTCGCTAGAAAGGCTAAGCTTTGATACCAAATGATAAACTCCACGGCACACTTGCATGAGGTGGTCGTTGCTCGGATCATTTTTAGCACAGTTGTTGGGTGAATTGCTTGCAACACCTTAACCCCTCGCCTATATGTAGACGGTAATCTTGGTACAATTGCTTAAGTTCGGAAATCTGCGTTAAATGGACACCAACGACACCTTGACCCCTCGCTTATATTGAAACGGTAATCTCGGTACAATCGACGATTGATGCGGTAGAAGACGCCACACACAACTATGAATTGTTGCATGATAAGTCAAATTAAATCTCAAAGAAATAACTAAGAATTACTAATTCTTAGGAATTCTTCAAAGAACCAAAAGTAGAGAATAAACTCTCACAAATATATTGAATAATAATAATGAATAATGTGTTTGATTACATCAACTTGGACATCTATTTATACTACTTAAAACAATCCAAATCCCAATAGAAATTTATAAACTATAACCCTAATTTCTATAAGGAAATAGAAGTCAATTTGGAAAAGAAATTCTAATTAAAAAGAAATCCTAATTACAATAGAATTATAAAATCTAAAAATCTCTCAATTGCCGTGTAAAAGAGATTCTTTGCCGCGTGACCAAGCTTCCTTTTCCCCGCATGAATCAGATTTGCATCATAAGCTCCATGAATATGTTGAGAAGCCCACTTAAATTGTTATGTTTTCATGATGGTAATAATATTAAGTCTGATAACTTTGAAGGAAAACCAAATGGTACGACCCACATGATCGAATAACCTTGCGGCCTACATGATTAAATAACCTCCTTTGCATGTAAAATATGTTGACTTTATTAAGAAGATTAAAATTGGACTTGTATTAAATTGACCCAATTAAATGCTTGAATTATACTCATTTGAATAATCTTCAACCTAATTATTTAAAATTATTTGATGAACCGCTGAGACTTGAATTGGGTTATTATCGTTTAATGAGAGCTTGATCAAGATTGTATCACTTTAGTAGAGATAAACTTCTCTAGGTCAAGACACTTTTTGCGTTCAACTTACCTCAACGCGATCCTTCTGAGAAAAATGTTGAGCAGCACGAAAGACATCCTGCATAGCAGCCACATGATCTGGACTAGCATTTTCATTTTGACCTCCATTTACAGAAGATTCATCAGATTCAATAGAAATGACCATAGGGATTGGTTCAGATTCAGACATTTCAGGAAGATTTGGATTAGAGACCCCATAATCAGCAAAAAGAACCCTATAAGGTTCGCTAAAGGAGTTTTTAGCAGAGAGGTGAGAGTAAGTCAACCATCAGGAAGCACGGGAAACAAGGGACAAAGGGAAAAGAGAGGGAAGGACAAAGAAACCAGAATAAGGAAGAGAGAAAGTAAGTGGGGTGGGAGACGAAAAGGAATCAGCAGACTAAGGAGGCCAATGGAACAGTGGAGAAGGAACCCTAGAGAGAAGGCAGAGCAAAAACTCTAGAAAAATAAACATTGCCCCTTTTTCCCCTATCTTCGTATTCTATCGCTAGCCAAACTACCCGTGACTCCGGCATAACGTACTAAAGGGAGGAGAGATTGCTGACGCTAGAGAATGAAGGAGGCAGAGGGCGAGCTCGGGAGGAGAAAGAACGGAGGAGGATTTGAGAGTGAGAGAGAGCAATTTTTTATCCTTTTAAAGTTAAAGAGGATATAATGGACGGTTAAATTTATCACAAACTTTGGACGGTTCTGATCGTTTATTATAGGGTGAGCGTGAAATTTAAAATCAGTTGTGTTTGTTAATTAAATTGTTAATGTACCACTTTACGAGATTATGTTGTTATCAAACTCTTAAATGGCTATCGAAACCTTATTGATTCTACTAGTCTAATGAACGTTCTAAAGATCTAAGTTTCATTTGAAGCTATTCCAAACCAAACTGCCTTTGGTGCGGATCCTTATGTTAAAGACTGAGATGAACAATCCTAAATAGAGGATTATGTTGGCGCAGCGGTAAGCTTCGACCTGGGGTGAACTGTAAACCCGGGCATCCTGGGATCGATTCTCGCCTGCAACAAGTGTGAGGGTCAATTAAAAACTAGTCCGTGTGGCCACGGATCCCACATTTCTTGGCGGAGCCATGTTTTAGGCCGAGCCTGTGCGCAAAGCCTGGTCCGGGGTGGGGAGACTTAGTCCGACTGCGATTGGAAAACTCCATATTAACAAAAAAAAAACACTATAATTTCGAGCTACGCATTAGCGATAATATGTTTGTGTACAATACATAGTACAAAGGGCTGATCACCTGGAGTACGAGATGGACGGTCCATAGTCTCTAAGACCGTTAAAGGTTAAGGTAGAAATACTTGTTAACCTAGGGCATAGTGTGTGACCTTGTGACCCTCAGTATATATCTTGATCTTAATATTTAAAATTCATTTGAAAGTTGATTATTCTATTGAACTCATAGTTCTTGACTTAAAGTTAATTGTTCCCAATAAAGGTTATAACATTTAGTTGAATCTTAATCTTCTGTTCATTCATATATTGTTGTTATACATTGTTCTACTTGTGAGCAAGTTGTTTTGTTCACTCTTGCATAAAACTTGAGGAGCCGTCCACGAACAAGGGCAAGATGCATAAATAGATGGAGTTAAAATTATCTTTTACTTATGAAGCTTATGTAATAGACTTGATTATGATTATGTTATTATTTTCGCTATTAAGATGTAATAATTAAGGTTAGATAACCTGAGATTTCGTTTGAATAAGTAACCCTTTAATGGGATTGATGTTTATGAAGTTTTTTCCTTTATTATGTGTAGTTTAGATGTGATTGTGATGGATAGTGAGCACCAGATCTGTGGGATTGAAGTTCTCGGATTTGGGGATGTCTCAATAAAGAGCAAATGGCAAGGTCTCCACCTATAAAGGCAGACTAGTTACAAAAGGTTTCAAATAGAGTCAATGAGTTGACTATGATAGAACCTTCTTACTGATGGTAATGCTCAAGTCCATTAAGATATTACTTGTGATTGCAACTTATTACGATATATGGCAAATGGGCGTGGAGAAGCACTTCCTTAATGATGATTAAAGGAGAATGTATGCATAATACAGCTAGATGGATTTGTTTCAAAGGTTGAAACAAATATAGTATATGAGATACAATAATTCATTTATGGATTGAAACAAGCTTCTCGCAAATGGAACATCTGTTTTGATGAGACAATCAAAGAGTTTGATTTTATCAAAAATGAGGATGAACCAAGTGCGTATAAGAAGGTCAGTGGGAGCGCGTGACATTCCTAGTATTATATATTGATATACTACGAATAAGGAATGACATACCTATGCTACAAATCAGTAAAGACAAAGTTGTCTAAACATTTCTCTATGAATGATTTGGGAGAAGCATCCAACTTATTGGGGATAAAAATCTATATAGATAGATTAGAAATGATGCTTGGCTTGACCTAAGGAACGTATTTTCATTCGATGCTAAGAGTTTAACATAACAAACTCCAAGAGATGTCTCATGATGATAAGCCATGGAGTGTATCTCTCTAAGAAATTTTCCCCAATGGCACCTAAAAAGAGAGATTATATCAGTAACTATCATATATGCAATGAAATGTATGAGATCCGATGTTGATCATTCATATTCTAGAGAAGATCATTGTAAGGCAGTGAAAAACATCCTAAACTACTTAACTGGAACTAAGGATGTATTAATTGAGTATGGTGGGTCTAAATTGAAACTAGAGGGCTATACAGACTCAAGTTTTTCACACTAACCAAGACGACAATAAATTCACTTTAAGGTATGGTCGGGGTTACCTTATATAGTGGTGCAGTGAGTTAGAAAAGTTTCAAAACAGTAAAAGGTTGTTGATTTAGTGACAAAGAATAAGTAATTAGTTGTAAATGAAGCTGCAAAGTTAATTGTTTGGATAAAAAGTTCACTACAAAACTAAGAATAGTTCCTAAGTCTCATCTGGGATCCAAACATGTGTTGCGACACTTTCATTTGATTAGAGAAATCATTGATAGAGGTGAAGTCACTATAGAGATAGTGGACTTTCAAGAACAACATTGTATATCTATTTACTGAAACTTTATCCAACAGTAGGACGATCACACTTAAAGAAGATGAGTATGAGATACCAAGGCGATTGACTTTAGTGCAACTGGGAGATTGAAAGTAATATGAGCCAATCACATTGGATGTGATAATCACTTTATTATCTTGTTCATTTATTAATAAGAGAATTTATATAATAAAAAATGCATTCTTTATCCATGTCAATTACTTGAATTAATAAATGTGATAATCTCATAGTTTTGGATTAATTCTTTTAGAATCATGATGTTTGATCATGCTAATGAGATCTAAATTCAAGATAGCTCTAAAACTAAAATGTTCCTAATCGTAATAGATCACTAATGTGGGGTTACTGATTCTTGATAAATTAGTATATAATATGTTTGCTCTGTTGAAGAGGATGATTGATCTCATAATTATTTTTGTGGAGACACTAAAGCAAGAATGTAGGTGCTTATTGGAGAATAAGTTCAATGAACGTGATTCGCTTAAAGGAACCCTAATAGAGTTTTACTTGCATGACAATAGTAGTTCCTATAGTGAATTCTGAATTATACTTTGTCATATTCCTTAATACTTAAAAGTATGTTATAGGATATGTTCAGGTATAGTAAAGTATACATGTAGGTAGGTGAATGATCAACAAATGATCTATCACTTCTAGTAAAAGGAGAGAATGCCTTATGCGAATCGATGAATGACAACTCAGAAATTCTTGGCTAAGGTGGAATGGAAATTAGAAAGGAGTTTCTAAATTTACATTAATTAGAGTTGTGCATTTAAAGCGAAATGCATATGCTTAAATAAATAAGATTTGTCAGTAATTCCACGTCTTATGTTTAATCGGGACATTGTTTGGTAGAATGATTGAATTGTACAATAACTATTTGCGAAATAGGTTCTTTGTATTCTTTGTGATAATATTTGTGATTAACGTTGAATTCATATTATCCGGATAGTCATGATACATTATTTATAAGGTGTCACTCATGATATAGAATAAATATTATTTATTTATATTTTAATTAAAGGATTTTAATTCATTATAAATAATATAAGAATTGTTCTAATTTATTTATTCTACTATCGGCTTAATATTGAACATGGTCACACCACAAAAGGGAGAGATATGATTTTAGAAGTGATTGACTTAATAATAATAAATTAAGTGTATTTAATTTATTAGTGGAATAAATTAAATAGCTTAAAATATATAATTAAGAATTTGGAGAAATACTAATATTATAAATTAATAAGATTAATCATCTTATTATTATTATTATTATTATTATTATTATTATTATTATTATTATTATTATTATTATTATTATTATTATTATTATTATTATTTCCTAATTAGACTGAGCATTAAATTAAAACCCCAACTCCTTAAAGGTTAAGGAATTAGCGTTAGTCTATAAATAAGAGAAGTTTTATTATGGAATAGACTAATGCAACTTCCATCTCTCTTGCAAGCATTCCCAAAACCCTAAAGAGTTAGGATAGAGAGAATTAGGGTTAGCCACCCATCATGGAGAATCTAAAATCACATCTTCAATCTATTCCTCTTGGTGGATATACCTCTTGGGCGTTGCATACTCTTTGTGACGAATGTGTGATCCGTGGATTGGAGAGATCGTGACGGTGCAATGATTGGAATTTGATGTCTACATCAAGGTTGATTCTCTTCAAAAGTATATCTTTATCCTTCCTCAATTAATGATGTTTCATAAGGTTATACATTGGGATTGCAGAAAGTTTTAAATTGTTATTTTGCATGCTTCTGTTGTATTTAAATTAGATTGTATGCTTTGATTATGTTTCTTCAATCCTACACAAATGAGGTAATTCAAAAGCCTAAATTCATCTACGCTTTTAGGGCTACAACTTTCATGAAGAGACCAAGTCCAGATTCAGTTGTTAGCTAAGAGAAAAATAGCTCACAAGTTCTATCACGACATCAGATTTTCCACGGCTAGGAAGTTGAGCGATGCAGTGCCCATTCCTACAGTTGTGGCGCTAGGGAAAGAGTTGGAGCGCTGCTTTAGAGATCTAGGGCACTTAGGACTTCTGATGGGACGTTAATGTTAACGATTTTGGCACGTTTTTGTCTTAGAATTGGTCTAGGATGCCTACTTTTGATAGGTTTTAACTTGAGATCTATAAATACCCATCAAGAGACATGATTTGGGAGAGACTAACACTTTAGAGAAGGAACCTAACATCTAACATATATCAAAGCTAGGGTTTCTCATCATCTTTCAAGGAGCAAGAAGGAGCGGAATGATTGAAGGCAGAATTGGAAAGCAAGGTTGTGTGACACAATTTTTGTTTTCTTTTCTCTTCCTTTTATTTTTGTAATCTAAGATATTACTTGGTCTATTGATGATGTTTTATTCCTATGCCATGACTTAGTTTTTTATTGAGATTGTAATTAAACCCAATATTTACTTTAAATTAATTTATTCTTGTTTTTGGTTATTGTTGATTATAATGGATTTGTTCATCATGTTTTGTGCTTCATGGATGATTGTCTAGCTAGCAATTATTGTGATAACTTATATAAAATTAGATGATGAATTATAGGTTTAAATCTGAATATAATAACTTGTGATTAGTAATTTTTCTCTGAATGAATGCTATTTGTAATTTTTTGTTGGAAATTCTAAATAATCAATTTAATAATATTTAGACGAGGTATTGGTAGAAATTGTAATCTTAACTGTTAAATCTGAGTTTCATCTTTGTTAGTAATTTATTTTTAATTAGTTAATTTGAAACCCTAAAATTCATTGGTATAAGATTGAATTGATTCAAAGTTATTACTTGGATTAATATTATTAACATATTTCTCATGGGATCGACACTCTACTGACTCTTTATTACTTGTTGACCACATATATTTGCGTGTAAATTATCAATAACAATTTCGGACAACCAGTTTTTGGCGTCGTTGTTAATGCTACTTGATCGTTTGATTCAAAGTCCCCCATCAATGAGTAGATTTTATATCTATAAATTTGATAGTCTTGACTTAATTATTTTTCTTATTTCTTAAGTGTTTTTAGTATTATTTTATTACATTTTAGTAGTTCTTTATCGATAATTGATTTCAGCCTATGATAGTGTAAATGTTGTTAATTATCGTAAGTTTAGCCTTAATATAAGCTACATGTTAGAAAGTTCGTTTACCAAAATCTTAGCGAGAGGAAAATTCAAGTAGCTAGACTTCAAGTGAAGAATATGGACAAAACAGGTGTGTGATGAAGAAATTGGGAAAACGACCAGGGACTTATGAGTCGTGGCGCTCCATGTCTTGAAGCCGCGACGCTGGTCTTTCACAATTCAAGAGCCGCAACACCATAGCCTTGAGTCGCGGTGCGAAGCCTTTTTCAGCAGGCGAGTGCGCCTCATACGTTCGACAGTTTTGAGGATTAATTTGATTATTTGATTCCAATTTTTTTGTACGCTAAATTTGGTGTTGTACTAGATGTGACCAAAAAATACATTGGCAAATGGGCATACACCTGACTATAGTTAGGTCATCTCAAGGAAATCAAGAGAGGAACAAACTATAGGATGTGAGAGAATACACAAATTACACTAGCTAGTTGCAATAATAATTACAAAATGTAGTTGCCTTAATGAAGGATGCATTTTTAGACAATCTAGTTTTTACAATGTTAACCACATCCTTAGCAAGAATCAAAGATGGGATGAGGGTATCCCTGTGAAGTTTCATGTTTAGAGCTTCCCAAGTCTTGTAAAATGAGATAGCAAGAGAAAGATATAGAATCTTCTTGGTGAGATTACTTCCTTGAAATGTTATGATATGCTCGATAATGCCAGTCCAATCCAAAAGGATATTATTCCAGTTTCCAAGTTCAAAGGTTGTTTGCACAATAACAGTAGAGTATTCACACCTAAAGAACAAGTGGGCAAAGCTTTCTGAACATTTTTGACATATAGGACACAAAATTTTGCTACCTGAAAGATAGTGCTTTGTAATTTCATTAGTAGGCAGCCTTTGCAAGAATCCCAATGAAAGAGCAAAAGAAAACTGAGGTACATGTGTAATCTATTCCTGAGATTTTTTTGCCATCGGACTTCCTGCTTCCTAGTTCAAATACATTCCCATACATGACGTGATAGTAGTATGCACACAAGCCAATCATGTATGATGATAAAACATATACTTTGTAACAATCTTATTCATTTATTAATAAAAGAATTATTTATTTAAAGGCGTTTATATTATCTACATAATGCTGTTATATTTAAATGTGATAAACCCATTGTTTTAAACAATGCTTTTAGAATCATGATGATGATCATGCTACTGAGATCTAAACTCTTAGATAGCTTAAAACTAAAATAGTTCTCAATCGATAGATTACTAAATTAGGGATTAGTGAATCTGGATAGATTGGTACATACGTTGCTTGCTCTTTAGAAGAGGATGATTGATCTCATAATCATTTGTGTGGAGACACTAAAGCAAGTATGTAGGTGATTATTGGAGAATAAGTATACTGAATGTGGCTCGCTAAGGAAAACCTAATAGAATTTTACTCGCCTATCAATAGGAATTCCTTTAGTGATAATAGTACAAGTAATCCTTAGACTTGAGATCATCATATTATGATGAGTTATACTTTGACATATCCCTTAAGACCCGAATGATATATCAAAGGGTATGCTTGGGTATAATTAATTATACATGAAGATAATGAATGATCAATATAGGAACTACCACTTCTAGTAAAAGAAGTGAATGTCCTATGTGTAACAATCCAGAATTTTAAGTGTAATTTAAAATATTTATTGAATTAAATAAATATTTTAGTTGATGTGTTTATTGTTAAATAAATATTTGGTTTAATTTGATTATTTATTAATTAAATAAATAATTCATGAGTTGTTGGAAATTAACTTAATTAAGGTAATATGTTAATTAAGTTGATAAATTGGTAATTTGGTAGTTTGATGTAATTAAAATAAAAGAGTGATGAATTAATTATTATGAAATAATATTCTAATTTAATTTAATAATTAAATTAGAGAGTTGATAGGGATTAAATGAATTATTATAATGCTATTTTAATTTGATTTAGTCGTTAAGGTGATGTGTTAATTTATTAAATTAAATTATAATAAAAATTATAATTTTGTTGTATTGGATTATGTGGCAAATTGATTTAGCTGGTTGTTGTTAGTTTTAATTTAATTGAATTTGAATATGGGAATTTAATTAAAAAAAGTATGATAATTAAACTATATTAAAATAAGTTAAAAGAGTTTTAATTCAATTTTTGCTAAAAAAGGCTTAATAGATGTTAAGTCTTTATTTTAAAAGTGTTTTGCCAAACAAGGCTTAAGGCTTTTACTCTTTATTTTTAATCTTGTTTTGCCAAACAAGCTTTAGTGGCTTTTAATTTTCAAAATTCTGTAACTGATAAATATTAAGTATACGTATTATATTGTATTAAGTATATGATGGCTAAGTTTTATGTTAAAGTTTTATTATTCCTAAGCATACTTCTAAAGAAAACAAACAGAGAGAAGGAAGAAGAAAAAAAGAAGAAGAGCTCTAGAGTTTGAGAGAGAAAGAATTTCTCTGTTAATTTGAACAAATAAAGAAGAATTCTTATCCTAGTCCAAACAAGCAATCAAGGTAAAATTCAAGTTATAATCTTTATTTTTCATGTTCTTAAGTTTTTATGAAAATTCTCTGTGTTTGTGTTTCATGAACAATTAGTTGAAGTTATGGGTTAAACCTGTTACTTGTTCATATAATCTGTTTTATGTGTTATGTATATGATTTAGAGTATGTTAATCCATGAAAACTTGATTTATACGAAGAAATCATGTTCACAGTGAATTTCAATGATGTATGTATGATATGGCTTATTTTAGAATAAAAATTGATGCTTAATTCATATTTGTATATGTAAATTGATTCTTGATTGTGTAAATACATGAAGAAATGGAAACAAAGTAATTTAAACTAACTATTTTGGTTGAAAAACGATTTCATAGTGATGAATTTCACCATCACTATGAATGTCAAAAGGTGAAGAAATAATAAAAAATAGTGAAATTAAGGGTTATAATATTGATGTTTCTGTTGTTTATACAATTTTTTACATGTTGAAGGCCTTAAGTTATGATTCTGTTAAGTTTATGTGTTTTATATGTGCTAAATTGATTGTTAGAAAGTAGCTTGTAGGCCAATTTGGCTTTGTTCCGTGTTCTTTTACGAAAACTATCTGCATTCAACTGTGTCGCGGCACCGCAGTGCCAGTTTTTCAAAGAAACTGGGTGCTGCAGCGCCACTTAGCACCTGTTAGCATGTACCGGCGCTGCAGCGCCAGTTATACGAGTAAACAGGAGCGTTGCTCCGAGACCGCTGCAGTGCCAGTTACAGGCTTTTATCTCGCGCGGCAACGCCGTTTTCAGTACAAACTGGGGCGCCGCAGCGCTAGTTAGCTGTTTGGCACAGTAAATTTATTTTAATTATACAATTCCGTAATTGTTGATAAAGTGTAATGTTATGACTATTAAGAATGTGCATTATCATATTATGGTATTGTTATATTATCAAATATGAAATTTTTTATAAGTAATTAGTGATTATGTAATAACTAAAGAGTTATATTATTGCATTAAAAGTGTGGCTTAATGTTGATTGATTTCGCAATCAATGAATACGTGCAAGTATACACGGTCAACAAGTAATAAAGTGAAAGTAGAGTATCGTTCCCATGAGGAATTATTTAATAAAAATCACCAAGTACTAATTCTTAACCAAATCAATTTTATTTAAACAACCAATAATTGTGATTTCTAGATTTAAGAAAACTAAATTAAACAAAACAAAAAGATTATTCTAAAAGAAAGCAAATAAACAACTAAGAATTGATGGAATTCAGATAAATAAGAATTAAGACTCTAATATCCCCAATTATGAATTATAAATTAATTATTCAACTATCTCAATTATTATATCTATTGAATTGTTAACAGGAATTCTCAAATGCCAAAAGCCCTCTCTCGAGTGATCAATTGCCTTCTATTTAACCCAGATTAATTTTGCTATATCTCTATGCAAAATAATTGAATTAAACTCGCTACAAACCCAATTCCTCATATGTTATATGCGGCAAATAGATATTCTCATTCTATTCACAAACCTAATTATTCACTGTACAAATAACTAAGTCATATGTCACCAAGCCCAGTTTTAACCCTAGAATTCCTTTCCCAATTCCTTCTAGAGTAACAAGGTAATTATTGATCAGATAATTAATCAATAAGCTCAAAGCAAGATGAACAATTCACTTCAACACAAATAATTGGAATAAATTAAATAATCAATTAAAAATCATAAAAAGTTCAATTGAAATCTTAATAAAAGAGTTAGTTCATAATTAATGAATTAAAATCAAGAATCCACAATTGAATAAACATTAAAAGATAAAAGTATGATAAGAGAAGATAATAGAATCTGTTTTCAGCAAATCTGATGCTCCCTTCTTGCTCATGCTCTTGATATTCAATGATCTCCAAGTTGTTTCAATCTCCAAAACTAATAAAAACTAGGGTTAATGTCTAATCTAATGGAGTGTATCTCTAATCTAAGCTATGTAATCCCCCTTTATTTTATGCCTCCCATCATGTATTTATAGTTTACAAGTCAAATTTTTAGGTTAGGAACAAACCCAATCCAATTTGGAGTCAAAAAGGTGTCAAAATTCGCCCAAAACGCGTCCAGGCCGCACCAACCTCTTCCCCCAGCGCCCCAGCGCTGGGCTCGACGCTCAAACTCTGCCTTATAGCACCCCGGCGCTGGAAATTGCCTTGAAATTAGCGCCCCGACGCTAGTGCTTTTTTTAGAAATTTTCTACTCCGACTTCCTTTGGGAAAATGGTCATAACTTCTTCGTCCGAACTCCGATTTCGATGATTCAAGATGTTCCAGAAAGAGGAGAAGTAGATCTACAACTTTCATTCTTTAAGGTTTTCGAAATAAAGTCCATAGAAATACTCAAATTGGCTCTGAATTGACTGCTGTGTAAATGACAAGCCGAAAATGCGAATTTAGCCACCCCGAACGTCGACCCACGTAACTTTTGTCCCAAATCCTACAAAACAATGTAAAACATGCATGAATGGACATAAATACATAAAAACTATTCTAAAAGACTTGAGAATAACAATAAATTAAGACTGAATGTATCCAATTCATGTGTATAAAACTCACTCATCAAATACCCCCAAACTTAAACTTTTGCTTGTCCTCAAGCAAAAACACAAAAGAACTAAAAATAAACAAATTAACTCAATTACATGAATGCATATGCATGATCTACTTCCTAATATACATACGAACCAAGTAATAAATCAGTATGATATATAGCTACAGGCCTCAAAGTTACCATTGGTACTCAAACAATATATCCAATCAAGTCAAAATTCATAACTCTAACTAATTAGTCAATCCAAACCTGTCATCACCCATGTTATGTATGTGTGCTTGTTAACCATTCTAACCAACCACAATTCAAGATAATCACATAACAAACTTTTTAGAAGGAAAATTTCCGTTCCAATTCAATTACTTTTGTGAACATGACAACTCCGGTTAAAACTAAGCAATTACCAAGTCTAAGGGTAAATACAATATTTATTTATACTTTTATTCAACCACGAGGGCATTTTTGCTTTTTCTCGTGTTTTTTTCATTTTTTTTTCTCTTGGCTGTGCAATGTCTTATTCCCTTAGGCTTTTCAGTGCTACCTTAACGAGCTTTCGACCAACGACTCCCAAGTCCTTAAGACCTTAGGGCGGCGCTAGGTGTAAAGACAATCCCCTCGGCCCCTGGATTTTCTATTTTTTTTTTCTTTTCATCATTTCTTTTTTTTCTCTTTTTTTTCTTTTTATAATATATATATCCCATAGATTCTCCCAAACTCAAGCTTTTACGCCATTCCAACCTTTACCGCTAGTTCACTAATTTCCTTAAATTTTAACCAAGATTGTCCCTTAGAAACAAATTATGAAACCCTTGAACCAAGTGGATTAAAACAGTTAAACTTAAGTGCTAACCGGTTACATAAGTTTCAGACAGGCTCAGATTATCATCAGGATTAAAATTAGAACTCATCATCAATTATCAACACTGTTCAAGTTAACAATTAATTCCAATCTTATCATAGGCCGAGCTAAGACCACACCAACCAATTACATAGATTCATGCAAAAAAATAAAAATAAAAATATGCAATTATACTACATGAACACATACTAATGCAACACATAGATGAATATGCAAATAACTACCATGTACTATATGCAACCTAAAAAAAACACAATGCTAACACAAAAAAAAAATAACTACTATGCAGATAACTAACTATATGCAATACGACACTAAAATGCCCCCAAACTTAAACTAGACATTGTCCTCAATGACTAAATTAGAAAAAATTAAAGTAGATGACTTCCCTGAAAATATAACAATCTTCCTCCTTGTCCACTAAGTTTGTTGAATAGGCTAGGGACATGGAAAAATTGGACACCACACTTGAATTTGACTTGAATAACCTGTAAATCATGATAGAAACACTTTTATTAAATCCTAAATAAATGCAAATTCAAAACTACTAATATAAAACTTAATAAAAACTAAAAATAAAAATTAAACTTGGGTTGCCTCCCAATAAGCGCTTGTTTTATAGTCTCAGCCTGACTTCTTCAATTCTCTATCCAATTCTCCTTTGAAAGTTGAGGAACCCTCCATCCATTGGAAATAATATAACTTTTGGTAGGTTTCCATTTACGATAGCCATTGTATTAAAGTCACCTAGCATGCTTTGTTTAGATAAGATCACATTAAAGAACGTCCAATATCTAGGTGTTTTTTCCATTGTGTCTGCGAATAGATTCTGGCATTGAGGCTTGTCAGACACAACAATCTCTTCTTCTATCTTCTCCAACTCATTGAACCATGGCTTCGAAGTTGTACTCGCTTTTACGTCACAAGGAGTATTGCCGACGACATGACTACCTAGCGGACATGGTTTTGCAAAACTAACCGGATTCTTGAACTTTGGTGGAGAAGGTACATGTGACACTATCAAAATTGGCTCATCTTCGTTGATACTCAAAGTTAGATCTTTGCCAATCTCTTTTTGTTGGTCTCCAAGTCTTTCCTCTCTTTCAACATCTATATCATTTGGCACATCCGATTGCAGATTTGGTTCAGGCTCTTCATCAGTCTCGTCATCCATGTCATAGAGCCAAGTGTATTGAGGACGGTTGTTCAACGCATGTGCTATCTGCCCCAATTGATTTTCCAGATTCTTGATTGATGCATTCTGACTTTGTATACTTAGCTCCATTTGATCAAATCTCTTATCACTCTCCTCACTCCTTTTTTCAGATGCTCTAATGAATTTTTCCAAGGCTTCCTCCCAATTTGAATGTTCTTCCTGTTGTAGTGGAGGTGGACACGAGAAATCTGGTGGGTATGTTGGAATTGGAGCATAAAATTGATCTTGATTGTTACTCCATGAAAAATTCAGGTGATACCCCAAATCCTGATGATAGTTGTTGGGATAGACATAACTGTTGGGGTAATCACCACTATACAGTACCGGCTCGAAACTGATGGCGCATTGATGACTCATATGATTTCCAGCACAATAATCACAAGTAACCGCCACACTTTGACGACGTTGAGCTTCAAAAGCTTCAAGCATCCTCGAAAATGTCTCCATCTGTGCTGACAATGCAGAAAGTTTCTTGAGTCTGTCAATCTCCGCTCCCCGTGGTTGAGTCATGTTCGTGTATGGCCATTGATACGCAAAGTCATCCATGGTACCTAAAAAGAGAGAAATATAGGAAGAGAATGAGAAATAAAAATAAAAATGTTTAAATTAAGACTAATTTGATTGAAATTAATATTGGTAAATAATTATTAAATTAATTCCCCGGCAACGGCGCCAAAAACTTGTTGATTGATTTCGCAATCAACGAATACGTGCAAGTATACACGATTAACAAGTAATAAAGTGAAAGTAGAGTATCGTTCCCACGAGGAATTATTTAATAAAAATCACCAAGTACTAATTCGTAACCAAATCAATTTTATTTAAACAACCAATAATTGTGATTTCTAGATTTAAGAAAACTAAATTAAACAAAACAAAAAGATTATTCTAAAAGAAAGCAAATAAACAACTAAGAATTGATGGAATTCAGATAAATAAGAATTAAGACTCCAATATCTCCAATTAGGAATTATAAATCAATTATTCAACTATCTCAATTATTATATCTACTGAATTGTTAACATGAATTCTCAAATGCCAAAAGCCCTCTCTCGAGTGATCAATTACATTCTATTTAACTCAGATTAATTTTGCTATATCTCTATGCAAAATAATTGAATTAAACTCGCTACAAACCCAATTCCTCTTATGTTACAGGCGGCAAATAGATATTCTCATTCTATTCACAAACCTAATTATTCACTGTACAAATAACTAAGTCATATGTCACCAAGCCCAGTTTTAACCCTAGAATTCCTTTCCCAATTCCTTCTAGAGTAACAAGGTAATTATTGATCAGATAATTAATCAATAAGCTCAAAGCAAGATGAACAATTCACTTCAACACAAATAATTGGAATAAATTAAATAATCAATTAAAAATCATAAAAAGTTCAATTGAAATCTTAATAAAAGAGTTAGTTCATAATTAATGAATTAAAACCAAGAATCCACAATTGAATAAATATTAAAAGATAAAAGTATGATAAGAGAAGATAATAGAATCTATTGTCAGCAAATCTGATGCTCCCCTCTTGCTCCTGCTCTTGATCTTCAATGATCTCCAAGTTGTTTCAATCTCCAAAACTAATAAGAACTAGGGTTAATGTCTAATCTAATGGAGTGTATCTCTAATCTAAGCTAAGTAATCCCCCTTTATTTTATGCCTCCCATCATGTATTTATAGGTTACAAGTCAAATTTTTAGGTTAGGAACAAACCCAATCCAATTTGGAGTCAAAAAGGTGTCAAAATTCGCCCAAAACGCGTCCAGGCCGCACCAACCTCTTCCCCCAGCGCCCCAGTGCTGGGCTCGACGCTCAAACTCTGCTTTATAGCGCCCCGGCTCTGGAAATTGCCTTGAAATTAGCGCCCCGGCGCTAGTGCTTTTTTTGGAAATTTTCTGCTCCGACGTCCTTTGGAAAAATGGCCATAACCTTTTCCTCCGAACTCCGATTTCGATGATTCAAGATGTTCCGGAAAGAGGAGAAGTAGATCTACAACTTTCATTCTTTAAGGTTTTTGAAATAAAGTCTGTAGAAATACTCAAATTGGCTCTAAAGTGACTGCTGTGTAAATGGCAAGCCAAAAACGCGAATCTAGCCACCCCGAACGTCGATCCACGTAACTTTTGTCCCAAATCCTACAAAACAATGTAAAACATGCATGAATGGACACAAATACATAGAAACTATTCTAAAAGACTTGAGAATAACAATAAATTAAGACCGAATGTATCCAATTCATGTGTATAAAACTCACTCATCACTTAACTATATGGTTAAACCAAGTAGTTCATGAAATAGATACTTAATGATGTACTGAGAACATGTAGTAACTAATTATGTCATGATAACATGTGTATAGGATATTGAGAATCAAGTTATACTAGCTTACACGAAAGGCAAGTTTCCAAACTCTAATCTCTATTTGAGTTTGTCCTATCTTACTTACTTTATGCAAGTTTTCTTTACCCTATCTTGTTTATAATTGAGCAAGTTCTTAATCTTACTCTTATGTATCCTAACTTGATTGCATTCATACAAGTTACCTTAACCTTTGCTACTTTATTATGCAGCAAGGTTTACTTTTGCTATCATGTTATGTTTTTAAGATTACGCTACTTAATCTCTTATTAAACTCTTGAATCCTATTTATGTTGTATGATGCAAACCTTATCGATGCATTGAGCACGTTCCTTACATTATTTCAATTACGATTGCTCAAGTTATATCTTATTGAACAAGTTCCATATTCCTATATTGAACAAAGTTCCTAAATTGGTTCCTTATTGACAACGAATGTAACCTTAGCTTATTATCATTGTTTAAGCAAGGTTTATTTTACTTTTCAATGCTTTCTAGTTTATTGCTAAAGTATAATTTTGATGTGTGATGTGTAATCACTTAACCCATGGTTATTTCATACTACAATGTTATCAAATCCTTGAATTGTTATTACACTTTTAATTCAACTAATCCTTAGTTGATGTTCGTAGAACTCTAAATTACCCTTGAAGCTTATCCAAACCAAACTTACTTTGGTGCGGACTTGTATTCTAAAAACTGAGATGAACAACCCTATTATAGAGGATTATATACGCTAAGCGTTTATATGTTTATGCACAATACATGGTACAAATGGTTGATCACCCTAAGTATGGGGAGTCCCTGACTTTATGACTGTTTAGATTTAAGTTGAAAGAATACTTATAACCTTGGACATTGTTCATGGTCTTGTGACCCTCAGATAAACTTCAGATTCTGTTTACAATTCTTGATTATCAACGATAGAAAACATTATTCAATTCTATTGAGCCTATTCATTGGCAGTTATTATGTTTTTATTATTCATCGTCATTTTAAGTGAGCATTTGTTTTGCTCATTCTTGCATATATAACCATTATAGCTAAAGTTGAGAAGGTTGATGAACCAACCACTAGCAAAGGGAAAGGAAAATGAACAAGTGTTGAAGACTTGTAAATTTATTGACTGTTATGATGTCAGACTTTATTTTAACTAATGTGATGTAATTATTTACTTTTCCACATTTGATGAATGTTTAAGGTTAAATAACCTGGGATTTTATTGAATTTAAGGATGTAACCCTTTAATGGGAAGATTTATTGTTTAAATTTTATTATGTTTGGGTAGTTAGAAAATGTATGTTTAGAAAGTGAACACCAAATCGTGTGGAAATGAAGTACCCAGATTTAGGGGTATCACAAGTTGGTATCAAAGCTTTAGGTTATGAACCTTAGGTGGGGGAAAAACCTCAGGAAGTAACCTTATAGGAGATTGAAAAGATAGTGGTGATAGACTCTCATTGAGTTTTAAGAATGAAATAATAAAGCACTCTATGTGCTTATGTGGCTGCAACCTATGTGTTAGTGAGTGTCGAGTAGTGATAATTAATAATTAAAACTTTAATTTTTTTTTGTCAAGATGGCTAATGTGGGAGAATCAAGTCAGGCTAGGGAGGAGGGACCTCAGATGCCTAGAAAGGAGAAGCCTCGAGATATTTAGGTAGTTTGGGAACAACTGGTGCCAAGGGAGTCATCTCCATTGGTCACAGTGGTTGGTTATACCCCAGAGGTTAAGCAGGAGGGTATACCTAATGAGGAGAATGAGGTAGAGACGGATGAGGAAGACCTCGTGGAGATGCCACAGATGGATGAGGATGAGGAAGAGTTTCCACCAAAATCTATCGCGGCTCAAATGTATGATGAGGTATATGACCACAACATTGAGCTTCAAGATAGAGTCGAGGAGTTGGAGGAGATAGTAGTTGAACGACAGACTTCGATGGCACTGAAGGACGATGAGATCAAGGATCTTGATGAACGTCTCTTCAATGTGGAGTGGAAGCTGGTTCACACTGAGGGGGAGAATGAGCAGCTGATGGAGGAAATTATAAAGCTGAAGGATAACTTGAAAGAAGAATCCGCCAAGAGAGCAAGAGTTGAAGACGCGTACGAGAAAGCTTCTCAGCGTGCATAGGTAGCAGAGAGAGAGAGAGGTACAAGCAAAGAAGATCAAGATGGAAGAGATGAACTGTGTTTTCAACATTGTGATAAATTGAGCTCAAGATAGAGTCATGTACTATCCGACTTAGTTCGAGACGCTGCCATGGTATATGTTAGATCATAGAACCATGTTCCGTATCATGGAAGAGGAGCACCGCAAGGCTTTACAGCATTTTAGTAGACCATAGTAAAGAATGTTCTTGTTATGTGATTAATTATATAATGAATAAGATGTAAATCCCAATAATTATGTAACTAATAGGATATGATAATGTGATCTTGAAACTTTATTAGTTCAGGAAAGTGATGTAAATGGCAGTGATGCTGTTGTTGTGACGAACGAGATTTTGTAATTTAATTTTAATATTTATTAGGTTAAATAAATATTTTCGATGATTTAATTATTAGATTAAATAATTAATTGATGCAATTATGATAGATTAAATTAATTATATGTGTTATATTTATGTGGAGAATATTTATTATTCAAGTATGTATTTATGTGAGCTTATTGAATTTAAAGAAATAATTAATAAGCCTAACGTTATTTTAATTAATTTAATAATTAATTAGAGATTTAATAATTGACATTATTAATAAATGAGAATTTAATTATTTGACTATGTGAATTAATGAGAAATTATTATATTTTATTTAAATTAAATTAAATAAGATAATTGAACTGGGTGTGACTTGATTTAAACTATATTATAAAAGTTTAATTAAATTAAATGGTTTTGAAACCTATTCTTGACCAGCCAAACAAGGCCCTAGTAGTGGTTGGAAGTAGTTACCTATTATTGGGTTAACTGACCTTAATGCGCGTCAGTTCCTTTTCCTTTATTATATTATACGTATTCTTTTTCTATTCATTTTTCTAAGTCTAAGAACAAAGCAAATGCAGAAATAAATTATCAGAGAGAAATTGTGATCTTGAGAAGGAGATTAAGAGTGAGTGATTGAAGAAAAGCATCTAAACCTACAAATCTACACTTTATACTCTAGGTAAATTCTCCAAATCAAATTCTGTTTTACGTTGTTTAAGTTTTATAAATATGGCTTTCAAAGTTTTGTAAAGTCTCTGTAATTGGGAAAATGTATTATTATGGGTTTATATATGTATTAAATGTTACCAAATTGTATTTGATTATATATATATATTATGTAAACCATATCATCAGTATCATAAAACATGTCGTATATGTTGCTCAAAACTTACAGAGTATGGGTTATGGCCATAAGGCCTTATACGTGATTTTAATATGTCAAACATAAATGTTTTTGTAAAATTTCCACTCTTATTTGATTATGCATGTTAATACGAAGAGACCAAACTTTAAATGAACGGATTCAGTGTTACAACGAATCCGTAGTATTAATTTTCATGATTTATGTTCTAAACATTCAAGAACATCAAGAACAGTACAATTTGCATAATTTAATTATGTGATTATGTGTTTTAATGGGTTAAAATCACTCTATAAATATTGGGTATTGATTATATATGAATTATAACATGTGGGTATGTGTAATTTAGTGAAATTAATGATCATGTAGTGTCCATTTCGTTGAACTCTGTGTTCTTCGCGAACTGGAAATCAAAATCTAGAGTTTCGCGCCGCGGCGCCAACTCTAGAAGTGAAGTCTCGCGCCGCAGCGCCAAGTCTCAAGCCGCAGCGCCACGGCGCCGCAGCGCCAAGACCCAGTACAAAAGTGGTGCCGCAGCGCCACTTAGCAGAATGTCCAGAAAATGTATTTTTTTCAATGTTCAAGTATAGAAATGTGTTAGTAACCTAGTCTAATGAATATAAAAACTTGTTAGATATATAATGAGATATTAAAGTGAGTTTTTACCAAGTCAAGAAGACAATTACATGATGATTGAATTATTGATTATATACTTAGCTTGTTTTTTTTTTGTTGAATTTAGACTGAATTAAAATTAATAAAATTGGAGTTACAAACCGCATGAGAAAGACCCAACCAGAAATATCAGAGATACCCCTACAGTATAAAGACTAAAATCATACAGGCTATCGCCAAAAGAAAAGTTACAATACACGACATGGCAAAAGGAGGGTTGCCGAAGACCCAAAACGAGGCCAACTCAGAGCCCAACTCTACGAAGACCCAGCCTGAACTCTACGGAGCCCCCACCCTACCAAGGATCACTCTACGAAGACACCATAGTCGAGGCCCACTCTATGAAGACACAACACCTTCCGAGAATTACTCTACGAAGACTTAGCTTGTTGTTCGTATAGTGTAATATTATGTGGAAACAAGTATGGTTATATCACAAAGTATAGTCCTGAATTCGAGTTAGACAAAGAATAATCGTGTGATGTTTAGTAAGTTATAATTGACTGGTATTGTGAACGTAATTGATATGTAGGAGTTAAATCAAAGAACGAGTTTAGTTAAAATGTTATCCAAGTTTCCTAACCTTACTTGTTTTCATTATTCAAGTTTATAAATTTCGTCGAGTAAATTTTCGTTATTATTAATCAAGTTCAATTTGTTATGCTAAAGATTATTTATCTTTTCAAAGTATAATTCTGTTATACAATAATTGTTCTATTGTATTCCTCTTGAGATTGTTATTCAATTTAAATATCATTATTTGTTGAACCTTGTTAGACTAGCGAACCCTTAATGATTCGACTAGTCCATAGTTGATGAGCGTTCTAAATTTCAGAACCCTTGATAAATTATCCAAACCAAACTTCCTTTGGTGTAGACTCAAATGTCAAACTGAGATGAACAACCCTGTATAGGGGATTACTTATGTGTTAGCGTTAAGATATTGTGCACAGTATGGTACTGAGGGCTGATCCCCCTAAGTACGAGAAGAAAGGTCCATAGTTTTATGACTGTTAAAGGTTTCAAGTATAAACACTTGAAAACCTAGGACATAGTTCAAGGTCTTGTGACCCTCAGAAGTTCTTTTGAATTCTTGTTATTCATTCTTGATTCAAAAGTTGAGCTTTATTTCAGAAGTCTTTGATTCATTCGCATGTTATTATATTATTACTTTCATTATTATACTTGTGGAAAATTGTGCTCACTCTTGCGAATAATAACATTGCAGTTAAGAACGAAAGATCAGACGAGCCTTCCACTAGTAAAGGCAAGGGCAAGATTAGCAAGTAATGAAGACTGATTATTATGTGGTTATGTAATGATATTTAAACTTGATGTTGTTTAAGACTTATTATTTGTTTATGTTTTCACACAGATGTTTAAGGTTAGTATGACCTAGGATTGTATTTATTATTCAGATGTTGTAACCCCATAAGGGGAGGATTTATTTCTATCTATTTCATGGTTTGCATTTGTTATGAGTAGATAGATATATGATGTTTGTATAGTGAACACCAAATCATGTGGGAATGGAAGTACCCGGATTTGGGGGTGTCACAGTTATTCTTATGTTTTAAAAGATGATGAATAAATAAAATGTTAAGAAATATTCAAGATGTTATATGTTATGTGATGATCTTTATGATGAGCATGTTAAGTAGAAAATACTTAAAAGATTGAATAATGATCTAATAAGTGATTTTTTTTTAAATCAAGAAAATGCCTCCAAGAAGACGTCAACCACGACAACAAACCCTTGAGGGGTCTACCAATAACAATAACGCTGAAGCTAACCCAGTTCAGTAGTTGGTGACGCTACTGATGGGAGCGCTGTAGAATCAATCGCAAAACTAAGCTGCGACTTTTAAGGATTTCAAGGCGGTTGGACCATCAGAATTCAGTGGATCCATGAATCCAGTTGAGGCACATACCTGAATCTTGGAATAGAGAAAGTTTTTGATGTTGCTAGAGTAGTGGGGACCAAAAGTCTGCTTTTGCAACATTCATGTTGAAAGCAGAGGCCAGTTATTGGTGGCAAGCCAATAAAACCCGAGGAGGTCAGGGAGTGATGACTTGGGATAGGTTTAAGGAAATATTTTTTGAGACCTATTTCCCAGAGAGTTCAAAGAATCAGATGGAGGTGCAATTTTTAGAGCTAAAGTAGGGCACAATGACTGTGTCGGAGTATGCAGCAAAGTTCAATGAGTTGGCGAGGTTTGCGACATATCAAGTTAACATAAACGAGCGCAAGGCGAGAAGGTTTGAACAGGAACTGAAGCCCTGGTTGTACAACATAGTCTTCATGTTTCAACTGAAGATGTTTCCAGAGAAGACAATTATCGCGAAGGGTGGAAGCGATGTCGTAACGAAGTACAATCAAGAGCAGAGAAAGAAGAAGAATGAGAGTGAAGGCAAGAATGGTGGTAGTAGTGGTGGGAATAATAATAACCCGAAGAGGAAGTTGAATGCAAGTGTTGGGACTGGAAGTCAACAGAGTAGCCAACAGAAAAGGAAATTTGAAGCGTGTGCTACACGTGGAAAAAATCACACTGGAGTTTGTTTGAAGGGTAAGCGGGTGTGGTTCAACTATGGCCAAGAGGGTCACATTGCTCCGAATTTCCATCAACCGAAGAAGAATGCTTGTTACACATGCAGGTTAAAGGATCATCTTTCTCGCGAGTGCCCTAAGAAGAAAGCTGGAGAGGCAACTGGAAGCAAGGGAGGTGGCAGTGGAGGTACGTTGGCTATTGCTGGACCAACGTCATCAAGCAGACCCACAACCATAACCTTCAACATGACTATGTAAGATGCGGTACAATCAAAAGATGATGTGTCAGATATTATCCCAATCAATGATATAAATGCATATGTGTTATTTGATTCGGGTGCTACTTGCTCGTTTATATCTGATGAATTTGCTAAGAAGTTAAGATTGCCTAATGAATAGTTGAATTTCTCTCTAAACATAGAAATTGCAAATAGGGAGGTGATTCATGTTAAATCCGTATATAAGAATTGTAGGGTGAATATTAAGGGAAATATTATCACAATAGATTTAATCCCGATTAAACTTGGAGAGTTTGATGTTATATTGGGAATGGATTGGCTATTCAATTATGGAGCGATAATTGATTGCCATAAGAAAAGTGTAAACCTTATGATTCCGTCAAAGGTAGTTTTCTATGGTAGCAGATCGCCTAGATCTGTCTGACGATTATGCACGCCAAGAAGTTGTTGAGTCAAGGCTGTGAAGGATATTTAGCTTACATAGTCGATACTCAAAGAAAAGGTGTGAAACTGGAATAGATACCAATTGTTAGGGATTTTGTGGATGTATTTCCGGAAGATTTGCCTGGACTTCCGCCTGACAGAGATATCGAGTTCGTTATCGACTTAGCACCAGAGACTGCTCCGATATTGAAGGCCCCGTACAGGATGGCTCCGGTAGAGATGAAGGAATTGATGATACAACTGCAAGAGTTGCTAGACAAGAAGTACATTCAGCCGAGTGTATCATCATGGGGAGCACCGGTGTTATTCGTGAAGAAGAAGGATGGGTCGATGCGTTTTTGTATTGATTATAGGGAGTTAAACAAAGTCACTATTAAGAATAAGTATCCGTTACCAAGAATAGATGACTTGTTTGATCAACTAAAAGGAGCTAAGTACTTTTCGAAGATAGATTTAAGAAGTGGATATCATCAGTTGAAGGTAAGGAAAGAGGAAGTACCGAAGACGACATTCAGAACTCGGTATGGACACTACGAGTTTCTGGTAATGTCTTTTGGTTTGACCAATGCCCCTGTAGCATTCATGGATTTGATGAACAAGGTGTTTAAACCATTCTTAGATAAGTTTGTAGTGGTATTCATCGATGATATCCTGGTGTACTCCAAATCTCAAGAAGAACACGTGGAACATTGACGTTGGAGATGCTAAGAAAGGAAAAGTTGTACGCAAAATTCTCTAAGTGTGAATTTTGGCTAGAACGCGTGCAATTTCTTGGGCATGTGATTGGCAAAGATAGAATTTCGGTAGATCCATCAAAGGTCGAAGCTGTAATAAATTGGGAACAACCAAGGAAACCATCGGAGGTGAGGAGTTTCTTGGGATTGGCAGGTTACTATAGACGGTTTATTCAAGACTTTTCCAAGATTTCCACTCCGTTGACAAATTTGACAAGGAAATCTGTAAAATTTGTTTGGATGGAAAAGTGTGAAGAGAGCTTTCAGGACTTGAAAAAGAGGATTAGCATGGCACCTGTGTTGTCATTACCGGATAATACAGAAAACTTTGTGGTGTATAGTGATGCATCACATAAAGGACTAGGTTGTGTGCTTAATGCAAAACGACAAAGTCATTGTATATGCGTCAAGGCAACTAAAGGATTATGAAAAAGGATACCCAACTCATGATTTAGAGTTGGCTGCGGTGGTTTTTGCTCTGAAGATATGGAGACACTATCTCTATGGGGAGAAATATGAGATATATACGGACCATAAAAGTCTGAAGTATATTTTCACACAGAAGGATCTGAACATGCGTCAGATGCGATGGCTAGAATTGATAAAAGATAATGATAGCGAAATCTTTTACCATCCGGGTAAAGCAAACGTGGTTGTCGATGCCTTGAGTAGGAAGGGTCGTGAGAAATTGATGTTGTTAATGGCCCAGGAGAAGCTTATTTCAGCAATGGCAAGACTAGAGCTGGAAATTACACTTCATTGTTCCAGATGGTAGCTAATGCAACTTTAGTGGACAAAGTGAAGAATGTTCAACTACAAGATGAAGAGTGCAAGAAAATCAAAGAAGAAGTGTTTGAGGGTAGTGAGATGAAGTTCAAGATCAATGCCGAAGGACTACTGAGGTTCGAATGAAGAATTTGGGTCCCAGTAGTACCGGATATTAAAGACGAAATCTTGAATGAAGCTCATAATTCAAAATATTTAATTCATCCGGGAAGTACGAAGATGTATCAGGATTTACGACAGCATTTTTGGTGGCCGAATATGAAACGAGATGTTGTAGAATGTGTCGCGAAATGCTTGACATATCAAAAAGTCAAGGACGAGCATCAAAGACCAAATGGATTACTTCAGCCGTTGGAAATACCGGAATGGAAGTGGGAGTATATCACGATGGATTTTTTGGTAGGTCTTCCGACAACACAGAAAGGTTACGATGCGATTTGGGTAATAGTGGACAGACTGACGAAATCAACACACTTTTTTCCAATAAAGATTAGATTCAATCTTGATCAGTTGGCAAAATTATACGTCAAAGAAATCGTTTCGAGACATAGAGTTCTATTGTCAATTGTGTCAGACAGAGATCCGCGATTCACGTCAAACTTTTGGAAGAGACTATAAGAGTGCATGGGAATAAAATTGAGAATGAGTACGGCATACCATCCTCAAACGGACGGACAAAGCGAATGAACAATCCAGACGTTAGAAGATATGCTTAGAGCATGTATCATGGATTTCAAAGGGAACTGGGATCATTTACCATTGGCAAAATTTGCCTACAACAACAGTTACCACGCAAGCATTGGCATGCTGTCGTACGAAGCGTTGTACGGCAGGAAGTGTAGAACTCCACTGTGCTGGGATGAAGTTAGTGAACGTCAACTGTTGGGTGGCTTGCATTGATCAAAGGAAGGAATCAATCTTGTGGATTCAAGTTGGAATAGAACTCGTACCTGTGGAAGATCGATCTATAAGGGTATAAATCTCATCTTCTTCTCCTTCTTGTATGTATTGATAACTAAGCATATATGATGATCATGGTGATGGTTTGCATTAAAATTTTAAAATTTCCTCTTTCGTGCTTTCGCTTTATTTATGTGATTTGATTACGCAAACGCGTTACGTGCAAACCTAATAGTGGTATCAGAGCCAACTTATATGCTAATTATCAATCTTTGTGATTCCATGTATGTATCATATGCGATTGGATCGAAATTTTGGGCAGCAGAAAAATTTTTTGGTTCAGCGACCTGGCGCAGCTACGGTGCGCCCCAGTTCATTCTGGGCATAGCTACGCCGTTCTACAGTGTCAGTTTTTCTTGAAGGGCATGCGCCGTGACCCAATTCATTATGGGCGCAGCTACGCCTTCCCTTGGACAAAATCTGAAAATTTTGTTTTTTCTTCAATTGAAATAAATGGTTTATTAAATTGATAATAGTTTAATATAAAAGAGTTTATTTTATCTGAAATTTGATTTCAGATTGCTGAAAATTAAAGGAGTTTAATTTGGATTTGGTTTTTGATTAAAATATAAGAATTTTATTTTGTTTCAAAACTAAATATTAGCAAACCTTTTACCCATTAATTGATATCAATGCATATATGGAATGAATTTATGATTCATGAGATGAATGTTATTTATTGATATATATTGTGTATGATAATAAATGGGTTGATTATGGACTATTGACCAATGCGATTGGATTTTATTTTAGTTGGATGCATGAATGTATGAGTTTTATTAAATGGGATATGTGTACCTCGTCTTCTCTAATTTTTCTTGATGTAATTTCTATCTCCCTCCTATGTACTTTCCCTTGACTGCTGATCAAGGTTTCTATTTATTATAAATAGTTTATGTAATAGGATTAGTTAGAATTACTTGAAGAATTAGAGACCAAGGAGCAAGGTGTGCATGTAGACCCGTTTGTAATGGAGTCCGTGTTTTAAATGTAGTTATATTTAAATTTAATTTTTTTCACTCCTAGGCTTAACCTTTTGGTTCACTTGTGGCTCTAGTGAATCATACTAGAATAAAGTCCATAATCAATCCGGGAAGAATATAGTATTCTATATGTATGCTTATACTAAGTATATATTATATATTATGAAACAAGTATCGCATGTTAATTAATATAACGCATATTTTATTGTTGACTTGGTCATATTCCAACCTTAGGTTTTGATGATGACTATGACGCCCCCAAAATAGGTCCACACAACCCATTCTGAGTTGTCAAATACATGGTACAGAATTCAAATACAAACTTCATTTATACAACATTTAATTACCGTGTAAAATATGACAAAACATACGCTGTGAGTTTTAATATAAATATTGTCTTGTAGACAATATCCAAACTCAAATAAAATTCTCACTATAATTATTATCACACTATTTTATAAAATAGTGAGGATTACTAAAATAATCATCTTGGACCATTACTCCACTCCCTGACTAGTCCCAGCTATATTTTCGCCTCCTGAGAAGAACAATGGAACCAAAAGGAAAAGGGTAAGCTCAACTAGCCTAGTAAAGAATATTATGACTAAGATAATATAAAACAAATTATCCTTAGGGCCAAGGATATTCGTTTGTATCACCAGTGGTCATGATCATGCCTAACAACTGTCCATTTATGCACTACGGGCCAAAGAGAACTTCACCACAACATTTATCTGTAACATTATAGGTCATGATTATACCAATACATAATTCCTGATCATAATCATACCAATCAACAGTCCATCTATGCACTACGGGCCAAAGATAACTTTCAGCACAATATAAGCATGATGATGATGACAATGATATAAAGAATTAATCAAGTGAGATCAATGATAAATATTAGAGATTTATAATTCAATTTATCTAGAGTTCAAGAATTTCCAGATTGTTAACATGATAACTAATTGTGGAGTAAAATTCAAGAATGATACTCATGTATCAAAAATAATTTGGACAAAAAAAACCAATTTTGTCGTGAATAGTACCCGAATAAATAGTACCCCGAGTGAATAGTACCCCGTGAATAGTACCCCGAATGCAAATATTAAAATTTAATAAGAAAGTTCAGACCAATATTCCATTAAAATGATATTAGATGAAACACAAACCTCAAGGAATTTCTAATCATTTCAGGAATTATAGAAGCAATATTACCATAGTAAGTTTAGATTTAGGAATATGAAAAGAAATAATATACGAACTGTAAATGTATTTTCACCCATTATGCGGTAATCCGCATAGACAGATCTTTTCCACAAATAAAGAATGAGTACGAATGGTTATTCACCATGCATGCAGTAATCCGCGTAGACATGTAATTCCCACAGATTAAAGAATGAATACTTGGTTATTCACTAGGCATGCGGTAATCTACGTAGACAGGTTATACCCACGGATTAATAAGTTCTTTCACGAACGAATATGAAAGAAAATAACATCCTTTATGAATACGAAAGAAATAATACCCTTTACTTTAGTAGGAGATTGGATACTACAATAGTGTAGTAACAGAATACTCTTCTTCTTTCTCTCTAATTCTCTCTCTATAGTTTTCTCTTGTGAGGTTTAGTGAATTGGTGAGAATAAAAGAAGAAATAAGCTTCTATTTATAGAATATTTCTAGCTCAGCCCTTGCAATGTGAAGATGCAAGTGGCTTGATGACTGGTAATGTGAAAAGACAAGTGGTTTGACACCTGTAATGTGAAAAGGCAAGTGGTTTGACGCCTGTAATGTGAAATGGCAAGTGGTTTGACATATGGTAAAGGCAAGTACTATTGGTGAAAGTGAGTCTTAGATGATGACATATGGGCCCCATAGAATAAACCAAACTTACAACAAACATCTCATAACAAACCTCTTATTTATATCAAAGATTAAATAAATATTTACCATAAATCACTTTATCTTCAATCAACACATTTTTAATCTTTCAACAGTTCTTCATCAATAATATTATACCCTGTGTCTGGGCGAATATCAATAAATGATATGACAGCCACAACTGGGTCCAGGAAAACCAGGATTTCAGGGTACTCCGCTCAATCGGGTAGCGTTTTTATCCCTAAATTTGGTCTTTTTCAGCTTGTGAAAACTCCGTTGCAACTCGAACTGGACCGAGCCGGAGGGGTGGGCCCCACATATCGGTGCCGCAGATACACACCTACAGCAGCCACAGGTGGACCAGCGGCCAGCCGTGGATGGCTATTAATGCTGCAGTTTGCTTTTCCAAGTCATTTCATATTGCGTCGCACAGGAAATTCGAGAGCTCCTCTTCAGATCTGCTGAGTTCGGACATCTTTTTGCAAATTCTGTCACCGTACAAGTGTTCTACACTATCCTGGTAACGTATGCATGTCTTCTTTTCCAGTTTTTATTCGTTGGAAAATGACTTATCATATGAAATTAATCTAAACACATAGTAGTGAATATGCATGCTCAAATGACTTGATTAAAAATATTCAACATAGAAAATGTTAGTATTAAACCATGCTGAACGTAATGATGTGAAAAAATTTGACTTTTGAAACAGTCAAATTGACACCTTTTTTCTGCTATTTCTTATCCTATTTGAGGACAAATGAGCAAAGGTGGTAAAGCAAAGTAATCATGGTAATTAGGCTACCCTTATGGATTGATGACTTTGACATTTAAATGCATATAGAATGTATATGACTGTGGGTAGGTGTGCTACTGAATGGCCATGTGGATAGTCCTATTTATAGAGGAAACTATGACAAAAATTTTCAAAATATAGGCATTGAGTAGTCATGCATTTTTAACTATGTAGGTTAAAATAATGCATGCATGCATGTAATCATTAAATGCATTTTGAAAAGCTCCAAGTTAGAAAATACCACACCCTTTCTGAGGTGATTTGGAGACTTGTTATCCAAATATTATGGATTCGAATCAACCGATTAGTTCCCGCAGGACCACTACTGGTGTACGGAGGAGGACTTTTGAAGTGCCTTGACCCTGTTTTGTTGGACAGCCTCGTCGTCTGGTGGAGGCGGTGATACGTTAAATCCATGTTGATGTGTCGGACGTCGAGGACGAGGACGAGGACATTTCAGTTGCGAACCCCGCTCCTGCTGCACATGCTCCCCGTAGGGACCTCCCGAGTATTCAGGTGGCAAACCCAGAGCTTCTGGGTGATCTGAGTCGACATCCCTCGATCTATTTGCACACCAACGAGGTATCAAGTTAGCTCTTAATCTTCCTTCTTTCCTATTGATGAGGAGTAAAGGATTCTGATGTCGATCTGCATTTTATATAGGTTCTCGGCTTTGCACAACCTCGAGGGAATTGGTTCAGCATTCACTCCATGTACCAGGCTCTACATGTTGACTATAGAGCGATTGTGCATGATTGGGGATTTGGAGCGTTCTTTTCCATCCTTTCCCGCCGTTGTCCCTGGGGTTACCTCAGGGCATTGTCTGAGCGCTGGTTTCACCAGACTCAGTCACTCCATTTGCTGGACTATGAGGTGATGATGACGCCGATGAATTGGCAGTTTATCACAGGTATGGAGTTTGGAGGGACACCAGTGTCTTGTACATTGGATATTACCCCGACTGCCGTCAGATCCTTGCTGGAGTTCTGGCAGAGGCGCTCAAGGGCAGGACTGTCCGTACGGGTCCTTTGAGTGTAGATGCTTTGAGTGGGCTATTGAGTGAGCCCATACCAGCTGATGTCAGAGTCAGGGATCGCATTCTTCGGCGATTGTTCCTGATGATCATTAGGGGCTGCTTCATAGCAGATAACTCTTCTACGGTGTCGTTCGCTTTGATCAGCGCCACACGATATGTGGACCGTATTGGAGAGTATGACTGGGGTTCCTACACCTTTGCCTATTTCCTCAGGGGTATGCGTATGCACTCACAGGGCTTGACCGAGGCTTATGTTAGGATTCTACCCATTCCTGCTGGTGAGTATTTCTCTTGTAATTTACCATGTACAGGTTAAAAGTGTTAACTGACAGCAGATGTTTGGCTTCATGTTGGCAGTTTTGGGCCTATGAGAGGCTCCTATGCTTACGTCCTGTGAGTGTATTAGGGTTGGATACCTATCCACGAGGACGGCGATGGAATCATTCCATATTGGCAGAGGTCCCTATAGTTGAGGGTTTCACTCATTGTCACCTACAGCTGGAGTTGTTGACAGTTGATATCATCACATGGATTCCCTATTATGGGGAGCACTTGGCCATTGGATTTGAGGATGGATACCCGACTGGTGTCGAGTACTTGATTTCCACCCGTAGGGTTTCTCTCTTCACAGATGGAAGATGGGAGCTCTATTTAGGAGAGCGTGCTATTAGGAGCACCACAGGAGAGATTCGTATACCGATTTTGCCTCCTGCCAGGCGTTATTGGCCTGTGTCACAATCACCCGTCACTGATATCCTATTGTTGGGTGTTGACAGTTTTGCATTGTCAGACGGTCCCTACACTCAGGATGTATTCCAGCACTGGTGGATCCCTCGTACTATTGGAGCTCAGACCCGCGCCACTCAGTTCATGGGGGATATGGTTCCACGATCCGTGATGATGATGGATTGGCTAGCCTGTGTCCGAGATCCGACTTATGTGACACAGATTGACAGCTTTTACCCAGCGACTGGACCGGGCTCATTTCTTTATCCGGCATTTGGGCGGAGATCCGGCAGAGGCAGATTTGTTTGATCTTTCCAGCACAGGAGCGGGCCCCTCAGATGACCCATTTGGTTTTACCGGCGCAGATGCTCCTTTGTATAGGCCTGACATCCCTGTTGATAGAGATCCAGTGACTCAGGAGGAGTTACATCAGGTGGACAGGATTGATGATGTAGATATTGACACCATTGTCTTCTTCTAATGTGTATTCTCATTATCTCTTTTGATAGGCCTCTTGTTAGATATTTGGTGGCTGTGTCCAATTCTCGCTATATCTTTTGATAGGCCTCTGTTAGTAGTAGCGCGTCTATGCCCCATTTCCCTGTATTTTTTACTGTACAGAGATGATGTATATAGATGATGATGTATTTAGGAATGTATGTACTATCTTCTATTCCCTGCATCATATTGCCATCTATTATCTGTTATGTATGTATCATGTTATGCATATGTATGTATGTCCAGAGATATTCAGCATTGACCCCTGGATGGTATTATGATACGGCCCACACAGATGTCTTCTTCGACAGTCAGCCGCATAGATCACACCCCACCATTATTGGTGGCATCTCGTCTGAGATATTGGTATGATAGTATGTCACCCTCAGATAGGGTGACTGTAGATCAACTGTTGCAGCATACCATGACCCTTTTGTTGTTTCAGGTTCCCGTAAGATTTGTGGAGGGCATGCTGGAGCACTGGGTACCGGAGAGGCAGGTTTTTTGGCTTGGGACCCAGGAGTTGACTCCGACCTTGGAGGAGTATGCACATTTGACGATGCTGCCACTTGACAGACCTTACGTGCACATATGGCCATTGGTGACATGAGCAGGCAGTTTATGACTCTCACCGGGCTGAGGCGGAGAGTTGTGCAGGATGAGATCACATTCGGTCACGTGATATCCCAGCATTTTCTGATTGACGGATTTGGCTATTAGCACGGCTATGCTCGACATTCTGGGGATTTCACCTGTAATAACCCATATTTAAAAAAAAAATTGGATATTAATTAATTTTATTGTATACAAATGTATTTAAAACGAAAAAGGTAAATGATTTTTGTTTCCCTCTTTTCTTCCTTGTTTTGTTTGGAAATTAAATTCTTTTAGTTGGTAATTAAATAACTGATTAAATTAAAATTGAGGAAGATAATTCCTTTTGTTAAAGTCTTGTGGTAAAATCTTTCGGAGCGGGAAGCTACTTGGGAGATAGAGGAGTTTATTCGAGCGGAGTATCTGCATCTTTTGATAATTAGGTACATTCATTCTTTTGATTCCGAGGATGGAATCCTTTTAAGGGGTAGATGATGTAATACCCGGGAAAAAAAAATATTAAATAGTAAAAATTATTTTATTTTAAAACATATTGATTGGACTTTGTTTTTTTATTTGGGCTATTATTTTATTTGGGTCAAACTAGTTATTTAATTTCTATGGGCTGACAAATATTAATAAGTGATGGGTAAATTAATTTAGTACAATTTGGGCTTCAAAATTTATTGGGTTTAATTTAATTAAATGTGGGTAATAATAAATCCAATTATAATTAGGAGAATTAATAAGATTTATTAATAAATAAACCAAAACCTAATTGGTTCATTATATCTATACGAATCAACTGGAGAAAAAAAAAGAGGGGAGAACTCAGCCGCACAAAGGGAAGTGGGGAAATTGGATCTGGTAAGTTAATAGTTTTGTTTTTGATGGAAAGCTTTCTTGCTTGATATGACCTTATGCCTGCATCTAATACTTGTCTGTCCCAATATAGGAGTCCCGCATATGAATCAAGTGACATGACTGAATTCAAAGAATCATTATATATATATATATATATATATATATATATATATATATATATATATATATATATATAGTTTAAATCATGGTTATCAAATGACTAAATGTATGCTTTTAAAAAAAATTAATCTGCAACGGAGGTTCTATTAAAATAATTATTTTATTTATTTATTTATTTATTTTCAAAAGTTAAATGAACTGTAGCATTTTTTTAAATTTGAAAATATTTTAAACTAATTTTGAAAGAAAAACAAATAATAATAATTTAATTGGTCCTGTACGGAACGAATGAAAGGTGTACAAAATTTTGTGTATATATATATATATATATATATATATATATGGAAAGAGTACTGAATGTTGCAATTAAATGGGTATAATTTGTAAATGAATTAGTTTCTCATAGTGACTTAGTGAGGTGGTGTCATACTTATTTTAGAATGGAAGGTATGAAGATTATATATATGGATGGGCAGTACAGATAAATATATAATAATAATAATAATAATAATAATAATAATAATAATAATAATAATAATAATAATAATAATAATAATAATAAAATGAGTTAATGTTGGGCTAAAAATGGGAATAATATTTTTATAGATATACTTACATTTATTTTTATTATATGTAATTGGATCGAATTGAGGGAGTCTAGTAGGTGACGTTTGGAATTGGTGAATTATTTTGGTACTATTTTAAGGTACGGATTCCGTACCCTTTCAGCGATACTCTTGTTAAATTTGATTTATTCGTTTTGTCGCTTGTTCGAATTTCGTTATTATTTCACATAATTATTTCCTGTGAAATAAATATATTAGTTTCATTTTGGAGTTGATATATATGACTCGTATTTGTACTCTTTGAATTAGGTTATCATGTTTAGTACTAGTTATTTTTGATAATTGTAGAGCGGTACATGTTGCTACCTTCTTGTTGAGACCTTGTGACTATAATTTGATTGGTTCAACATGTACATATAGAACCCTTTTATTGGTATTATGTCGCATGTGTTGTGACATAGTATTTTTGTTAGAATATATTGTAGGGTATACCTGAGCTATAACCACCCGTGGGGGTACCACAGGCATGTCGTCTTGGCACGAGAGACATGACACTCTCCGTGGCGGTGTGATTAGTCCACGGCGTCTCCGTTTTGGGCTCCGGAGTAAGTGGGCTATTTGGTGTTATGTTGTGGGAGGCGTATGGGTTAACCCTAGTTTTCTGTTTTGCGGATTTGTGATGTTGTGCCAAACACACTTATCCGATCTGCATACATTTGGATTCGCGGTCCAATGTGTGATTTGCCTATGTGGCATTATTTTGGTTGCCTGTGTGGCATCATTTGACTTGCCTGTGTGGCATCATTTGACTTGCCTGTGTGACATCATTTTGACTTGCCTGTGTGGCATTATTTTGACTTTGCTGTGTGGCATCATTTGACTTGCCTGTATGGCAACGTATATTTCTGAGCTCATTCGGTATGAAATAACATCCAACCATTTGATTCAGCCTATTATTTATTGTATTAGTTTTATTTGTTTCTGTTCAGCTCAATTCATTGAGTTAGTTACTTCAGTTCGCTATTTCTTTATTATTCTATTGGTTTCGTAAATTCTGTTGATTCAGATATATTCCATTCATATCTTTGGAGATTATATATTTGTCAGTATATACACTTGAGATTTTGTTCAGTATTTTGTCTCAGTTGATTTCGTATATCAATTGTATATCTTTTGTATATCTGTATCCGTACTGGGCAATTGGCTCATGCTGTATTTTTCTTCCAGCAGGTTTGCAGGGGTGATTAAGGGCTAGTGTGATGAGAGTGTTGCCTTGACCATCTAGGTTGTTTCGGATTTTAAGTGTTGATTATTTTGACTCAGTTTGGAGAATTGTACTTTTTACTTTATTGATGGATCGCCACTATTAATATTTTGAGGTTTGTTGTGCCTTGCACGTGACCTCCCTTTCCCTATTCGGGAGGGGGGTGTTACAGAGATGGTATCAGAGCTTACGTTCTTTCTTGTAGAAAACCTATTTAGGTTTGACCTGTGAGTTGTGGGTAAACCATTGGGTAGATGTAGGAGTTTGATTCGATTTATTCTTTGTTTGGTTGATCTTTATTTTGACTAACTGTCGATTTCTTTTTGATTTGTAGTTGATTTGAGGATAGTGGAATAATTTATTAAGGTGATTGAGTAACGATGTTAGTTAAGAATTGGGATTTAATCATTGAGGTGAATAAAGTTATATTTTGTACAGATAAGAAATGATCTTATATGAGAGGCGATTATGATGTTAGTATTTGTATCGACGAGTATTTGATTTTGGAAAATTATTTGTTAAGAGTTTTTTTTTTTTTTTTGTAACAATTTTTATGATCGTTGAATTGAGGATTTGATTTGAGCTAAGTTTTGATTTATGTTAAACTTGTTGATAATTTGAGGTTTGGATATTGATGGCATATTATGATAAAGTGGAAATTATCAAGTATAGAGGATTTCTTGTAATTTGAGTTGTTGATATTCGAGATAATTAGATTAATCATTTGGAGTTAATGATCAATTTTGTGGCTATTTTTTTTGTAAGATATTGGAGTAAATAAATTTTGCGGTTATTTCCTAGTAGAATATTGAAGTTATTTTATATGAAGTTTCTTTGTTATAGTAAGATGAGATTTTGAAATTTATTGGGTTAAAGTTTGCACTAAGAGAATGATTGATTTATTAAATGATTAAATAGTAAGTAATGATTTAAGTGGTTTTGAATAGTATTTGTTTATTCATATAGTATTAGGATATATGATTTGGAGTTTGGTATGGTGATGAAGAAATCTCAGTAGTATATTCTTTGGTGTAATAATATTTGGGAACTAATTCGATTTGAGGTTATGATATTTTGAAGCTCTTGAGGACTTAGTGAGAGTTGGTGATATAATTTGAGTTGTTTTGTTTATCCGATGCCATTGAAGTTTTACTTGAATTTATGTAAATAAATATAATAATTTGTTAGATCTTTGGTATGTGTGTAACATAAACATTTTAACGAGTTAAAAATAATTTTAAATATTTTGGGTATTTGAATCGTATTTAGATGAAGAAATTTTTTTCTGATTTCGAATTATGTTTCGAAGAGTACGTTTACAAGAATTAAACTCAAAGATATTAGCGACGGACCGCACAAACGGTGGATCATGTGATCTAATTTAATGCAACGCGAAGAACCTTACCAAGGCTTGACACGGTAGCTGACGAATATTTTACAAGTACATTGATAATTACGTGCACCGATGACTTATCTGCGTTGATCGTTACACATGGCGACGCTACGTCGTAACTAAATTTATTTATTTTTTTCTGTAGCTTATTTGAATTCCGAGGACGGAATTATTTTTTTTGGGGTGAAAAATGTAATAACCCATATTTAAAAAAAAATTGGATATTAATTAATTTTATTGTATACAAATGTATTTAAAACGAAAAAGGTAAATGACTTTTGTTTCCCTCTTTTCTTCCTTGTTTTGTTTGGAAAATTAAATTCTTTTAGTTGGTAATTAAATAACTGATTAAATTAAAATTGAGGAAGATAATTCCTTTTGTTAAAGTCTTGTGGTAAAATCTTTCGGAGCGGGAAGCTACTTGGGAGATAGAGGAGTTTATTCGAGCGGAGTATCTGCATCTTTTGATAATTAGGTACGTTCATTCTTTTGATTCCGAGGACGGAATCCTTTTAAGGGGTAGATGATGTAATACCCGGGAAAAAAAATATTAAATAGTAAAAATTATTTTATTTTAAAACATATTGATTGGACTTTATTTTTTTATTTGGGCTATTATTTTATTTGGGTCAAACTAGTTATTTAATTTCTGTGGGCTGACAAATATTAATAAGTGATGGGTAAATTAATTTAGTACAATTTGGGCTTCAAAATTTATTGGGTTTAATTTAATTAAATGTGGGTAATAATAAATCCAATTATAATTAGGAGAATTAATAAGATTTATTAATAAATAAACCAAAACCTAATTGGTTCATTATATCTATACGAATCAACTGGAGAAAAAAAAAGGAGGGGAGAACTCAGCCGCACAAAGGGAAGTGGGGAAATTGGATCTGGTAAGTTAATAGTTTTATTTTGTTTTTGATGGAAAGCTTTCTTGCTTGATATGACCTTATGTCTGCATCTAATACTTGTCTGTCCCAATATAGGAGTCCCGCATATGAATCAAGTGACATGACTGAATTCAAAGAATCATTATATATATATATATATATATATATATATATATATATATATAGTTTAAATCATGGTTATCAAATGACTAAATGTATGCTTTTAAAAAAAATTAATCTGCAACGGAGGTTCTATTAAAATAATTATTTTATTTATTTATTTATTTATTTTTAAAAGTTAAATGAACTGTAGCATTTTTTTAAATTTGAAAATATTTTAAACTAATTTTGAAAGAAAAACAAATAATAATAATTTAATTGGTCCTGTATGGAACGAATGAAAGGTGTACAAATTTTGTGTGTGTGTGTGTGTGTGTGTATATATATATATATATATATATATATATATATATATATATATATATATATATATATATGTAATGGAAAGAGTACTGAATGTTGCAATTAAATGGGTATAATTTGTAAATGAATTAGTTTCTCCTTTTTTTTTGGTGAAACTGAGTATAGTGACTTAGTGAGGTGGTGTCATACTTATTTTAGAATGGAAGGTATGAAGATTATATATATGGATGGGCAGTACAGATAAATATATAATAATAATAATAATAATAATAATAATAATAATAATAATAATAATAATAATAATAATAATAATAATAATAATAATAATAAAATGAGTTAATGTTGGGCTAAAAATGGGAATAATATTTTTATAGATATACTTACATTTATTTTTATTATATGTAATTAGATCGAATTGAGGGAGTCTAGCAGGTGACGTTTGGAATTGGTGAATTATTTTGGTACTATTTTAAGGTACGAATTCCGTACCCTTTCAGCGATACTCTTGTTAAATTTGATTTATTCGTTTTGTCGCTTGTTCGAATTTCGTTATTATTTCACATAATTGTTTCCTGTGAAATAAATATATTAGTTTCATTTTGGAGTTGATATATATGACTCGTATTTGTACTCTTTGAATTAGGTTATCATGTTTAGTACTAGTTATTTTTGATAATTGTAGAGCGGTACATGTTGCTACCTTCTTTTTGAGACCTTGTGACTATAATTTGATTGGTTCAACATGTACATATAGAACCCTTTTGTTGGTATTATGTCGCATGTGTTGTGACATAGTATTTTTGTTAGAATATATCGTAGGGTATACCTAAGCTATAACCACCTGTGGGGGTACCACAGGCATGTCGTCTTGGCACGAGAGACATGACACTCTCCATGGCGATGTGATTAGTCCACGGCGTCTCCGTTTTGGGCTCCGGAGTAAGTGGGCCATTTGGTGTTATGTTGTGGGAGGCGTATGGGTTAACCCTAGTTTTCTGTTCTGCGAATTTGTGATGTTGTGCCAAACACACTTATCCGATTTGCATACATTTGGATTCGCGGTCCAATGTGTGATTTGCCTGTGTAGCATTATTTTGGTTGCCTGTGTGGCATCATTTGACTTGCCTGTGTGGCATCATTTTGACTTGCCTGTGTGGCATTATTTTGACTTGCCTGTGTGGCATCATTTGACTTGCCTGTATGGCAACGTATATTTCTGAGCTCATTCGGTATGAAATAACATCCAACCATTTGATTCAGCCTATTATTCATTGTATTAGTTTTATTTGTTTCTGTTCAGCTCAATTCATTGAGTTAGTTACTTCAGTTCGCTATTTCTTTATTATTCTATTGGTTTCGTAAATTCTGTTGATTCAGATATATTCCATTCATATCTTTGGAGATTATATATTTGTCAGTATATACACTTGAGATTTTGTTCAGTATTTTATCTCAGTTGATTTCGTATATCAATTGTATATCTTTTGTATATCTGTATCCGTACTGGGCAATTGGCTCATGCTGTGTTTTTCTTCCAGCAGGTTTGCAGGGGTGATTAAGGGCTAGTGTGATGAGAGTGTTGCCTTGACCATCTAGGTTGTTTCGGATTTTAAGTGTTGATTATTTTGACTCAGTTTGGAGAATTGTACTTATTACTTTATTGATGGATCGCCACTATTAATATTTTGAGGTTTGTTGTGCCTTGCACGTGACCTCCCTTTCCCTATTCGGGAGGGGGGTGTTACATCACCATACCAGAGGACCAGTGGCATTTGGCCAGAGTAGATGTATTACTGATGTGTGTATTATCATACGTGTATATGCCACGATACATGGATGAGTTGGACATCGGCGTTATTATGGCAGCGAGAGCTCTCAGGGAAGGTTATACCATTATTCTGATGATTATGGCAGAGACACTAAGGTTAGCACATTCTGCAGCACTTACCCTGCAGGGGTATTCACATGCAGTTCGGTCATGTTGTACGTGTGGTTTATGTCACACTTGAGACCGATTGGCACATTCCGACGACATGGGTATTGTTTTACCCATGAGATAGCTATGTCGTATTCCTTCCAGCCTACAGAGTGTACAGATCTTGTATCTTGGTCCGTTTTCCTAGCTAGAATTGGAGATCCATTTGCTATCTTGTAGTGTACAGGGCTCATTTCGCCCTACAGTTTCATTACTCATGCTCCAGACATGGATTACCTCCCTCTGGCTGGTTTGAGGGGTATGACTACCTACCACCCACTGGCCATAATATCACAGTTTGACCAGTTCCAGGACTTCCATTCTTTTGATGGGGCGTTAGGTTAGCGTTTAGCTTCTCACCACTTGTCAATAGAGAACCGATCCCGAGTGTATGCTTATTGGGATCTGTGTGAGATAGCTGCTTTTTTTGTTAGCCATCCAGGTTATTCTGCAGAGTATTCCGCGTGGATGGAGACAGAGACTTCGTTGGTTGCAGTCGTATCCACAGGGAGTATAGATTCAGATGGTGGAGAGCCCAAGGAGGACATTGATTCTTACACCGAGGGGGGGCCATTTACTGGGTTGTCAGTAGCTCTCTTAGATTCTCCCAGTACTAGTACTGTTGTGATTCAACATTCAGCACAGTACTTTGAGCAGAGTCTTCATCTGATGACCTTTGAGAGAGATCAGGCTAGAGCCTTGATGTTGACAGCTCTTGATGGGAGAGACGCCGCTCTATTTGAGAGAGACGAGGCATTAAGCTCGGAGAGATGTCGCTGTTGTTAAGCGGAATGAGGCCAGATCAGCCAGAGATGTAGTGATTGTTGAGCGGGTGATAAGTGGATTTCATATCCACGAATCGTTGCCAATTTCATGCTTAATTGTTGCAGTCTCTTGTGATCATGTTTGTTTTTATTTGTTTTTGTGTACTTTTATGTGTAGGGTGGTCATTGTGGCATTTAACAAGATTTGGAGTCAATTGGGAGCATTTCTGGAAGAACTCTTGAAGGAAGCAAAATCACTCAGCAGAATAGACCCCCGCCTGGGCGGGCTTATTTGGCTTGTATACCCCCGCCTGGGCTGGGGGGTCTTCAAATGATTTTAGCAGAAAGGGTGCCCGCCGGGGTAGGCTCATATTAGGCATACACCCCCGCCGGGGCAGGGGGTCTCGAATGACTGATTCTCCTGTTGCGTTTTAAACTCTGCTGGGATACAACTTTGAGCATTTGAATAGCTTATGGACTCTAATAAGTAGAGGATTTCGACTGGGACTTGTGTGTTGGATGGGGATTACTCAATTAACAACGAATTAAACAACACACAAGGCATATTACGAAGATCAAGCCTAGTTTTTCATAGCAAGCATTGGAGGAATATTTTGAGGAGATTTTCGGGACAATTACAATTCTAGGCTACGTGAAGGGTGTTTTTTACTATTCTTCTCCTTAGACTTTTATTTGTAATTGAAAGAATGATATCTTTGAGTTATTCAGTAGTTATTTCATTCATTATGAACTAATTCACTTTTTAGGCTTATGGTGGATTTTTAAGTGAAACGATGATTTTGTAAACTTTGATTTCCAGTTCAATAAGCTATTCTCCAGTTTATCTATATTAATTTGAGCTTGAATTTAAGAATTGTCTGATCAACAATTCTTTGTGGATTTGTATGGAATCGAGAGAGGATATCTGAATCTAGACGTAGTTAATATAGTGTGTGTTCATGAATTTTGTGAATAGCAGATTCTTGATGAATGTTAAGGTAGAGATATGCTTGACATCGCATGTAATCGGATAGAGAACTTAATCTTAAACCTTCTTTAATTATAATTCACATAGAGATATAGTGAGTTAGTTGATTAAGGTGTTTAACTTGTTTCTATCTAATTTGTGGATTTAAGTTAATACGGTATTAGTGCATCGAGAGGTGGCTAGTACTACATTCGTGTTCTTGATTAATGAACTGGGATAGTGAGTTGAATTGTAATGAAGGTGTAGAGATCAGAGTGAAGCTTAGGGTGAAATCTTAAGTCTAATTCTTTATTAATTGTTTGATATTCCAGATTTTGATATTTGTGATTGTTTTGTGGTAGTTTATTTGTTTCATAATTTAGTTTCAATAATTTTAATCACTGAATTGAATAGTTTAATAAAATTAGGGTTAATAGAAAATTGGTAATTGTAAGGTGAATTTTCTTACTAATTTGTCTCTGTGAGAACGATACTCTACTCATCACTTTATTACTTGTTGACCACGTATATTTGCGTGTTGTGTGTATATAGATTTTACCCAACAAGTTTTTTGGCGCCGTTGCCGGGGACAATTTAGTATAGATCTTAATATTTTTACAATATCAGTTTAATTAATCCAGTTTTAATTAAACATTTTTATTTTTGTTTTGTTCCTCTTATTTCAGGTTTTTGAAGTGGTTTATGCAAACTCGATCCAAAAATCCAGACTTGCTGCCTTTTGAGGGCGACATTGAGAAACGGTTCCAGAGGTTAAGTAAGTGGATCAAGGAAACGAGGCAAGACTTTGAAAATTCTGAAAACGAAGAGGCAATGGCAACTGAAGATCAGAAAGCGTTAAGGGACTTCGCCACATCCAAGGTGACTGAACTGCAGTCGATCATCACCAGGTCCGCTATTGCTGCAAATACGTTCGAAATCAAACTTGGGACAATTCAGATGATCCATAATTCAGTTCAATTTTGGGGATTAGCAAATGACGATCCGAATGAACATCTAGTTAGCTTTATGAAGATATGCGACACCTTTAGGTATAATGTGGTGTCGGATGATGCGGTGAGACTTCGCTTGTTCCCATTCACTTTACGGGACAAGGCGAAGAGTTGGTTACACTCTCTATCGCCGGGTTCGATAACTATGTGGGAAGACTTAGCTCAGAAATTCCATGCCAAATTTTTCCCACCGGCGAAAACTGCAAAAATGAGGAATGAGATGGTTTGAGCAGCAACATGGGGAGTCGCTATATGAGGCATGGGAGAGATACAAGGAGTTGCTCAGAAAGTGCTCGCATCATGGATTGCCTAAGTGGCTGCAAATGAATACTTTTTATAACGGACTACACGGGAATCTCAGGACCAGTATTGATGCAGCGTCAGGTGGAGCATTCATGGCTAAGAGTTATGAGGAGGCTTACAATTTGATTGAGACCATGGTGGCTAACAACTACCAGTGGCCCACAACAAGAATGACACAGGCAAAGGCGGCTAGAGTGTTAGAAGTAGATGGTGTAAAGGCATTACAAGCGCAGATTTTAGCAGTGTCTAAGAAGTTGGATGCTATGTCGGGGACACAGGCACAGGCACAGGTACAGCAAGTTACGGTCGTATGTGAATTGTGCGCGGGTGAGCATCCTACAGATCAATACGCAATCAACCCAACATCAGTGCTATTCGTGGGTAGCTACAATAGGATTCCACAGAATTTGTTCCAGAATAATTACAACCAAGGGAATAGGAATCACCCAAATTTCTCGTGGAGCAATAATCAACAACATCAAGCTCCACGACCATCATATCCCCCTGGTTTTCAGAATCACCATCAACCAGCTCAACATCAGGAAAAAAAATCAGATTTAGAGGAGTTGTTGAAATACATAACAAGCAATGAGGCAGCGAGGAAAAACCAAGCAATGGCCATCAAGAATTTGGAAAATCAGATGGGGCAAATTACCTTAGCATTAAATAACAGACCACAAGGAACCCTACCGAGTGATACCGAGAGAAATCCGAAGGGAAACCACGAAAAATGTCAGGTAATCACGTTGAGGAGTGGAAAACAACTCGTTGGTAAAGATGTAGAAAATTCAGCGATATCAGATGAAAAAGTTGATGACAGTAAAGTGGTGGAAGGAAACAAGGGTGAGGATAAGCAAAGTGAGAAAACAGAGTTAGACGACAAGCCAGTTGTATATCCTCCACCACCGTTTCAGCAGAGGGTCCAAAAACAGAAATTAGATAAGAAGTTTGCAAAGTTTTTGGAAGTTTTCAAGAAACTTAAGATTAACATCCCGTTTGCAGAAGCCCTAGAGCAGATGCCGAGTTATGCGAAGTTCATGAACGAGATTCTGTCAAGAAAAAAAAAGGGGAAGACTTTGAAACAGTTGCATTAAAAGAGGAGTGTAGTGCGATGTTACAGCAGAAGTTGCCACCAAAGCTGAAAGACCCGGGGAGTTTCACTATTCCATGCACGATCGGGAACATGTCTTCTAACAAATGTTTATGTGATTTGGGGGCGAGTGTCAACCTTATGCCACTGTCAGTATACAAAGAATTGGATTTGCCCGCGCCAAAGCCTACGAATATTTCATTGCAGTTGGCGGATGGTCAGTCACATATCCGAGAGGCATAGTAGAAGACATATTGGTTAAAGTGGATAAGTTTATCTTCCCCGTGGACTTTATTATTCAGGATTTTGAGGAGAACTTACTATGAGGGTCCAAGATCAAGAAATCAAATTTAACATGTTCAAGGCCATGAAATTCCCTACGGATAAGGAAGAATGTTTTCGGATGGATATAATTGAGCAAATTATCCGTGAAGATATGGGCAAGAGTTTAGTCAACGATCCATTAGAAACAACTTTATTGGGGGATGAAGAGTTCGACAATCCGGAATTTGTGGACTACCTACAGATGTTAGATTCGTTGCCACGTGTTAGCCAATTCAGAGCACCATTTGAACCTTTGCACATGGAGGAGACAGCCACAGAAAAATTGAAACCGTCAACTTTGGAACTTAAGCCAATCCCCAAACACCTCAGGTATGCGTATTTAGGCAATTCAAATTCCTTACCTGCTATTATTTCTGCCGCACTTAACGATTTATAGGAAGAAAAATTGCTGAGGGTGCTTAGGGAACATTAAGCAGCGATAGGATAGATAATAGCTGATATAAAGGGAATCAGCCCTTCGTTTTGCATGCACAAGATTTATATGGAAGATGATGCAAAACCGACGGTGGAGCAACAGCGTCGACTTAACCCCATAATGAAGGAAGTTGTGAAGAAGGAAATTTTGAAATTGTTGGATGTCGGTATCATATACCCGATTTCCGACAGTAAGTGGGTTAGTCCGATCCATTGTGTGCCGAAAAAAGGTGGAATGACTGTGGTACAGAATGAGGATAATGAGTTAATACCGACAAGAACAGTGACAGGTTGGAGGGTTTGCATGGATTATAGGAAGTTGAACAAGGCAACCCGAAAGGATCATTTTCCGATGCCATTTATCGATCAAATGTTGGACAGATTGGCGGGACATGAGTACTACTGTTTATTGGATGGATACTCGGGCTATAACCATCTCGTCATCGCTCTTGAGGATCGGGAGCAGACTACATTTACTTGCCCTTACGGCACATTCGCATTCAGGAGAATGTCATTCGGGTTATGCAATGCACATGCGACCTTTCAACGGTGTATGATGGCCATTTTCCCAGACATGGTGGAGAAAAATGTTGAAGTCTTCATGAATGACTTTTCTGTCTATGGGGACAACTTTGATACTTGCCTAGGGAATTTGGTAATGGTGTTACATCGATTCAAGGATATGAACCTCATACTTAACTGGAAAAAATGCCACTTCATGGTTGAGGAGGGCATAATTTTGGGCCACAAGGTATCGGCTCAAGGATTGGAGGTTGACAAAGCGAAGCTAGAAACAATCGAGAAACTGCCCCCACCGAGCTCAGTTAAGGGTATTAGAAGTTTTCTGGGACATGCTGGGTTCTATAGGAAATTCATAAAGGACTTCTCTAAAATTGCAAAACCTTTATGCAGTCTTTTAGAGAAGGATGTTGTTTTCAGTTTTGACGACAATTGTAAGTTAGCTTTTGAGTTGTTAAAGAAGAAGTTAACTAGAGCCCCCGTCATCGTCGCACCGGATTGGAATATACCTTTCGAGCTAATGTGTGACGCAAGTGACTATGCAGTTGAGGCTTTTTTGGGTCAACGCCGAGAGAAGGTATTTCACGCCATATATTACGCAAGAAAGACACTCACGGAGACTCAAATGAATTGTACAACTATTGGGTAAAATCTAATTACGCACAACACGCAAGTATACGTGGTCAACAAGTAATAAAGTGATAAGTTGAGTATCGTTCCCACAGAGAATTATTTAACAAAAATCACCAAGTACTAACCCGTAACCAACTCAATCTTATTTAAACGAATGAATTTCAAATTAGATAAATTAAACTACTTTTAAATTCCAGTAGTTAAATTAAGATAACGGAGATTTAAGATCACAACTTCACTTATTGCTTCATTTAAGTTAACACACTTCTCATCAATTATTCTCTATCCTGAATTGTTAATCAAGAACACTAAAGAAGCTAAAACCACCTCTCGATGCATAATACCCATATTAACGTCAATCCACAATTAAAATTGAAATCCGTTAAACACCTTAATCAACTAACCCACTATATCTCTATGTGAATTACAATTGAAGAAGGTTGAAGAATAAGTTCTCTATCCGATTACATGCAGTGTCAAGCATATATCTACCATAACACCCAAACTTAAAACAGACATTATCCTCAATAGCTAAGATATGAAAAATTAAAAGAGAGGACTTCCTTGACATATAGCAATTTATCTCCTTGTCTGCAAAGTTTGACGAATAGGTTATGCACATTGGAATGAATCGGGCACCACACTTGAATTTAACTTGAATAACCTTTTCATAATCTTTTGCATGTCCATTGAACCTCCAATACCTGCAATGAAGAGAGATAACATGGATTAGAATAGAACTTTGGAATATAACGTGATTCCTATCTACTAAAATAAACTAGGAAAGCATATAAATATTAAAAAAAATAAAAAAAATTAAAAAATAAAAATCCTGGGTTGCCTCCCAGTCAGCGCTTGATTTACAGACTTTCAGCCTGACTTTGTCTGGTCAACGCTATCCAATTCCTCTTCGGTAATTGAGGAACCCTCCATCCATCGGAAATAATTTATCTTTTGGTAGGTTCCCATTTGTGATGGCTATCGAATTAAAGTCACCTAGCATGCTTTGTTTAGATAAGTGCCCAATTAAGAATGTTAAATAACTAGGTGCTTTGTCGTCCGTTGAGTCTATGATTCGATTAGGGCTTTGAGGCTTGACAAACACAACGAGCTCTTCTTCTATCTTCTCCTCCTTATCCCACCATGACTTTACATTTGTACTAGCTCTCATGTCATAAAGAACCTTGCCGACGACATGAATACCAAGCGGGCACGGTTTTGCAAATCTAACTGGACCCTTGATCTTTGGCGAAGAAGGAACTTGGGGCACTAATAACATCGGATCGTCCTCGTTGGTACTCATAGTTAGTTCTTCACCGACCTTATTTTCAGTATCTCCACTTGTCCCCCCTTTTTCAACATCTCGTGTCTCATCCAATTGTAGATTTGGTTCGGGCACTTCATCAATCTCGGAATCCTCGTCATAACACCAATTGTTTTGAGGATAGATGTTCAGGGCTTTGAGCATTTGATCTATCTGGTTCTGCATATTTTGAATTGACCGCTCTTGATTAATCATCCTCTCCTCATTTGATGCTACGAACTTGGACCACAACTCCTCCAGCCTTGAATTATCTGTCTCAGTTTTGGAATCCATGTATTGTGGACCATGTGTGGAAGTAGTGATCCCATCTGGTTCTGAAAATTGTAGCTCGATATTTCTTGATTCATCATCCTCTCCTCTTGGTCTGCTATGCCCTTCAATATTACATCCATCGGATTTGGCTTTTCTTCTTGTGGCAATGAAGGTGGACATGAAAATTCCGGTGTGTATGATTGATTTGGAGCGTAGTATTGGTCCTTCATAATTGTAGCTCCATGACGAATCCGGGTAATTCCCCAAACTTGATGATAATTAGAATGTGTATAATCGTTGAGGTATTCACCACCGTGTTGTCCCGGCCCAAAACTAACGGTACATTGATGACTCGGATGATTACCAGCACAATAATTGCAATTAACTGCTATCCTTCGATTACGTTGGGCTGCAACAACATCCAACCTCCTCGAAAGTGTCTCAAGTTGCGCTGATATTGCAGAAAATGCATTGAGACCATCAATCCCCGATCCTCTTGAATGAGTCATTCTCGTATACGGCCATTGATAATTAAATTCCGCCATGGTACCTGAAAAGAAAGAGAAATAGGAAGAGAATAAAATAAAAAAATATAAAAAAAATGTTTAAATTAAGACTAATTTGATTGAAGCTAATATTGGCAAAAATATATTAACTAATTCCCCGACAACGGCGCCAAAAACTTGTTGGGTAAAATCTAATTACGCACAACACGCAAGTATACGTGGTCAACAAGTAATAAAGTGATAAGTTGAGTATCGTTCTAATAGAGAATTATTTAACAAAAATCACCAAGTACTAACCCGTAACCAACTCAATCTTATTTAAACGAATTAATTTCAAATTATATAAATTAAACTACTCATAAATTCCACTAGTTAAATTAAGATAACGGAGATTTAAGATCACAACTTCACTTATTGCTTCATTTAAGTTAGCACACTTCTCATCAATTATTCTTTATCCTGAATTGTTAATCAAAAACACTAAAGAAGATAAAACCACCTCTCAATGCATAATACCCATATTAACTTCAATCCACAATTAAGATAGAAATCCATTAAACACCTTAATCAACTAACCCACTATATCTCAATGTAAATTACAATTAAAGAAGGTTGAAGAATATGTTCTCTATCCAATCACATGCGGTGTCAAGCATATCTCTACCTTAACTCTCGTCAAGTTTAAGCTACTAACAAAATCCTGAACACATGCTATCATGATAAGATCTAAATCAATACTTCATCTCTCGAGTTCATATAGATTATCACGGTAATTGATGGCCAATCAATTAAAAAATTGAGTCCAAATCATAATAGATAATCCTCACAATAGAACATAATAATTGATATCGAAGCATATTAAAATAAAGTACACAATAAGATCCATTGTAATCTCAAATAAAGAATTAGTTCATGATTATTGAATTAAAACTAAGAATCCACAATTGAATAATCATTAAAAGACAAAGAGAAAAGAAGATAAGAAGATAGAATCTATTGTCTGCAGATTTTACGCTCCCTCCTTGCTCTTACTTTGAATCTTCAATGGTCTCCAAGTTGCTTCAATCTCCAAAACTCATTAGAAGTAGGGTTTTGATCTAATTTATTCTAATCTAATCTAATGGAATTCTTCCAAAAACTCCCTCTAATCCTTGTAAATCTCCTCCTTTTATAAGCCTCCTTATATGTCTTTAAGTCCTCTTGGAAGTCCTTGAATCAAACAACTCGAACCAATCCTTATCGGACTCAAATTCGGACAAAAACTACTCATTCTGCGCATACCCAAGCCCCAGCTTGCCCTTTGTAATAGCAAGCCCCGGCTTGCTAGCAATCTGGTAAAACGCCCAGGACGCCCCGGCTTGCTATCAAGGCCAAAAAGAGCAAGCCCCGGCTTGGGTGCAAGCTGCTAATTATTTTTTCTGCTGCAGTGTCCTCTGGTAAAACGGCCATAACTTTTGATTCGAAAGGATTTATGGGGCCTGCCACCTATCGAATCGAAGCTATCGACAAGCTCTACAACTTTCATTCTTTGAGTTTTGAGAAATAACGAATGGATGAAGGTCGAAATTGGACTGGAAATGACTGCTATGAAAATGGCCACCCAAAACAATGAAGTTCAACGACGTCCGTTGGTAGAAATGTCTTAACTCTTTCATCTGAACTCCGATTGGAATGATTCAAGATGTTCCGAAAAGCTAAGAAGAAGCTTTACAATATAGTCTAAGTTCCAAGCCAAGAACATGAAATGAACATGAAAGCCCAAATGATGTCCGGATTGCTTTTCTTTACATTTTCCTTGCTTTTCCTTACCAATAGTCGCTCACACCGCTTCCAAACGTATAACCTACAAAATGAACACAAAATGCATGAAAAGTAACTAAGACACATGAATATAAGTAACTAATTCAAGTAAAAGATATCGGATAAGTAGGTGTAAAACCTACTTATCAACAACTACAGAAAAGGAATTGCTTGTAGTGGTGTATGCGTTTGACAAATTCAGGGCATACTTGATCGGGACTAAGGTGATAGTCTACTGTTGTGTAAAATCTAATTACGCACAACACGCAAGTATACATGGTCAACAAGTAATAAAGTGATAAGTTGAGTATCGTTCCCACAGAGAATTAGTTAACAAGAATTACCAAGTACTAACATATAACCAACTCAATCTTATTTAAACGAATGAATTTCAATTTATAAGTAAACTAATTATAATTACCACTAGTTAAATTAAGACTATGGAGATTTAAGATCACAACTTCACTTATTGCTGCATTTAGGTTAACACACTTCTCATCAATTATTCTCTATCCCGAATTGTTAATCAAGAACACGAAAGTAGTATTAACTACCTCTCGATGCACTAATACCGTATTAAAGTCAATCCATTATTAAGATAGAAATCCATTAAACACCTTAATCAACTAACCCACTATATATCTATGTGAATTACAATTGAAGAAAGTTTAAGAATAAGTTCTCTATCCGATTACATGCGATGTCAAGCATATCTCTACCTTAACATTCATCAAGATTAAGCTATTCACAAAATCTTGAACACATGATATCATGATAAGATCTAAATCAATACTTCATCTCTCGAGTTCATATAGATTATAACGATAATTGATGGCCAATCAATTAAACAATTGAGTCCAAATCATAATAGACAATCCTCACAATAGAACATAATAATTGATAGTGAAGCATATTAAAATAAACTACACAATAAGATCCATTGTAATCTCAAACAAAGAATTAGTTCATGATTATTGAATTAAAACTAAGAATCCACAATTGAATAATCATTAAAAGACAAAGATAGAAGAAGATAAGAAGATAGAATCTGTTGTCTGCATATTTGATGCTTTCTCCTTGCTCCTACTTTGAATCTTCAATGGTCTCCAAGTTGCTTCAATCTCCAAATCTAACAAGAACTAGTGTTTTGATCTAATTTACTCTAATCTAATTTAATGGAATCCTCCAAAACTAATCTATATCCCTCTCTTTTATGTCTCTCATCATGTATTTATAGTTCTAATGGACACCCAAGCAAGTTAGACAACTAAGAATCCTATTCTAGCTCAAATTGGACATCAAATAACCCAATTCAGATGTCTTCCTGCCGCCTAGCGTGCCCCGCGCTGCGTCTAAGACATTTTGGGCGCGCCCTGCGCTGCAGTGGCCGACTTTCTGGTGGACTAGCGCGCCCCGTGCTATGCATAGTTCATTTATAGCGCGGTCCGCGCTACGCTGTTTTCTGTTGCGACGTCCTTTGGTAAAATAGGCATAACTTTTGATCCGCTTGGAGTTACGGGCGGCCACCTATCAAATCGAAGATATCGACGAGATCTACAACTTTCATTCTTCAACAATTGACAGACTCAGGCTGGAGCAAGGCAGAAATCGAGCTTGAAGTAGATGTTGTGTAAATGGCAAGCATGACAACTCTTAGCTTTGGTCTTTGTTGATAAAAAGGCCATAACTCTCGCATCCAAACTACGATTGGGACGATTCAAGATGTTCCGAAAAGCTAAGAAGAAGATCTACAGTATAATCTAAGATCCAAGCCAAGAACATGAATCTAACTTTGATAGACTCCACGGCACGCTTGCGTGGGGTGGTCACCGCCCCGATCGTTTCTAGCAAAGTTGTAGGATGGATTGCTTGCAACACCTTAACCCCTCGCCTATATGTAGATGGTAATCTTGGTACAATTGCTCGCGTTCGAAAATCTACGTTGAATGGACACCAACGGCACCTTGACCCCTCGCCTATATTCAAGCGGTAATCTCGGTACAATCAACGATTGATGCGGTAGAAGACGCCACACACAACTATGAATTGTTGTATGATAAGTCAAATCGAATCTCAAAGAAATAACTAAGAAAAAAATACTTAAGAATTCTTCAAAGAACCAAAAGTAGAGAATAACCTCACAAATATATTGAATAATGAATAATGTATAATGTGTAATGTGTTTGATTACATCAACTTAGACTTCTATTTATACTACTCAAAACAATCCAAATCTAATAGGAATTTATAAACTATAACCCTAATTTCTATAAGGAAATAGAAGTCAAATTGGAAAAGAAATCCTAATTAAAAAGAAATCCTAATTATAATAGAATTTAAAATTAATCTAATTTTTCCTTGCCGCGTTTAGATCTTGTAATTGCCGCGTAAGTATCTGACTTGCTGCGTTCGGAAGCTAAATTGTCGTGTGAACAAACCTTCCTCCATTTAGAATTATAGAATAACACGGATGTTCCCTTTGGCATGCATGGCTATAATATGTTAGCTTCCAAAATATGACCCATATATAGGAAACCCACAATTTGGCATGCATGGCTGCTGACTATATCTATATATGAAATCGTGGCCCACGTGAATATTAATCATTCTTTTCCATGTCCTGAATTGTATGTCCATACTAAATATGCTTAATTAAAGCAACTAACATGTCTACTTGATTCATGTTATTTAGTAGGCCCCACGTGAGTGTAGCATTCCTTTGTAAGCTGCAGATTATAATTCAACTCCCAAAATTCGTGCAAGTGAATTAAATAGAATGGACCAATTAGGTCGGCCCAATAATGTTTGAATTATAATCTCTTGAATAATTTTTAGCCCAATTATTTAAAATCACTTGATGAACCACTGGATCTTGAATTGAGTTATTATCGTTTGATGCGAGCCTGATCAGGATTGTATCATTCCCCTCCTCTTCAAAAGGATTTGTCCTCAAATCTGGCACATCGTCTTCTCGAAAATGATTCAACCACAAAATTGCTCCTACATAAAAAAAACAAACTAAGTTAGTAGCATCAAACCAAACATAATGCCAAAACTCAACTTGCAAATGACGTATATAAGCAACAAAAACTCCAACTCCTACCAAGAGCATAGCAATGTATGACTTTTCTCTCGAATTGACAATTTGTAGACCAATTACTCCCAAAATACTAATTATACAAACTAATCTACTATCCACTAAAATAAGCATGAATGCAAAGTAAGAAAGAATATGAAAAGTCTTATATCCTCCTGGATCAAAAATCATCACGTAAAACTCTTCATGTGGTATATTCTCCCAATGACGAATTCCCGGATCAAAAGTCAATATAATGATCTCAATCCTTCGCAGAAACACATTTGTCAATGCACCTGGGTCAAATATCAATACTTGAAATTCGTAATGCTTCTCACACAAAGTCTCTTGAATTCCTGGATTAAACAAAAAACAAAACAAATCAATAAGTTCCTTTTGTCTAATCACAAAGAAATTAAATAAACCAAAATCATATGCATGGTCTTCTAAAACAATATTCAAAACACTTCTCTGTAGACTCTCAATGTATTGATCTAATTAAATTGCACGATCCATGTTTCCCTCGATGAATATGATCCTATCACGAATCTGCAAAACACAACCAGCCTTTCTCCTTCCATTGACATTAACACAATCAAAATCACATAATAGCACCAACGGAATAAAAAGGTCTCAATCATAAGTTAAAAATTCAATAGCATATCGACAATGATCATAAACAAACTCAACACATGCTAAAGAATTTTCCAAAGTGTTGACAAAAATCGAAATATCATCAAAATAGAGAATAACAAATTTTCCCAAGAAAAAATGCAAAATATAATTCAACAATTCCATGAAAGTATGCAATTCCTTAGCTAATCTAAGTGAACTAACTAAACATGCAAATAACTCATCTCTCAAACCATCTTGGTGATAAACACTTCTTGAATCAAAACCATATGATAGCAAATCATGCAATGAAGATTGCTCTAACGAAACAACATGATTACTACCATTGTCAACTAACGATAATTCATGTAAAAATTGACTAGCATGAAACCCTACGCCAATATTTGGATACGAAAACCTAGAATTAATTTCATGCAAGTAAGCACATCGAAAACGAGAATATATATCATGATCATAAACTAACTCAAAATAAATCAAATATCCTCCATAGTTTATGATAAAAATAATTCTACCTTCGAAATAGCTAACAACAAATTTTTCAATGGAAGCATGCAAAACATGTTTTAAATAACTCATGAAAACACTAGATGCATCAGTTAATCTAACAGAAATAACTAACCACCTATATAACTCACATGCCAAAACAATTTTCCATTTATCACAATCTCTCGTGCTAAATTGATTAGGCATTGTCATCACATGATCATTATCATATGTAGATAAAACATAAGAACTATGCAATTTTTCAAACATATTATCTAAATATTGAAAAGAATAACGATACTTGTTTACCAATTCAAAATCGATACACAAATTCGTTGTCTCATCCTCCTTAGGTATTATGATCTCATAATCAACACATGAACTCATGTCTTCTCTCACGATACCCACTTTCACCAACTCTCCAACCTGCCTTGGTAACTCCGTCATCTCCTCAAAAATACTATCAGTTGATCGGTATGGAATGATAGCACGGGGTATTTCATCAACAACCTGCACAATAGACAAATTAGAACTAGACAAAGAAGAATCATTAGTGTTAGTATTCAAAAGCGTCGTCTTGTACGAATATACAGTCATTGGCTTTTCAAAATATAACTCACTCTCTTTTTCAAAGTCACATATTTTTTTTCTCTCTTCTTTATACTTACCCTCTCGTTTGTTTTTCTCTCGTTTATTTTTTTCTTGTTTATTTTCAATCTCAATCTTTTCATTCTCTCTTTTCTTTTCTCTCTCATTCTTTTCAATTTTTTCTTTTACATTATCAATCTTTTGAACAATTTCTTTTTGTCGATCTTTCCCATATGTATTTCCTTTTACAAACTCATCTTCTTAATTACTTTCTTTCGGATGATGTTCACCATTTTGCTTTAGATCATGGATTTCATCTTGAACACTCGAACCCAATAACTCTCCTTGGACTGCATATTCTATAATTTCTTCTTGCATTTGATCACGATCTTTTTGTAAATACATTAGATCGTCACGAACTTGCTCGGACGTCATAGGACAAAGGTTGACTCTTATTCGATTGTGTACCAATGAATACTTATTAGTACAACTGTTATGCTTCGCGCGCCTGTTGTGTCGCCATGGCCTCCCAAGTAACAGATGACAAGTATGAATTGGAACTACATCGCATAATATTTCATCTTCATATCTGCCAATGCGAAAAGAAACTGACACTCGTCTAGTCACCATTACCTCCTCACAATCGACGATCCCTTGTATCTTGTAAGGCCGAGGATGTGCAATTGTTGACAACCCTAGTTTCTCCACCATTGTAGTGCTAGCAATGTTAGTACCAATATCACAATCAATTTTTACAATGCATACCTTTTCTTATACTAGAAACCTAGTATAAAACATATTCTTTTGTTGCATTGTTTCTTCCTCGTTAGCTTGCACACTTGTAGCTTTTCTAGACTCCCATGACTCTCCAAGAATCGCATGATCTTCTTCAACTTTTATTTCCCTAGACAATAAATGTTCCCTACTATGCCCCATAGGTTTATGAGGCTGCTCCCTACATCCATTATAATTATGATGCCTCTCATAATCCTCCTCCCATGATTTCCACCACTCATCCACGCCAGATTTCATACGAACTCTGGCTCTTCTTCTCAATGACTCCTCATAACCTAACATATTTACTGCAAAACAAGGGTTAGCAGATAAAAATAATTTCCTCACACACTCCCTTACGTGATTCACTCAAATAATAATGAATATCTCGTGTATCGCTCAATTGGCTTTTACCCTCGATTAATCTCACCACTAAGCCTTTTACCTCAAAATATTCTCTCTAATAGGTTCTTCTTGAATTTTTCTAGCAAAATTCATGGTTTTGCTAATCAATTCAAAAATTACTTATCACGAAACAAAAATATAGATGGTGTGATTATCAGAATATCACAAAATCACCGATTGATTGCCTTGTACTCCTCTTGTATGCCTCAGATTTGTAAATTGTAGATCCGTTTCAGAATTGATGATGATGGAACGATATGAAATCTTTGTTGGGATTTGATAATTTGATGGTGTGCTACAAGTTTGGTTAGCACAATGAAATATGAAAAAAAAAATTCTTTTTTTTTTACAATATATATTTCGACAGAAAATTAAAGATAAGTAACTTGCTAGAAAGCCTTAGCTCTGATACCAAATGATAGACTCCACGGCACGCTTGCGTGAGGTAGTCGCCGCCCCGATCATTTCTAGCAAAGTTGTAGAATGGATTGCTTGCAACGCCTTAACCCCTCGCCTATATGTAGACGGTAATCCTGATACAATTGCTCGAGTTCGGAAATCTGCGTTGAATGGACACCAACGACACCTTGACCCCTCCTCGCTTATATTGAAGCGGTAATCTCGGTACAATCGACGATTGATACGGTAGAAGACGCCACACATAACTATGAATTGTTGTATGATAAGTCAAATCGAATCTCAAAGAAATAACTAAGAAAAAAATACTTAGGAATTCTTCAAAGAACCAAAAGTAGAGAATAACCTCACAAATATATTGAATAATGAATAATGTATAATGTGTAATGTGTTTAATTACATCAACTTAGACTTCTATTTATACTACTCAAAACAATCCAAATCCTAGTAGGAATTTATAAACTATAACCCTAATTTCTATAAGGAAATAGAAGTCAAATTGGAAAAGAAATCCTAATTAAAAAGAAATCCTAATTACAATAGAATTTAAAATTAATCTAATTTTTCCTTGCCGCGTTTAGATCTTGTAATTGCCGCGTAAGTATCTGACTTGCTGCGTTCGGAAGCTAAATTGTCGTGTGAACAAACCTTCCTCCATTTAGAATTATAGAATAACACGGATGTTCCCTTTGGCATGCATGGCTATAATATGTTAGCTTCCAAAATATGGCCCATACATAGGAAACCCACAATTTGGCATGCATGGCTACTGACTATATATGAAATCGTGGCCCACATGAATATTAATCATTCTTTTCGATGTCCTGAATTGTATGTCCATACTAAATATGCTTAATTAAAGCAACTAACATGTCTACTTGATTCATGTTATTTAGTAGGCTCCACGTGAGTGTAGCATTCCTTTGCAAGCTGCAGATTATAATTCAACTCCCAAAATTCATGCAAGTGATTTAAATAGAATGGACCAATTGGGTCGGCCCAATAATGTCTGAATTATAATCTCTTGAATAATTTTTAGCCCAATTATTTAAAATCACTTAATGAACCACTGGATCTTGAATTGAGTTATTATTGTTTGATGCGAGCCTGATCAGGATTGTATCAAACTTGGTGTTAAAAGCCCTGCAATCTTCCATTTTTGCATTTACTTGCATATTTTGGTCCAAAAGATTTCCGAATTGCTTTCTCTTGCATTTTCATGCCAATAGTTGCCTTTTTCTTGCGCTTTCATACCCAAGCATTTAATCTACAAAACGAACACAAAATACATGAAAAGTAACTAAGAAACATGAGATTAAGCAACTAATTCAAGTAACAGATGCAAAAGCACAAAACAACAATGCTATGCAATGCAACTAATCTACATGCCTACGAATCCAGCAGTAATGACAGAAACAAGTCTATTCAACCAGCCTTAGAGAAGTCAAATAAACACGATAATACATCATATCAAAACCAATCAATAACTTCTCAATCAATTATCAAATCTTAGACTGTTATCACTAATATAGTGCGTGTGTGCTCCACAACAATGCTAACTGATATAAAATCAAATTTAACACACAACAAGTCTCTTCGAAGACATCATACAGTGAAAACTCAAGAAATCCAAAAACAAGCTAGATCCAACTAAAATCAAATAATTACCAATATCGAGGGTCAACATGGGATACTTATGCTTTATTTTTCACCTACGAGGGCTTTTTGCTCTTATTTCCCGTTTTATTTCTTCTTCTTTTTTTTTTCTTTTTTTTATAGTGAGTGCGTTTTACGCTCCATCTCACGCTTGTGTTTATGGGGAGTGCATTTCACGCTTCTTCTCGACCCACCATTCAACTCAATATCTTTTCTTTTTTTTTTTTCTTAGAATCTTATATAGCCCACTTTTTCCCCCAAACTTAGGTTCTTACCTAATTCTTCACCTTCACTGCCTATCCTTGTCATTCTCTTATTTAAACTAGCATTATCCTTTAGAGTCCCATTATGTATCAATTTAAACTCAATCAATCAACAAGTTATTTTTACTGTGATATCTTTATTATACTAGTTTCAAACAGAAAAAGACTCAATTCCTAACAGGAAATCACATCAAAGCTCTAATAGTCAGTATTATACTTGTCTACCCAATTCCAATCTCATCATTGGCCAAAATAAACTTAAACTATCAACCAGCTGGACTCATGCAAGATGAGCATAGTAACTAACTATTATTTTTCAATTATTTATTTATTTTTTTTGTTTTTTTTTTGTTTTTTTTCTTTTTTTTAATCTTGAATCTAAACTATATTAACAACATATGCAAAATAACATAACATAAACAAGAAACTAAACATGCAATAATGAACTAAACTGAACTTGTAAGACCCCAATTTTTATAAATAAAGATGAATTTTCTATAAATATCATTTTTGAATATTATGGAGTTAATTTTATATAATATTATAGTTGTGGGTAATAATTATAAATTTTACAAAGTACGCAAGTTGTTATATATTATTCGATTGGTCGAGGAATATTCGTTTTAACAGGGAATATTCGTACAACGACATAATCATTGGTGGACCCCACAACGAAATTATTGTCGGATTGAGAAAACGACAAAAATATTTTATTAAAAATAACGGCGGAAGTTTTACCATTGATACTGTTGAACTACTCGGTAGTAAAAGTACAGTAATACGTGTGGTTGTATAGTAGCACACGGTATTGATTATTAATGCTTATGTGAGAAGTCACTCAGTTTGATTCAATTATTGTCAGTTAATAATATGAATTATTTAGCGATAATGAAGTTTTGTTTTGTTCGTATTATTAACGTAATAAAATAGAAACATCTTTTTATATAAAACAGAATACTTTATTAAAGTTATTCTATAAATAGAATATATTATATTTTATTTAAAAGATTTTTCTTTAAATATGGACCGTCAGATTAAAATAAATCAATCTAGACCGTTCATGGATTAGTTACTATGCAGTCCATTCTTCTATAAATAGCAGCTCATTCCTTCATTATTTCTTACGAATTCACTGAACTCTAGAGAGAGAAACTATAGAGAGAGAGAGAAGAAAAGTATTCTGCTTCTTAACTACTTCCTTATTTCAGTTCTTCTTTAAAACGGTAAGGGGTGTTTTTCTTTCTTATTCATGAATAGAACTGTTGTTATTTCATTTCTTATTATTATTCTATTGGAATAACCTGTATACGTGGTCTACCCTATACTTGGTGATATTCTTCTATTATTCTGTTAGAACATCCTGTCTGTGTGTTTTACACCGGACCTGGTTCTGTTTTTATTATTATTATGTTGGAACATCTTGTCTGTGTGTTTTACACCGGACCTGGTTCCGTCTTGTTATTATTCTGTTGGAACATCCTGTCTGTGTGTTTTACACCGGACCTGGTTCCATTATTTATTATTCTGTCGGAATATCCTGTCTGTGCGTTTATGCCGGACCTGGTTCCATTATTTATTATTCTGTCGGAATATCCTGTCTGTGCGTTTACGCCGGACCTGGTTCCATTATTTATTATTCTGTTGGAATAACCTGTTTGTGCGGTCTATCGCATGCATGGTGATTTCTTTTGTTATTCCATTCTTTATTATACTCAATTGGTTAAGTTTTAACTTCTATACTCCATGAAATTAGTGGAATATCCTTGATAATTGCAGTTCATCCAGTATCTTTTCATGAAAATATTCTTCTAAGCATTCTTGAATTTTACTCCACAAAGCAGTATCATGTTGACAATTTGGACGTTGTTAATTCTTGGATAAATTAATTCTTGAACTTGTTTTTATTGAATTCTTATATTATTGTCATCATCCTCATGTTTATAAAATGTTGAAAGTCATCTGTGGCCTGTAGTGCATAGATCGACTTGGTATGATTATAACCAGGGATTATTCGGTATAATCATGACCGTAATGTTACAAATGATGTGGTAAAAGTCCTCATTGGCCCGTAGTGCATTGATGGACAGTTGTTGGCATGATCATGACCATTAATGAGTACACAAATATTCTTGGCCCGTAGTGCATGGATAATTGTGGTTGTGATACTAAAGAATATCCTTGGCCGTAGTGCAGGGGTGATTCGATGATGTGGATTATTTTATTAAGCTGAGTCCCAGCGATAACAGTGTTGAAAAACCTTTTAAATCATAAAAGATAGTAGATTTTATTCTCTACTTGACTCTTTTAATGGATTGCTTGTTCCGCTGCAGTTAAACTTGATGTTCGTTATATTTTATCAGTTTAACACTGTTGAAGGCTAATGATAATTTATTCTGCATTATCTTAGTCATAATATTTCTTACTGGGCTAGTTGAGCTCACCCTTTCTTTCACTGTTCTCTTCAGGAAATGAGAATATAGCTGGGACGAGTCGGGGAACGGAGTGATGGACCAGATGATAGTATTAGTAGTCCTCACTATTCTATTAAATAGTGTGACAATAATTGTAATGAGGACTCCTTTTTTGTTTGTATAGTCTCTAGTAGACAATAATTGTATTCAAACTCACAGTTATGTTTTGTCGTATTGTACACGACAGTTGTATTAGTAAGTTATATTTGTATTCTGTATCATGTATCTGATGACCCAAGATGGGTGATGTATATCTAATTTTGGGGGCGTCACAGTTGCTATCAGAGCTTAGGGATATGATCCCTGGCTAAGATGTGAGAATAGAACTAGGAGGGGAGAGACGGGGAATTCCTTCGCTAGTATGACCTACCTAAGTTTATTTGCATGGTATTTAATTCGTCGGTCAGAATATAAGGATAATATATGACATATCAATTAACTTTTATTTTGTGGCAGTATCTGAAAATGGCATCTGAGAATGTTGAGAATAGCAATGGAGCACATGCGACTGTTGATTCACCACATATCAATAATCAGGATAATGTGCATCAGGAAGGTGACAATCTCCATGCAAACAACAACACTGACCAGATGATGAATGATGGAATGTTCAGAAGCTTTATGCAGTTCATGCAATAGCAGGCAAGAGCGGCTCATGTCCAAAATGTAGGTGGAAACACTGAAAACTCTCGGACGGTCACCGCTAAATAGTTCAAGGAGCTGGGACCACCGGAGTTGAAGGTAGAGCCAAAACCACTTATAGCGGAAACATGGACAAAGCAGATCACCGAGATATTTGATGTCTTGGGATGCTCCGAGGAGCAAAAGGTTCCCTTTGCCGCCTTTATGTTGCGAGGAGAGGCAGATTACTGGTGGGAATCGATTAAGCGTACTCAACATGCCGCACTGAAGATGTCTTGGGAGAAGTTCCAAGAGCTGTTCAATGACAAATACTTTCCCCAAAGTGTTCGTCACATGAAGGAGGTGGAGTTCATCAAATTGGAGCAGAATAATATGACCGTGTCGCAGTATGAGGCTAAATTTGCTGAGTTGTCCCGGTTTGCGTCCCACTTGGTGGATAATGAAGAGCGAATGACGCGAATATTTTTGCGAGGTTTGAAACCTGAGATACGTCAACATCTTATTTCTCATAAACTGTGTTTGTATTCAGATGTTGTATATAGGGCTCAGTTAGTGGAGCGCGATAACGAGTCAACGCAATCAAAAGAGAGCAATCGACAAAATGATAATACCAGTGAGAGCAGTCATCGAAGCGGTGACAACAAGCGTGGAGGGAATCAACAGGCCAGAAATGGTAACCACTTCGGTGGTAATCAGGGCCAAAATAATAAGAATGGTCATTTCAAGAAGAGAAGATTAAACAATGATAGAAAGACGTCAGCACCAGCACCCGTTGTTAAGGAAGGAGAACGACCACCTATCATATGTTTCAAATGCGGAGGGGAGGGTCACATCAGTCCAAACTGCGCGATGCCTTCTAAAGCATGTTATAATTGTCGAAGAGAAGGTCATTTAGCTCGATTTTGTCATTTACCAAAAACAAGTTCAGCCAGGATGGAGACACCAAAGGCCATCCCAGAAAAGTCAAAACCGGTAGTGCAAGGGAGAGCGTTCGTTGTGACCTCCCAGAAAGCAAGGAACCCGAATGAGGTCATCACGGGTAAGCTTATCATAAACTCTAACGAAGTCTATACTTTATTTGATACCGGTTCTATCCATTCTTTTATTTCTCCTACTTGCGCTCATCGATTAAATTTGACTCCGGAGAAATTAGACTTTGACTTGTCTGTTGAAACTCCATTGGGAGAAATCTTCATTACATCCACGGTTTATAAGTCCTGTTTGGTTCAAGTTGGTACCTACACATTACCTGTCGATCTTATTTCATTAAAAATACTTGCATTTGACGTGATTCTAGGGATTGATTAGTTAACTACTCAACATGCAAAAATTGATTAGTTTCGTAAGGTTGTTAGCTTTCATATTCCTAATCGACCTATTATGCGAATTCAAGCAACCAAACCATTAAAATCAATCGCTGTCATTTCAAGCCATAAAGCTATTCGTTTATTAAAAAATGGATGTCAAGCTTTCTTAGCTCATGTCACGGATCTAAACTACGTCAGTTTTGAATGATATTTCTAATGTTAATAAATTCCCTGACGTATTCCCTGAAGAACTTCCTGGCCTACCCCCAGAGCGTGAAATTGAATTTTGTATCGACCTTGAACCCGGTACAAAACTCATTTCCAAAGCCTCATATCGAATGGCTCCTATTGAACTTCAGGAGTTAAAGATTCAACTGCAGAAATTGTTAGACATTGGCTTTATTCATCCTAGTACTTCTCCTTGGGGTGCTCCTATGCTATTCGTGAAGAAGAAAGATGGAAGTATGCGACTTTGTATTGATTATCGGGAGTTGAATCATGCCACCATCAAAAACAGGTACCCATTGCCACGTATTGATGACCTGTTTAACCAGTTGCAAGGAGCACAATTCTTTTCAAAGATCGATCTTCGTTCTAGATATCATCAGCTGAAGGTTAGAACTGAGGATATTCTAAAAACGGCTTTCAGAACTCGATACGGGCATTATGAATTCCTAGTCATATGATGAACCGGGTATTCAAAGAATATTTGGATCACTTTGTGGTAGTCTTTATTGATGACATCCTTATTTATTCCAAAAGCCGTGAAGATCATGAGCAACACTTGAGGCTGGTACTCCAAAAGCTTCGTGAATACAAGCTTTATGCCAAGTTGAAGAAGTGTGAGTTCTGGCTGGAGGAGGTAGCATTCCTTAGGCACGTAGTATCAAGTCGTGGAATATATGTTGACCCGGCAAAGATTGAAGCTATTCAAAGCTGGGAGCAACCTAAATCAGTGACCGAAGTACGTAGCTTTCTGGGTTTAGCTGGTTATTATAGGAGGTTCGTGGAAGAATTTTCTCGAATCGCTACTCCATTAACTCACCTGACTCGAAAAGATACAAAGTTCGGTTGGAGCGAAAAATGTGAGAAGAGTTTTCAAGAACTCAAGAGGAGACTCATTTCAGCACCTGTTCTAACAATACCATCTGGCTCAGAGGGATTTGTCATCTACAGTGATGCTTCGAGCAAAGGGTTGGGATGCGTTCTCATGCAACATGAAAAAGTCATAGCCTATGCATCAAGACAACTCAAGGAATATGAGAGGAATTATCCTACTCATGATCTAGAGTTGGCAGCTGTTGTCTTTGCACTTAAAATTTGGAGGCATTACTTGTATGGGGAGAAGGTGGAGATCTTTACGGATCATAAAAGCCTCAAATATTTCTTCACTCAAAAGGAACTCAACATGCGACAACGACGTTGGCTTGAACTGTTGAAAGATTATGATCATACCATTCAATACCATCCTGGAAAAGCGAACGTTGTAGCTGACACATTGAGTAGAAGATCATATGCAAGTACGAGTGTGATATTGTCAACACAAAGGCCCATTTTGTGTGACTTGCAAAGGATGGAGATAGAGTTAAAGACTCCAGGGACCCATGTGATGATGACGAATATACGAGTAGAACCAACTTTAATCGATAAAGTTAAAGCTGCTCAAGCTACATACCTGGAGCTGATGCGTATGAGGAAGAAAGTGCAAGAAGGTGCTATGCCGGAAGCAAGAATCGATGAAGAAGGAATACTTCAAGTCAATTCCAGACTTTGTGGTCCTAACAACCCTGATTTAAAGTATGAAATCATGATGGAGGCGCACAACACACCGTTTGCAATCCATCCTGGAAGTACCAAAATATATCATGATCTTCGTCATACATTTTGGTAGAGCAATATAAAGAGAGAGATAGCGTTGTTTATCTCAAGGTGTCTAACTTGTCAACGAGTCAAAGCGGAGCATCACGTACCAAAAGGTCCATTGCAACCACTTGAAATTTTAGAATGGAAGTGGGAGCACGTTACCATGGATTTCGTTACCGGTCTTCCTAAGGTTTCTCAAGGTATAGATGCGATTTGGGTAATTGTTGACAGATTGACCAAGTCTGCTCATTTCTTACCGATACGAGAAACTTATACACTTGAACGTCTTGCTCGTATGTACATAAACGAGATTGTAAGACTGCATGGTATGCCAGTATCCATAGTTTCTGATCGAGACCCAAGATTTACTTCACAATTTTGGGTTAGTTTACAAAAAGCTATGGGCACGGATTTACGATTTAGTTCGGCATATCATCCTCAGACGGACGGACAATCAGAGAAGACTATTCAAACTCTTGAAGATCTATTAAGACTCTGTGTCCTTTATTTCAAGAGAAGTTGGGACAAGTTCTTACCATTGGTGGAGTTTTCCTACAACAACAGTTATCAAGCAAGTATTGGCATGGCTCCATTCAAAGCATTATATGGAAGAAAATGTCGTTCTCCAGTATGCTGGGATGAGGTGGGTGAAGCAACGTTGTTGGGACCGGAGTTGGTGCGTATGACTGCAAAAAAGATTCAAACGATCCGACAACGTATAAAAACCTCACAAGATCGACAAAAGAGTTATGTTGATTTTCATCGAAAGGACGTGGAATTTGATATAGGAGATCATGTGTTCTTTCGTGTTGCTCCATGGAAAGGAGTTACGATATTTGAGAAGAGAGGAAAGCTCAATCCTCGATTCATCGGTCCATTTTTAATCCTCGATCGAGTAGGAACTGTGGCTTATAGACTCGCTTTACCGCCAAGTATGTCTCGTGTTCATAACGTTTTTCACATAACCATGTTACGTAAATATGTAGAAAACCCGAACCACATTATTGAGTTAGAACTGGACAAAATAGCAGAAGATTTGACGTATGAAGAAGTTACTGTTCAAATCTTGGATAAGAAGGAACATATTCTACGCTCTAAGGTTATACCTCAAGTCAAAGTTTTGTGGAGAAACCACGATGTTGAGAAAATGACTTGGGAGTTAGAATCTGAAATGAAATCAAGGTATCCTTACCTCTTCGACATACCAGGTACGTACCCTAATTTCGAGGGCGAAATTTCATAAGAAGGGGAGGTTGTAAAACCCCAACTTTTATAGATAAAGATGAATTTTCTATAAATATCATTTTTGAATATTATGGAGTTAATTTGATATAATATTATAGTTGTGGGTAATATTTATAAATTTTGCAAAGTACGCAAGTTGTTATATAATATTCGATTGGTCGGGAAATATTCGTTTTAACAGGGAATATTCGTACAACGGCACAATTATTGGTGGACCCCACAACAGAATTATTGTCGGATTGAGAAAACGACAAAAATATTTTATTAAAAATAACGGCGAAAGTTTTACCATTGATACTGTTGAACTACTCGGTAGTAAAAGTACAGTAATACGTGTGGTTGCATAGTAGTACACGATATTGATTATTAATGCTTATGTGAGAAGTCACTCAGTTTGATTCAATTATTGTCAGTTAATAATATGAATTTGTTAGCGATAATGAAGTTTTGTTTTATTCGTATTATTAATGTAATAAAACAGAAACATCTTTTTATATAAAACAGAATACTTTATTAAAGTTATTCTATAAATAGGATATATTATATTTTATTTAAAAGATTTTTCTTTAAATATGGACCGTCAAATTAAAGTAAATCAATCTGGACCGTTCAGGGATTAGTTACTATGCAGTCCATTATTCTATAAATAGCAGCTCATTCCTTCATTATTTCTTACGAAATCACTGAACTCTAGAGAGAGAAAAGAAAAGTATTCTGCTACTTAACTACTTCCTTATTTCAGTTATTCTTTAAAACGGTAAGGGGTGTTATTCTTTCTTATTCATGAAGAGAACTGTTGTTATTCCATTTCTTATTATTATTCTGTTGGAATAACCTGTATACGCGGTCTACCCTATACTTGGTGACATTCTTCTATTATTCTGTTGGAACATCCTGTCTGTGTGTTTTACACCGGACCTGGTTCCGTTTTTATTATTATTCTGTTGGAACATCATGTCTGTGTGTTTTACACCGGACCTGGTTCTGTCTTGTTATTATTCTGTTGGAACAACCTGTCTGTGTGTTTTACACCGGACCTGGTTCCATTATTAATAATTCTGTCGGAATATCCTGTCTGTGCGTTTACGCCGGACCTGGTTCCATTATTTATTATTCTGTTGGAATAACCTGTTTGTGCGGTCTATCGCATGCATGGTGATTTCTTTTGTTATTCCATTCTTTATTATACTCAATTGGTTAAGTTTTAACTTTTATACTCCATGAAATTAGTTGAATATCCTTGATAATTGCGGTTCATCCAGTATCTTTTCATTAAAATATTCTTCTAAGCATTCTTGAATTTTACTCCACAAAGCAGTATCATGTTGACAATTTGGACGTTGTTAATTCTTGGATAAATTAATTTTTGAACTTGTTTTATTAAATTCTTATATTATTGCATCATCCTCATGTTTATAAAATGTTGAAAGTCATCTGTGACCTGTAGTGCATAGATGGACTTGGTATGATTATGACTAGGGATTATTCGGTATAATCATGACCGTAATGTTACAAATGATGTGGTAAAAGTCCTCATTGGCCCGTAGTGCATTGATGGACAGTTGTTGGCATGATCATGACCATTAATGAGTACACAAATATTCTTAGCCCGTAGTGCATGGATAATTGTGGTCGTGATACTAAAGAATATCCTTGGCCGTAGTGCAGGGGTGATTCGATGATGTGGATTATTTTATTAAGCTGAGTCCCAGCGATAACAGTGTTGAAAAACCTTTTAAATCATAAAAGATAGTAGATTTTATTCTCTACTTGACTCTTTTAATGGATTACTTGTTCCGCTGCAGTTAAACTTGATGTTCGTTACATTTTATCAGTTTAACACTGTTGAAGGCTAATGATAATTTATTCTGCATTATCTTAGTCATAATATTTCTTACTGGGCTAGTTGAGCTCACCCTTTCTTTCACTGTTCTCTTCAGGAAATGAGAATATAGCTGGGACGAGTCGGGGAACGGAGTGATGGACCAGATGATAGTATTAGTAGTCCTCACAATTTTATTAAATAGTGTGACAATAATTGTAATGAGGACCCCTTTTGAGTTTGTATAGTCTCTAGTAGACAATAATTATATTCAAACTCACAGTTATGTTTTGTCGTATTGTACACGACAGTTGTATTAGTAAGTCGTATTTGTATTCTGTACCATGTATCTGACGACCCAAGATGGGTGATGTATACCTAATTTTGGGGGCGTCACAGAACTCCCCCAAACTTAGCATTTACAATGTCCTCATTGTAAGAATATAGCGATAAGTAGAAGAGAACTTTCCTGTAATCAGCTAAGCGTGAAGTGATGGTGGCGATGGCGGCGACGATCATTTTCCTATCCATTGAACCTCCAATACCTGTAATAAAGAGAGACAACATGGATTAGATTATAAGAGAGCTTAATAAGCAAATTAATTCCTATCTACTAAATAAACTAGTAAAGCATATAAATATAAAAATTCCTGGGTTGCCTCTCCCAGTCAGCGCTTGATTTATAGTCTTTCATCTTGACTTTGTCTGGTCAATGCTATCCAATTCCTCTTCGAAAGTTGAGGAACCCTCCATCCATCGGAAATAATATAGCTTTTGGTAGGTTCCCATTTACGATGGCCAATACATCAAAGTCACCTAGCATGCTCTAATTTGGTATGATCTCAATCAAGAACGTCCCACAGCTAGGTGTTTTCTCCATTGTGTATGTGATCACTTTAGGGCATGGAAGCTTGTCACACACAATGGGCTCTTCATCTATCTTCTCTTTCTCTTCTCACCATGGATTGAAAATTGTTCTCACTCTTATGTCAACAAGAGCTTCGCCGATAACATGACTACCAAGTGGGCATGATTTTGAAAATCTGACCGACTCTTTGATCTTTGGTGGAGACCCATTTAGATCTTCGTGGACCACTATTTCATTATCCCCAATTGTCTCCACACTTCCTATATCTTGTGGCTCATCCAGTTGTAGATTTGGTTCGGGCACTTCATCAATCTCGGAATCCTCATCATAACACCAATTATTTCGAGGAGGGTTGCTTACGGCTTTGGTCAATTGATCTATCTTATTTTGAAGATTTTGAATTCCTATCTCTTGATTCTGAATTAACCGCTCTTGATTAATCATCCTCTCCTCAGTTGATGCTACAAATTTGAACCACAAATCCTCCAAACTTGAATTATCTGTCTTAGTTTTGGAATCCATGTATTGAGGACCATGAGTTGAAGTGGTGATGAGTTGTTCCATCTGGTGCTGAAAATTGTGGCTCGATATTTCTTGACTCATCATCCTCTCCTCTTGGTTTGCTATAATCCTTAACATGAATTCCTTCAACTCAAAATTGTCTTCTTGTCGCATTGGAGGTGGATATGAGAATTCCGGCGTGTATGTTGGATTTGGAGTAGAGTATTGGTCTTCGTAAGTATAGCTCCATGAAGAATCCGAGTGATACCCCCAAACTTGATCATAATTATCATATGCATACTGATTGAGGTAGTTACCACCATACTGTACCGGCCCAAGATTGATGGTTCATTGATTACTCGGGTGATTGCCAGCATAATAGTCACACATAACTGCCATCCTTCGACTCCTTTGGGCTGCAAAAACGTCCAACTTCCTCGAAAGTTCTTCAATCTGTGCTGACATTGCAGAAAATGCATTAAGTCCATTAATCGTCGTTTCCCTTGGTTGAGTCATGTTCGTGTATGGCCATTGATACGCAAAGTCATCCATGGTACCTGAAAAGAGAGAAATATAGGAAGAGAATTAAAAAAAATGTTTAAATTAAGACTAATTTGATTGAAATTAATATTGGCAAAGAGATATTAAACTAATTCCCCTGCAACGGCGCCAAAAATTTGTTGTGTAAAATCTAATTACGCACAATACGCAAGTATACGTGGTCAACAAGTAATAAAGTAATAAGTTGAGTATCGTTCCCACAGAGAATTAGTTAACAAGAATTACCAAGTACTAACATATAACCAACTCAATCTTATTTAAACGAATGAATTTCAATTTATAAGTAAACTAATTCTAATTACCACTAGTAAAATTAAGATTATGGAGATTTAAGATCACAACTTCACTTATTGCTGTATTTAGGTTAACACACTTCTCCTCAATTATTCTCTATCCCGAATTGTTAATCAAGAACACGAAAGTAGTATTAACTACCTCTTGATGCACTAATACCGTAATAACGTCAATCCATAATTAAGATAGAAATCCGTTAAACACCTTAATCAACTAACCCACTATATCTCTATGTGAATTACAATTGAAAAAAGTTTAAGAATAAGTTCTCTATCCGATTACATGCGATGTCAAGCATATCTCTACCTTAACATTCATCAAGATTAAGCTATTCACAAAATCATGAACACATGCTATCATGATAAGATCTAAATCAATACTTCATCTCTCGAGTTCATATAGATTATCACGGTAATTGATGGCCAATCAATTAAATTTACAATTGAGTCCAAATCATAATAGACAATTGTGACGCCCCCAAAATAGGTATACATCACCTATTCTGAGTCGTCAACTACATGGTATAAAATACAAATAAAACTTAATTATACAACTGTCGTGTAAAATACGACAAAACATAAGCTGTGAGTTTTTAAATACAACACTTTCTTCTAAACAGGATTCAAACTCAAAATAAGTTCTCAATACATTTATTTTTACACTATTTCATAGAATAGTGAGGACTACTAATGCTATCCTCTGAATCGTCACTCCGTTCCCCGACTAGTCCCCGCTACGTTCTCATTTCCTGAAGAGAACAATAAAAGCAAAAAAGTGAGCTCAACTAGCCCAATAAGAAATATTATGACTAAGATAATGCAGAATAAATTATCGTTAGCCTTCAACAATGTTAAACTGATAAAATATAACAAACATCAAGTTTAACTGCAGCGGAACAAGTAATCCATTAAAAGAGTCAAGTAGAGAATAAAATCTACTATCTTTTATGATTTAAAAGGTTTTTCATCACTTTTATCACTGAGACTCGGCTTAATAAATAATCAACATCATCCCTGCACTACGGCCAAGGATATTCATTAGTATCACAACCACAAATTATCCATGCATCACAGCTAAGGATATTCGTGTATTCATCAATGGTCATGATCATGCCAACAACTGTCCATCAATCCACTACGGGCCAATGAGGACTTTTACCACATCATTTGTAACATTACGGTCATGATTACAGCGAATAATCCCTGGTTATAATCATACCAAGTCCATCTGTGCACTACATGCCATAGATGACTTTCAACAAAATATAAACACGAGGATGATGACAATGATATAAGAATTCAATAAAACAAGTTCAAGAATTAATTAATCCAAGAACCAATAACGTTCAAATTGTCAACATGATACTGCTTTGTGCAGTAAAATTCAAGAATGCTCAGAAGAATATTTACATGAAAATATACTGGATGAAGAGCAAATATCAAGGATATTCCACTAATTTCATGGAGTATAAAAGCCAAAACTTTAACCAACTGAGTATAATAAAGAATGGAATAACAAAAGAAATCATCAGGCATGCGATGGACCACACAGACAGGTTATTCGAACAGAATAATAAATATCGGAACCAGGTCATGCGTAAACGCACTGACAGGATATTCCGACAGAATAATAAATAATGGAACCAGGTCCGGCGTAAACGCACAGACATGATATTCCGACAGAATAATAGATAATGGAACCAGGTCCAGCGTAAACGCACAGACAGGATATTTCGACAGAATAATAAATAATGAAACCAGGTCCGGCGTAAACGCACAGACATGATGTTCCAATAGAATAATAAATAATGGAACCAGGTCCGGCGTAAACGCACAGACAGGATGTTCCAACAGAATAATAAAGAATAAAATAACAGAAAAATTTCACCAAGTATAGGGTAGCCCCGCGTATGCAGGTTATTCCAACAGAATAATAAATAATAGAATAACAGAAGTTCTCTTCATGAATACAAAAGAAATAATACCCCTTACCTTAAGAAGAAGAATACTGGATATATGACTAGTGCAGTAGCAGAATACTTTTCTTCTTTCTCTCTATAACTTATCTCTCTAGAGTTTCAGTGAATTCGTAAGAAATAATGAAGGAATGAGCTTCTATTTATAGAAGAATGGACTGCATAGTAACTAATTCATGAACGGTCCAGATTAGTTTACTTTAATCTGACGGTCCATATTTAAAGTAAAATCTTTTAAAGAAAATATAATATATTCTATTTATAATCTAATAAAACGAATAACTTTATAAAAGATTTTACTATGCAAACACTATGCAGGCACTATGCAAACACTATGCATAATAAAATATAATATATTCTAATTATTGTCTAATAAAATAGATAACTTTATAAAAGTATTCTGTTTTATATAAAAAGATTTTACTATTAGCCTAATAATACGAATAACTTTATAAAAGTATTCTGTTTTATATAAAAAGCTTTTATGTTTTATTACATTAATAATACCAAATAAACAAAACTGAGTGACTTATCACGTAAGCATCAATAATCAATACCGTGTGCTACTATGCAACCATGCGTATTACTGTACTTTTACTACCGAGTAGTTCAACAGTATTAATGGTAAAACTTCCGCCGTTATTTTCATAAAGTATTTTTGTCGTTTTCACAATTCGACAATAATTCTGTTGTGGGGTCCACCAATAATTGTGTCGTCGTACGAATATTTCCTGTTAAAACGAATATTCCCTGACCAATCAAATATTATATAGCAACTTGCGTACTTTGTAAAATTTTTAAATATTACCCACAACTATAACATTATTTCAATTTCACTCCATAATATTCAAAAATGATATTTAGAAAATTCATCTTTATTTATAAAAGTTGGGGTCTTACAACAATCCTCACAATAGAACATAATAATTGATAGTGAAGCATATTAAAATAAACTACACAATAAGATCCATTGTAATCTCAAACAAAGAATTAGTTCATGATTATTGAATTAAAACTAAGAATCCACAATTGAATAATCATTAAAAGACAAAGATAGAAGAAGATAAGAAGATAGAATCTGTTGTCTGCATATTTGATGCTTTCTCCTTGCTCTTACTTTGAATCTTCAATGGTCTCCAAGTTGCTTCAATCTCCAAATCTAACAAGAACTAGTGTTTTGATCTAATTTACTCTAATCTAATTTAATGGAATCCTCCAAAACTAATCTATATCCCTCTCTTTTATGTCTCTCATCATGTATTTATAGTTCTAATGGACACCCAAGCAAGTTAGACAACTAAGAATCCTATTCTAGCTCAAATTGGACATCAAATAACCCAATTCAGATGTCTTCCTGCCGCCTAGCGCGCCCCGCGCTGCGTCTAAGACATTTTGGGCGCGCCCTGCGCTGCAGTGGCCGACTTTCTGGTGGACTAGCGCGCCCCGCGGTATGCATAGGTCATTTATAGCGCGGTCCGCGCTACGCTGTTTTCTGTTGCGACGTCCTTTGGTAAAATAGGCATAACTTTTGATCCGCTTGGAGTTACGGGGCCTGTCACCTATCAAATCGAAGATATCGACGAGATCTAAAATGTTCATTCTTTAACAATTGACAGATTCGGGATGGAACAAGGCGGAAATTGAGCTTGAAGTAGATGTTGTGTAAATGGCAAGCATGACAACTCTTAGCTTTGGTCTTTGTTGATAAAAAGGCCATAACTCTCGCATCCAAACTCCGATTGGGACGATTCAAGATGTTCCGAAAAGCTAAGAAGAAGATCTACAGTATAATCTAAGATCCAAGCTAAGAATATGCATCCAAGTTGGTGTTAAAAGCACTGCAATCTTCTATTTTTGCATTTACTTGAATATTTTAGTCCAAAAGATTTCCGAATTGCTTTCTCTTGCATTTTCATGCCAATAGTCGTCTTTTTCTTGCGCTTTCACACACAATTATATAATATACAAAACGAACACAGAATGCATGAAAAGTAACTAAGAAACATGAGATTAAGCAACTAATTCAAGTAACAGATACTGGATAAGTAGGTATAAAACCTACTTATCATCTACACAGATCATTCGGCTATTCGGTACCTAATTGCAAAAAAAGATGCTAAGCCGCGCCTCATCCGATGGATTCTCCTTCTACAAGAGTTTGATCTAGAAATAATAGATAGAAAGGGGACGGAGAATCAAGTCGCCGATCATTTGTCATGGCTAGAAAATCAAGATAAACTGAAAGAGGACAAGTGTGCAATCAACGAATCATTCCCGGATGAGAAATTGTTTGGGATAAATAAAGAATTTCCATGGTACGCGAATTATGCAAATTATCTAGTAAGCAACGTTCTTCCATCTGATCTCACGAGACAATAGAAAAAGAAGTTTCTTCATGACGTAAAATGGTACCTGTGGGACGAACCTTATTTATTCAAGCAGTGCGCTGACAAAATGATTAGAAGGTGCGTGCCCTACAGTGAAGTGAAGAACATACTGTATGAGTGTCACTCATCTGCATATGGCGGTCATTATGGTAGTGAAAGGACAGCAGCAAAGGTGTTACAATCTGGGTTCTATTGGCCTACACTATTCAAGGACGCCCACCAGTTTGTCAAAACATGTTATAGATGTGAAAGGGTGGGCAACATTTCGAAAAGGAATGAGATGCCTCTATAAACAATTCTTGAAGTTGAAATTTTCGATGTACGGGGCATTCATGGGGCCTTTCCCTTCGTCACTTAACAATCAGTACATTATACTCGCAGTGGATTACGTATCAAAGTGGGTTGAAGCTGCAGCACTCCCATCTAATGATGCCAAGGTGGTTCTTAAATTCCTACAGAAGAACATTTTCACGAGGTTTGGTAAGCGACGAAGGTAGTCACTTTTGCAACAAATCATTTATAGCTCTATTGGCAAGATATGGGGTCAACCACAAGGTAGCGACGGCTTATACCAGTGGGCAGGCTGAGGTGTCGAACAGTGAAGTCAAGAAAATATTGGAGAAAGTGGTGAATCCGACTCGTAAGGATTGGTCACTCCGGTTGGATGATGCATTATGGGCATACCGAACTGCGTATAAGACACCACTCGACATGTCACCATACCAACTACTATACGGAAAGGCTTGTCACCTACCAATCGAGCTACAGTATAAGGCTTATTAGGCGATTCAGAAACTTAAATTCGATCAAGCAGCTGTAGGGGGAAAGAGATTACTTCAACTAAATGAGCTCGACGAATTTCGCCATCACGCCTACGAGAATTCCAAGTTATATAAGGAAAAGGTCAAGAGATGGCACGACCAGAAAATTTTGCATAGAACATTCGAGCCGGGTCAATCAGTCCTTTTGTTCAACTCACGGCTGAGATTGTTCCCAGAAAAGCTTACGTCGAGATGGTCGGGACCATTCACTATAAAACAGGTGTTCTTGCATGGCGCCGTTGAACTTTACAGTCGGAATCCGTTAGAAACTTTCAAAGTCAACAGTCTCGAGGATTAGCACGGTTTAAGTTCGGGGGATTTTGATAAGTGGATTTCATATCCATGAATCGTTGTCCATTTAATGCTTAATTGTTGTTATTCTCTTGTGATCATGTTCGTTTTTATTTGTTTTTGTGTACTTTTATGTGTAGGGTGGTCGTTGTAGCATTTAACAAGATTTGGAGTCAATTGGGAGCATTTCTAGAAGAATTCTTGAAGGAAGCAAAATCACTCAACAGAATAGACCTCCGCCGGGGCGGGCTTATTTGGCTTATATACCCCCGTCGGGGAGTTTTCAAACGACTTTAGCAAAAGGGGTGCCCGCCGGGGCGGGCTCATATTAGACATACACCCCCGCCGGGGCGGGGGGTCTCGAATGACTGATTCTCCTGTTGTGTTTTGAACTCTGCTGGGATAAAACTTTGAGCATTTGAATAGCTTATGGACTCTAATAAGTAGAGGATTTCGACTGGGACTTGTGTGTTGGATGGGGATTACTAAATTAGCAATGAATTAAACAACACACAAGGCATATTATGAAGATCAAGTCCAGTTTTTCATAGCAAGCATTGGAGGAAGATTTTGAGGAGATTATCGGGACAATTGCAATTCTAGGCTACGTGAAGGGTGTTTTTCACTATTCTTCTCCTTAGACTTTTATTTGTAATTGAAAGAATGTTATCTTTGATTTATTTAGTAGTTATTTCATTCATTATGAACTAATTCACTTTTTAGGCTTATGGTGGATCTTTAAGTGAAACGATGATTTTGTAAACTTTGATTTCCAGTTCAATAAGCTATTCTCCAGTTTATCTGTATTAATTTGAGCTTGAATTTATGAATTGCCTGATCAACAATTCTTTGTGGTTTTGTATGGAATCGAGAGAGGATATCTGAATCTAGACGTAGTTAATATAGTGTGTGTTCATGAATTTTGTGAATAGCAGATTCTTGATGAATGTTAAGGAAGAGATATGCTTAACATTGTATGTAATCGGATAGAGAACTTAATCTTAAACCTTCTTTAATTATAATTCACATAGAGATATAGTGATTTAGTTGATTAAGGTGTTTAACTTGTTTCTATCTAATTTGTGAATTTAAGTTAATACGGTATTAGTGCATCGAGAGGTGGTTGGTACTACATTCGTGTTCTTGATTAATGAACTGGGATAGTGAGTTGAATTGGAATGAAGGTGTAGAGATCAGAGTGAAGCTTAAGGTGAAATCTTAAGTCTAATTCTCCATTAATTGTTTGAGATTCCAGATTTTGATATTTGTGATTGTTGTGGTAGTTTATTTGTTCCTATAATTTTAATCATTGAATTGAATAGTTTAATAAAATTAGGGTTAATAGGAAATTGGTAATTGTAAGGTGAATTTTCTTACTAATTTGTATCTGTGAGAACGATACTCTACTCATCACTTTATTATTTGTTGACCACGTATACTTACGTGTTGTGCGTATATAGATTTTACCCAACAACGGGATGTTGCTTTATCTGTCCGGGATGTAGCCGTCACAGATAGTACCACAGTGAGGTCCCTTACCACTGACATGATTGCAGTGATGAGCACGTACATTGATGAACACAGTGTCACCATGCAGATAGCCTCAGACTTGCTGGCTCGTGTGGATACCCTTGTACAGGAGACCACATCGTTACCTTCTTCTTCGGAGAGAGATGCTATGTTAGATCTGTTAGCCCGTATACATTCTGATCTGTAGATAGCCTTGCATTTTCCTGCACAAATTAGCTTAGCCATTTTGTCATGTACAGTTTACATTGTCTATATCAAACAATATTATATATAGCAGGGAAATATATTTTTTATCACTTCCCTTTTAGATATGCCTGAATACTTGCTTGATATTTGCTTGCTTCTTCAGGGCTTGTGATCTTGATGTATTTTGAATTCCTCTTTTTTTTTGCTAAATTTTGTTTGTATATAAATATGCAAAAAAACAAAGGATATTACAATGAAGATCAGAACATAACCTTCTTCTCCCGAGAAGGTTAAAACACCTAGATAATACTAGGGGAACCAATTTCCTAACTTAATTTAATACTTCCTTACAACCTGAAGCTAGAAAGAGAAACCACTAAATAGACACTAACTAAAAGATAATGACATATTTAGATATAACAAGAAGGACTAGAGTGCTACAATGCACAGCCCACAAGAGGCTACATATTCTTTTAAAATCCAAGCATCAGCCCTCATAAACTCCGTGGGACCCGCATGGCCTAGCTTTAAGCAGTAAGTCACCTTGCCCATATGGGCCCCACCTGCAGAAACACCAACCAGAAAAAGCCTAGAACCCCATCCCAACCCAGCAGCTGGATCAATCCGGCAGCAAAGAATCAAGAAATCAAAGAGAACACGACCAAACCAAGCAAATAAATTTAGCATTAACAACTAAGTTAAGATTGGAAGTAAACAAGGAACCATCATTCGGTACCAGCAACCCAAAGATGTTCCCACTGAGAAATTCAAATCTAAACATTTAAGAGATATGAGTGAAATACAAACATTCAAATCAGGAAACAACCGGATAACCCAAAGTCCGGCCTCAAAACCATCCAATCTGAAGGAATGAAATATGCAATAAATTAAACTAAACAGATTGGAAACCCCATAAACACCAAATCAGTCCAACAGGTAGTAGAGCAACAAGCTTCAAACAACTGATATGGTCAAAAAATGAGAAAGCTCCACACCACCAAAGGCACCAACCACCTCCAACCTCTGCAAAACACCAGATGGCTCCCAACTCCAACCAGATCAGATCCAAACGCTCCTAGGGAGAGAGAAGGGGTGGGCCGCAGGAAGGAGGGGAAATGAGTATAGAGGAAGAGTGGTCAGAAGAATGGTGGAGGACCGAGCGGATCCAACAACCAAAACCACTCCAATAAACCAACAAGATCCGAAAGCCTTTTAATCCCAAGTCACCCCACTGCAGATCAAAACTCCTTTAACCAAACCTCATTTCCCCCTACTAGTCTGAACAGAGAAGCCCCCACGATCACATGCCCCGGACTTTGCAAATGGACCGGTAGAAAGATTTTCGGGAAGGTTCAATTTGGTTGCCGAAAGAACAAATCGAACCAAGAAATAAGGGGAGAAGGAAGAAGGAGAGAAGGTGGGCCGAAGAGGAGGAGAAGGGAGGGAGACGGGTGGGCCGGATGGAAGAGGGGCGGGAGAAGGAGGCAGGTGAAAGAGGAGGGGGGAAAATCTAGAGAGAAGGGGGAGCACCTCTCTCTAGCTTCCTACTTGGAACCCTCCCTTTTGAATTCCTCCTTGTTGGATGGACATTGAGTTGTCTCTGGATAGTTCAGAATGGATCATTGATATGTGTGTTCCCTACCATCTTTGGCGTCTTGGGACTGGTTTCTGTATGGAAATGGGGAGAAGAGTGTGGCTTTCCTCTCTGAGATTGACCGCACCACAGATGGTCGCCAGCACTCCTATTCAGCCTAGTTAATTCCATCTCTTATGGATTGGTGTTGCTCTTCAAGGAACAACCACAGCTTAGATGGTCACCGAGTCTCCCACTTAGATGGGGAGGTAAGGTAATTCCATCCATTTGGTTTGAAGCCAATGAAATGTGGTGGATTGAAGTTTGATCCCAGTACCATTGATAAGTGTTTGTGTTTAGGTAGGGGGTTAGACCGAACCATAAATGGCTTCCTATGTACTCCTATTAAAGAAGAGACCAGGTCTGCATAGTTCGAACCTAGTGTAAGAGGTTCAACGCTGTATCTGGCAGAAAGGGTGTAGGAATGTTTTTGTTGTTTTTGTTTTTGAGAAGGAGAAGGGTATAGAAATGTTTTTGTTATTTTTGTTTTTGAGGAGAAGGGTGTTTTTGTTTTTATTGCGATCGAGACATATAAAATGGTTGCCTACGTACTCCCATGTATCAAGGAGATCAAGTCGACGTAGTTCGCCCCTCAGGACGAGTTTGAAAAGCTTGATCCCATGTACAGGTCAAACTGCGGGGAACAAGAAAGTTTAATTCTAAGTTCAGGATAAACTGCAGGTGTGAAAAAGTTTAATCCCATATTTGGGTACAAACTGCAACCGCAAAAGGTTCAATCCCTAGGGGGATAACCGAAGTTGTATGAGCGAAGTAAGCCAGGCTGATGGCTTGAAAAGTGTATTTCCCTGAGGGGCAATGTATGAAAAAGAGTTGTATATAGTGAAGGGTTAAAGAACCGGAATGACTGGTCATCTGACAATCCAAAACCAGGATGTTTGCTTGATGGTAACTTCAGACATAGTAACATTTCACGGTGTCCGAGTTAATGAGTTGTGGAAATTCATCGTCGTGCATTTCCTACAATCTGAGAGCACCTCCTGTCAATGCCTCCTTGACAATAAACGGGTCTTCCCAGTTAGGGGCGAATTTTCCCTTAGACTGATCTTAGTTGTCGATGATCTTCTTCAAAATCAAGTCTTATTGTTTAAACTGTCGTAGCCGGACTTTTCTGTTGTAGGATCGGGCGATCCTTTGTTGATATAGCAAACCATGGAAGATATCCGCGGTTCGCCTTTCGTCTATTAGAGGCAATTGGTGATACCTGTCTTGTACCCATTGGTCTTCATCCAGCTGAGCATCTATCAACACTCTGAGGGATTCCATTTCTACCTCTATGGGCAGTACTGCTTCCATCCCATAGGTTAATACTTAGGGGGTTGCCCCAGTTGAAGTGCCCATTGATGTTCTGTAGGCTAACAGAGTAAGAGGCAATAAGTCAGGCCATTCTTTGTGGTTGGCGGACATCTTTTGCATGATCTTCTTGATGTTTTTATTAGCCGCTTCAACAACACCATTCATCTTTGGATGGTAGATGACGAAGTTGAGATGCTTGATGTGGAATTTACTACACAACTCCTCCATCATTTTGTTGTTGAGGTTCTTAGCATTGTCTGATACAATTACCTCTGGTTGTCCATATCGACAAATGACATTGTTTCTGATGAAAGCAATGATGACTTCTTTGGTAACCCTGGGGAAGGAGGCTACTTCTAGCCACTTGATGAAGTAGTCAATCATGGTGAAGATAAAGCAATGTTCATTACTGGCTTTGGGCTCGATGGGCCCGATCACGTCCATTCCCCACATTGAGAAGGGCCAAGGAGAACTCATATTGTGGAGCTCCTGTGGAGGGGCGTGGATAGCATTCCCATGAATTTGGCACTGAAAACATCTCTTGACGTGGTCATTGCAGTCAGCCTTAAGAGAGAGCCAATAATGTCCCGTTCTGAGGATCTTCTTTATAAGTAAAGGGCCGCTCATGTGTGGGCCACATACTCCACCATGGACCTCATCCATGAGTCTTTGAGCTTGATCCTTGTCCAGGCATCTGAGGAGACCTAATCATGCATCTCTCTTATAGAGTGCATCTCCGTTCAGGTAGAATTTCATAGCAAGTCGATGAATCTGCCTTTTTTCAGTCAGACAGGTGTAGATCTATTTCGCAAGTACTCATTGATATGCTAATACCAAGGGTGTTAGATGGGAGGTCACTCATCCGATACTTCTCCAACGTAGTTCCCATAGACGTGTGCCTTTTGCAAGGCAATTGTGACGCTTGGCATGTGTTCCTTCTCAGGTATGTGAATCAAGGAGGCCAAAGTTGCTAGCGCGTCTACAAAGTCATTCCTATTACGAGGAATGTGTAGAAATGAGATCTCTTCGAACACCGAAGCCATCTGTAAAACTTGTCGATGGTAAGGCAGCAAATGTAGCTCTTTAGTTTGATAGATTCATGTGGATTGTTTGACTACCAACTCCGAATCCCCAAAGACAGTTAACCGCCTGATGCCCATTGAACGGGCAAGTTTCAGCCCCATGATACAGCCTTCATACTCAGCTGTGACGCCCCCAAAATTAGGTATACATCACCCATCTTGGGTCGTCAGATACATAGTACAGAATACAAATACAACTTAATAATACAACTGTCGTGTACAATACGACAAAACATAAACTGTGAGTTTGAATACAAATATTATCTTCTAGAGAGTATTCATACTCAAAAGGAGTCCTCATTACATTTATTAACACACCATTACATAGAATAGTGAGGACTACTAACTAATACTATTCTTCGGACCATCACTCCGTTCCCCGACTTGCCCCAGCTACGTTCTCATTTCCTGAAGAGAACAGTGAAAGAAAGGGTGAGCTCAACTAGCCCAGTAAGAAATATTATGACTAAGATAATACAGAATAAATTATCATTAGCCTTCAACAATGTTAAACTGATAAAATATAATAGACATCAAGTTTAACTGTAGCGGAACAAACAATCCATTAAAAGAGTCAAGTAGAAAATAAACTCTACTATCTTTTATGATTTAAAAAGTTTTTCAACACTGTGATCGCTGGGACTCAGCTTAATAAAATAATTCACATCATCGAATCACCCCTGCACTACGGCCAAGGATATTCGTATATTCATTAATGGTCATGATCATGCCAACAACTATCCATCAATGCACTACGGGCCAATGAGGACTTTTACCACATCATTTGTAACATTACGGTCATGATTATACCGAATAATCCCTGGTCATAATCATACCAAGTCCATCTATGCACTACATGCCACAGATGACTTTCAACATTTTATAAACATGAGGATGATAACAATGATATAAGAATTCAATAAAACAAGTTCAAGAATTAATTTATCCAGGAATTAACAACGTCCAAATTGTCAACATGATACTGCATTGTGGAGTAAAATTCAAGAATGCTTAGAAGAATATTTTCTTGAAAAGATACTGGATGAAACGCAACTATCAAGGATATTCCACAAATTTCATGGAGTATAGAAGTCAAAACTTAACCAACTGAGTACAATAAAGAATGGAATAACAAAAGAAATCACCATGCATGCGATAGACCGCACAGACAGGTTATTCCAATAGAATAATAAATAATGGAACCAGGTCCGGCGTAAACGCACAGACAGGATATTCCGACAGAATAATAAATAATGGAACCAGGTCCGGTGTAAAACACACAGACAGGATATTCCAACAGAATAATAATAAAACGGAACCAGGTCCGGTGTAAAACACACAGACAGGATGTTCCAACAGAATAATAAACGGAACCAGGTCCGGTGTAAAACACACAGATAGGATGTTCCAACAGAATAATAGAAGAATGTCACCAAGTATAGGGTAGACCGCGTATACTGGTTATTCCAACAGAATAATAACAAATGGAATAACAGAAGTTCTCTTCATGAATATAAAAGAAATAATATTCCCTACCTTAAAAGAACTGGATATTGGAAAAGTGATGTAGCAGAATACTTTTATTCTCTCTCTCTTATTCTCTCTATACTTTCTCTCTCTATAGCTTGAATGAATTCGTGAAAAATAATGAAGCCCTAGGCCTCTATTTATAGAAAAACTGAGGGTGGCTCTTGGTCTTAACGAAGGGTCAAATGACTCTTGGTCTTAACGAAGGGTCAAATGACTCTTGGTAATATTGAAGGGACAACTACTATTGACGAAAGTAATTACTATTGACCAAGGTAAATACTATTGACCAAGGTAATTACTATTGACCAAGGTAAATACTATTGACGAAGGTAATTACTATTGACCAAGGTAAATACTATTGACGAAGGTAATTACTATTGACGACGGTAATTACTATTGACGAAGAGACTCTTAGATGATGACATATGGCCCCCCATAAAATAACCAAACTTACCACAACGTCTCAATAATATAACATATTATACAGATGATACTATGACAATAATTTAAGAGATATGATGCAGCAATTACTGTAGCAATAATTGAGTATAGCTGAGTGACTTCTCACGTAAGCATCAATAATCAATACCGTGTGCTACTATGCAACCACGCGTATTACTGTACTTTTACTACCAAGTAGTTCAACAGTTTTAACGATTTTAACGGTAACACCTCAGCTGTTATTTTTATAGAAAGATAATTCTGTCGTTTTCTCAATCCGACAATAATTCCGTTGTGGGGTCCACCAATGATTGTGCCGTCGTACGAATATTCCCCGACAAAAAGAATATTCCCCGACCAAACGAATATTTTATAACAACTTGCTTACTTTGCAAAATTTATAAATATTACCCACAACTATAACATTATATCAAATTAACTCCATAATATTCAAAAATGATATTTATAGAAAATTCATCTTTATTTATAAAAGTTGGGGTCTTACAACCTCCCCTTCTTATGAAATTTCGCCCTCGAAATTAGGGTACGTACCTGGTATGTCGAAGAGGTAAGGATACCTTGATTTCATTTCTGATTCTAACTCCCAAGTCATTTCCTCAACATCGTGGTTTCTCCACAAAACTTTGACTTGAGGTATAACCTTGGAGCGTAGAATATGTTCCTTCTTATCCAAGATTTGAACAGGAACTTCTTCATACGTCAAATCCTCCGCTATTTCGTCCGGTTCTAACTCAATAATGTGGTTCGGGTCTTCCACATATTTGCGTAACATGGATATGTGAAAAACGTTATGAACACGAGACATACTTGGCGGTAAAGCGAGTCTATAAGCCACAGTTCCTACTCGATCGAGGATTAAAAATGGACCGATGAATCGAGGATTTAGCTTTCCTCTCTTTCCAAATCTCGTAACTCCTTTCCATGGAGCAACACGTAAGAACACATGATCTCCTACATCAAATTCCACGTCCTTTCGATGAAGATCAGCATAACTCTTTTGTCGATCTTGTGAGGTTTTTATACGTTGTCGGATCGTTTGAATCTTTTCTGTAGTCATACGTACCAACTCCGGTCCCAACAACGTTGCTTCGCCCACCTCATCCCAGCATACTGGAGAACGACATTTTCTTCCATACAATGCTTCGAATGGAGCCATGCCAATACTTGCTTGATAACTGTTGTTGTAGGAAAACTCCACCAATGGTAAGAACTTGTCCCAACTTCCCTTGAAGTCAAAGACACAGAGTCTTAATAGATCTTCAAGAGTTTGAATAGTCCTCTCTGATTGTCCGTCCGTCTGAGGATGATATGCTGAACTAAATCGTAACTCCGTGCCCATAGCTTTTTGTAAACTAACCCAAAATCGTGAAGTGAATCTTGGGTCTCGATCAGAAATTATGGATACTGGCATACCATGCAGTCTTACAATCTCGTTTATGTACATACGAGCAAGACGTTCAAGTGTATAAGTTTCTCGTATCGGTAAGAAATGAGCAGACTTGGTCAATCTATCAACAATGACCCAAATCGCATCAATACCTTGAGAAACCCTAGGAAGACCGGTAACGAAATCCATGGTAATGTGCTCCCACTTCCATTCTGGAATTTCAAGTGGTTGCAATGGACCTTTTGGTACTTGATGCTCCGCTTTGACTCGTTGACAAGTTAGACACCTTGAGATAAACAACGCTATCTCTCTCTTCATATTGCTCCACCAAAATGTATGACGAAGATCATGATACATTTTGGTACTTCCAGGATGGATTGCAAACGGTGTGTTGTGCGCCTCCATCATGATTTCATACTTTAAATCAGGGTTGTTAGGAACACAAAGTCTGGAGTTGACTCGAAGTATTCCTTCCTCATCGATTCTTGCTTCCGGCATAACACCTTCTTGCACTTTTTTCCTCATACGCATCAGCTCCAGGTCTGTAGCTTGAGCAGCTTTAACTTTATCGATTAAAGTCGGTTCTACTCGTATATTCGCCATCATCACATGGGTCCCTGGAGTCTTCAACTCTATCTCCATCCTTTGCAAGTCACACAAAATGGGCCTTTGCGTTGTTAATATTGCACTTGTACCCGCATATGATCTTCTACTCAATGCGTCAGCTACCACGTTCGCTTTTCCAGGATGGTATTGAATGGTATGATCATAATCTTTCAACAGTTCAAGCCAACGTCGTTGTCGCATGTTGAGTTCCTTTTGAGTGAAGAAATATTTGAGGCTTTTATGATCCGTAAAGATCTCCACTTTCTCCCCATACAAGTAATGCCTCCAAATTTTAAGTGCAAAGACAACAGCTGCCAACTCTAGATCATGAGTAGGATAATTCCTCTCATATTCCTTGAGTTGTCTTGATGCATAGGCTATGACTTTTCCATGTTGCATGAGAACGCATCCCAACCCTTTGCTCGAAGCATCACTGTAGATGACAAATCCCTCCGAGCCAGATGGTATTGTTAGAACAGGTGCTGAAATGAGTCTCCTCTTGAGTTCTTGAAAACTCTGCTCACATTCTTCGCTCCAACCAAACTTTGTATCTTTCCGAGTCAGCTGAGTTAATGGAGTAGCGATTCGAGAAAATCCTTCCACGAATCTCCGATAATAACCAGCTAAACCAAGAAAGCTACGTACCTCGGTCACTGATTTAGGTTGCTCCCAGCTTTGAATAGCTTCAATCTTTGCCGGGTCAACCGATATTCCACGACTTGATACTACGTGCCCAAGGAATGCTACCTCCTCCAGCCAGAACTCGCATTTCTTCAACTTGGCATAAAGCTTGTATTCACGAAGCTTTTGGAGTACCAGCCTCAAGTGTTGCTCATGATCTTCACGGCTTTTGGAATAAATAAGGATGTCATCAATAAAGACGACCACAAAGTGATCCAAATATTCCTTAAATACCCTGTTCATCATATCCATGAAGGCAGCAGGAGCATTAGTCAATCCAAAAGACATAACTAAGAATTCATAATGCCCATACCGAGTTCTGAAGGCAGTCTTTGGAATATCCTCAGTTCTAACCTTCAGCTGATGATATCCAGAACGAAGATCGATCTTTGAAAAGAATTGTGCTCCTTGCAACTGGTCAAACAGGTCATCAATACGTGGCAATGGGTACCTATTTTTGATGGTGACATGATTCAACTCCCGATAATCAATACAAAGTCGCATACTCCCATCTTTCTTCTTCACGAACAGAACAGGAGCACCCCAAGGAGAAGTACTAGGACGAATAAAACCAATGTCTAACAATTCCTGCAGTTGGGTCTTTAACTCCTGAAGTTCAATAGGAGCCATTCGATATGGGGCTTTGGAAATGGGTTTTGTACCGGGTTCAAGATCGATACAAAATTCAATTTCACGCTCTGGGGGTAGGCCAGGAAGTTCTTCAGGGAATACGTCAGGGAATTTATTAACAATAGAAATATCATTCAAAACTGACGTATTTTTGTTTAGATCTGTGACATGAGCTAAGAAAGCTTGACATCCGTTTTTCAATAAACGAATAGTTTTATGGCTTGAGATGACAGCGATTGATTTTAATGGTTTGGTTGCTTGAATTCGCATAATAGGTCGATTAGGAATATGAAAACTAACAACCTTACGAAAACAATCAATTTTTGCATAATGAGTAGTTAACCAATCAATCCCTAGAATCACGTCAAATGCAAGTATTTTTAATGAAATCAGATCGATAGGTAATGTGTGGGTACCAACTTGAACCAAACAAGACTTATAAACAGTGGAGGTAATGAAGGTTTCTCCCAACGGAGTTTTCACAGATAAGTCAAAGTCTAATTTCTCCGGAATCAAATTTAATCGATGAGCGCAAGTAGGAGAAATAAAAGAATGGGTTGAACCGGTATCAAATAAAGTATAAACTTCTTTAGAGTTTATAATAAGCTTACCCGTGATGACCTCATTCGGGTTCCTTGCTCTCTGGGAGTTCACAACAAACGCTCTCCCTTGCACAACCGGTTTTGACTTTTCTGGGACGGCTTTTGGTGCCTCCATCCTAGCTGAATTTGTCTTCGGTAAACGACAAAATCGGGCTAAATGACCTTCTCTTCCACAATTATAACATGCTTTGGACGGCATCGCGCAGTTTGGACTGATGTGCCCCTCCCCTCCGCATTTGAAACATATGATAGGTGGTCGTTCTCCTTCCTTAACGACAGGTGCTGGTGCTGACGTCTTTCCATCATTGTTGAATCTCCTCTTCTTGAAATGTCCATTCTTATTGTTTTGGCCCTGATTACCACCGAAGTGGTTACCATTTCTGGCCTGTTGATTCCCTCCACGCTTGTTGTCACCGCTTCGATGACTGCTCTCACTGGTATTATCATTTTGCCGGCTGCTCTCTTTTGGTTGCGTTGTCTCGTTATCGCGCTCCACCAACTGAGCCCTATTTACAACATCTGAATACAAACACAGTTTATGAGAAACAAGATGTTGACGTATCTCCGGCTTCAAACCTCTTAAAAACATCCGCGTCATTCTTTCTTCATTATCCACCAGGTGGGACGCAAACCGGGATAACTCCGCAAATTTTGCCTCGTACTGCGACACGGTCATATTATTCTGCTCCAATTTGATGAACTCCACCTCCTTCATGTGACGAATACTCTCTGGAAAGTATTTGTCGTTAAACAGATCTTGGAACTTCTCCCAAGACATCTTCAGTGCGGCAGGTTGAGTACGCTTTATCGATTCCCATCAGTAATCTGCCTCTCCTCGCAACATAAAGGCGGCAAAGGGAACCTTTTGCTCCTCGGAGCAACCCAAGACATCAAATATCTTGGTGATCTGCTTTATCCATGTTTCAGCTACAAGTGGTTTGGGTTCTCCCTTAAACTCCGGTGGTCCCAGCTCCTTAAACTGTTTAGCGGTGACCGCCAGAGAGTTTCCAGTATTTCCACCTACGTTGTGGACAGGAGCCGCTTTCACCTGTTGTTGCATGAATTGCATAAAGCCTCTGAACATTTGATCATTCATCATTTGGTTAGTGTTGTTGTTTGCATGAGGATTGACACCTTCCTGATGCACATTATCCTGATTATTGATATGTGGTGAATCAACAGTCGTCTGTGCTCCATTGCTATTCTCAACATTCTCAGATGCCATTTTCAGATACTATCACAAAATAAAAATTAATTGATATGTCATATATTATCCTTATATTATGACCGACCAATTAAATACCATGCAAATAAACTTAGGTATGCCATACTAGCGAAGGAATTCCCCGTCTCTCCCCTCCTAGTTCTATTCTCACATCTTAGCCAGGGATCATATCCCTAAGCTCTGATACCAACTGTGACGCCCCCAAAATTAGGTATACATCACCCATCTTGGGTTGTCAGATACATAGTACAGAATACAAATACAACTTAATAATACAACTGTCGTGTACAATACGACAAAACATAAACTGTGAGTTTGAATACAAATATTATCTTCTAGAGAGTATTCATACTCAAAAGGAGTCCTCATTACATTTATTAACACACCATTACATAGAATAGTGAGGACTACTAACTAATACTATTCTTCGGACCATCACTCCGTTCCCCGACTTGCCCCAGCTACGTTCTCATTTCCTGAAGAGAACAGTGAAAGAAAGGGTGAGCTCAACTAGCCCAGTAAGAAATATTATGACTAAGATAATGCAGAATAAATTATCATTAGCCTTCAACAATGTTAAACTGATAAAATATAATAGACATCAAGTTTAACTGTAGCGGAACAAGCAATCCATTAAAAGAGTCAAGTAGAAAATAAACTCTACTATCTTTTATGATTTAAAAAGTTTTTCAACACTGTGATCGCTGGGACTCAGCTTAATAAAATAATCCACATCATCGAATCACCCCTGCACTACGGCCAAGGATATTCGTATATTCATTAATGGTCATGATCATGCCAACAACTGTCCATCAATGCACTACGGGCCAATGAGGACTTTTACCACATCATTTGCAACATTACGGTCATGATTATACCGAATAATCCCTGGTCATAATCATACCAAGTCCATCTATGCACTACATGCCACAGATGACTTTCAACATTTTATAAACATGAGGATGATGACAATGATATAAGAATTCAATAAAACAAGTTCAAGAATTAATTTATCCAGGAATTAACAACGTCCAAATTGTCAACATGATACTGCATTGTGGAGTAAAATTCAAGAATGCTTAGAAGAATATTTTCTTGAAAAGATACTGGATGAAACGCAACTATCAAGGATATTCCACAAATTTCATGGAGTATAGAAGTCAAAACTTAACCAACTGAGTACAATAAAGAATGGAATAACAAAAGAAATCACCATGCATGCGATAGACCGCACAGACAGGTTATTCCAATAGAATAATAAATAATGGAACCAGGTCCGGCGTAAACGCACAGACAGGATATTCCGACAGAATAATAAATAATGGAACCAGGTCCGGTGTAAAACACACAGACAGGATATTCCAACAGAATAATAATAAAACGGAACCAGGTCCGGTGTAAAACACACAGACAGGATGTTCCAACAGAATAATAAACGGAACCAGGTCCGGTGTAAAACACACAGACAGGATGTTCCAACAGAATAATAGAAGAATGTCACCAAGTATAGGGTAGACCGCGTATACTGGTTATTCCAACAGAATAATAACAAATGGAATAACAGAAGTTCTCTTCATGAATATAAAAGAAATAATATTCCCTACCTTAAAAGAACTGGATATTGGAAAAGTGATGTAGCAGAATACTTTTATTCTCTCTCTCTTATTCTCTCTATACTTTCTCTCTCTATAGCTTGAATGAATTCGTGAAAAATAATGAAGCCCTAGGCCTCTATTTATAGAAAAACCGAGGGTGGCTCTTGGTCTTAACGAAGGGTCAAATGACTCTTGGTCTTAACGAAGGGTCAAATGACTCTTGGTAATATTGAAGGGACAACTACTATTGACGAAAGTAATTACTATTGACCAAGGTAAATACTATTGACGAAGGTAATTACTATTGACCAAGGTAAATACTATTGACGAAGGTAATTACTATTGGCCAAGGTAAATACTATTGACGAAGGTAATTACTATTGACGACGGTAATTACTATTGACGAAGAGACTCTTAGATGATGACATATGGCCCCCCATAAAATAACCAAACTTACCACAATGTCTCAATAATATAACATATTATACAGATGATACTATGACAATAATTTAAGAGATATGATGCAGCAATTACTGTAGCAATAATTGAGTATAGCTGAGTGACTTCTCACGTAAGCATCAATAATCAATACCGTGTGCTACTATGCAACCACGCGTATTACTGTACTTTTACTACCAAGTAGTTCAACAGTTTTAACGATTTTAACGGTAACACCTCGGCTGTTATTTTTATAGAAAGATAATTCTGTCGTTTTCTCAATCCGACAATAATTCCGTTGTGGGGTCCACCAATGATTGTGCCGTCGTACGAATATTCCCCGACAAAAAGAATATTCCCCGACCAAACGAATATTTTATAACAACTTGCTTACTTTGCAAAATTTATAAATATTACCCACAACTACAACATTATATCAAATTAACTTCATAATATTCAAAAATGATATTTATAAAAAATTCATCTTTATTTATAAAAGTTGGGGTCTTACATCAGTTGTGTCGTTGGTGCTGACAAACTATAATTTGACGGCGACGGGATACTGCTCCCCCGTACCGGATACTAGAACTGCTCTAACTCCAGAACCTCCTATATTAACAGCTCCATCGAAATACATGTTCCATGTATGGCAAGTATCATACTGATGGTGTTACTGAATCGCCATTACCCCTTCATCGGGGAAGTATGTTTCCAAGGGTTTGAAATCCCCCGAAGGTGTGGCGGCCAGTTGATTCGCGATTCCTTGACCTTTAATGGACTTCTGCATCACGTAAACGATGTCAAATTGTTACAGAATCAACTGCCATCTGGACAATCGACAATTCAGTATGGGCTTGATAAAAACATACTTGAGAGGATCCACACAGGATATGAGATGGGTTGTGTGTGCCCGTGGAGGTAATGCTGTAACCTCATGGCAGCCCATGCTAAAGCACATACTGCTACTGAATCTTTTGCTGAGGTAATAGATAGCTCGTTCTCGGCCTCTATCGTCTTTCTGACCCAGCATGCAACCCATAACATTGTCACTTATGGATAGATACATGAACAGGGGAACATCATCCCTGGGTAGTACCAAGACAGGAGCTTTGACTAGCTGCTCTCTGATGGTAAGGAAGGTCTTCTGACACTCATCATTCCATTTCATGGAGGAGTTCTTTCTTAACAGCTTGAAGATAGGCTCACATGTTGCTATGAGTTGAGAAATGAACCTACTAATGAAGTTTATTCTTCCCAAAAATCCCCGTATTTCCTTCTCTATTTGAGGAATGGGCATTTCCGTGATGGCCTGTATTCAACATCAAGTTGTACTTACGCAACCTGTTGAAAAGCTTTCTGATATGGTCTAAGTGGTCTTCCTCCCTTCAGGATTTGACAATAATGTCATCCACATAGATCTCTATCTCTTTGTGCATTAAGTCTTGGAAAAGAGCCATCATAGCTAGCTGATAGGTAGCTCCGTCATTGATGAGTCCGAAAGACAACCGTCTGTAGCAAAAGGTTCCCCAAGGCGTGATGAAAACAGTTTTCTCACAATCCTCCTCAGCAACCATGATCTAATGGTACCCCGTAAAGCAATCAACGAAGGAGTTCATATTGTATTGAGCAGTATTATCAATGAGAATGTGGATAAATGGCACGGAAAAGCTATGTTTAAGGCAAACTTTATTCATATCCTGATAATCCACGCAAACTCACACCTTTCCTCCAGGCTTAGGCATGGGAACGATGTTGGATATCCATTCAGGATATGTGGACACCATGATAATACCCGCTTGAAATAGTTTCATAATTTCTTCTTTCACCTTTAAACTCCACTCAGGTTTCAATCGCCTAAGTTTTTGCTTGACTGGCTTGAATCCCTCTTTAATGGGAAGGCGATTAAGGACAATGTCAGTGGACAAACCCACCATGTCTTCATGAGACCATGCAAACACATCTTGGAATTGGGTTAATAATGTAACCATGTCATTCCTCTAGTTTGGGGTAAGGTCTGAACCAATATGGATTAACTTAGGGCTTTTTAAGGTTCTGAGATTGAAGGAAGTGGTTGGGTTTAGGTTTGTCTTTGACCTATTCTTTGATCTCTGGAGGCACCTCAATGTCCTCTTGTATTTCCATCAAGTCTGAGTCCAACTTTTCATCAGAGTTATAATCCTTGTGGAGAAGAGGCATCTTATCAGCAAGTACAGGCACATCTAAGTTCAGAGTCTTGAAATAAAATATGCTTCCACTTAATATATATGAAATTGTTTAATCATACAAAGTTTTAGCATGTACTGACAAAACAACTGCTAATACTGTACAGAAAAGTAAGCAGTTATAATATCTACAGGGCAGAAGGAGTTCCTGCCCGTTTTACCCTTGTTGACCAATGCAAGGAGTGCTGCTCCAATTGGCAAGGGCAAAGTCTTGATGAACTGCAATGATGGAGGGGCTGTCATCATCCTCCTTCTCCCGAATGATGACCATTATGTCTGGGCAATCATCGTTTGGGGTGTATCTATTTGTCTATTCATCATGGACAATGATGCGTATGCTCGACATCCTTCGGACGATGTCTTGTTTAATTCTTTGTTCCTCTTCTTCCACCTTAGGATCTGGAACAAAGACTTCCTTCTCCTTTACTGGTATCGACTTAGGAAATAACATAGTCATTACGTTGACTAGCACCTTTACCGGAGATTATGCGGACTCCAGATTTACAAGTGGAGATAATCGCCGTGTGGCTAAATATGAAGGAATCTGCTTATGCTTATGCGGATTCCTGTAATTGGAACTAGCAGAATAGCCTAGTCCAGCTGTCCCAATTTGACTGGACACTTGAATAAGGTGCTTAATACCCTAATGACTTTTACCCAGCCCTTGTCCCGGCTGGTGTCCTAATGACATCATTTCTTGAGTTGCTGCTATCACTTCGGCAGAAATCTTGGGTGTGGAAAATGGCGTCCCAATGGAATGGTATTGAGTGTTACTTACTTCCAATGCATGGAAATTGACCGGCTCAACATCGAAATTAAAACTAATGAGTGGGATGTCACCCTGTTGAGGGCATTCCGGTTCAGCGTTGACTGTGACTAGGCTATTGTTGATAATGTATTTAAGTTGCTGATGAAGAGTAGAGGGGACTGCCCCGACCATATGAATCCACGGTCTCCCCAAAAGCAGGTTGTATCCTGTATCTATTTTGAGCACGTGAAAAGATACACAGAATATATGGGGACCAATCTCAATTGGCAGCTCAATCTCTCAGACTGAATTTCGATTGGATCCATCAAAAAGCTTTGATAATCGTATGGCTACTTCGGATCCGCTTGAGATTGACATTCATCTTCAGCAACGTAGCATAAGGACAGATATTTAGACATGAACCTCCATCTACCAAGACTCCAGCTAACATATATCCAGAGGACAAAACCGCAATGTGTAACGGCTTGCAATGGCCGGTCCCTTCGGGCGGTATGTCATCATCAGTGAAAGAGATCACATTGTTCTTAAAAATGTAATCAATCAGATGTTGAAATTTTTTCACATTCACTGATTTCGGCAAGTATGCTTCTTCCAAAACCTTCAATAAAAATTTTTGGTGATCCTCGGAAGTTAAAACCAAGTCCAAGATTGAAATTTGATGTGGAGCTTCTCTTAAGCTTAAAACTACCTTTGGCTTTATTATGATCCATAGTGCGAAGGAATTTTTCAATCTTCTCTATGGGAATCTTTCCCTTTGATTTGATAGCAAGCTTCATCACCCGTTGAGGAAGATACAGTGGATTTTCCTTCGATACTCCAGCAGTTGTATGAGATGTAGATCCTTCAGCTTTTCCATAATTCCATGGAATTTTTTGTAAGCTGACAACAAGATATTGTGGTCTAAATGGAAAGGTGATTGGCTCTAGCGCAGCCACTTTCAAAGGATTGTTAACTCCTTTGAGTTGAATTGTGAATGGTTTACCAGTCCCATCAGCCTCAGTAGATATAATTGCTACCAGTCCCTTCCATTTAGTAGGACAAGTATTTTCACTCTCAAATAGCACAGTAGCGTTGTCTGCAAATTGCACGACATGCTATCGATTAAGTTCTGAATAAGGTGGCGGAGTGCCCAGCATTCTTCCGTGTTTTGACCGCGAGAATGGGAGTGATACTAACATACTCCATCAGGATTGAACCGTCCAGAACGGGGATTAATTGGAGGTAGAAGGAATGTGATTCTTCCTTCATTGATTAGCATCTGAAGTATCTCCTCCATAGGTTGGCCCATGTATGTAAATTTCCTTCTATTGGCAAAATCCCGACGGGCTTTGGCATTTGCTCTCTTCGTCACTTTGTCTTCCAGTGTTTCATTTTCTGAAGGTGACAAGGGAGTATTCATAACCAAGGGGAGGAGACTAGCATGCTCCTGGCTGACTAATTGGCATGTGACTTGATGCTGATAGGTCACCAATTCGGCCAATTACTCAATTTGCTTACACAGAGCTTTCATCTTTCGTTCCATCGTAAACTGGAACTTTGCATAATCCCATTTGTCAATACCGTCTTTGATGATCTAGGATGATTCACAGTTAAAATTGAAACTCTATCCAATGCTCCAATCAATCATGTTGACCTCTTCCTCTTTGTGTTGAGGAAGAGGGTTGTCTTACACGTGAGGTTGATCAGGTTTGGTGACCACGATCTCACCGTTGTCTATTAAATCCTGGATCTTATGTTTTAAGGCCTGATGAGATTCTTTGGGAGACAACCAAGTCCCATAAGGTTTAAACCTCTACCTTCTGGCACTCTATTAGGCAGGTGGGTGTAGCTGTTATAAGGGATAAGTTAGTGTGGAACAAGATTCTGATCCCTAGATACTCCTTTACCCTCTGGTTAGCTTTTCATAGGGGGCTGCGTACCGTGGACAAATTGCTCAACTTTGGGATGCTCTTAAACCCTTCATGTGTTTTTTGCTCTTTTCAGGCAAAAACTTTTGACCACTTATTTTTTCAATGTGACTTTTCTTTTAGAGTCCTTCTCTCGGTCCTCAGACATTGTGGGTGGAGGGGTTTTAGTAGGAGTTGGAGTTCCCTAACAGACTATATTATTCATTATTCTAGACCAAATTTTAATCACAGCCTACTTTATCTTGGTTTTGCTGCGGTTGTATACCGTATTTGGAATGAACGTAATGCAAGGATTTTTAGAAATAAATCTAACACTGTTCAGAATCTGGTGGTTGATATCCTTCATTTGCTTAAATGCAAACTCCATACTAATTCCAAAAATTAAAGCATAGGTATGGGTTTAGACAGCTGGTTTTGGCTGATCTAGCTGCGATCTGATATTGATAGGTTTGGGGTGCTGCATTATTTGTGATTTGCTGGCCTTGTAATCTGTTTTGTAAATCCTACCTGTGTTCTGGTGCTTGTATATGCTGTTCAGGGGTTGTTATTGATGTTTGGTTTGGGTCTGGATGCTTCCTTTGCTGCATTCTGCTGTAATCTATTGGGCTCTGCTATGAGGATTTTGACTGTCTCAGGATATGGCTATTCTATTCTGGTTTGGCTGGGGCTATGGTCCATTTTCTATGGGTTTCCGTTCTGCTGTAGTGGGCAACCTCTGCTGGTTTTGTTACGTGCAATAAGCAATGTGTTTTTGGTGCTATGAGTACTGCTGGGTTGCTTTTGGCTGGGTTATGCTTGGTGCCTGTTAGAAATGCAGTAAGTGGTTGATTATGCGTTGTTGTTCGGCTTGCTGCTGCTTGCTGTGTTCCTCGGCAGTTGCACTGTGCTGCTATGTTGCTGGGTTTGGTGTTGATGCATGTTCGTGATGTTGAACATGGGCTGGACTGATCTCGTACTGCTGCTCTGTGGCGTCTTCTCGGCAGCTGTTTGGGCTGGATTTGTTGCTGGCTAGGCTAAGCAGCTGTTTGGGCTGGTTTATGCTAATGCCTCTATGCTAAGAAGTTGTTTGGGCTACTGTGGTACTGTTTCGTATTGCTACTGTCTCTATGCTTTGGCTGTCGTGCTGCTGTGCAGCTGTTTGTATTCAAACAGTGGCAGGTTTAGCTTTGTTGGGAATGTGGTCTGCAAAGTGATCCTGTGCTGCTGCAGGCTGCATTTTAGTGTTGGTTTCCTGTCATTCTGGTTGTAGCAGTTGCTCTAATTGGTCTCAACCAAATTGTTGCTTGTTTATTGTTGTTGCTTTCTTCCTGGTTAAATCCTTGTTTGCCAGTTTCCAGTTTGGTTAGCAGCCATCATAGGACATGTCCTCTGATGGCTATGGTATACTGTTTGGGGTTTTGACCCCTTTTACTTTGTACTTATTCTTTCTTTTATTTCAGTCTAAATTTAGCAAAAAAAAAATCTTGAGTATCACGCTCAGGTGCCCCGGCATGATAAGCACATTTTCGAGCAGCATTGAAACCCCTCCAATTAGGGTTGGCTGGTGGAAGAAGATGCGTAATTTTCTTCTGAGTCGTCAGAAGCTTGAGAATGTTCTCGAGTGAGTCACCCAAGGGTGTGAACACTCAACGGCGTTTGGCTTCTCCACCCTTAGGCAATGAAGGGTTTGAAGACTGTGCTTGAAAGGGAGTGTAATTTCTCCTTTGGATAGGCATATTCTGATTGACTTTCTGACCTTGTAGTATTAAGGAAACATCCTCCTCTTTCTTTTTATGGACCCTCCAGAGGTTGTTTGCATAATTTTCGGATTGGATGTGTTCAACAACAGCTTTAAGAGCTGCTAGGTCTTGAATCTTTCCTGACTTCAACCCCATTTCAGCCATCTTTCCAGTTTGATCATTTCAGAAAATGGTTTACCAATGCCAGCTAAAACTCTCTCATAGAAAGAAGCTTCTTGTATGTCGATGAAGGTTATGACCATTTCTGACTCTGTCATTGAAGGAATAACTTAAGCAGTAAGGCGCCTCCACCTTTGAGCATACTCTCTGAAAGACTCATTGGTTTGTTTCCTGACTTTAGTAATTTGGTATCGGTCAGGGGCCATCTGAGACTGGAAGCTATATTGAGTGAGGAAGGCATGAGCTAGCTCTTCCCAACTATGGATCTTTGAGTTGTCTAATCTGGTATACCACGAATGGGCTTCTCCAGTCAGTCTTTTTTGGAACAACTGCATTGTAACACCCCAGTCCCACATCAAAAAGATAGGGGAAAAATTTGTCTGCATATAAGGGAATAAGTTACTACTAATAGTACCTTCAAGTCATGACCTTTTGGGAGTCTGTGGAAGGCTAAGATGACCCAAGAAGATACTATTGGGTCAGTGGTTTGAGGCCTTATTTTGATGGATTTGATTTGATTCGGCCTTGGGATTTGACCCGAGATTCATTCTGGACTCGGGATTTGACCCGGGTTGTTTCATATGGTATCAGAGATGACTCTCGAAAGCTCTAGTCGGGTCATCCAATCGGGTTGCCGGAGGTGGGGACACGAAGGTTGGTGGTATTATCCCACAATGGAGAGATGGAGGTCCGGGGAGGTAGGGACACGAAGCCAGCCGGTTTATCCCACAATGGCTAAAGAGGCAAAGATCTTTGGGCTGTGTGTGTGATCTGTTCTGATGGGGACGTAAGAAATTTAAGTGGGGGAGTTTGTAACACCCTAGTCCCACATCGAAAAGATAGGGGTAAAATTTGTCTGCATATAAGGAAATAAGTTACTACCAATAGTACCTTCAAGTCATGACTTTTTAGGAGTCTGTGGTGGGCTAAGATGACCCAAGAAGATACTATTGGGCCAGTGGTTTGAGGCCTTATTTTGATGGATTTGATTCGATTCGGCCTTGGGATTTGACCTGAGATTTGTTCCGGACTCGGGATTTGACCCGGGTTGTTTCATGCATTTTGAGCTTTTCGTCCTCTGCATAAGATCCAAGTTCTCCAATGAACACCTTCAAATGTGTGTAAAGATCTCCTAACCTGTCATACTTTTCGAAGTCAGGAGTTTTGAACTTTTCTGGATAATGCACACCAGGCAATATGCAAAGGTCTGCATATGAGACACTCCCATGTGCTCCCATTCCTTTGATAGAACGAAGGGTTTCTTCCATTTGAAGGACTTCCTTTCTGATAACACTGGTGTCTAGATCTTCTTTGAGATGGGTGGTATATGAAGTTTGTTAGTCGTATCCAACTGGAGCTCAAGTACTGTAATGGCTTTATCAGAACTTTGGGTTCCCCCTTGTGTAGAGGATTCAGCATGTACGGGTATCCTTGTACCTTGAGTAGACTGGTGTAGTTCTTTAAGTAGAACATCCAAATCTGTGATTTGTTTACTTAATCCGTCAAATTCTTTGCGAGAAACTGGATTAAGGTCAGTCTGGTCTGATGACGACATAGTTGACTGTAGGCTCGCAGCCTTTTTGGATTTTGACCGGGTAATGGGTCTAAATGCTTCCCTGCGAAAGACTTAGTCTTAGGGAATGTTGTAAATGTTTACATGCTGTGATGTATTCGTTTTAGGATTATTATCCTGCAAAAACGGATATTAGCTGTTTGTAATACAGGATAGCATGCTAATTTAAATATGCACATTTTTCTTCATATTTCTCATTATATGGAGATGAACATGGAATGAAATTACAAGTAATTGACTTTGCGAGTAATTTGAAATGAGAAAGCATGAAGAGACTTTCCTCCGTGTTTGGTTTATCAGAGGCTAACCTATCTTAGGTTACTCTCGCGGCTTTTTGGCATGATGGTTTCCAAATCATCGCAATTTACTTGACGGGACGTTAATTCGGTCTTTCAACTGGAACGAATTTGGGTGGTGCCTTTCCTGAGCCTCGTTGGAATTAGTCTTCCTACGAGTCCAGTAATCAAACACCGACGGGATAGCCTCCTGGTGGAGGAACCACACAACATACATTCACATAGAACGTGTCTCACCGATTATGAAAATAATGACATGTGTGAAGCACTAATATCACATATAGATATTTTGCAGTGCAGTAAAAAAATGCATTCGTACACATTCATCAAATGTAAATGCAACATCCACACACAGGCATATAACAGTTTTGAAAAGCTTATAATAGCGGCTTAAGTCCTCTTACTGGAGTTCCCAGCAGAGTCGCCACCTGCCGACGTCGGGATTTTTATTTGTCCCTTTTCTTTTCTTGTTGTTTTATGTTCTCATTTTAGGTGAGATTTGTTTGAAAAAAACAAGTGAAAAAGGTCCGACATGTATATGTCGACGATTGGACTATAAGAGTCGTCAGTTGGTTTTTTAACTGGTTGTACCAACACAACCGATAAAAGGTTTGCACATTGACCCAGTGATGTGACACTGCTAAACGGGTCTGTGAAACCGAGATTCATTAGGGTCCGAGGACTTGCTTGTGCGGAGGGAAGGTGTCAGGCAAACCCCCCCCCCCGACATCCGTGTTGCCACGGCGACGCCACTTTTCAAGAAACTGTTATATGAATATGTGTGTGTGTGGGTGGGTCAATGTGCTATTATTTAGAAGTAGTGTTATGCCTCGTTTGCACCTATATACAAAGGGTTTGAATTTATGTAAAAATTCATTTTTTAAACACGATGTTTTATAAAAGAGGTTTTTCAAACCCTTGTGCTCAATAGTAATTGAGGCCTTTGATACTTCTATTTTATTAAATGTTCGGCTTGATTGCTTTTATTTTCGAGATGCGAAGTATCTTCGAGAAAATAGTGTACAAAAAAAGTGTCGAATTCCTTATAGAACCATCTGAGGAAATCCAAACACCATGAATAATTTACGCTTACAGCTGAAAATGTACATCACGGGAACCGAATCTAGATTCAGTAGACTGAATCTGTGATCACATGATTTCTAGGCTCACTTGATGCCGTAATTGATATGAACGCAGTAAGCAGTTATATATATAAAAGCTGTAAATATATATATATATATATATATATATATATATATATATATATATATATATATATATATATATATATATAGACATGATCAACCACCACGAAGCACCTCCATGGGGGATCGAAAATTTAAATATATAAAAGCGATATATATATATATATATATATATATATATATATATATATATATATATATATATATATATATATATATATTAACATGATCAACCACCACGAAGCACCTCCATGGGGGATCAGAAATGTAAATAAAGCTGTAAAAGTGATCAACCGCTACGGAGGAAACTCCAGGCAGGACGAAATGTACAGAAATCAGTAAAAAAAGGTCAACCACCATGAAGTAAACTCCAGGCGGTGCGAAACGTTAATATATATATATATATATATATATATATATATATATATATATATATATATATATATATATGAACTGTGTGTCAAACTCTGTTCGATGAGCCTAGACTTACGTCTGGTGCGTTTAATTACTTTCGTGTATATATATATATATATATATATATATATATATATATATATATATATATATATATATATATATATATATATATATATATATACGAAAGCAATTAAACGCTCAAGACATAAGTCTAAGCTCAATCGAGGCACGCTCAAGACATAAGTCTAGGCTCAATCGAGGCATAACTCGATAATGTTAGTCCATATATATATATATATATATATATATATATATATATATATATATATATATATATATATATATATATATAACTGAAATGAAACCACGGACCGAAGTTCGGGCATACGCACGCAACACGACTCTCAATGTGAAGAATAGTGTGTGCAAAGATGAAGAGAAATACTTTAAACTGAGCAAGAAGGCTTACAAGGGGCTACCAAATTGGACTTCTATAGCTTTAAGTGGATAAACACTCGGCTCCCGCCAGTGAAAAGTAGCTATATATGAGCTTACAAGTGTTTAAAATAAGAAAGCACTCAGTTTAGGGTTGTACGGAGCAAATTGGACAGGGCTTCCTCACCTTTTTTCTCTTCCAAAATGGCCACCCCAAGCCCTCTATTTATAGAGGGGGCAGCCGCCGGTGTACCTGCGGCTAGCCGCAGATGTACCTGCGACTGCCCAGGGTGCCCCGAGCTTCGCGGGTCCCGCCGTCTCAAAGTACGTGCACATATGCTGCAACGTGATGTCTCCTCGAACTTTCAGAATCGCAATCCAGGCGTCCGACTGAGGTATGTAAGACCTATTTCGGACCGCCGTTGTCGAGAGTTACGCAATGACATAGGATTAGAGGTTGTACAAAGTCAGGAAGATAGGACCATGCTTTCCGGTCTTCAAGCTTCAAATTCTATCCGTTGTCCTGCGCAATAATCACTTGGGATTAGTTTGTCCTCGGCAGCTGCTAGTTTAAAACTGTTTCTGAATCCTTTTGGGTTTACTGCGTTTATGGGCATGTTGGTGCAATGTTGATCTTTGGCTCAGATTAAAACTGCAATGGGGCTGCTCAAGACATCTGATTTGGGGATTCGTCTGGATGCTCTATGTTGGGATATGTTTGGAAGAATTATTCAATGGGTCTGTTTTTGATCCTCGTGGTTAACAGCTGCTAGCTTGGGTTGGGTCTGTTTTTGATTTTTGTTGGCTTTGGCATTAAGGTAGTTAGCCTAGTCTGCTGTTTGGGCTAGGCTGTTGTTTGTTCCTTCTGCTGACTGGGCTTGGGTTTTGCTGTTGGGAGGTATGGGCAGGCTGGTATGTATATCTGCTGTGCAACTTCAGGTTTAGGGTCTATCTGCAGGTCCCTGCTTTTGCTGCACCTATGCCGCTGCAACTTTGGTTTTGAGCACCTGCTGCTGTGGGCGGGCTGGTTTTGAGCAGTTGTGGGCGGACTAGTTTGAGCAGCTGCTGCTACATCTGTCTAGTTGATATCTACAGGTTTGGTTCTGCTGGCTTGGATGTGTCATTGCTGAAGGTCACGTCAGTTGGAAGGCCTAAATTGTCGGTTATGAAGGTGGTCATTTTGCTCTTCGCTGCTGGTCAGTTGTGTGGGGGGCTACTATGTCTTATGTTATATAGCTTCAATTCTTGTGGCAGTGCATGGCAGTTGGTTTTTGCAAAGTTGGTTTTTGCTTATGTACTTTCTTGCTCTTTAAAGAAATGTAACTTCATGCCGGGCTTGTGGCCTTATGAATCTTTTATAGTCATGACCTCATAGGGCATGTCCTATGATGTCTATGCTATATCCTGATTGGGTTTTATCCCATGAGTTTGTAATCTTTTCCTTTTCTTTAATACAGTCTAAATTTAGCAAAAAATAAAATAAAATAAAATAATCACTCGGGATTGGTTTTCCTTGGTTCTTGTGGGACATTGTTGTGTAGAAATGTATCTCTGAGATGTTGAGACGGCGCGATGTGGCATCAAAGTGGCAAGATGATGACTTTGCGCACCGGGGTTATCTCCGGTTTGGGCTGATAAAGCAGACGTTGCTCAGGGTTATCTCTAAGATTGGACTGCTGCAAGTATTGAAGGTCCTCAGTGTCATCTTTGAGGTGTGCCTATCTTCCCGGTGTTATCTCCAGGTCTTGTACTGAGTGTCTCGGTGTAAGTGCCTAGGTTAAAGCTGATTGCATGCATTTGAAACAAGCATTTTCGGGGTTATCTTCGAAACTGCAACTTCCTTCCTTGGGGTTATATCTCCAAGGTTAATCTGCTACTTTCAATGTTAGGACTGAGACTGAATATCTCGGGGTTATCTCCAAGATGAATTGGCCTTCTCCGGTGGAATTTCCAGTGTTAGAACTGCAGGCGAGTTATCTCTGAGGTTGGAACTGGTACTCCCGGTGTGTGTTCCGGGGTTGAGACTGAGCTTTCGGTAATATTCGAACTGGATATAAGTTGTCTTCCAGGGTTATCTCTGAAAGATGAATCTGCCCTCCTGCAATGTCAGTAACAGGTGTGAAGAAAATTTCAAGTGTCTACAAATCCTGCATTATACTCTGATCACTCTGCAAGCTTAGATAATCTATCCAACATCCTAGATTATACTCTGATCACTTTGCAAGCTTAGATATTTAATCCAACATCCTGTATTGATAATTTGGTAAGCATAGATTTCAATCCGGCATCCAGCAATCAATATGGGAAAGTAATTTTAAGTTGCAAAAGTTTGACATCGTTTGTTCCCACATTTATTCAACCCCCCTTTCTAAGTGTGCCTACTTAAATTTTATTTGGTATCAAAGCTTGACTCTACTTATCTTGGTCTTAAAGGTGACTTGTAAGGAAAGATTCTAGCATGGCACAATTTAGGAACATCATTCAAGAAGATCAATCAACTGTTAGATCTCCACTACTTCATGGAGCTAAAAATTACAATTTCTGGAAGTTTCGAATGACGATATTTCTTAAAAGAGACCCTTGGGAATGTGTGTCGTGGAGAATGGTCCTGTTATCCCAAGAAAAAAAGATTGTACTCCAATGACCCTAATGGAAATGGACTCAACCGAAATTGACATGGTCTCCTATGATTCAAAAGCAATGAACACACTCCTTAGTGGATTGGTGCAATTCAAAATTGACAAAGTTTCCTCATGTAACACGGCTAAGGAGATTTGGGAAACTTTCATCTGTTTTTTTATCACGGTCATTTATGGCTTTAACACTTCTGGTGAAAGGAAACATCTCTAGAGGGACTTACGAGTTGTCTCTATTCCAATTGATAAATCGTGGTGCATCCTTAGAGACTTTAATGAAGTACTTCGCCTCTCTGAAATTAATGGTGGGAACGAGACTTGGGATAGTGGTAAGCAAAACTTCAAGGACTGTATTGAGGATATATCCTTTGTGGATCTTCGGGCTGTGGGCCCTTATCATACTTGGTGGGATTCTCATATTCAGAACCCTAATTATAGGAAACTGGACAAAGCTATGGTTAACTCGGAGTGGCTACTTTCGCTCTCTCTTTCCCAAGCTATTTTCTCTCCTAGAGACCTTTCTAACCACTGCCCTGTCATTGTTCAGTCTGGTATGATGCTGCCTTGCATCATTAAACCTTATTAATTTTTCAATTTCATGGTGGATTTGGAAATTTTCAAACAGTGGTCAGGAATGCATGGAACTATCATGTCCTTGGGGATCCATTACAAACCTTAGTAGGAAGATTAAGATCTGTTAAGAGGGCTCTTATCAACTTAAACAAAAGTAATGGAATGTCTTCCAATGTGGTTCAGGCCAGGGCCCTCCTCCATGCGACTCATCAAGCTATTACACTTAATCCTACAGATATAATTATCTTGGAAAGGCAGAAATCTGAAATGGATCATATTTGGGTTGCCCTTCTCTCTGAGGAAAATATTTTGAGGCAAAAATCTAGGGTTCAATGGCTAAAAGAAGGAGATAGAACTACTGGCTTCTTTCATAACCAGGTTAAAGCTAGATGGAATCGTAATAAATTTCTTTTAATTGAAAATGCTGAGGGAATTCTTATTAGTGGGCAACATAACATTCAGAGGATTGTTGTGGACCATTTTAGATCCCTCTTTGGTCCCCCATCGACCTAATGTGCCCAAAATGTCCAAAACATAGCTTCCTACTTTGTGAACATTGTTACTCCTCTTGAAGCTGCTGATCTTGAAAGAGAAGTCACTGATGCAGATATTATATCTTCTCTCAAAGCTATGAAACATAATAACAGCCCTGGCCCTAACGGCTTCAATGTCAACTTCTTTTTAGCTTGCTGGGATATTGTCGGTTCAGACTTCACCTCTGTTGTCAAGTCTTTTTTCCAGCGGGGGTGTCTTTTGAGAGGGACTAACTCTACTGCTATTGCTCTTGTTCCTAAAGTCCCCAACCCTTCCTCTATGAACGACTATAGACCCATATCCTGCTGTAATACTACTTACAAATGTATCTCTAAAATCATTGTGAGTAGGCTCAAGGGTATTCTGCCCAGGATTATTTCCCCTTTTCAAGTTGCATTTGTCCAGGGTTTGGTGATAATATTCTGATTGCTCAAGAACTCTTCAGAAACTACCATAGAGGAGCAGGTCCTGCCAGAAGTGCATTAAAGATCGATCTCCAACAAGCGTTTGATTCGGTGTCTTGGGATTTCTTACTTGAATCTTTGAAGCTCTTCAACTTCCCTCCGAAGTTCATTTTCTGGATTAGAACTTGTGTTTTTTTTTTGCTAAATTTAAACTGAAATAAAAGAAAGAATAAGTACATAGGTCAAACCCAAACAGTATACCATAGCCGTCATAGGACAGGCCCTATGATGGCATCAGTAAACTAAAGCTATACACTAGCAAACAAGGGCCCAACAAGGAACAAAGAAACATCAGAAAACCAACCGTCAAAAATGGCTTGATAACAGACAAAACTGCCTCAAAACCAACACGAGCAAATTTACAAAATTAAGCTACACGACAACAAAAGCCAAGCTGCCAAGACCAGAGATATTGCAATAACTGCATACCCAGCAGCCAGCTGAGCAGAATGCCATTCACTTAGCAGCATAACACACAGCCCAGCTCCACTAGCAGCACACCAGCAGTTGCCGAGAGTTGCAGCAGTATAAGCCCAGAGCCAGCCAAGGAACCCCAGCAGAAGCAGCTCAGCAAGCAAGATCACGAAAAGCAGCAGCAGACCCGTAACCAAAAACAAGCAGAAGAGGTGAAGCAGAAGTAGGCAGCAGACCATAGCACGGCTGACCTGTAGCAGATCAACCAAGATCCAACACCAAGTAGCAGCAGCAGACTGCAGACCAAAATGATCCACCAGCAGACCAAAGTAGAGTCCCACAACAGAAGCAGCAGACTGCAGACCAAAGCGACCCACCAGCAGACCAAACAGACTAGCCCAAAAGTAAACCAGCAGACTACATCACAAGCAACCAAGCCAGCAGACTAGAGCAAACCAGCAGACTGGATCAAAACAATTGTGGCAGCAGAAACAGTCCATCAAAGGACCCAAGATCACTGCCGAGAGCAGCAGCAGCCACAAGGTCAGCAGGACTGCCAAAGCAGCAAACCACCGAACAACATGAGGAGCAGACCCCAGATGCGAAAATAGCAGATCCCCAAAAGCAGCTACCCACAGCAATAATAGGCATCATCTAACCAACACCAGCTGCACACATGCCAACAAACAGCAGTTGTAGCACTACAGCTAAACCAGGACCAAGCATCTATTCCAGCAGCTACCCACCAAACAGCAGCTCAGACACAAAAATTAACAGCAGCGTCACAGATAGCAGCAGCCACCACTGAGTGCATCAGTCAACCACAGACAGCAACAATTTAAGCAGGCATCCACATCACAGCTGAAACCCAATCCAAGAACAGCAGCAACTTTGCTGCAGACAGCTACAACCCTTGCAAATAAGACTCAGCTGAAGCATTAAACTAAACACAGTTTGAAACCCCAGCCTCTACAGCAGGAAATTAGACCCCTCAGTCAACTGAAAAAGCCCAGAGCTAACAACTGAGAAACTCTCTGACTGCAGCTAACAACTGACTACATCTGCTACCCTCTGGCTGCAAAGAACCAGCAGATAACAACAAGAAGCAGCTGTAGCAAGTATCTATACCAGGAACCTGTATATTCATGGCATAACATAGCAGAATACACATAGATGAAACTATATATCAAGCTAAGGAAACCATAAATTATAACCCGCTAACAAATTACAGATTATAGATTACAGATTACAGATTACAGATTACAGAGCAGATTACAGAGCAAGATGTTGATAGCATAACTTGGATTTAATTCTTTGAAACCGAGCATTAGTATGGAGACCACACTTAAGCAAGTGAATAATATCTTGGATAATGATTCGAGCAGGGATAGCTACTTGAGTGAAAATTCTAGCATTTCGTTCTTGCCAAATCAGACCACAAGTGCAAATCCAAAATACAGAAGACTGTTTAGAAATGTGGGGCAAGAGCTGTTAGTAATAAAATCGGTGATAGTAGTCCAACTACGACTCAACCCTCTCCAACCACATCGTCTAAGGACCGCAACCAGAATCTGAAAAGAATAACTACAGTGGAAAAATAAGTGATGAAAAGTTTCCCTATCGTTGGAACATAGAACACATAGGGGATCAACCGTAAGGCCAAAATTAAGAAGTCTATCCAGAGTTCGAAGCCCATTATGGAATGCAAGCCTAGCAGAAAGGAATGACGAGGAGGCACAATCTTATGCCACACTAAACTATGCCACCCTACAGTCGTCCCAACACGCCGAATGGAACGCCAAATGGTAGAAGCTTTCACGTCCTTAGCCACAGTACCATCCCAGATAAGCTCATCCTGACAGTCCGAATTACAATTCCTAGTACGATCAAAAGAAGACCGAAACTCAATAACCTCGCAGTAATTGGAACTAGGGAGGACTCAATCAGAGTTATGAATAATACTACTAACAGAAGCAGTGGGCCCAAGACCAGAATTTACAATCAAAGGAGAGTGCACAGAGGAGGCCAAAGGATCTCCAAGCCACGGATCAAATCACAGACTAGTGTTAGCACCATTACCAATGCGAAATGATAGATATCTACGTGCTAGGCCCCTAAGATGAAGCACTTTTCTCCAAATCCAAGAGCAATCATTAGGGATATGGGTAGTCCAGAAATATTTATTCTTAAGGTGAGCTTCACGAACCCAAGAGGCCCAAATAAATATAGAAGAGGGATTTATGACTTTCCAAAGATGCAACATGATCAAAGCTTCGTTCCAATCTTCAAGGTTCTTAATAGCGAGGCCCCCTTCCGTAACAGGGAGAGTGATCTTGTTCCAAGCAACCTGGAACCATATTTCTGCATAGAAGGACCCTTCCATAAAAATCTAGACATAGTAGATTGGAGGTCTTTTAAAGCAGCAGAAGGGAGGATAAAATGAGCAGACCAATAAGCTTGGGTGGCATAAATAACAGATTTAATTAGCTGAAGTCTACCGGCATAGGACAAAAATCTGTTAGTCCACGAGCTTATTCTAGCTTTAACCTTTTCAAGAAGAGGATGGCAATCCGCAATACTTAACTTGGTAGTTATCAAGGGAACTCCCAGGAATTTAGCAGGAAATATCCCTAACTGGAAACCCAAAGCAAGGATAATAGAGTCAGCAGTTTCAGGAGGGACATGAGACAGGAAACACATACTTTTCGATGCATTTGTGTATAGGCCCGAAAAGGAAGCAAATTTCTCAAGACACTGTTTAACTATAATTACCGAATTAAGGTCTCCGTGGCAAAAAATAATGAGATCATCTGCGAAGCAAAGGTGAGTAAGAGAGATGGGAGAAGTTTTCCAATGATGCCTAAAAGCAGGAAACTTAGAAGCCTTCGCGAGCATGATAGAAAGGACCTCCATAACAATAACGAATAGATAAGGAGATAACGGGTCGCCTTGCCTGAGACCTTTTGCCCCTTTAAAATAGCCACACAGAGCACCATTAACCTTCACAGAAAACCTTGTCGTAGTAATACAGGCCTTAATCCAATACAAGAATTTGGGGGGAAACTTAAAGAACTTAGGGGCAGCTAATAAGAAGTCCCAAGAAATAGAATCAAAAGCTTTCCTTAAGTCAATTTTCATAACACATCTGGCCGGACCCGAGGATCTGTGGTAGTTCCTGAATAATTCTTGAGCCAAGGGAATGTTGTCCCCTATTCTCCTTCCCGGAATAAAGGCAGATTGATTAGGAGAGATGAGAGTCGGGAGGATACATTTAAGCCTAGCAGCAATAATCTTGGATATGCATTTATAAGTAGTATTGCAACAAGAAATGGGCCTAAAATCATTCATTGAAGTGGGGTTAGAAATTTTCGACACAAGAACAATCGCTGTAGAATTAGTACCGCGAAGCAAACAGCCCTGCCGGAAGAATGATTGAACAACATTGGTAAAAGTATTTCCAACAATGTCCCAGGTATGGATAAAGAAATTCACATTAAACCCATCTGGGCCAGGACTTTTATTCTGCTTCATGTGCTTTAAAGTGCTCAGAATTTCATCATCAGAGACAACCCTTTCAAGTAACAAAGCTTGTTGAGGAGAAACACAGTTATGCTCTGCAGACTCCCAATCATGTAAAAATTGGCCAACCACTGGAGATTGAGATCCTAAAAGAGAATTGAAGTAATCAACGGCAATATGTTGAACATCCAGATGACCATAACACATTTCACCGTCTGAGTTCTGAATTGCCAATATTTTATTCTGATTCCATCGATTTTTAACTTGGTTATGAAAATAACCAGTATTCTTATCCCCTTCCTTAAGCCATTGGATTCTGGATTTTTGTTTTATCAGTTTCTCTTCACAAATGAGAGCAGCCCACAAGCTTGAAGATTGGGTCTGCTGAAGATCAAGGAGACTAGAATCGGTAGGGTTAGAAGCAAGAGCTAGCTGAGTAGAGTAAAGACTCGCCCTTAATAACTCAACATTTGAAGAAAGGTTTCCATTAAGCTTGTTCAGATCAATCAAGGCCCTTTTAACTGCTTTAAGCTTTTCTGCAAGGATTTGCAAGGGGTCTCCAGAACATGGAGTGCTCCAAGCCGCCTGCACTACGTCGTGAAAATTATCCAGCCCAGTCATAAAATTAAAGAATTGAAAAGGCTTAGTACTAAAAGACATGACCAAACTAGAATAGATAACAACTGGACAATGGTCAGAGAGCTCCCGGGGAGTAAAGTTAGCTAAAGAATTAGGGAAAGAATCCAGCCAGAGATTGTTGACCAATGCTCTATCAAGTTTCTTAAAAGTAGGATTCGAAACTTGAGAATCCCACCAAGTGAGATGAGGACCAACAGCCCTCAGATCTACCAAATGCAAGTCAGTAAGCCAATCCTTGAAATCCTGCATCCCATAATCCCACAAACCAGCCCCTCCATCAATTTCAGAAAGAGATTGAACAACATTGAAGTCCCCCAGAAGAGTCCAAGGTTTATCAATATATGCAGCAAACGCCCTTATGTCATTCCACAAAGTTTTACGTTCAGCCGGGGTATTAAGCCCATAAATAATGGTAACAAAGGAATGAAAGTTAAGACTGACAGAGGAAATATAACAGTGAATAAATTGAGAGGACTTAGAAATAATATTAACATTCCAAAAAGTTGGGTCCCAACCAACCCAAATACGACCATTAACATGATGCACATAGTTAAAATGCCATTGCCAATTTCTGCAAATAGCTTTAGATATTGAATTAGCTTTATGACACTTGACTCTGGTTTCAACTAGGCCAACAAAAGAGAGACTATGCTTACTAATAATAGCACGGACACTATCCTGCTTAGGAGACATATTTACACCTCTAATATTCATAGAGCAAAAATTTAACATAATAAACTAAAGGAAAAAAATTAAGCTGGGGACTTCTTGCTCCCCCCTCCCTTGATCTTTTTCTTTGAAGCTTGTATAACATCGAGAGATAATCTTGCTTTATGCTTTAGATCCTTGACCTCCTTCTCATCAATTTATTTTAGCTTATCCACAAGAGGATTAGGAATAGGAGTAATATCAGTGTCGAAATAGCAATCACAAATGCCTCCATCCAAAGGATATAAATGATTAAAAGGATTAGGGCATGGTCCAACTGAGGATGGCAAAGATCCCTTGAGTACAGATGAGCCAACCTGTGGCTTGGGACCTTTAGTGACTATAGTCCAGCAATCAGAATTCCCAACAAGAGGAAGATCGGAAGCAATGAGATCACCTAAGGATCCAGAAGCCACAAGGTCAGGGGACGTAGAAGAGACTTTGGGAACCCATTTATAGTTTGCATTTGGACACCGAACCAAAGAATGCCCGAAAGACAGACAATGCGAACATAATTGAGGCCTATTTTGATATTCAACTTTAACCACCACAACTTTCTCCACTTTTGATTCCTCATCTAGAACAACAACATCCAGGCTAGGAGGGAAAGCAGAAGAGGAGGATATTTCAACACACATCCTAGCAAAGTTCATAGGTTCTAGTTTTTCAGTTAACTTATCCACAGATAGCGGTTTGCCAATACCGCTAGCAAGATAGCTCAACCCAGGAGCCGAGAGATATGACATAGGGACATTATGAAATTTGACCCAAACCGGGGCTTGAGTACAAGCTTCAGACTGAAAATCCATTCCCTCCTTCTAACGTTTAAGACACAGAAGCTTGTCAGAAATATACCACGGTCCCAAGGCAAGAACATTGTCACGTTCCTCATGAGAAGAGAACTTGAAAATAAACAGCCCTTTATCCTGGAGGAACACCTTTTGTAATCCAAACTTATCCCACAGTTTATGAACAATATCTTCCACAAGCTTGAAAGGAAGCCTAGAATTAATAAAACTACCAACAAGACAAGAGCTCCAAAGTTTATTTCCCAACTGAAGGACCTCGGAGGGAGGCTTAATAATAATAGAACCGTTTTCAATAACAGGAGGGGAAGGGGGGAAAAAATCTAGAACCAGACCTGGTTTTGGAAAATCCTGAGCCACGACCGAACTCCAAGATTTCTTCGCTACACTAGGTGAGCCCGAGTGCCCAGCTAAGCCAGCCCCAACAGCAACTGCAGCAATGTTCTCAATAAACTTAGCAGACTTAGGCGAACCAGTCCCAACAGCAGCTACAGCACCAGCAGACTGAGGGGAACAGGGCAGCTCCCCTTCTTCTAACCCGGCCTCAACTAACTGGTGATAGCCAACACCCGAACCTGAACCCATTGGCAGCATACCAGAACAGCCTTCTCTCACAGGACTTATATCAAACATGTTAAGCTCATTAACCTGACGAATATGCCGACCCCCATTAGCGAACTCAGAAACCTGCTGGATATTGAACCCCTTAGCAAGTATAAAATCCAAAAGAGTATTATTCTTCTTACGCTCATCTGCTGCTTCTACATGACCTTTACTAGAAAAGTGCTGAGTAGCACTAAAGATCTCCTTCAAAGCTGAACCGTGTTTAAGCCCTAAGCTTGCTTCAATCTCACTATTAGCATCTGAATCATCAGATTCAACTGGAACATTGCAAGGGTTAGCGACAAATTCAGCCATAACCGGCTCAACCCCTAGAGAGAGAGAGGACAAAAATCTGCCCCAAGAACAGGCCTGAAGGCCAAACCAGCCATTAAAGCTGACCAAATCGAGGACTCTGAACTAGGGATAGAAACCCCCAAATCAGAATAGCTAACCCTAGAGGGACTACTCAAGGAGTTTCCCCCCGAGAGGTGGGAGTAATCCACCATAGAACCAGGAAACGCACAAAGAACGAAAGGAGGGAATAAAAATGAAGCACATGAAAGAAGAGAGAAGGCAGAGAACGTAATCTAGAGAGAGAAGCTACATCTTTTTAAGTTAGGAGTTTCTTATGTGAGAACGAGATTGGTGCTCTAGAACTTGTGTTACTACTGCCTCATACTTCGTTAAGGTAAATGGTGGACTGTATGGTTACTTCTTTGGAGCAAAAGGGCTTTGTCAAGGGGATCCCCTTTCTCTTTATCTGTTCGTTATTGCAATGGAGGTTATCTCCCTTATCCATCTTTGCTTCGCTGACGATCTCATTTTATTTTGCCATGGGGACATCATGTCTGTATCCATCTTGAAAGGTTGCCTTGATAATTTCTCTTCCATTTCATCTGAATGCAGCTAAGAGTATGTGCTTTCTATCCAATTCCTCATGTTACTGCTGAAGCTATTTTTTCCTCTCTGGGGTTCTAATTGGGCCTTTTTCCTGCGAAATTTCTTGGGGTTCCATTGATAACTTCGAAACTGAGTCTTGCATACTGCAGGCCACTTCTCAATAGGATTGATGCTAGGACTCTTGGACAAACAAATTCCTCTCCTATTCTGGGAGGCTACAACTTATCAAGTCAATGATCTTTGCCATGCAGTCCTATTGGTCATCAAATTTCCTCTTTCCTGCTGCAGCCTTGAAGGAACTCAAGAGCACCTTTTGTAGGTTCTTATGGAAGGGCCCATCACTTCTAAAGTCCGGTGCCAAAGTGGCTTGTAGCAGGATCTCCCTGCCTCCTTCTGAGTTAAGAAACTTGATGAATGGAACAAGGCCTCTATGCTTTTGCATCTTTGGAATTTCATTAATCCCAAGTCCCCTTCTTTGTGGGCCAAATGGGTTCAGACTCTAAAGGACAAGCAGTTTTGGTGTAAGGATATCCCAAATGACTGCTCCTAGATTTGGCAGAAAGTCCTTGCTCTGAGATCTTATGCAATGCAACATACTAATTTCATTATTGGCAATGGAAATCGTACCAATCTTTGGCTTGATCCCTGGTATGCTAATAAACTTTTGGCCACCTTTCCTTCTTCCACCCTTATATCTAATTTGGGGATCGGGCCTTCTGCTTTTGTTAGTAGTATTATTACAAATTCAAGTTGGCAACTCCCCACTTCTAACCACCTATTATGGAGTTTAGGGAAAATTTTAACTATGCAACCCATTGTAACCACCTGTGTATCCGCTGCATGGCTGCAACCGGACTTGGGAAACCCCTTTCATATCCTGGCTGCAAAAATCAAGAGAACTAAAAGAGCCTTAATTAACCTTAATCACTCCATTGGGACTTTATCATCCTCAGTAAAGGAAGCTACTGCAAATCTCCACAGCGTCCAATCCTTGCTAGCAAACAGGCCACTTGATTCGGATCTCATCTCCCAGGAACAGAGCTGCCTTCATGTACTTTGGAACTCATTGGCTCTAGAGGAAACTCTTCTCCATCAGAAATCTAGAGCTACCTGGCTTGCTACTGGGGATAGAAACACAAAATTCTTATCCAATTTGGTAAAAAGCAGGTGGAACATAAACAAAATTCTTTCTATTCATAACCCCTCGGGTGAACTAGTTCAGGGTCAGGAGGAGGTTGAAAATGTGGCCGTGAACTACTTCAGAGATTTGTTCAACTACCAGCACCTACCTCCTTCAGCTGATTTTGCAAATTTTGGAGTTCTCCCTGCCAAACACATAAATGATTCCAGAGCTGCCCTCCTTTCGGCTCCTATCATAGCTACTGAGGTTTTCAAGGCCCTTAATGGTATGAAGAGAAACAAAAGCCCAGGCCCGGATGGATTTAACGTGAACTTCTTTATTCACTGTTGGGACATTGTTGGTGCTGACTTCACCAAAGCTGTTCTCTACTTTTTCTCTTCCTGCCGTATGCCAAGAGGTATAAATTCCACTGCCATTGCTCTTATCCCAAAGTGCTCAAATCCCTCTCTCATGTCTGATTTCAGGCCAATATCATGCTGCAATACAATCTACAAGTGCACTCAAAAATTCTTGCTGATAGACTAAAACTGGTCCTTCCTTCTATCATTGATAAGGCACAATCTGCTTCCATCAAAGGCAGAAGTATAAGTGACAACATCTTCATTGCCCAGGAGCTATTCCAAAATTACCATAGGAAATCTGGTCCTCCTAGATGTGCCTTAAAAATTGATTTAAGCAAAGCTTTTGACACAGTTAATTGGGATTTCTTAATGGGCACCCTTAAATCCTTCCACTTTCCTCCACAATTCATCAACTGGATTTACCCATGCATCTCAACTGCTATGTTTTCTGTAAAGATAAATGGCTCACTTGCTGGATTCTTTGGTAGTATCCAAGGCCTAAGGCAAGGTGACCCTCTTTCTCCTTACTTGTTTGTGCTAGTAATGGAAATGCTCTCCCTCAAACTCAACTGGGGTTCCAAACAAACTGGGTTTCTTCACCACTAGCGCACTAAAGCCAGTGACATCTCTCATCTATTTTTTCCTGATGACATCTTAATTTTCTGTCGTGCTAACCTTCAAACCATCTCCATCATATATTCATGTATCCATTCATTCTCTCTATTCTCGGGTCTCATTCCTAATATTCAAAAGAGCCACTGTTTTCTAGCATGTGAAGACCCTGAAACAAAATCATCCATCCTATCCTTTCTGGGCTTCACTCATGGTACCTTTCCCACCAGCTTTTTGGGTGTCCCTCTCATCTCTTCAAAGCTCTCATACCAGGATTATATTCCCTTAATCCATCGAATCACTCAAAGAGTCTCCTCTTGGACTGCTGCTGCTCTTGCCTATTCTGGTAGGGTCCAACTTATAAAATATGTGCTCTTTGCAATTTAATCGTATTGGAGTACTCATTTCTACTTGCCCAAAGAAGTCATTAGAGCCATTCAATCGATCCTTTGTCGCTTTCTTTGGAAAGGCACCTCTCTTAATCCCTATGGTGCAAAGGTTGCATGGAAAAATATCACACTCCCTACTGAGGAAGGAGGTCTGGGCATCAAAAACCTCTTGGACTGGAATAAAGCTTTACTTCTACTACACCTAACCCATGTCTTGCAGCCTAACACAAAATCATTATGGGCTAAGTGGGTGCAGACTACTGTCCTTCTCGGGAAATCTGTTTGGCAGATTTAAATTCGCACTGATTGTTCGTGGATCTGGAGAAAACTTCTCAAACTCAGGCCTATTGCTCTTTAGCATATTAGATACGTTGTTGGCCATGGTGAAAATTTCAATCTCTGGTATGACCCGTGGCTCAATGGCTCTGCCAATAACCCCAGAAATACATTGATCTCCAATTCAGGCCTACCCATCTCAACCAAAGTCAGGGATATTATGAATAACACCTCCTAGAACCTCCCCCTTTCAAACCATCATGAGGTGATTCTCTTCCGGCAACTAGTACAATCTTCCCTCTTTCCCTCTGCATCAATGGACTGTATATTTTGGGATTCAATGGATGTTTATTTCATCAAAGCAAGACACATTTGGGATAGCATCAGAATCAAGAAATAGGTTACTCATTGGCACACAATTCCTTGGCATAAATTGTATGTGCCAAGATACTCTTTCATGCTCTGGCTTAGATTCCATGGAAAGCTCCAAACAAATGATATAACTCGAGCTTATACAGGACGGACCTTCAATTGTCAGCTATGCAACAAGCATCCTGAAACATTTTCACATCTTTTCTTCATCTGTGAATATTCCACTGTTATTATCAAAGCTACCTTACAACTGGGTGGATGGCTCTCTTTACCCCTGGACTGGACCGGACTTACTGCCTTTATATCATCTTTCCAAGGGTGAAAATTATCAAAGCAGATTCTTAGCCTCTCTCTGGCCGTCTCTTTCTATAAGATATGGGAAGCAAGAAATAAAAAGATGCACAATAGGACACTCGTCCCTCCAACCTGCCTTGCTACGGATGTAATTGCAATCATCAAATCTAGATTATCTACTAGTCCATCTTTCCTCAAAGCTACAAACCTTTGCCAATATTATTGTAATTGGCTCTGATAAATTCTGACTAGATTATGTTACATTGGTTGATTTTCTAAGAAATGTTCTTAACTCTAGCTAGATCCTCTATTGGTCTGTGTCTCTAGATGATCTAGCTATAGTCTGGGGTATGCCCCTTTGCCATTATATTTTTGGTTCCATTTATATACTCACACAAATTTAGCAAAAAAAAAAAGGCTAGGGGTGTCTCCACTTCGATCATATGGGATTCCATCTGATCCTCTGGCCAACCTGTGGCTTGGTATAAAATGGTGTGGCATAAATTCATTCCCCCACGTTTCTCTTTCTTTCTATGGCTAGCTTTTTAGAATGGGATGCAAACTATGGATAAGCTTTCTAACTTTGGACTTCTTGTCAATCCAACTTGTCACTTATGTAATGCCCACAATGAAACCTTTAACCATCTTTTTTTCTCTTACCCGTTCTCGTTTCAGTTACTCATATCAGTACTTCGTAACTATGGCTGGAAGGGATTTTCTAGGAGTTGGCTTTCCATTACTAACTTCATTATCTCCCACCCCAGCTTTTCTATACAACATGGTATTTTGCATTTGGGTTTTGTTGCTATTGTCTATCGCACTTGGAAGGAGCGAAACGCTAGAGTTCGTGGAAATAATGCTTCTCCTGTAAGGATTATCACCCACTCGATTTTGCAAATCATTAAATACAAACTACATACCATTCACAGGTTCTAGAAAGTGAAGGACTCTTTCATCCGATTAGCCATCTGATTTTGGCTAGCAATTTAGATGGTTCTGTGGGTTGTATTGCTTAGCTTTTATGCTTCGGCATGACTATGGTTTTTGTTGGGCTTCGGCATGTTGTGGCCTTGGCATGTGGGGGCCTCGGCATGAAGGTGTCAGGGGTTGTAGGACTTCGGCTTCGTCGTGGTTCGGCTTCGGTAAGGTTGGTCTTCGGCGTGGTTCAGGTGGGGCTTCGGCTTCGGCTTCGGCTTCGGTAAGGTGGGGTTTCGACATTGATGGCTGCTGGTTTCGACTTTGGCATGTTCGGAATGGGCTAGTTCGGGAGTGTTTCAACTTGGGTCGGGTTTGTGTTCATAGTTCGGTCTTGCCAATTGGCTTTGGCTTCGGCAAGTTCGGCATTCGTTTTTGGCTTCTATTTGGGCTTCGTCCCGCCTTGATTCTTTGCCAGCTTGTTGGCTTTGTCCTTTTGATTATTAGTATTGACATCAGGGGGCCTGTCCTTTGAAGTCTTTACTATTTTCGTTTGGGGTTCCCTTGAGTTTTTGTAATCTCCCTTTTATTTATACAGTCTAACTTTAACGGGAAAAAAAAGGCATGAAGGTACATCGAAAGTGTAATAACCCGATATTTTCTATATAAATAAATAAAAAATTTTGCATATAAATTTTTTTTTATTTTAAAGGTGGGAATATGTGCAAGGTAAAGTGTGTGTGTGTGTGTGTGTGTGTATGTATATATATATGTGTGTGTGTGTGTGTGTGTGTGATAAATAAAATTTATTTATTATATTAATAATTACAAACAATTTTATTTTAGAATTATTGATCATTATAAAGTATATTATTATAATAATTAATTTTATGGTAGAAATGATTTTATTATTTATTTTCCATAAAAATATGATTATTATATTATTTAAATAATATATGAAATGACTATAGATTTATTATAATAATTATTTTATTATATGAATTTATTTCAAATTAATTAAGTTGATTATTTTAATTTAATTAATAATAGTATATATGAAAGATATATCAGATATGGAATCCAAACCTTAATTCTGGATTTAGAATAAGGAATGAGAATAATAATATTATATTAAAGATAATATTATTTTTCGGTGCTATAAATATATAATGTATGTGTGTAGTGATAATAGTTGATCAATTACGGTGTATCATGTCAAACCTTAGAATTATTGGGTTAAACCCAAATTTGAAATTCAAACCGGAGTTTAAAATTGGTCAGAAATTGTGTTATATGAATTATGTTACGTATTCTAGATTTTAATGTTAATTAGAGAAACTCTAATTAATATTTGAATACCCTAATTGTAAATTAAAACCCTAATTTCCAATTTAAAACTCTAATTGCCAAATTATTAACCCTAATTGCTAAATGGGAAAGCTAATTGTTAATTAGTGAATCTTAAATTTAATTTTTAAATTCTATGTAATTAGGAAATTAAACATGATTAAGAAACCCTAATTTTCATTTTTAGAAACTAAAATTTCCATTTTTAGTTTAATTTCAAAACTTTAGAAATTTTAAATTTTTTGCAAACCCTAAGCGTTGGGGCAATTGACAAAATGGCCATTAAATTTACAAGACAAAAGACCAAAATACCCTTTACTTATATTTTTTAAGTTAAAACAATTGTGGCCAAAATTGTTGCCACATCTCTTAAGTTACTACCAAACACTTTGAATCAGCCAAGTGAAGCCACATAACAACATTCTCAACCACAAGAATCAAATTAGAGTGATTAAAGAAAGTGGAAGTTCAAATAATTGGCCCATTTGCTATCTAACACCCAACCAAGTTTCTCTCTCTCCACACTCACGAATTATAGTAGCATTTCAGTTCCCAAATCAAGCCCCACTAACACCCATAACCAAATCAGTAGCCAAGAATCAGAATTTGTTTATAGTGAGGTATAAACCCTAAACGAAATCTGATCTTTGATCCTATGTTAGATGTTGGTTTTTTTGTGTTAAACATGTTATATGTAGTGTATATTGATGATCTGGGTTGATAGATGTTAGATCCATAACATCTATAGGCTCGGATTTGAAGTTTTTCAAAATCTGGAAAAATTGAGAAATATTGTATGACAACCAAATGTCAGGTCCCATAGATCTCAGTTTGTTATGTGTTTTTGTTGTTTAAAGGTCTGAACATGTAGTATGTTATGCAATCTTTGATCTGGAACTGGAAGTTTTAGATCATGTATATATTACAAGTTATTAGTGGTCAAAGGTCGTTAACCGGCCATGACTGGATAATTTTGGGAAACTCAGAACCGTCTGATAAGATATTCATGCTTCCAGATCTGTCAGTTCTTTGTTGCTATGTTCTCGTTGTTGTATTCAAGCTGTAGGTTGGTAGATGAACTGTAGATTCATGTTAATAGAACACCTAAACATCAAAGGTGTTGGATCCAGTAGCCGGTCAAAGTAACTGAAACAATCATTAAAATAGTTTTCTGGGTAACCCAGAAAACGTTTGAACCTTATTCCTGACAAGGTTTGACCGGCATGGATCTAGCGATTCTGTTGTTGTCATAGTGATTTTATGTAATGGATCTCTTTATTTACATGTTATTTACACACTGCAAGTCTTAAATCTCAAAAACATTACATGAACAACAAGTTATGGAAGCTCAAATATGACCAGTCGAACTGTTCTTCATTTCTGGGTAACCCAAAAATGAAGAATATCTCTGACAGCCACTTTGCATGCTTAGATCTCCTTTGTGTTATGCTATTTGGCCATGTTTGTTGGGGTTGGGGGGCAATCTGGTGCACCTATTGACCGGTACCGTCCGGTGCACCCTTTTTTTTTATTTTTTATTTTTTTTTACCACAATTATGAGAATAATAAATAAAAAATAATAGAGCAAATTTGAACAAAAAACTGTAAAAGAAAGTATATTTTTTATTGAAAAAACACTGTAAACCACTGTTTTTTACAGTTTTTTATACTTTTTTTTTACAGTTTTTTATTCAAACTTGTTCTATTATTTTTTATTTATTATTCTCATAATTGTGCTAAAAAAAAATTTTAAAAAAAGGTGCATCGGACGTACCGGTCAATAGGTGCACCGGACGCCCCCCCAATCTTGTTTGTTGTTGGAACTTATAGTATTACATTAGTACTATAATCTATAGCCATTAGCTTGCCCAGATACATCACAGGATGAAAATTACTGTTGGTCAAACTAGCTATCTTGAAACTACTTATGAATGTTCTTGAGGACTCAAGAACACCTAAGGCAGCGGTTTCTATCGCTAAAGGCTATAAATAACTTTAATATTTTGGCAATATTTTCATTAATAATTTAATATTAATTAAATATTAATGATAATAGAATTATTTAATATTTAAATCATTTAAAAATGATTCCAGTGTTCAAAAAATCATGATAAATTATAATAATTATTTAAAAATTATTATAAGTCATTTAAAAATAATATGACTGATATTTACGAATATTGAATTATAGAATAGAGTTTTAGACTCGATAATTACCCGATAAAACCGTCAGTACACCGAAATATTTCAGAAATTGATCTGGACTTAGATAATTTGACTAGATACGTGTTTGTTTGTGATCCAATAACTGCTAAACATATGTGACAATGTGATTAGGTTATGTGATGACTACAAATAGCAGTATTATGTGATATGATATATTATTCTAATCGAATGAATGGTCTTATTAATGATATGTTTCGATATAAAAGATAAAACTAAGTTACGTTATTGTAAGCAGCTGCTCAGGCAAGTATCCTAACATTGCATTTTACTTTATGCAATGGACATGAGTAATAAAGTTTTAGAATTATATTATCATTATGTTAGATTATTAACTCTATTGTTATCAATTTTGTATTCAATCATTTGTATTCATATAAGTTCTTAAATTATTCGATCATTGTTTATCAACACAGTATTATTGTATAATTCAGATATTTATTTTGTTCGTTAATTTCTAAATATAGTTAGACAAGTGTCCTCACTTGAATAATCATTGTATTTAATCACATACTTATTGATTTCCAGTATGTATACTTTGACTTAAAAGCCAGATAGGCTATTCGATTCGACTAGACACCAACTTAAAAATATTGTTGAACAAGATAGAACCTTATTGCTATCCAACCGAATTGTTTTGGTTCGGATTCCCGACTTAGTATGAACATCCCGAACATGGGAAACTTTTATGCCCCTAAGGCGGATATGCTGGACAAAAATATCATTCGAACATGTAGTATTGATCAATACAAGGCATAACGGGCTGATCACCCCGCGTGCCTGTAAGTTATGACGGTTTGCAGATGAAATTCTGTTAAACCTTATCGAAAATTTAAAATAAAGTTCATAGTCTGTCGACTGATCCCCATTTATAATCAGTACGTAGTTTCAAAGATTTAAAATCGAAATGATATGTTGTTTATTGTTGCTTCAGCTTACTTCACAACTGTTGATTCGTTGTAGAAGTACTATTCACAGAAAACATTTACCTCGTTCAGCTAACATTTATTGTTTACTATTACTTGCTGGGCAATCAAATGCTCATTCTTGCTTAATTTAATATTTTCAGCTAAGCGTGATCAACCAGAATGTTCAGGCAAGAACAAAGAAAAAGGAAAGCTAGCCGAATAAACTTATGATATTTTATATAATAGTTAAATAATATTAAGATTTGATACTTATTATCTATCATGTAATTAATGTTTAAAGGTTGCGTACCTAGGATTTAGACTCTGATATGTAAATTAAGTTTGATATTAATATTATTGTTATTATTATTAGTATTATTCCGCTCATAGAAATAGTATCGCGAAGCACCGAGTTCGGGTTTCAAGTACCTGAATTTGGGGGCGTCACAGGTTGGTATCAGAGCTTAGGGTTAGAAACCTTAGGTAGGATAGACCTTAGGCAATAACCTTAGAACAGAGGGAAATATTGAAAATACAAATAACTCATATAGAGTTTAAAAGGAAATGAATTGAATGAATTCATCGACAAACAAAATAAAAGTAACTTATATAAAACCTATTATTTGTTGTGTGTATATATACTATATGTTAATTAAGATAATTTGTGTGTAGATGTCAGGTGGAAAAGAATTAGGATACCCTCATATCGTAAAGAAGGAGTCAATATCAAAGCTAATAGCTGCAATAGAGGTTCACCGTGCAAGCAACCCTGATGAGTTGGTTATTGTGGAAAACGTAGTACCAGATCCAGAAACAATAAAACTGACAGATAGTGATTCAGACACTAAAGTTGGAGCTGATCAAGCATCAACGGAGGTGCAGAATTTGTAGAACAAGGTTTCTTCTCTGGAAAAGGTGTGGAAAATAGAAAAGCTGTTAAATAGTTAATTGCGAAAGGCGTTAATCGAAACAATGGAAAAACAAGATAAGCTTAAAATCTAAATTGATCAGATGGGAGCCAAAAGCAACAAATCGTGTGCAGCTCCGAGCAAGAAGGGGAAAAGAAAGATGAAAGACCGCGATATAGGAAATTCTGATAATAACCAAGGGAACTCTAACAAAATAGAAAAGTGTAAAAACTGTGACAAGAAACATGAAGACTTATGTAGGAAAGGGGAAAATGTTTTCTACAATTACAGACATGAGGGACATATCTCTCCTCATTGTCCTAATCCGAAGCAAGGTGTCTGTTTTATTTGTGGGATAGAAGATCATTAGGCGAAAGGTTGTCCAAGATCTAGAAAAAGGTGTAGTGAACCAGTAATATAAGTGATGTTAGATTATGCGTGTTCAATGTGTGTTCTATGATAAGTATGTCTATATAATATAATATTCTCAACTTTTGTATAAGTTATAATAGTAAATCCCGACTTTTGTTGTCGCAAAGGGATAGCAGTATATGCTATGTTATGTAAAGTGCTATGAATTAGCTGAATGAATATGAATCTATGTTTGATTTATGAAATAAGTTTGATATGATAAACTTATATAATAAGGTTTAGAATGTAAGTTAAATTTATGATTTTATTTAATTAGATAATGCCGCCAAGACGTCGAACTCGAAATCAAAGGGCAGAAGAATCTGTCAACAATGCTGGGGGACAACAACCAGAACCGATGTAGACCTTCACGAACATGGTATCTCAAGCCATGCAGCAGGGAATACCAGCCGCAGGGAACCAGCCAGACAATCGCTTGGCAAACTTCAAGGACTTCAATGCGGTCGGACCGCCAGAATTCAGGGGAACAATTGATCTTATAGAAGCTCAAACTTGGGTAAAGAAGATAGAAAGGCGTTCGTAATTGCTAGGGTAGATGAGGGGAAAAAGACCGTTTTTGCCACCTATATAATGAAAGGGGAGGCTAACTTTTGGTGGGAGGCAAATCAGGCTAGGGCAGGTGAAGGTGTGGTTACTTGGGCAAGGTTTAAAATATTATTTTTTGAAAACTATCTCTCAGCTAGTATGTAGGCTAGGATGGAAGTAAATTTTTGGAGCTAAAGCAGGACAATATGACGGTGTCAGAGTACGCCGCAAAGTTTAATGAATTGGCTAGATTCGCTCCACACCAGGTGGATAAGGAGGCTAGGAAGGCCTTAGGTTTGAGCCGGGCTTAAAACCCTGGCTCTATAACAAGGTGGCGGTGTTACAGATCTCTACATTTGCAGCACTCTTGGAAAAAGCTATCATAGCCGAGGAGGGAAGTGAGGCCATGAGCCTTTACAATAAGGAGAAAAGGAGCAAGGGCAAAGTCGAGGGAGCTGTGAAGGTGGAAACTAATAGTGGGAGTAGGAGTGGAACTGGAAAGAGGAAGGGGAATAGTTTTGGAAATATCCAGGTGAAGCAGGAAGGTGTGAAGAAGCAGGTGGTGCAGTGTAAGAATTGTGGGAAGAATCACTCCGGTGAGTGTCTGAAGGGTAAGTTTGTATGTTACAAGTACGGGCAGGAGGGTCATATCTCTCCCAACTGCCTCAATCCAATAATGAACAGTGGGTACTTTCTGTGTGGGTCAATGGAGCATAAGGTGCAGGACTGTCCGAAAAGGAGAACGGAAGCAGGAAGTGTGACTATGGGGAAAGGCAACGGGACTCTGGCAATCACAGGACCGACTTCAACCAACAAACCAACAAAATCAACACCGAGAGTCTTCAACATGACGGTCCAGGATATTGTGGCAACTGGTGCTGGAACTCCAGGTATTATTCGCATAACTTTTGTTTTCTTATACATGATTTTTCTATATATAGTAATTTATTTTATAAAGAAATTTTGAAGGAGGAATTTGAGTTCTATTAGAAATCAAAATTCCGTATAATTAGATAGACAAGCTTTATGCTGAATAGTTAAAGATTAGTTCGATCAATTATGATCGAGATCTACTTCCAATGACTGTGTATGCTATGCACCCTAATATGTATAAGTTTTAAAACGGTGATTCCGGGGACGGAATCTTTATAAGGGAGGGTGAATGTAATAACCCGATATTTTCTATATAAATAAATAAGAAATTTTGCATATAATTTTTTTTTTATTTTAAAGGTGGGAATATGTGTAAGGTAAAATGTATATATATATATATATATATATATATATATATATGTGTGTGTGTGTGTGTGTGTGTGTGTGTGTGTGTGTGTGTGTGTGTGATAAATAAAATTTATTTATTACATAAAATTTATCTCTTTGCCTCACTCAGAAGGTGGTCTAGCTATAAAGAGAACATGGAGGATTGGAATAAATCATTGATTTTAATGCATCTTTGGAGGATTGTCAATCCTAGGCACCATTCCCTATGGGCCTCATGGGTTAGAGCTAATATCAAATCTAAATTTTTTTGGTGTATGTCTATTCCCAATGACTGCTCTTGGATTTGGAGAAAAGTTCTTCAGCTGAGGCCTTTAGCTCTTAATCAAATTAATTTCCATATTGGTAATGGTGCGGATACTAGCCTATGGTTTGACCCTTGGATGGGTAATGGCACTTTGGCCACCTCTATTCACTCTCCCTTGGTCATCAACTCTGGTCTAGGGCCAAATGCAACAGTTAGCAACATTATCCAAGACTCTACTTGGAATCTCCCTTCCTCTAACCATAATGACTTCATAGTCTTCAGGGATGCTTTTGACTTCAACAGGCAGTGTAACTCTACTTTGCAAGATGAATGTTTATGGGGCAATACTAAAGCTAGTGAAGTTAAAGCTTGTACTATTTGGCGCTCGATTAGGCAAGTTGGTGTGGATGTGCTTTGGGACAAACTAGTTTGGCATAGGATTCTCACCCCTAGATTCTCCTTCATTCTTTGGATGGCTTTTCACAAAGGGTTGTGTACCATGGATAGATTGCTCACTTTTGGCCTTCAGGTTAACCCTGTGTGTGTTGTGCAAAACTGGCTTAGAATCCTTTGATCACTTATTCTTTAACTGTGACTATTCCTTTAGGGTTTTGGTTTCTATTCTTAGACACTGTGGTTGGAGAGGTTGTAGCAGGAACTGGTCTTCTATTACCAATTATCTTATTCACTACTCGTGTCCTCAATTTCATCATAGTCTCATTCATCTCGGGTTTGCGGCTGTGGTCCATCGTATCTGGACTGAGCGTAACGCGAGGATCTTTTCACATAAAGCTACTCCTGTCCGGACAGTAGTGCAAGATATTATGAACTTGTTGAAATGTAAACTTTATTCTTATAGCAGATTTCAAAGACTCAAGGAGAATTGCTACAGACATTTGGTTTTATAACATTATCATTGGCATTTCCTATTAGTTTGCTATGGATTCTATTACATTTCCTGTTAGTTTGCAGGTGTGTCTAGCCAGCTTGGTTGCAGTGTATCTGCTGTTGCTGTGGTTCATGCTGCTGGTCTGGTCTAGGCAGCTTGGTTGCAGGTGTGGTCTAGTCAGCTCGGTTTGGTCTGGTTCTTTGCTGCAAATTCTACTTTGGATGTTCAGCCTGATGGTCTTGAGTTCTGCTACAGATGTGGTCGGCTAGCTGGGTTGCAGGTGTGGTCTAGACAGCTTGCTGCTATGGTTGTTTAGACTTCTAGTCTTGAGTTCTGCTGCAGATGATGGTCTGCTAGCTAGGGATGGTTGGCCTTGGGTCATGTTAGGTCAGTTGGCTTGTGTCTTGGGTCGTGTTGGGCCTGTTATGGTCTTCTTGCTGCTGTAACCTGTTTCGATGCAGGGGTGAGTTTGGCTCAACTGTTTCGATGTCAAAGGTGAGTTTGGCTCAGCTGAGATTTTGCTGCTTATGAAGCGTTTTGGTCTGTGCAACTGCTACAGTGCTGGGCAGGTGCTGCAGTTTTGGCCTTTGGGGCTGGTCTGTTACGGCCTTGTTTTCAGCTGCTCCACTGCTGCTGGGCTGCTGCTAGGTTCTGCCATGTTCTGATGCTATGGTCTGTGGAGGTTCTGCTGCAGCTGAGTTGCAATGCCTGAATTGCTTTGTGAGCAGCTGCTGGTATGCTTTTGGCTGGGTTCTGCAGATTCTGGAGTTCAATCTGATGGGCTAGTTATCTGGTCCGTGTGCTGTGCTGGTTTAGCTGCTGCTGGGCTGGTTTAGCTGCTGGGCTGCTGAGCTGCACATGGTTTTAGCAGCTTTTAGCTGTTTGTGGTGCTTCTTATTGCCCTTGTCTTGGATTTGCTGTGCTGGGTATACAGAAGCTGGTGTTGATATGCTACTTTTGTTGTGTTTGGTTGCCTGTCCAGAACTGCTGTCAGTGGTTGAGCAGCAGCAGTCAGTGGTCTTTCGGTTTTGTGGGCATGAGTTGATGCTGCCCTTGGCTGCAGTTTGCTTCGCTGCTGCTCAAGCTGTTGGTTTACTGATGTCTTCTTTCTGGTGACGACTGTGCTGCTGGTTTGGTTTTGTTATGGCATGTGGTTTGGTTGTTGCACCAACGGTGTCCAAGTATTGTCGGCTGTTTACTGTTGTTGTTTGTACGCTGCTGAATCATGTATGCTAGTCTAGCTGTGGTTTACTACAGCCATCATAGGCCTGTCCTATGATGGCTATGGTATACCGTTTAGGGCTCTGTCCCGTGCACTTTGTATTTATTCTTTCTTTAATTCAGTCTAAATTTAGCAAAAAAAAAAGTATATTCTTATAATAATTAATTTTATGGTAAAAATGATTTTATTATTTATTTTCCATGAAAATATGATTATTATATTATTTAAATAATATATAAAATGATTATAGAATTATTATAATAATAATTTTATTATATGAATTTATTTCAGATTAATTAAATTGATTATTTTTGTGACGCCCCCAAAATTAGGTAGTCATCATCCTCATGTTTATAAAATGTTGAAAGTCATCTGTGACATGTAGTGCATAGATGGACTTGGTATGATTATGACCAGGGATTATTCGGTACATCACTCATTCTGAGTTGCCAGATACATGGTACAAAATTCAAATACAATTTCATTTATACAACTGTTGAGCTGTCGTATAGAATACGACTACAGTTAACTATGAGTTTTAATACAAATATATGTAACTCTCATGGTATGAAACAACCCGGGTCAAATCCCGAGTCCAGAACAAATCTCGGATCAAATCCCAAGTCCGAATCGAATTAAATCCATCAAAATAAGGCCTTAAACCACTGGCCTAATAGTATCTTCTTGGGTCATCTTAGCCCACCACAGGCTCCCAAAAGGTCATGACTTGAAGGTACTATTGATAGTAACTTATATCCTTATATAAAGACAAATTTTTCCCCTATCTTTCGATGTGGGACTGGGGTGTTACAAACTCCCCCACTTAAATTTCTGACGTCCCGTCAGAACCGATCACACACACGGCCCAAAGATCTTTGCCTCTCTAGCCATTGTGGGATAATACCGGCTGGTTTCGTGTCCCCACCTCCAGACCTCCATCTCTCCATTGTGGGATAATACCACCAGCCTTCGTGTCCCCACCTCCGGCAACCCGATCGGATGACCCGACCCGAGCTTTCGAGAGTCGGCTCTGATACCATATGAAACAACCCGGGTCAAATCCTGAGTCCAGAACAAATCTCGGGTCAAATCCCAAGTCCGAATCGAATTAAATCCATCAAAATAAGGCCTTAAACCACTGGCCCAATAGTATCTTCTTGGGTCATCTTAGCCCACCACAGGCTCCCAAAAGGTCATGACTTGAAGGTACTATTGGTAGTAACTTATATCCTTATATAAAAACAAATTTTTCCCTTATCTTTCGATGTGGGACTGGGGTGTTACATGGTACCTCGACCACAACCTTACAATGATACTTTACATAAAAATATAGTCAAAAACTGTTTTAGAAATTAAAATATTTGGGAAGTGCTCAAGGAAACCTTCGTACATGGGAGGCCATGCGTCTAGGTTATGATAGATATCATATGTCCACAGAATTATCCTTGGTTGACCCAAAAGTCCCCAAATAAAAACAAGAAGATTACTATCATCTTCTTTCCAATGGTCAGTCTTCTCTTGACATATAAATATCTCCGTTGTCTCCAAGTGAAAATTTTACTTCAAATAAACTCCAAGATCATATAGATAGTGCTCGTAGATATATTCAGCAAGTGAATGTGCACAGCCATGTTCTATGAGAACACGAGGTTGTATGTCATTAGACATCTTGTATGATAGTGGCAAAAAATCCTTCCAAAGTTGGGATCGCCTCACCCTATTTGATTCACCAAATATAACAACTAAATGATGTATAGAATACAACACACTTTTCTATACTGTTTAGGGAGAACCTCCATAGCTATTACACTATTTCATAGAATAGTGAGGACTACTAATGATATCATCTGGACCGTCACTCCGTTCCCCGACTAGTCCCTGTTACGTTCTCACTTCCTGAAGAGAACAATGAAAGCAAAAGGGTGAGCTCAACTAGCCCAGTAAAGAATATCATAATTAAAGCTAATTTACATCATCAATAACCTTCATCATTAATAAATCAGAGATTTAGAACATATGGTAGCTGATAAAACTTTTCAACCATAGTTGCAGCGGAACGAGCAATCCATTAGAAGAGTCAAATAGACCATTAGGTCTATTATCTTCTCCATGTTAAAAGTCCACCAATAATGTTTTATCCCTGTAACATCAATCAACAATTCCCGTCCACAATCATATGAATAACTCATAATCATAATTGTGATTCTAAATTCCTCTCGCACCCAGAACGAAGATAATTTTCATCACCTATATTCACCTGAAACATCAAAAATCATGGTTATACCAAATCACAATTCTTGTTCATAATCATACTAATAAATTCATCTTTGCACTACGGCCAAAGACATACAACTGTATTTCTACAAATTAAAAGTGTATAACCAATATTTTATCTCTGAGACTCAGCTTAATAAATAATCCACACCTTCGAATTATCTATGCACTACGGCCAAGGATATTCGTTAGTATCACATCCATGAATTATCCATGCACTACGGCCAAAGATATTCATTATTATCACATCCATGAATTAATATTTCATCGCTGAGACTCAGCTCAATAATTAATCCACATCATCGAATCATCCCTACACTACAGGCCAATGATATTCATTAGTATCACGACCACGAATTATCCATACACTACGGGCCAAAGATAATCGTGTTTTCATCAACGGTCCTGATCATGCCATAAAACAATTCATCTTTACACCCTTGGCCGAAAAGAATCCATAGCCATAATCATACCAAAAACTGTCCATCAATGCACTAGGCCAATGAGGACTTTTTCACATCATTTGTAACATTACGGTCATGATTATACCGAATAATCCCTGGTCATAATCATACCAAGTCCATCTATGCACTACAGGCCACAGATGACTTTCAACATAATATAAACATGAGGATGATGACAATGACATAATATTTCAATAAAACAAGTTCAAGAATTAATTTATCTAGGAATCAATAACGTCCAAATTGTCAACATGATACTGCTTTGTGGAGTAAAATTCAAAAATGCTCAGAAGAATACTTCCATAAAAAGATACTGGATGAAGCACAAATATCAAGGATATTCCACTAATTTCATGGAGTATAAAAGCCAAAACTTTAACCAACTGAGTATAATAAAGAATGAAATAACAAAAGAAATCAACAGGCATGCGATAGACCGCACAGATAGGTTATTCTAACAGAAAAATAAATAGTGGAACCAGGTCATGCGTAAATGCACTGATAAGATATTCTGACAGAATAATAAATAATGGAACCAGGTCCGGCGTAAAGCACAGACAGGATATTCCGACAGAATAATAAATAATGAAACCAGGTCCGGCGTAAAGCACAGACATGATGTTCCAACAGAATAATAAAAATGTAATAACAGAAGAATTTCACCAAGTATAAGGTAGCCCGCGTATACAGGTTATTCCAACAGAATAATAAAGAATGGAATAACAGAAGTTCTATTCATGAATAAGAAAGAAAGAATAACCTTTACAAGTACAACAAATAATATCCCTTACCCTTGAAAGAAGAGTATTCCGACTGATAGGGCGAGGATATACTCGAAGAAAACTTGCACTACGCTCAAAGCTTTCTTAAACTCTAAATAAATACACTCAAGATTATAGAAGAAGAACTCTCTCTATAGTTTCTCTCTCTATAGTTTCAGTAAATTCGTAAGAAATAATGAAGGAATGAGCTTCTATTTATAGAAGAATGGACTGCATAGTAACTAATTCATGAACGGTCCAGATTGATTTACTTTTAATCAAACGGTCCATATTTAAAGCAAAATCTTTTAAATAAAATATAATATATTCTATTTATAATCTAATAAAACGAATAACTTTATAAAAGATTTTACTATACAAATACTATGCAGGCACTATACAAATACTATGCATAATAAAATATAATATATTCTAATTATTGTCTAATAAAATAGATAACTTTATAAAAGTATTCTGTTTTATATAAAATTATTTTACTATTAGCCTAATAAAACGAATAACTTTATAAAAGTATTCTGTTTTATATAAAAAGCTTTTCTGTTTTATTACATTAATAATACTAATAAAATAAAACTGAGTGACTTCTCACGTAAGCATCAATAATCAATACCGTGTGCTACTATGCAACCACGCGTATTACTGTACTTTTAACACCGGGTGTTTCAACAGTTAACGGTAAAACTTTCGCCGTTATTTTCATAAAAATATTTTTGTCGTTTTCTCAATCCAACAATAATTCCGTTATGGGGTCCACCAATGGTTGTACCGTCGTACGAATATTCCCCGACAAAAAGAATATTCCCCGACACAACGAATATTTTATATCAACTTGCTTACTTTGAAAAAAAAAATTCACATATTACCCTTAACTTTAAACTTTTATCAATTTAACTATTTACCAAAATAGAAAAATTGAATACTTTTATTTCATAAAATTCGGGGTCTCACAATTTTAATTTAATTAATAATGGTATATATGAAAAATATATCATATATGGAATTCAAACCCTAATTCTGGATTTAGAATAAGGAATGAGAATAATAATATTATATTAAAGATAATATTATTTTTCGGTGCTATAAATGTATACTATATGTGTGTAGTGATAATGGTTGATCAATTATGGTGTATCATGTCAAACCTTAGAATTACTGGGTTAAACCCTAATTTGAAATTCAAACCGGAGTTTAAGATCAGTCAGAAATTGTGTTATATGAATTATGTTAGGTATTCTAGAATTTAATGTTAATTAGAGAAACCCTAATTAATATTTGAATACCCTCATTGTAAATTAGAACCCTAATTTCTAATTTAAAACCCTAATTGCTAAATTATTAACCCTAATCGCTAAATGGTAAAGCTAATTGTTAATTAGTGAATCTTAAATTTAATTTTTAAGTATTATGTAATTAGGAAATTAAACATGATTAAGAAACCGTAATTTTCATTTTTAGAAACTAAAATTTCCATTTTTAGTTTAATTTCAAAACTTTAGAAAATATAAATTTTTTACAAACCCTAAGGGTTGGGGCAAATGACAAAATAGCCATTAAATTGTGCAAAAGACCAAAATACCCGTTACTTATATTTTTTTAAGTTAAAAGAATTATGGCCAAAATTGTTGCCACGTCTCTTAAACTACTACCAAACACTTTGAATCAGCCAATTGAAGCCACATAACAACATTCTCGACCACAAGAATCAAATTAGAGTGATTAAAGAAAGTGGAAGTTCAAATAATTGGCTCATTTGTTAGCTAACACCCAACCAAGTTTCTTTCTCTCCACACTCACGAATTATAGCAGCATTTTAGTTCCCAAATCAAGCCCCACTAACACCCATAACCAAATCAGTAGCCAAGAATCAGAATTTGTTCATAGTGAGGTATAAACCCTAAACAAAATCTGATCTTTGATCCTATGTTAGATGTTGGGTTTTTTGTGTTAAACATGTTATATGTAGTATATATTGATAATCTGGGTTGACAGATGTTAGATTCATAACATCTATATGCTCGGATCTGAAGTTTTTCAAAATCTAGAAAACTGATAAATATGGTCTGATAACCAAATGTCAGGTCCCATAGATCTCAGTCTGTTATGTGTTTTTGTTGTTTAAAGGTCTGAACATGTAGTATGTTCTGCAATCTTTGATCTGGAACTGGAAGCATGTTTAGATCATGTATATATTAGAAGTTATTAGTGGCTAAAGGTCATTGACCGACCATGACTGGACAATTTTGGGTAACCCAGAACTTGCCCAAAACTGTCTGACAAGATATTCATGCGTCCAGATCTGTCCGTTGTTTGTTGCTATGTTCTCGTTGTTGTATCCAAGCTGTAGGTTGGTAGATGAACTGTAGATTCATGTTAATAGAACACCTAAACATCAAAGGTGTTGGATCCAGTAGCCGGTTAAAGTAACTGAAACAATCATGAAAACTGTTTTTTGGGTAACCCATAAAACGTTTGAACCTTATTCCTAACAAGGTTTGACCAGCATGGATCTAGCGATTTTGTTGTTGTCTTTAGTGATTTTATGTAATGGATCTCTTCATTTACATGTTATTTACACATTGCATGTAAGACCCCAACTTATTAATGAATAAAATCAAATTTTCTCTAATTATTATTGTGAATAATAAGGTGTTAATTTGATATAATATTTTGGTTATGGGTGAAATGTGCAAATTTTATAAAATAAACAAGTGGTTATAAAATATTCATTTTGTCGGGGAATATTCGTTTGGTCGTGGAATATTCTTTCTGTCGGGGAATATTCGTACGACGGCGCAGCTATTTATGGGTCCCATAACGAAAAACAGTTGGATGAAGATAACGACAAAAATTAAATTTTTATAAATAACGGCGTAGTTGTTACCGTTAACACTGTTGGAATACCCCGTGGTTAAAATACAGTAATACGCGTGGTTGCACAGTAGAACACGGATTGCACAGTATTTTTGAATTATTGATTCTTACGAAGGAAGGTACTGCTCAATAATTGTTATAGTAGTTACTGTTCAATATTTTATTTTATTGATTCAATAATTGCTGCATTGATATTTTATATTATTGTTGTTTCAATAATTGTCACTGGACAGTATTTCCCATTATCAGATCAATAATTTATATTATTTGAATAATATTATTAGATAGCATTATTGGTAATGTCTAGAAAGTTCTGTCTAAGGAGAGGTTTGGTCACCTAATTGCACGCCAGTAAGGAGAAATCCTTATTGGAAAGCCCCCTCTTTCCTTGGAACCTGGTTGTCATAAATGTGATTCTGTAATATTAATTGTGAATAATTAATTATTGATTCATATGATAAGGAAATATTTATTTTATGTGAATATAAATGTTAGATATATTTTGTGGTTAAAAATGAAGGAGTTAATGTTGAGGTGTTTTATCAGTATTTTTGTCGGAATGGAGGTATTAAAAATCAATCAGGATTTTTGAGATATATTGCGGGGGTTATAATTTTTAATCCGACCGTTGGATCGTTGTGATTATTGGATATGTTATACATATATAAGTTGAGTATATATCCACAAATTTTGAACCGTTAAAAATGAACGTATGATTTGTTATGAATTTTAAGAGATGACTGGTTCAGAAATTGTTGAAGTTTCGGAATTTATCATTTTGGTGGAAAATTCTAGAATTTGTGGGCCCCACTTTTGGTTGGTGAAAATGTGTTGAGATTTTTATTTAAATGTGGTGGGTGAGAATAGTAGCAGGTAAAGCCATCAGGTTGTAGGTTAAGTCTGCTTCGGCTTGCTAACATTTTCCTATAATATAGAGGGCTAAGTTAGAATTGAAAATCACACCAGAAATAAGTTTTTTCTCTTTCTCTCTCTAGATTATTGAGTGTGTTTTGTGAGTATTTAGATACTTTGTGAGTTTCTATTCATCAGTGCAAGTTTCCTTCAGCCTTATACCGATATTTCGATCAGAAGTACTGATATTTTGAGGTAAGGGGTGTTATATTCTTCTTAAAATGATATTTTCTTCAATGTCACTATACCGAAATGTTGGTATGAATTTTTTTATCAAATTTAGAACTTTTGTGTCGGAGTTACTATTCACGTATACGGCACTATTCACCGAAAAATGAAATTTTCTTCTTTTTGTCCAAGTTGTCTATTATAGTTACTGTCTTTGATTGTATCTATGTTTTGATCTTTATTTTTAAATTCTGCTTCAAAATTGGTTATTATGGAGTGTTGGGCCATAATACTTTTCGTATTGGGCCAGGCCGAATGGGCTTGACCTTTGGGCTATGTCACTTTGGTCATGTTGGGTCAAATAAATTGGGCCCCGCTACTTGACTACACTATTGGGCTTAGTCATTGGATCGGCCCATTACGTAAGGTATTACTTATCCTATCTTTGACCGGTAACCATCACAAAAGGCAGCTGTTGACTGTTATGTCTGCCACCTTTCTGCATGGCATTAATGAGGATGGGACTCCGATTGCCGGCGGGAGGTAACAGTGGTAGCAGGTAGGAAAATAAGCTGTACACTTTCGGCTGAGATGACCGGGGTGGAGAGGAGGTGTCAGGAGATAGTGGGTGGCACAGTGAACCGGGTCTGGGGAACGTATGGGGCAAGGATCACAAAAGGAAAAGAGGTAACAAAACACTACACACAACATTATCATTTCATACACCCTCAGACACTAGTCAATATTTTTCCTCCATTTGTTAACCTTGTGATCGCCTGTACTGACTCTCACGCCGGAGCTATCCCCCGACGGTCAGGCCGTCAAGCTTTTGGTGTTGACTTGTTGAACTATACAGGATCATAGCGTCTTACGTGATTGGGACGTGGGAGAAGATCTTGGCGTTAACATTGGCGCTAGAAGGAGGGCGGTCTAGTGTCCTGAATATTTTTTAATCACAAACCTTGTTCGTTTTACGTCGGTGTTCATGGGAAAGAGTAGGACACCTACACCTGAGGGGCAGCCGAGGGCTGCCAGTGAATCGGTACCGCGAGTATCTGTGAAGGACCGTTTGGGACCTACACTAAGTGTTCATGCCAGTACGGCGTCCAAACGATCGCATGGAGATTCTCGTCCGAGAGCTGTGAGCAAAGCCAAACGACAGCTAATTTTTACAGCAGAGAAAGGGTCCGGTCATGGTCGGAAACGAGTAGAAGGCACCTCGCCTAGAACTCGATACCGGGACGACCAAGACGAAAAGGCTGCCCGCTTGTCTAAGATGGCAGATGAAGCTGATAGGGCCATGGAGGCGCTTGTGAAACAACGACGGGATATAGCTGAACAGATGTCTCGAATGGCCGAGTTGAGGGACGAAGCTTCCAGCTATGTCCAGTCTGAAGAACGGGGGCATCAGAGCGGGAAGGAGCCTGCTCATTCCGAGCGTGAATATCAAGATCGACCTCGGGAAAGAAGAAAGTCCAGAAGCCCTACTCCTCAAAGATCGAAGAGGGCACATCACCCTGTCGGTTATAAGGAGCTGGGTCGAAGCGAACGAAGAGGTCGATCCAGAGAACGTACTCCGGAGAATACTAAGGGGGCACTCATTGTTGCGCATTCCCACCACGACAGCCGGGTACTGAGACGAAGCAGATCTAGAGGCCATACACCTGAAAGTCCACCGAGGGCACTCCGCTCTGTGGACCATCATCATCAGAAAAGCCCCTCGAAAGTTGGGGGTTCTATTGTAAAGCACCGGTCCACCCAGAAGAGGGAAGGGTCACCGGAAAAAGAAGCATCGTCCCAACCCGAGGGCGTGGAATATCTGGTGAAGGAGGTGAAGGAGCTTCAGAGGCAGCTTGCCGAAGTACAGAAAGTGAAGGAGACTTTGGGAAAGAAGGCATCCCCTTTTTCCACGGAGATTCTGAGAGAAAAGGCTGACCCCACCAAGAGGTTACCTCACATTGAAAGTTATGACGGATTAGGGGATCCCTACGACCACAGTCAGGCGTTCGACCGACTGATGGATTATTATGACTTTAGCGATGCTGCTAAGTGTTATACTTTTGTCACGACACTCCGAAAGGATGCCAGACAGTGGATGGGGACTTTGCCTTCAGATTCGATTTCATCCTGGGCGGATATGTGCAGTAAGTTCCACGCCCGCTTCGGGAGCAACAGAAGAAAAGGAAAACCAACTGGCTCACTGGCTCAGGTTCGGCAGTTCTCGAATGAGTCTTTGGGCCAATATGTGAAGCGATTCCGTGAAGTGGTCGGCCAAGTGACAGATCTGAATGATCTACAAGCCGTGGGACTGTTTCAGAATGGTTTAGATCTGGTCAAATCGGAAAAGTTGGTGAAGAAGTTGATGTTTCACCACCCGAAGAGTCTCGCGGAAGCCTTCGACAAAGCAGAAGGCTATATTGTGGTAGAAGAGGCCATGAATAGCCTCAAGCGTCCCTCTTCAGAGCGACTTAAAGTGAAAGATCGGGACAGAGCAGAGGGTGACCAGAGTAGAAATGAAGGAGATAGAGGCCGTCGCGACGGCAAATCAAAGAAATACAATAATAATTGGAGGCAGGGTGGAGAACGCTCGTTCGCTCCCGCTCAGAGGGTAAACAGGACATATACGGCGCTCAACGCCGACAGGGCTGTTATCTTAGAGCAGATCAAGAATCAACCTATTTTCGAACCACCTCGAGATAACTTTAAGCCCGAGAAAGGGAATTCTCGTAAGTATTGTGACTATCATCAAGCCTCGGGTCACGATACGAACGACTGTGCTAGCCTGAAAGATTTTATCGAGAGAAAGGTGCAGGACGGGGCGTTAGTTCATTATGTGGCCGCCCGAACGAACCAGCAGCAGAGTAGAGGACCTGTTCAGGCAGCCCAACCAGTTCAGCAAATGTTCCCCGCTCCCGAACCGCCCGCAAGGTAAGTAATTGATGTCATCACTGGGGGCACTTCGGGTAAGCTTGTTGGGAAGAAGCGCCGAAGCTATATGGATTCGGTCATGTCAGTGGCGGGTACCTTCCCGAAGCCCGACAGACCCTTCCCGGGTACTGTAATTTCCTTTACCGATGAGGATTACCCTTCGAAAACCATCGAACCACATGAGGGATCATTGATCGTGATAGCACAAGTGGGTTCGGTGGACATGAAGCGCATGATGATCGACAACGGGTCTTCTGTGGATATCCTATATGCTCATGCTTATCAGAGGATGCATCTTGATGGGCAGAAGATGGAGATCGGACAAGAGGCCCCTTTATACGGCTTCAGCAACGATCTGGTCAAAGTGGCTGGAACCATTGAACTGCCGGTTATCTTCGGAACGGCCCCCCAACAGGTAGAAATCATTTGCAAATTTTACGTTGTGAATGTAGATTCTACTTATAATGCTATTTTGGGGAGACCCACTTTGATTGCTTTATAAGCTGTAACCTCTATCCCACATTTCAAAATCAAATTTCCTACGGCTCATGGTGTTGGGGAGGTAAAAGGAGATCTAGATCTGGCCAGAAGATGTTATAGAAATGCCGTGATCACTTCAGGAGTAGGAGTGTCGAAGCAAAAATAGACCATGGCGATAGAGATCGAACCCTTCACGGAAAGCAGCTCAGAACCGTTGGTCATGCCAGCCGAAGAGACAGAAGAGATAGAGCTCATCCTGGGCAAGGCTAACAAGACGGTGAAAATAGGTTCGGGTCTACCAGAACCTCTCAGAAAGAACCTCATTGAACTCCTGCAGTGCTATATTGACATCTTCGCCTGGGAGCCTCAGGACATGCCGGGAGTGAGCAGAGATATCGCTGAGCATCGGCTAGAAGTGGACCCGTCGAAGAAGCCAGTTCGGCAAAAGAGGAGGATCTTCGCGCCCGAGCGCCAGAGAATCATCGATGAAGAGATTGCGAAGCTGCTAGCTGCTGACTTCATCTTCGAGATCGACTATCCGCAATGGATGGCAAACGTGGTACTGGTCCAGAAGCAGAACGGGAAATGGCGGGTCTGCATTGACTACACAGACCTGAATAAAGCTTGTCTGAAGGACTTCTATCCATTACCCCACATTGACCAGCTCATCGATGCAACTTCGGGGTATGCCTTGTTAAGCTTCATGGATGCATTCTCTGGCTATCATCAAATCTCCATGTGTAAAGAGGATATACCGAAGACGGTATTCATTACGCATCGGTCGGTATACGCCTACAAGAAAATGACCTTCGGCCTCATCAACGCCGGGGCCACTTACCAGAGGATGATGAACTTTGTTTTCAGGCGTCAGTTGGGCAAGAATATGGAAGTATATGTGGATGACATGATTGTTAAGAGCATGTTGGTGCACAAACATCTGGATGACCTGAAGGAATGCTTTCAGACAGTCCGTCACCATAAATTGAGACTGAATCCTGCCAAATGCACCTTCGGATTAGGGGCTGGCAAATTTCTGGATTACCTAGTCAGTCAGAGGGGAAATGAAGCCAATCTAGAGAATATTAAAGCGATCTTGGACATGAAGACTCCTCAGTCGTTTAAAGACGTTCAGCGTCTGACTGGAAGGATTGCAGCTTTGAGGAGGTTTATGTCCAAATCGGCAGAAAGGTGTTTGCCATTTTTTGACACGTTGAAAGGGCCGAAGAATGCCAAGACGTTCCAATGGACTTCGAAATGTGAAGACGCCTTCCAGAGCATCAAGTCCTACTTATCTTCGGCGCCTTTGTTGGTGAAGCCCGCTCCTGCTGAGCCTTTATATTTGTACTTAGCAGCTAGTTCGTTGGCAGTAGGAGCAGTCTTGGTGCGAGAAGTTGGGGGTAAGCAGCACCCGGTTTATTATGTAAGCCACGTCCTTCGGGATGCCGAAACAAGGTACCCAAATATTGAAAAGTTTGCTTTTGCTTTAATAACTGCTAGTAGAAAGCTTAGGCAGTACTTCCAGGGTAGGTTGGTAATAGTATACACAGATCAGCCTTTGAAGAAAATTATGGGCAAACCTGAGGTATCGGGGAGATTAGCTGCATGGAGGATGGAGTTGTCTCAGTTCTTCGTTGAATATCATCCCCGAACTGCCATCAAGGGGCAGACCTTGGCTGATTTTGTGGTCGAGTGTTCATTTTCTGAAGCTGATGAGGCTGTAGCAGAAGCTGTAGGATCTGACATCATAGTTGCGGCTCTTCAGCAGAAATAGAGTTCGTGGACGCTGTATGCAGATGGGTCTTCTACCGCAGACGTCAGCGGAACAGGGATTATTCTAACTAGTCCGGAGGGATTCAAGGTGCAACAGGCCATCAGATTTCAGTTTAAAGCGACGAACAATGAAGTAGAGTACTAGGCAGTGTTGGCGGGATTGCGACTAGCTAAGAGTCTCGAAGTGCAAAGAATAGTTATCTTCAGCGACTCTCAGTTAGTCGTTAAACAAGTCTCCGGGGAATACGAAGCCCGAGGTCATCGAATGATCAAGTATTTGGCGGAATTGAAAGAACGGCTTCAGTATTTCCAGTTCTACGAATTCCAGGGGGTCGAACGTGATGGCAATTCTATTGCCGATGCACTCTCCAAATTAGCCACTACGGATGTTAACGTTTTTGATGGATCAGTCTACTTGGAAATTCTGCAACATCCTAGTGTTCATCATGAATCGGTAATGTGCGTGGATCGAACCAATTGTTGGTTGACCCCATACCTGGAATATCTGGCAGATGGCGTTCTACCTTCGGATCAGATGCTGGCCAAGAAAATCAAGTATAAGAGTGCTAATTTCGTTCTGATAGATGGGGATCTGTTCCGAAGGGCCTTCTCGTCTCCACTGCTAAAGTGTTTGACTCCGTCCGAAGCTGATTATGCTCTTCGGGAAGTTCACGAGGGCATCTGCGGCAACCATATGGCTGCTAAGTCACTGGCATACAAAGTTCTTTGGCAGGGGTACTACTGGCCAACGATCTTCAAGGAGGCTATAGAATACGTGAAAAAGTGTGGTAAATGCCAGCTCAACAGTCCGATCCCACATCAGCCACCGGAAGAGCTATACTCGATTCTATCTCCTATTCCCTTCGCTGTCTGGGGGGTTGATATACTGGGTCCGTTACCAAAAGCTAAAGGGCAGGTCAGTTTCATCATCGTCGCTATTGATTATATGACCAAATGGGTCGAGGCGAAACCACTCCGGCTGATAACGGAACAGGAGTGTCTGAAATTTATGAAAGAATCCGTAGTGTTTCGTTTCGGTATCCCTCAAGTGGTGATATCAGACAACGGACGCCAGTTTGTGGGATCAAAATTTGAAGGATTTCTGAAGGAACTGGGAGTCCAGCACAGGAAGACTTCAGTGGCTCATCCACAGTCAAATGGGCAGGTCGAGGTGACTAACAGAACACTTCTAAACGGGATCAAGCGCAGATTGGATGAAGCCAAAGGAAGATGGGCGGAAGAGCTGCTCAGCGTATTATAGGCTTATCGGACTACTCCGAGGACTACAACGGGGGATTCACCTTTCAGACTGGCCTACGGTACTGATGCCTTGGTCCCAGTTGAAATTGGATCTCCAAGTCTTCGAGTTAGTCAGTTCAGAGAAATATACAACGATGAAGGGCTGAAAGCCAATCTTGATTTACTTGAAGAAGTCAGGGAAACAGCCTTGGTCAAACTTGCAGCCTATCAGCGAAGAGTGGCTAAGCATTATAACAAAGGGGTAAAGCTTCGCAGGTTCGAAGTAGGGGATTTCGTTCTCAGAGAAGTCGAAGTATCTACGCCTCAGAATGTGGGAAAGCTGATGCCGAATTGGGAAGGGCCGTATGAAGTCATAGAAGTACCGAAGCCGGGGACTTATCGGTTGAGGGCTCTGGACGGATCAGAGATCAAGAATACGTGGCATGCAGGCAGGCTTTGAAAATATTTTCAGTAGCTACATTGCCAGTACACCGGAAGTCTGTAAATGGTTTTAAGTCATCATCAATAAAAATTCCTTTCTTTTCAAGCAAATCTTGTCTTCGTGGTAGGCGAACGTCATTGGTGTAAGGAGGTTCGGGCGGACTCGCTGACCATTCGATGGCAGCCTCATTGGCAGGTGGTCCTTATGGCTTCGTCAGGCCCTTCGTGGTAGGCGAACGTCATTGGTGTAAGGAGGTTCGGGCGGACTCGCTGACCATTCGATGGTAGCCTCATTGGCAGGTGGTCCTTATGGCTTCGTCAGGCCCTTCGTGGTAGGCGAACGTCATTGGTGTAAGGAGGTTCGGGTGGACTCGCTGACCATTCGATGGTAGCCTCATTGGCAGGTGGTCCTTATGGCTTCGTCAGGCCCTTCGTGGTAGGCGAACGTCATCGGTGTAAGGAGGTTCGGGCGGACTCGCTGACCATTCGATTGTAGCCTCATTGGCAGGTGGTCCTTACGGCTTCGTCAGGCCCTTCGTGGTAGGCGAACGTCATCGGTGTAAGGAGGTTCGGGAGGACTCGCTGACCATACGATGGTAGCCACATCGGTAGGTGTTCCTTAGGACCTTGTCAGGCCCTTCGGGGTAGGCAAGTGTCGTCATTCAGAATTCGTCAGGCCCCTCACGGCATCTACCTCACACTTTGGTAACGAATAAGTATTCCTTTACTTTGTTATTATTGCCTAAATTTTTCTAAGTGTTGAGTTCGGAATGCCACGTTCTTTAACTTCATCTTATCTGTTATACGACTTGCCTAGTTGTTAATTAACAGTTTAAGTTAAGTCCGCGAAGGAGCTTACACATTTTTTTTAAGATTGGATCGATATTGAAGTGTTGATAAACAGTAAATACACCGAAGTCATAAGGAATAATGCTGATATTTTATTTACATAATGCTATTTACAAAATAGAAGCTTTACAAGAATCCTAACAGCTAAGGGAAAAGAGAATCATCTTTAGGGATCGGCTTCGTCTTCCGAAGAATCCAGGATGGTCGGGTCAACCTTGGCGGCGACAAGTCTTGCCTTGTCTTTGCTTCGGCATTCGTCGTACCCATCCGAGAACATCTGGATGATCTCCTCATTCAACTCGGCAGATTTTCGGTATTCTTGTTGAACTTCCCTCCGAAGATCTCCGGTTAGAGGAGGACCCAAATCTCTTAGAGCCCGAAGTTCACGGAGCTCCTCTTCGAGTTTTGCCCGCTCCTTCAGATGTCTCAAATCCCTGGCTTCAAGATCATGTACTTGTACCGCCAGACTCTTATTGGTCTTCACCATCGTCTCGTTCTTCCCAACAAGGACCTCGTTTCGACGAACCAGGTCTATGTTCGTAGTAACGGTCAGTTGGTGGGTGGCCTCGGCTGTCTCCAGTTTCTCTTTTAAATTATTCACATCCTTCTGGAGGCCTTCATTATTAAGGAGAGTGGCACCATGGGCCCTTCTCTCCCTTTCCAGAGCCGAAGCCAGAATGGCCTTCTCTCACCTAGCTGTATCTTCTTCGGCTTCGGACTCTCTGTATCGGGGAAGAAGCCTCCCGAAGACAGCATTTGCCTACAGACAGTTAAAGAAAGTCGGTGAATTAGTAGAAGGAACAGATGACACAAATGATTTCCAAATATCTCAAATTGAACAAACTAACCTTAGCCTGATAGCTCATGCCTTCTTCGATCAAATCCCTAATCGAGCTGTTTCCGAACCGATGATCATTGGTCTCCCGAACAAAGGAGTCGAACAGCTGAAAGGGGAATTTGGCGTTAAACTCCGGCCACACAGTGGGAGAAGATGCAGCTTCTCGTCCGAAGGCGGAGGGGGAGGATCTTGTCAGAGAAGGCATTGATGGTTCGGGGGGCGGTGGTGGTTGATCCTCGGAAGGCTGCTTCCTTTTACGAGACAGAAGAGGAGACTCGTTCGGGGTTTTCGAGCTCGTCTTCTGAAACATGGATTTCTACGGGAATGACGATAGGCGGATCGACTGCGGCAGAAGGAACCCGGAGCTCATCGGCGGACAGAGGAGTCACCTTGGTCTTCCTCTTTTTAATCCGAAGAGCCTGCACTCGGTCAATCGCAGGCATGCTAATCAAGCTCGCTGCAAGAGTTGATTGAGATCCTTGAGGAGTTGTCCGGACTTTCTGAACTGCCCTCTTCTTCTGTCGAGGTCGGCTAGGCTCCTCAGCAGGTTCTGATCCATGGAAGACTTCCGAGTCATGAGCCTCCGAAGCCGGAAGTTCTTCCTGTGGGATGTCAGTGGGGGATGATGATGATTTACCCGAAAGGAATTTATCCAATTCCCTTCGATCGATCGATGTTGGTTTTATCAAAGATAATTTATGGTCATATAACCATGCTTTCTTACTCAGGAGTCCGAAGCTCCATTCCTTCAGGGGAATCCTCTCGAGTATGCTCGCCATTTCTTTCACACGCTCCTCTGGAGTGTCCCCAAAGTCTGTAGAAATCCGTTCAGAGGTGGTCCATTCCGGGATAGATGGGATTTCAGGCCCCTTCACGAAAAACCATTCTATGTGCCACCCCTTGTTGCTCGAAGGGGTATCCATCAAAGATCGCTTCTCGAACTTGGCGTTGGGCTTGGGGGACTGTTTGCTCAACACCTTGAAGCCTCGTTCCCGAGACTTCTCGGCCGAGAAGAGAGTGAAGAAGGAATCGACTGTTGGGGATATCCCCAGCTCATAACAGAATGCTATGAAAGCCAGGATGTGGATGTATGAATTCGGCACCAATTGGGCGAATCCCACTCCGACAAATCCCAGGAGGGTAATGAGGAAGGAGTGGAGAGGGAATCTAACTCCCTTATCTAGAACAGTTACCGGTACGGTAGTCCACCCATCCGGCCGTTGGTACATCCGCTCGTGCGATTCCGGAGCCCTCACCAGATGGGTGTCCGAAATCTGATACCGACTCCTGATGGCGCGCAGCTCGATTTCGGTAATGATGGAGGGGATATTGACGTGACGATATTGTTCTTCACTCTCAAAGAACTCGGAGGGGTTGGGTAGGGGGTTTGAAGATGTCCTGGCAGGGTTAGCCATGATTTGGGGGTTGGGGTTTGGAACTGACTCAGTAGGCTTGTGGATAGGAGGAGTGATGGAAATCGGAACAGCAAGAATAGGGGTGGAGTTGTCAGAATCTTGGGCCGCCATTGTTACTGAGATCTTGTAGGAGAGAAAGAAATCGGAGATAAGGAGAAAACACTGTATATCAAATTCAAATTAAGCTGGTAATGTAAGACCCCAACTTTTATAAATAAAGATGAATTTTCTATAAATATCATTTTTGAATATTATGAAGTTAATTTGATATAATGTTATAGTTGTGGGTAATATTTATAAATTTTGCAAAGTAAGCAAGTTGTTATAAAATATTCGTTTGGTCGCGGAATATTCTTTTTGTCGGGGAATATTCGTACGACGGCACAATCATTGGTGGACCCCACAACGGAATTATTGTCGGATTGAGAAAACGACAGAATTATCTTTCTATAAAAATAACAGCCGAGGTGTTACCGTTAAAATCGTTAAAACTGTTGAACTACTTGGTAGTAAAAGTACAGTAATACGCGTGGTTGCATAGTAGCACACGGTATTGATTATTGATGCTTACGTGAGAAGTCACTCAGCTATACTCAATTATTGCTACAGTAATTGCTGCATCATATCTCTTAAATTATTGTCATAGTATCATCTGTATAATATGTTATATTATTGAGACGTTGTGGTAAGTTTGGTTATTTTATGGGGGGCCATATGTCATCATCTAAGAGTCTCTTCGTCAATAGTAATTACCGTCGTCAATAGTAATTACCGTCGTCAATAGTAATTACCGTCGTCAATAGTATTTACCTTGATCAATAGTAATTACCTTCGTCAATAGTATTTACCTTGGTCAATAGTAATTACCTTCGTCAATAGTATTTACCTTGGTCAATAGTATTTACCTTGGTCAATAGTAATTACCTTCGTCAATAGTATTTACCTTGGTCAATAGTAATTACTTTCGTCAATAGTAGTTGTCCCTTCAAAATTACCAAGAGTCATTTGACCCTTCGTTAAGACCAAGAGTCATTTGACCCTTCGTTAAGACCAAGAGCCACCCTCAGTTTTTCTATAAATAGAGGCCTAGGGCTTCATTATTTTTCACGAATTCATTCAAGCTATAGAGAGAGAAAGTATAGAGAGAATAAGAGAGAGAGAGACTAAAAGTATTCTGCTACATCACTTTTCCAATATCCAGTTCTTTTAAGGTAGGGAATATTATTTCTTTTATATTCATGAAGAGAACTTCTGTTATTCCATTTGTTATTATTCTGTTGGAATAACCAGTATACGCGGTCTACCCTATACTTGGTGACATTCTTCTATTATTCTGTTGGAACATCATGTCTGTGTGTTTTACACCGGACCTGGTTCCGTTTATTATTCTGTTGGAACATCCTGTCTGTGTGTTTTACACCGGACCTGGTTCCATTTTATTATTATTCTGTTGGAATATCCTGTCTGTGTGTTTTACACCGGACCTGGTTCCATTATTTATTATTCTGTCGGAATATCCTGTCTGTGCGTTTACGCCGGACCTGGTTCCATTAATTATTATTCTATTGGAATAACCAGTCTGTGCGGTCTATCGCATGCATGGTGATTTCTTTTGTTATTCCATTCTTTATTGTACTCAGTTGGTTAAGTTTTGACTTCTATACTCCATGAAATTTGTGGAATATCCTTGATAGTTGCGTTTCATCCAGTATCTTTTCAAGAAAATATTCTTCTAAGCATTCTTGAATTTTACTCCACAATGCAGTATCATGTTGACAATTTGGACGTTGTTAATTCCTGGATAAATTAATTCTTGAACTTGTTTTATTGAATTCTTATATCATTGTCATCATCCTCATGTTTATAAAATGTTGAAAGTCATCTGTGGCATGTAGTGCATAGATGGACTTGGTATGATTATGACCAGGGATTATTCGGTATAATCATGACCGTAATGTTGCAAATGATGTGGTAAAAGTCCTCATTGGCCCGTAGTGCATTGATGGATAGTTGTTGGCATGATCATGACCATTAATGAATATACGAATATCCTTGGCCGTAGTGCAGGGGTGATTCGATGATGTGGATTATTTTATTAAGCTGAGTCCCAGCGATCACAGTGTTGAAAAACTTTTCCAATCATAAAAGATAGTAGCGTTTATTTTCTACTTGACTCTTTTAATGGATTGTTTGTTCCGCTACAGTTAAACTTGATGTCTATTATATTTTATCAGTTTAACATTGTTGAAGGCTAATGATAATTTATTCTACATTATCTTAGTCATAATATTTCTTACTGGGCCAGTTGAGCTCACCCTTTCTTTCACTGTTCTCTTTAGGAAATGAGAACGTAGCTGGGGCAAGTCGGGGAACGGAGTGATGGTCCGAAGAATAGTATTAGTTAGTAGTCCTCACTATTCTATATAATGGTGTGTTAATAAATGTAATGAGGACTCCTTTTGAGTATGAATACTCTCTAGAAGATAATATTTGTATTCAAACTCACAGTTTATGTTTTGTCGTATTGTACACGACAGTTGTATTATTAAGTTGTATTTGTATTCTGTACTATGTATCTGACGACTCAAGATGGGTGATGTATACCTAATTTTGGGGGCGTCACAGTTGGTATCAGAGCTTAGGGATATGATCCCTGGCTAAGATGTGAGAATAGAACTAGGAGGGGAGAGACGGGGAATTCCTTCGCTAGTATGGCATACCTAAGTTTATTTGCATGGTATTTAATTGGTCGGTCATAATATAAGGATAATATATGACATATCAATTAATTTTTATTTTGTGACAGTATCTGAAAATGGCATCTGGGAATGTTGAGAATAGCAATGGAGCACAGACGACTGTTGATTCACCACATATCAATAATTAGGATAATGTGCATCAGGAAGGTGTCAATCCTCATGCAAACAACAACACTGACCAAATGATGAATGATCAAATGTTCAGAGGCTTTATGCAATTCATGCAACAACAGGTGAAAGCGGCTCCTGTCCACAACGTAGGTGGAAATACTGGAAACTCTCTGGCGGTCACCGCTAAACAGTTTAAGGAGCTGGGACCACCGGAGTTTAAGGGAGAACCCAAACCACTTGTAGCTGAAACATGGATAAAGCAGATCACCAAGATATTTGATGTCTTGGGTTGCTCCGAGGAGCAAAAGGTTCCCTTTGCCGCCTTTATGTTGCGAGGAGAGGCAGATTACTGGTGGGAATTGATAAAGCGTACTCAACCTGCCGCACTGAAGATGTCTTGGGAGAAGTTCCAAGATCTGTTTAACGACAAATACTTTCCCGAGAGTATTCGTCACATGAAGGAGGTGGAGTTCATCAAATTGGAGCAGAATAATATGACCGTGTCGCAGTACGAGGCAAAATTTGCGGAGTTATCCCGGTTTGCGTCCCACCTGGTGGATAATGAAGAAAGAATGACGCGGATGTTTTTAAGAGGTTTGAAGCCGGAGATACGTCAACATCTTGTTTCTCATAAACTGTGTTTGTATTCAGATGTTGTAAATAGGGCTCAGTTGGTGGAGCGCGATAACGAGACAACGCAACCAAAAGAGAGCAGCCGGCAAAATGATAATACCAGTGAGAGCAGTCATCGAAGCGGTGACAACAAGCGTGGAGGGAATCAACAGGCCAGAAATGGTAACCACTTCGGTGGTAATCAGGGCCAAAACAATAAGAATGGACATTTCAAGAAGAGGAGATTCAACAATGATGGAAAGACGTCAGCACCAGCACCTGTCGTTAAGGAAGGAGAACGACCACCTATCATATGTTTCAAATGCGGAGGGGAGGGACACATCAGTCCAAACTGCGCGATGCCGTCCAAAGCATGTTATAATTGTGGAAGAGAAGGTCATTTAGCCCGATTTTGTCGTTTACCAAAAACAAATTCAGCTAGGATGGAGGCACCAAAAGCCGTCCCAGAAAAGTCAAAACCGGTTGTGCAAGGGAGAGCGTTTGTTGTGAACTCCCAGAGAGCAAGGAACCCGAATGAGGTCATCACGGGTAAGCTTATTATAAACTCTAAAGAAGTTTATACTTTATTTGATACCGGTTCAACCCATTCTTTTATTTCTCCTACTTGCGCTCATCGATTAAATTTGATTCCGGAGAAATTAGACTTTGACTTATCTGTGGAAACTCCGTTGGGAGAAACCTTCATTACCTCCACTATTTATAAGTCGTGTTTGGTTCAAGTTGGTACCCACACATTACCTATCGATCTGATTTCATTAAAAATACTTGCATTTGACGTGATTCTAGGGATTGATTGGTTAACTACTCATTATGCAAAAATTGATTGTTTTCGTAAGGTTGTTAGTTTTCATATTCCTAATCGACCTATTATGCGAATTCAAGCAACCAAACCATTAAAATCAATCGCTGTCATCTCAAGCCATAAAACTATTCGTTTATTGAAAAACGGATGTCAAGCTTTCTTAGCTCATGTCACAGATCTAAACAAAAATACGTTAGTTTTGAATGATATTTCTATTGTTAATAAATTCCCTGACGTATTCCCTGAATAACTTCCTGGCCCACCCCCAGAGCGTGAAATTGAATTTTGTATCGATCTTGAACCCGGTACAAAACCCATTTCCAAAGCCCCATATCGAATGGCTCCTATTGAACTTCGGGAGTTAAAGACCCAACTGCAGGAATTGTTAGACATTGGTTTTATTCGTCCTAGTACTTCTCCTTGGGGTGCTCCTGTTCTGTTCGTGAAGAAGAAAGATGGGAGTATGCGACTTTGTATTGATTATCGGGAGTTGAATCATGTCACCATCAAAAATAGGTACTCATTGCCACGTATTGATGACCTGTTTGACCAGTTGCAAGGAGCATAATTCTTTTCAAAGATCGATCTTCGTTCTGGATATCATCAGCTGAAGGTTAGAACTGAGGATATTCCAAAGACTGCCTTCAGAACTCGGTATGGGCATTATGAATTTTTAGTTATGTCTTTTGGATTGACTAATGCTCCTGCTGCCTTCATGGATATGATGAACAGGGTATTTAAGGAATATTTGGATCACTTTGTGGTCGTCTTTATTGATGACATCCTTATTTATTCCAAAAGCCGTGAAGATCATGAGCAACACTTGAGGCTGGTACTCCAAAAGCTTCGTGAATACAAGCTTTATGCCAAGTTGAAGAAATGCGAGTTCTGGCTGGAGGAGGTAGCATTCCTTGGGCACGTAGTATCAAGTCGTGGAATATCGGTTGACCCGGCAAAGATTGAAGCTATTCAAAGCTGGGAGCAACCTAAATCAGTGACCGAGGTACGTAGCTTTCTTGGTTTAGCTGGTTATTATCGGAGATTCGTGGAAGGATTTTCTCGAATCGCTACTCCATTAACTCAGCTGACTCGGAAAGATACAAAGTTTGGTTGGAGCGAAAAATGTGAGCAGAGTTTTCAAGAACTCAAGAGGAGACTCATTTCAGCACCTGTTCTAACAATACCATCTGGCTCGGAGGGATTTGTCATCTACAGTGATGCTTCGAGCAAAGGGTTGGGATGCGTTCTCATGCAACATGGAAAAGTCATAGCCTATGCATCAAGACAACTCAAGGAATATGAGAGGAATTATCCTACTCATGATCTAGAGTTGGCAGCTGTTGTCTTTGCACTTAAAATTTGGAGGCATTACTTGTATGGGGAGAAAGTGGAGATCTTTACGGATCATAAAAGCCTCAAATATTTCTTCACTCAAAAGGAACTCAACATGCGACAACGACGTTGGCTTGAACTGTTGAAAGATTATGATCATACCATTCAATACCATCCTGGAAAAGCGAACGTGGTAGCTGACGCATTGAGTAGAAGATCATATGCGGGTAAAAGTGCAATATTAACAACGCAAAGGCCCATTTTGTGTGACTTGCAAAGGATGGAGATAGAGTTGAAGACTCCAGGGACCCATGTGATGATGGCGAATATACGAGTAGAACCGACTTTAATCGATAAAGTTAAAGCTGCTCAAGCTACAGACCTGGAGCTGATGCGTATGAGGAAAAAAGTGCAAGAAGGTGTTATGCCGGAAGCAAGAATCGATGAGGAAGGAATACTTCGAGTCAACTCCAGACTTTGTGTTCCTAACAACCCTGATTTAAAGTATGAAATCATGATGGAGGCGCACAACACACCGTTTGCAATCCATCCTGGAAGTACCAAAATGTATCATGATCTTTGTCATACATTTTGGTGGAGCAATATGAAGAGAGAGATAGCGTTGTTTATCTCAAGGTGTCTAACTTGTCAACGAGTCAAAGCGGAGCATCAAGTACCAAAAGGTCCATTGCAACCACTTGAAATTCCAGAATGGAAGTGGGAGCACATTACCATGGATTTCGTTACCGGTCTTCCTAGGGTTTCTCAAGGTATTGATGCGATTTGGGATATTGTTGATAGATTGACCAAGTCTGCTCATTTCTTACCGATACGAGAAACTTATACACTTGAACGTCTTGCTCGTATGTACATAAACGAGATTGTAAGACTGCATGGTATGCCAGTATCCATAATTTCTGATCGAGACCCAAGATTCACTTCACGATTTTGGGTTAGTTTACAAAAAGCTATGGGCACGGAGTTACGATTTAGTTCAGCATATCATCCTCAGACGGACGGACAATCAGAGAGGACTATTCAAACTCTTGAAGATCTATTAAGACTCTGTGTCTTTGACTTCAAGGGAAGTTGGGACAAGTTCTTACCATTGGTGGAGTTTTCCTACAACAACAGTTATCAAGCAAGTATTGGCATGGCTCCATTCGAAGCATTGTATGGAAGAAAATGTCGTTCTCCAGTATGCTGGGATGAGGTGGGCGAAGCAACGTTGTTGGGACCGGAGTTGGTACGTATGACTACAGAAAAGATTCAAACGATCCGACAACGTATAAAAACCTCACAAGATCGACAAAAGAGTTATGCTGATCTTCATCGAAAGGACGTGGAATTTGATGTAGGAGATCATGTGTTCTTACGTGTTGCTCCATGGAAAGGAGTTACGAGATTTGGAAAGAGAGAAAAGCTAAATTCTCGATTCATCGGTCCATTTTTAATCCTCGATCGAGTAGGAACTGTGGCTTATAGACTCGGTTTACCGCCAAGTATGTCTCGTGTTCATAACGTTTTCCACATATCCATGTTACGCAAATATTTGGAAGACCCGAACCACATTATTGAGTTAGAACCGGACGAAATAGCGGAGGATTTGACGTATGAAGAAGTTCCTGTTCAAATCTTGGATAAGAAGGAACATATTCTACGCTCCAAGGTTATACCTCAAGTCAAAGTTTTGTGGAGAAACCACGATGTTGAGGAAATGACTTGGGAGTTAGAATCAGAAATAAAATCAAGGTATCCTTACCTCTTCGACATACCAGGTACGTACCCTAATTTCGAGGGCGAAATTTTATAAGAAGGGGAGGTTGTAAGACCCCAACTTTTATAAATAAAGATGAATTTTCTATAAATATCATTTTTGAATATTATGAAGTTAATTTGATATAATGTTATAGTTGTGGGTAATATTTATAAATTTTGCAAAGTAAGCAAGTTGTTATAAAATATTCGTTTGGTCGCGGAATATTCTTTTTGTCGGGGAATATTCGTACGACGGCACAATCATTGGTGGACCCCACAACGGAATTATTGTCGGATTGAGAAAACGACAGAATTATCTTTCTATAAAAATAACAGCCGAGGTGTTACCGTTAAAATCGTTAAAACTGTTGAACTACTTGGTAGTAAAAGTACAGTAATACGCGTGGTTGCATAGTAGCACACGGTATTGATTATTGATGCTTACGTGAGAAGTCACTCAGCTATACTCAATTATTGCTACAGTAATTGCTGCATCATATCTCTTAAATTATTGTCATAGTATCATCTGTATAATATGTTATATTATTGAGACGTTGTGGTAAGTTTGGTTATTTTATGGGGGGCCATATGTCATCATCTAAGAGTCTCTTCGTCAATAGTAATTACCGTCGTCAATAGTAATTACCGTCGTCAATAGTAATTACCGTCGTCAATAGTATTTACCTTGATCAATAGTAATTACCTTCGTCAATAGTATTTACCTTGGTCAATAGTAATTACCTTCGTCAATAGTATTTACCTTGGTCAATAGTATTTACCTTGGTCAATAGTAATTACCTTCGTCAATAGTATTTACCTTGGTCAATAGTAATTACTTTCGTCAATAGTAGTTGTCCCTTCAAAATTACCAAGAGTCATTTGACCCTTCGTTAAGACCAAGAGTCATTTGACCCTTCATTAAGACCAAGAGCCACCCTCAGTTTTTTTATAAATAGAGGCCTAGGGCTTCATTATTTTTCACGAATTCATTCAAGCTATAGAGAGAGAAAGTATAGAGAGAATAAGAGAGAGAGAGACTAAAAGTATTCTGCTACATCACTTTTCCAATATCCAGTTCTTTTAAGGTAGGGAATATTATTTCTTTTATATTCATGAAGAGAACTTCTGTTATTCCATTTGTTATTATTCTGTTGGAATAACCAGTATACGCGGTCTACCCTATACTTGGTGGCATTCTTCTATTATTCTGTTGGAACATCCTGTCTGTGTGTTTTACACCGGACCTGGTTCCGTTTATTATTCTGTTGGAACATCCTGTCTGTGTGTTTTACACCGGACCTGGTTCTGTTTTATTATTATTCTGTTGGAATATCCTGTCTGTGTGTTTTACACCGGACCTGGTTCCATTATTTATTATTCTATCGGAATATCCTGTCTGTGCGTTTACGCCGGACCTGGTTCCATTAATTATTATTCTATTGGAATAACCAGTCTGTGCGGTCTATCGCGTGCATGGTGATTTCTTTTGTTATTCCATTCTTTATTGTACTCAGTTGGTTAAGTTTTGACTTCTATACTCCATGAAATTTGTGGAATATCCTTGATAGTTGCGTTTCATCCAGTATCTTTTCAAGAAAATATTCTTCTAAGCATTCTTGAATTTTACTCCACAATGCAGTATCATGTTGACAATTTGGACGTTGTTAATTCCTGGATAAATTAATTCTTGAACTTGTTTTATTGAATTCTTATATCATTGTCATCATCCTCATGTTTATAAAATGTTGAAAGTCATCTGTGGCATGTAGTGCATAGATGGACTTGGTATGATTATGACCAGGGATTATTCGGTATAATCATGACCGTAATGTTGCAAATGATGTGGTAAAAGTCCTCATTGGCCCGTAGTGCATTGATGGATAGTTGTTGGCATGATCATGACCATTAATGAATATACGAATATCCTTGGCCGTAGTGCAGGGGTGATTCGATGATGTGGATTATTTTATTAAGCTGAGTCCCAGCGATCACAGTGTTGAAAAACTTTTTCAATCATAAAAGATAGTAGCGTTTATTTTCTACTTGACTCTTTTAATGGATTGTTTGTTCCGCTACAGTTAAACTTGATGTCTATTATATTTTATCAGTTTAACATTGTTGAAGGCTAATGATAATTTATTCTGCATTATCTTAGTCATAATATTTCTTACTGGGCTAGTTGAGCTCACCCTTTCTTTCACTGTTCTCTTCAGGAAATGAGAACGTAGCTGGGGCAAGTCGGGGAACGGAGTGATGGTCCGAAGAATAGTATTAGTTAGTAGTCCTCACTATTCTATATAATGGTGTGTTAATAAATGTAATGAGGACTCCTTTTGAGTATGAATACTCTCTAGAAGATAATATTTGTATTCAAACTCACAGTTTATGTTTTGTCGTATTGTACACGACAGTTGTATTATTAAGTTGTATTTGTATTCTGTACTATGTATCTGACGACTCAAGATGGGTGATGTATACCTAATTTTGGGGGCGTCACAGGTAAAGTCGTCAGAATTGGGGAAAAAAGGCTTTTATAGCGGTCTTTTCAAGTTTTGCACGAGAACCGAGGGCGGCGCATTAATTGGAGGTAATGATATGGGAGAGGAAGGGGTAACGTCTGATTTTGGTTTTAATGGGTTATCCAAGGTGGGCCGGCGCTTATTGGATCCCTTCTCCCTATGGACTCGCACTATTTACAGTCTTCTACTAAACATCCTGTTTAATAAAAGACTGGGGGCCAATGTTGGGCCATAATACTTTTCGTACTGGGCCAGGCCGAATGGGCTTGACCTTTGGGCTATGTCACTTTGGTCATGTTGGGTCAAATAAATTGGGCCCCGCTACTTGACTACACTATTGGGCTTAGTCATTGGATCGGCCCATTACGTAAGGTATTACTTATCCTATCTTTGACCGGTAATCATCACAAAAGGCAGCTGTTGACTGTTATGTCTGCCACCTTTCTGCATGGCATTAATGAGGATGGGACTCCGATTGCCGGCGGGAGGTAACAGTGGTACCAGGTAGGAAAATAAGCTGTACACTTTCGGCTGAGATGACCGGGGTGGAGAGGAGGTGTCAGGAGATAGTGGGTGGCACAGTGAACCGGGTCTGGGGAACATATGGGGCAAGGATCACAAAAGGAAAAGAGGTAACAAAACACTACACACAACATTATCATTTCATACACCCTCAGACACTAGTCAATATTTTTCCTCCATTTGTTAACCTTGTGATCGCCTGTACTGACTCTCACGCCGGAGATATCCCCCGACGGTCAGGCCGTCAAGCTTTTGGTGTTGACTTGTTGAACTGTGCAGGATCATAGCGTCTTACGTGATTGGGACATGGGAGAAGATCTTGGCGTTAACATGGAGTATTATTGAACTTGAATAAACTGTAATACGAATCCCTAATATTTGTTCTTTTATCTCACTGGATTCGTTTTCTTTAAAATATTTTTTATCATCCTCAGTCCTAAATGATGATACTACAGAATATCTTTGGTCTGTAGTGCAAAGATGTATGATTACCTGATGAATATCTTTGGCCTGTAGTGCAAAGATGAATGTGTTGAGATGAACATGACCAACTGGTGATACAAATGAATATCTTTGGCTTGTAGTGCAAAGATGAATATTTGATTCAAGATGTATATTGATTAATGTTACAGGGATAAAATATTGATGATGGACTTTTAAATCTTAGAAAATAGTAGAATTCTTTCTCTACTTGACTCTTCTAATAGATTGTTGTTTCCGCTGCAGTTGTTGATCTAAAACTTGTTGTCTATTATATTTTATCAGATTTTTCCTGTTGAAGACTAACGATAATTTGTTGTATATTATCTTAGTCATAATATTCCTTACTAGGCTAGTTGAGCTCACCCTTTTTGTTCCATTTTCTTCTCAGGAGGGGATAGTATAGCAGGATCTAGCCGGGATATGGAGTGTCGATTTTAGAAAGTTGTTTAGCAGTCCTCACTATTTTTGTAAAATAGTGTATCAATAATTGTAATGAGGACTCCTTTTGAGTTTTTATACTCTCTATTTGTATTCAAACTCACAGTATATGTGTTGTTATATTTTGCACGACAATTGTATTACCGAGGTTGTATTTATTTTTGTACCATATATTTGGCGACTCAGAATGGGTGATGTATACCTGTTTTGGGGGCGTTACATTGCAAGTCTTAAATCTCAAAACCATTACACGAACAACAAGTTATGGAAGCCCAAATATGACCAGTCGAACTGTTCTTCATTTCTGGGTAACCCAGAAATGAAGAGCAGCTCTGACAGCCACTTTGCATGCTTAGATCTCCTTTGTGTTATGCTATTTGGCCATGTTTGTTGTTGGATCTTATAGTATTACATTAGTACTATAATTTATAACCATTAGCTTGCCCAGATACATCACAGGATGAAAATTATTGTTGGTCAAACTAGCTATCTCGAAACTGCTTATGAATGTTCTTGAGGACTCAAGAACACCTAAGGCGACTGTTTCTGTCGCTAAAAGCTATAGCGACAAACTTTTTAATTTTAATTAATTAAATTTTTAAAAATCATTTAAAAATAGAAATTTATTATTAAAAATTCCACAAAAATAGTTTTAAAAATTATTTTAAGTTATAAAAATTAACTTTTAATAATTTAACATATTTTTCATAAATATTAATATTTATTTGAATATAATTAATAATTAATTTATTTAATAAATGCATTAAATAAATTAATTAAAAATTATTTTATTATATTAAAAATCATTTTAAATTATAATAAGGTATTTAAAAATATTTTAAGTTATAAAATATAACTTTTAATATTTTAAGACAAATTTCATTAATTATTTAATATTAATGATATTAGATTTATTTAATAATTATATTAAATAAATTAATTAAAAATAATTTTAATATTATGAAAATTAATTTAAATGAAAATAAATAGTTTAAAAATATTTTAAGTTATAAAATATAACTTTTAATATTTAAAGGTAAATTTCATTATTAATTTAATATTAAATGATATTAGAGTTATTTAATAATAACATTAAATAAATAGTTTAAAAATAATTTTATTAATTTAAAAATTATTTTAAAAGGAAATAAATGAATTAAAAATATTTTAAGTTATAATTAATGACTTTTAATGTTTTGATAAATAATACATTAATACTTAAATATTAATAATAATTATTTAAAAATGATTTTAATTATTTTAAAAATTATTTAAGGGTAAAATTAATATTTTAAAAATATTTTAAGTTATAATAAATGACTTTTAATATTTTGATAAATAGTGCATTAATATTTAAATATTAATGGAAATTATTTAAAAATAATTTTAAATATTTTAAAAATCATTTAAGGGCAATAAAAATATTTTGAGTTATTATAAATAACTTTAATATTTCGGCAATGGTTTCATTAATAATTTAATATTAATTAAATATTAATAATAATAGAATTATTAAATATTAAATTATTTAAAAATGATTCCAATGTTTGAAAAATCATGATAAATTATAATAATTATTTAAAATTTATTATAAATCATTTAAAAATAATATGAATGATATTTACGAATATTGAATTATAGAATAGAGTTTTAGACTCGATAATTACCCGATAAAACCGTCAGTACACCGAAATGTTTCAAAAATTGATCTGGACTTAGATAATTTGACTAAATATGTGTTTGTTTGTGATCCAATAACTGCTAAACATATGTGACAATGTGATTAGGCTATATGATGACTACAAATAGCAGTACTATGTGATATGATATATTATTCTAATCGAACGAATGATCTTATTAATGATATGTTTCAATATAAAAGATAAAACTAAGTTGCGTTATTGTAAGCAGCTGCTCAGGCAAGTATCCTAACTTTGAATTTTACTTTATGCAATAGACATGAGTAGGAAAGTTTTAGAATTATATTATCATTGTGTCAGATTATTAACTCTATTGTTATCGATTTTATATTCAATCATTTGTATTCATACAAGTTCTTAAATTATCCGATCATTGTTTATCAACACAATATTATTGTATAATTCATATATTTATTCTGTTCGTTAATTTCCAAATATGGTTAGACAATTGTCCTCACTTGGATAATCATTGTATTTAATTACATGTTGATACATACTTATTGGTTTTCAGTATGTATACTTTGACTTAAAAGCCGTCTAGGCTATTTGATTCGGCTAGACATCAACTTAAAAATATTGTTGAACAAGATAGAACCTTATTGTTATCCAACCGAATTGTTTTGGTTCGGATTCCCGACTTAGTATGAACATCCCGAACATGGGAAACTTTTATACCCCTAAGGTGGATATGCTGGACGAAAATATAGTTTGAACATGTAGTATTGATCAATACAGGGCATAACGGGCTGATCACCCCCCGTGCCTGTAAGTTATGATGGTTTACAGATGAAGTTCTGTTAAATCTTATCAAAAATTTAAAACAAAGTTCATAGTCTGTCGACTGATCCCCATTTATAGTCAGTACGTAGTTTTAAAATTTTGAAATCGAAATGATATGTTGTTTATTGTTGCTTTAACTTACTTCACAACTATTGATTCGTTGTAGAAGTACTATTCATAGAAAACATTTACCTCGTTTAGCTAACATTTATTGTTTACTATTACTTGCAGGGCAATCAAATGCTCATTCTTGCTTAATTTAAATGTTTTCAGCTAAGCGTGATCAACCAGAATGTTCAGGCAAGAATAAAGGGAAAGGAAAGTTGGCCGAATAAACTTATGATATTTTATGTAATAGTTAAATGATATTAAGATTTGATACTTATTATCTATCATGTAATGAATGTTTAAAGGTCGCGTACCTGAAATTTAGACTCTGATATGTAAATTAAGTTTGATATTTATATTATTGTTATTATTATTAGTATTATTCCGCTCATAGAAATGGTATCGTGAATCACCAAGTTCGGGTTTCAAGTACCTAAATTTGGGGGCGTCACAAAAAGTAAAAGAAGTCAAGCTTAGTATGCTCATGCATGATTATGAAATGTTCAAGCTTGAGAAAGATGAAACTATCAACGAGGCATAAGCAAGGTTCCTTTTACTCATGAATTCCTTGAAGCTACTTGATAAATCAATTCCACAAAGTGAGATTAACCGTAAGTTACTTCAGGCTATGCCCAAGAGGTTTGCTTCTAAAGTTACAACTCTTCAAGATTCTCCTAATATTTCTTCTATGAATGCATTAACTCTATTTGGTGAATTAGAAGAATTTTAACATCAATTAAGGAGATATGATGATGAGGAGGATACTCCTTGAAAGAACGTTTTAGCTCTTATTGTGATGAAGAGGAGCTAGAGGATGATTTCGATGAGGAAATTACAAAACTTTCAAAATGGCTTAAAGGGTTGTTACAACGAAAGCTTAAGAGAAAGAGTGTTATCACTTCAAACAAGTTCAAGGGAAAGCAAAATGAAGACACTTGCTTTGAATGCGGACGCCCGGTCCATTTCAAAAAGGATTGCTTCAAAATAACGAACAAAGGTAAACCAAGCTACAAGGATAACAAAAGGAATAAATCATTTATTACCCAAGTATGCTTCATGGGAGTTGCAAATGAATCAAGTGATGAATCGAGTGAGGTAACCATTTCTGATTATAATCATTTGAAACAAGAAAATAAAAAATTAAGAGAAAAGAATATATACTTAAAAGATTTGGTAAATACTTTAATAAACGAAGGTGATACATTGATTGATGAAAAGAAAGAAATTGAACAAGATACATCATTTCAAGAAGAAAATATTTTAATGGCTAGAAATGATGTTTTAGAAAATCATAACAAATTCTTCCCAACAAGGTTAATGATTTGAATAATGAAGTTGAAAAATTAACCAAAGAAATAGCAATGAGAGATGTCTGTATTGATGCTTTTAATGATGATTCTCATATTAAAAATCCTTCAACGAATGAACTACAAAAAGAAATAGATTCACTAAAATCATATTTAGCTAAATTTGTCCAAGGGGAAGAAATTATGTTGGGTAAACAAAGACCTTGCTTTGAAAAAAAAAAGAATTGGCTATAATCCAACACATAAAAAGTGTGATGTAAAAATTTTAAAATCTAAATCACATTTAAAATTAAATTATTGCTCTCCTTTCACTACTTGTAAAAAATGTGGTTTAAAGGGACACTTAGATTGCTCATCAAATAAAAGGAATTTGAAAGTTAAAAGTGTGTGGATTAAGAAAAGTGATTTACATGTGACTAACCCAAAAGGACCCAAAAAGATATGGGTACCAAAAGGATAAATTGTTTTTATAAGTACATCTCAAAGTCAAAGGTCCTTCTCAAAATAAACAGATTGAATAAGCCAAAGGAGAAAACTAAATTAATATAAAAGATCAACCTAGCATACTGGAATAAAGGCAGGGACGAAATGTTCTCTCTAAAATATTCTCTCTGCCTTCTCTCTAAACCGTGCTTCCGGCCATCACCTTCCTAACTTTCTGGTCACTCTCTTCCTCTCCTGCCACTTTGTTGCTTCATCTCCTTTTTTCTACTCGGTCCCCCCCCTTGGTTCATCAACCCTCGTTTTTCCCCTCCTTTACTTTCCTCTCCGTTATGGTTAGTCATAATCACCTCTCTACATGGAACTCAGAAAGTAGTCTTTCTAAAGACCTTTTTGTTGAGTATGGTGTCTCTAATCCGAACTCTCCGGACTCTCTGCCCCGACTTCTTGGAGTTGAGGATATGGTGGAGTCAGCTCCCATTTTGGGTGGTACGGGTACCATTATTAGCTCTGAGGATTCTTCATCTTATGCTCCAGCTCATGACTTGGATATCGGACATGCTTTGGGGTCCAATGCTAGGGAAATCTTCTCGGCTTCTCATCATTTTTCTCAAAAAGACAGGGAGGAAGCTCTGTTTGAAAGGAAGAAAAACATGCATCTAATGTCCTTTTTATCAGCTCATGGGATTACTTCCAATGATGTTCAAAAATTCTTGTCGAATGGTAAGAGGGTCTCCTTTCCAAGTCCTCTGGGCTCCTCCGGCTTCCCGGGGGGAACTCTTCAACAGGTCTTATGTGTGGGTGAAGGACCAGCCCCGGCGTCTGAGGTGGGTGGTGGCTCAATTCCGGTGGTTCAGGCTCAGTATCCCACAAGCTCAAGTATCATAAAAATTGGTCCCCAAAAGGTTGTCTTTTCAAATCCACCTACTATTTCCCTCGAGGAAGGGGAAATACCTGCCATAGGCCAGAAAGCTGCCACCCAAAGTTGGAGTGATGTGGTTGGTAAAGCCAATATCAGGCCTTCTAGGCTTCTCTCGTACCACCCACCTACTTCTTCTTTCGTAGATGGGGTAGTGTCTGTCATACCTCCGGATGATATGCTTAGAAGAGCCAATCTGATCTGGGCAACCAGTCTAGTTGGGTACTTCCTTCACTCATCTCTTCCCTATAAAGTTGTTGAGCCTGTTGCTAAGAGACTTTGGGGTCAGTTTGATCTTACCGATGTATTCCTTCACAACAAAGGCTACTACATTTTCAAATTTGCTTCAGCTTTGGACTGTGATCACGTGCTGGCATCTGGTCCTTGGCACTTCACTTCTAAGATCATGGTCCTTCAGAGATGGAAAGAAGGAGCTGAGTTTTCTAAAACTGAATGTAACAGCTTTCCAATCTGGGTCAAACTCAGCAATATTCCTCTTTCTTATTGGTCTGATGAAGGCATTAATTATATTGCTAGTTCAATTGTTAAACCTTTATTCACGGATGAGATGACATCTAAGAATGACTTCTTGAACTTTGCTAGAGTCTGTATTGAAGTCAAGGCCTCATTTTCTTTTCCTCCATCTATTCGGGAAGCCACAAAGCAAGATGAAACATTGGAGTACTCATTTGCTTCGGTTGGGGTTGAATACCAAAGTAAACCCCCCACATGCCCCAAGTGTCTTGTGTTTGGACATTCTTCTCTCAAATGTCCTAAAGCTAATTACCAGTGGATTCCTAAAGAACAAAAGTCTGGTCCTCTGCAGACTACCCTTGATGGCAGAACAAAGCTGGGTAATATGCAAACTATTGCTGGTAACTGCTCTTCAGCAGTACCAAAGTCTGGGAATGCAGTTAATAAGATCGCTAATGAAGGGTCCTCTAAGAATGACTGGGTAACAGTGGGTAGGGGAGCAAAATCTGGAACGGTTAATCCAATTCACAGCAATGCTATTCTTATCTCCAATACATTTGGTCCAAAGATACAGGCCGACCAGATCATAGATTCTGACACAGACTCCCCCGTTGCAATGAATCCTCTTCTTGTTAACAAATTCAAGGTGATTGATGAAAAAGAAGGGAAAGACCTCAAAAATAAGCAAATTTCTGGAATGGAAAATCCAAAGGCTGCTAAGAAGAGAAAAGGCAAAGGAAAATCTGGTAACACCCCTCCTCCATCAGTTTAATTATGTTAGCCTCGTACAATATTAGAGGATTAAATAAAAAGCCAAAACAGGCTTATGTTAAGCAAATCATTGCAGACTACAACATTTCTATTCTTGGTTTAATGGAGACTAGAGTCAAATCTTCTAATGCTCCCAAAATTTCCAGAAAATTGGGTATGAACTGGGAATGGGCTTTTAATTATGATTTCCATAATAATGGGAGAATTTGGGTAAGGTGGAATCCTCTCCTTTGGAAATTAGATATCCTTTTTGTCTCCTCTCAAATTATTCATTGCAAAGTTCAATCTTTAGATTTTACTAGAACTAATTTCATGGTTTCCTTTGTGAACGGACTTAATACATATTCTGAAAGGAGGAGTCTCTGGACTGATCTGGTATCAATGTCTTCAAATGAATGCTGGTGTTTATTGGGTGATTTCAATGTGATCAAAGACCTGAAGGAAACTAATCAACTTAATGCTACCTGGGACGTTGGCAAAGAAGAGTTCAAAGACTGCATTACTGCTATTGGTGTGGATGATATTCGAGCCACTGGTCCAATTTTTACTTGGTGGAACAATCAACTTGCAAATCCTATCCACAAGAAACTGGACCGAGTTTTGGTTAACTCAGAGTGGTTTTCTAAGTTTGATCTAGCACAGGTAACCTTTGCTCATCGAGGTCTTTCTGATCACTCTTTGGTATTACTCAATTCTGGTATTAAGTATACTAATCCAAGGAGGAATTTCCAATATTTCAACCACATGCCACTTCTTGATGGCTTCCATGTCACTGTGAGGTTGGCTTGGGACACCCATCTTCATGGGAATCCTTTCTTTGTTTTCTCTAAAAAATTGAAATGCACAAAAAAGGCCTTAATATCTCTCAGCACATCAGTGGGAAATCTAGCCACGTTGGTTAAAATTGCAAAGGAGGAACTCCACCTGGTTCAATCTCTGCTCCATGACAACCCTTATGACTCAGACCTCATGGAAAGGGAGGAGAGTTGCTCCAAACAACTCTGGCAGGCAATTGATAAAGAGGAAGTCCTTATGCAGTAGAAATCCAGAGCTACATGGCTGGCATTAGGGGATCGTAACTCCAGGTTTTTTGCTAATATGATGAAGCAAAGATGGAATTCAAACAAGATACTTTCACTTCTTAATGATGAAGGCAATATTGTTAATGACAAGGACCAGATTGAGTTTGTTGCAGTGGGGTACTACACTAAATTATTTTCGGAGACAGGATCACAATATAGTGGGTTTTCCGAGTTTGACATTCTTCCAACCAAATTGATTAACCCATCACAAGCTTCTCTTCTTTGTGCTCCTATTACTGATTCTGAGATCTTCAATGTGCTCAACTCCATGAATCGTATAATAGGAGCCCGGGACCGGATGGGTTTAATGTGAATTTTTTCATAAGCGGCTGGTCCATTGTTGGAGATGACTTCACGAAGGCTGTTCAGTATTTTTTCACTACCAGTCGGCTGACCAAAGGGTTAAACTCAACTGCACTGGCCTTGATTCCCAAATGCCCCAATCCAACTGCTATAGCTAACTTTCGTCCAATCTCTTGCTGTAATACGATTTACAAATGCATAGCCAAAATTCTTGCAAATCGGCTGAAAGTGAAGCATCTGCTAATTGACCAAGCACAATCGGTATTTGTTAAAGGCCGGAGCATTAGTGACAACATCCTTCTGGCACTGGAGCTCTTCAAAGGTTACTCAAGGAACTCTGGTCCCTCTCGGTGTGCCCACAAGATTGACCTTAGGAAAGCTTTTGATACAATTAGATGGGACTTTCTTCTTGACATACTTAAAGCGTTCCAATTCCCACCAATTTTTGTTGGTTGGATAAATGCCTGTATTATATCAGCCATGTTCTCAATTAAGATTAATGGGACTCTTGCAGGTTTCTTCGGGAGTTCACGGGGGCTTCGTCAAGGTGATCCCATTTCACCGTTTTCTTGTGATGGAGATGCTTTCACTAAAAATCAACAAGGAGACCTCTGCACAAGAATTCATTTTTCATTGGAGGACCAAAGATTGGCAACTTACCCACCTATTGTTTGCAGATGACATCCTCATCTTCTGCCATGCGAGCCTACCCTCGATTAACATTATCAACTCCTGCATTCAATCCTTCTCTCTCTACTCAGGCTTGATCCCTAATGCTCACAAAAGTCAGTGCTACCTCTCTAATACTCCCCCCTCCACTGTGAACAGCATTCTATCGCTGCTGGGTTTTTAGATAGGAACTCTACCCTCCAAATTTCTTGGAGTTCCATTACTATCTCGAAAGTTATCTTCTGCTGACTGTGTTCCTCCTGTACAAAGGATTACATCAAGAATCTTCCAAGGTTCTCGCCTATTCAGGTCGGCTTCAGTTGATAAAATCCATTCTTTGCTCTTTTCAAACCTACTGGTGCCAATACTTCATGCTTCCTAAGGCTATACTCCGGGAATTGCATTCCCTCCTCGGCAGATTCTTGTGGAAAGATCCATCTCAATGCAAATTTGGAGCTAAAGTGGCATGGTCTTGGATCTGACCTACCATTGAAGGGGGTTTAGGTATCAAGAACATTCTTGAATGGAATACTGCCCTGATGCTGCAACACTTCATTCAAATTATCAATCGTGATACAAAGTCTCTTTGGGCCCATTGGACTCAAGTCACCCTATTGAAGGACAAGTCAATCTGGCAGGTAACGGTAAGCCATGACTGCTCTTGGACTTGGAAATAAATCCTCAAACTACGTCCCAGTGCTTTACAACATCTAAAATACATTATTGGTTATGGAAATCATACTTCCCTTTGGTATGATCCTTGGTTGAATGAAGTCCCTATCAACCCCTCTGCCACTCTCTTTTGACCAATTCCGGGCTTCCAGCCACTACCAAGGTCAGCCATATGATCACAGACTCCCACTGGAATCTCCCAGCTAGCAACCACCATGAAGTAATTCTCTTTCGACAACAAGTTATGAAATTTCCTATCCCTCCTCTGCAGGATGACTAGATTTTGTGGGGCATACATGCTATCAATACTGTTACGGCTAACCAAATATGGGATTCTATCCGGGCTAAAGAACCTCAGGTGTATTGGAGCTCTATCCTTTGGCACAAACTCCATGTGCCAAGGTACTCCTTTATGATGTGGCTTGGGCTGCTAAGGAAGCTATACAAATGACCGAACCATCCTCTACACTGGTCGATCATGGAATTATCTTCTGTGCAACCAATACCCAGAAACCTTTGAGCACATGTTCTTCGAATGTACCTACTCTTCGGTAATAATACAAAGTGCACTTGACTTAGGAAATTGGGTTTCCATTCCAATAGCATGGAATGTTCTCATTGGATACCTAACCAACAACCAAGGCACTAAACTGACCAAGAATATTCTGAGCCTAACGGTAGCCACATGCTTCTACAAAGTTTGGGAGGCTAGGAACACAAAGATGCACAAGGGTATCATTATACCACCTCGGTCTCTAGCCAAAGACACTATAAATCTCATAAAGTCAAGACTCTCATCTAGTAAATCTTTTATTAAGGCTACTAATTGTAATCACTATTGTAATTGGTTGATAACTCACTAGAATGGTCGGGATCTCTTCCTTGTATCGTATCCTCATCTTTGACCCTTAGATGATGTTACTATATTCTGGGGTATGCCCCTTAGCCATTGTATTTTGGTCCTTTATACAACAAACAAATTTAGCAAAAAAAAAACCTAGCATACTGGATAAGAAGAAAACAGCAGACTGGATTCGACAAACAGAATATAGCATCGTCTAATTGTCTATCCAGTAAACCATATTCTCAGAAAAGAAAGTGGAAATGCCGAAAGCAGCAAAGTCTCTCACCCGAGAATATTATTGAAGATATTACTCCCAGATTTGAGTGTGAGAACTACCCAAATCATGCTTAAAAACTTAAACAAGTTCAAACAAGTTCCAAGGGCTTGATACCAGAGGTTAAGTAAGTATCTCATCTCAAATGATTTCACTCAAGGTAAAATTGATTCTACATTATTTAAGCATAAAAATAAAGATTCTATCATTATGCAAATATATGTAGACGATATAATATTTGGTGCTACTAATGAGTTTCTTTGTGAGTGGTTTTTTAAGTGTATGCAGAAGGAGTTCGACATGAGCTTAATTAGAGAACTTAACGATTTTTGTTTGGGAATCTAAATAAAGAAAACAAAGGATGCCATATATATACATCAAACCAAATACACAAAAGAGTTGCTCAAAAGGTTTGAATTTGAGAAATCTAAATCAAAGGCTACACCAATGAGTACGTGCATTCTGGGGTCTGCTTGGTTTCTGTTTTGGGCCGCATCTGCAGAGTGCAGGCGCATGTAGGGTCCATTGCAGTGTTGCAGTGCTTCAATTTGCCTATGTTATTTGTGTTGGATGAGTGCTCAATAAATTTATGCTTTGGGACTCTAGTAGATGAAGCTTTGGCCTGCTAGGGTCTTTGTCTGTTTTCCTTATCATGCAGCCGTACAACTTTCGTTGCTCCTTTTGCCTAAGAGGGGCTGTTTTGTATTTTTGATGTTCTAGATTTATTATGGATTTTGGTCTGATTGTTTAAAGCCTTAGTTTTTTGTACTGGTTTGGCCTGTTCAAACATTTTTTGTGTTAGTCTGTTTGGCTACGTCCCTACGGTCTGCTATAGTCATGGCAACATATGGCCTATCATGTTGTAAGACCCCAAATTTTATGAATAAAGATTAATTTTCTCGAAATATTTTTTTTGAGTATTAAGGTGTGGATTTGATATAATATTATAGTTATGGGTAATATTTATAAATTTTTTAAAGTAAACAAGTTGTCATAAAATATTCGATTGGTCGGGGAATATTCGTTTTATCAGGGAATATTCGTACGACGACACAATCATTAGTGGACCCCACAACGGAATTACTGTCGAAGTTAAAAAAAATACAGAAATATCTTTTTATAAAAATAACTGCGAAAGTTTTATAGTTAAATTGTTGAAATACCCAGTGGTAAAAGTACAGTAATAAGCGTGATTGCATAGTAGCACACGGTATTATACAATATCTTTGATTATTGATGCTTACGTGAGAAGTCACTCAATTTTATTGAATTATTGCCACAGTAATTGCTGCATAGTATCTCTCATATTATTGATTCAATTATTGTCACAGTATCATCTGCACAATATTTTATATTATTAAATCAATAATTGAGACGACAAAGTTATTCATATTATTATTTACATTATTGACGATGTCTAAAAAGTTCTGTCGAGGAAAGAGTAACGGTCACCTAATTGCGCGCCAATAGGGAGAAATCCTTATCGAAAAGCCCCCTCTTTCTTGGGAATGATATGGTTGTTAAATATTACGAGTTATAATATTAATGATGAATAAGTTCGTGTTGACTAAAGATGTTTGTTCATTTTGTTTTCTTTAATTCTTCTGTGACCCAATTACCCTCAAAGGAGGTAATTCTGTGATTTGCTGGTTTTGTTATTATTGACCAAATGGGCAATTAATCGGATAAATAAACAATTAATTGCTATTGGTTCACATGCAAATTATTGTTGGTTCACATGTATAGAACTATTGGTTCACATGCATGTACTATTAGGGGAGGTGGTGCAAGATTGATAATACTTGAAGAACTAAATTAAAAATGGAGTTAAGATGAAGGTACTATACTGTAATAATTAGAGCCCCTAAACGTGCAATTATCGAAACTATATTTTCCTATAAATAGAAGTTCATTTCTTCTTTCATTCTCACCAATTCACTAAGACTCATAAGAGCAATTATAGAGAGTGAAACTATAGAGAGAAAGAAGAAGAGTATTCTGCTACTTCACTATTGCAGTATCCAGCCTTCAACTAAGGTAAATGATGTTATTTATTTCTTATTCGTAAGGGATATTATTTTTGTTCAATATTCATATGAAATAATATTTTCTTCCATACTCTATAGTATGTAAGTAATATTATTTCGTTTTGTATCCCTAATCCTACACTCATTTTGTTGAAGTATTGCTTCTATACTCCGTGAAGTTAGTAGAATATCTTTGAAATTTGCGCTTCATCTAGTATAGTTTCACAAGAATATTTTTTTGAATATTCTTGTTAAATTTTAAGTTTTTCATGCCGGGGTACTATTCATGGGTACCACTATTCATACGTACGACAATATTCATACATACGACATTATTCATACGTACGACACTATTCACAGGGTACTATTCATAAAGTACTATTCACGGGGTACTATTCACAAAGTACTATTCACGAAGTACTATTCACGGGGTACTATTCATGAAGTACTATTCCCGGGGTACTATTCATGACAAAAATTGATTTCTTTTCTGTTCAAATCATTTTTGATACAATGTTATTCTTGAATTTTACTCCACAAAGTAGTATCATGTTGACAATTTGGACATTATTGAATTCTAGATAAATTGAATTATAAATTTTTAAAAATTTATCCTTTACTCTCATTTAATTGAATTCTTATATCATTGTCATCATCCTCATACTTATATTGTGATGAAAGTCATCTTTGGACCGTAGTGCATAGATGGACTGTTGATTGGTATAATTATGACCAGGGATCACTCGGTATAATCATGACCCGTAATGTTACAAATGATGTGGTAAAAGTCCTCATTGGCCCGTAGTGCATTGATGGACAGTTTTTGATATGATTATGACCAGGGATTATTCGGTATGATCATGACCAGTGGTGAAAACATAAATATCTTTGGTCTGTAGTGCATAGATAATTTATGGTTGTGATACTAATGAATATCCTTGGCCCGTAGTGCATGGATAATTTAGTGATGTGGATTATTTATTAAGCTAAGTCTCAGCGATAAAATTGATGATAAACTTTTAAATCATAGAAGATAGTAGATATCATGCTCTACTTGACTCTTCTAATGGATTTCTTGTTCCGCTGCAGTTGTTGATCTAAAACTCGTTGTCTATTATTGTATTCTATCAGTTGTTATACTGTTGAAGGCTAACGATAATTTATTCTGCATTATCTTAGTCATAATATTTTTTACTGGACTAGTAGAGCTCACTCTTTGCTTTCATTATTCTCTTCAAGAAATGAGAACGTAGCCGGACTAGTCGGGTAATGGAGTGACGATCCGAGTTGGTGGCTGTAGTAGTCCTCACTATTTTATAAAATAGTGTGATAATAATTATAATGAGGACTTCATTTGAGTTTGAATACTATCTACTAGACAATATTCGTGTAAAAACTCTCAACTACGTTTTTGACGTATTGTATAAGGAAGTTTGTATTTAAATTTTGTACCATGTATTTGGCGACTCAGAATAGGTGATGTATACCTGTTTTGGGGGCGTCACAGTTGGTATCAAAACTTAGGGATATGATCCCTGGCTGAGATTTGAGACTAGAATTAGGGGAGACGGGTAATCCTTCGCTAGTATGACCTACCTAAGCTTATTTGTTATTTAATTGGTCGGTCAGAATATACAGATAATATGTGGCATGTCAATTAAACTTTATTTTGTGATAATTAATGGCATCTGAAAATGTTGAGATAAGCAATGAAGCACATGAGACCGTTGAGTCACCGACGATCAATAACCAGGATAATGTGCATCAAGAAGGCAATAATCCTCGTGTAAACAACAACACCGACAAAATGACGAACGATGGTACGTTTAGGAGTTTTTTAGAATTCATCCAATCCCAAACGAGAGAGACTCCTATTCAAAATACAGGTGGAAACACTGGCAACTCACGGCTGGTGGCTAAGCAGTTCAAGGAGCTGAGACCATCAGAGTTTTTTGGAAAGCCAGAACCACTTAAGGCGGAGACGTGGATTAAGCATATCACCAAGATATTTGATGTCTTGGAATGCTCAGAGGAGAAAAATGTTCCATTTCTCACAAACTTTGTTTATATTCAGATGATGTGAATAGGGCTCAGTTATTAGAACGCGATTATGAGTCTGCTCAGCCAAAAGGCAACGACCAACAACACGATAATAATTGTACCGGTGGCAATGGCCATCGGAACAACGATAACCATCGTAGAGGAAATTATCATGCCAGAAATGGATACACTTCGGTGGTAATCATGGCCAAGATAATAGGAATGGTGAACTAGGTGGGAACGACTTTAAGAAGAGAAGATTTAACAATGACAAAAAGACGTCGGTAGCAGTACCAGCACCCGTTTCCAAGGAAGAAGAACGACCACCAATCGTATGTTTCACATGTGAACTGGAGGGACACATCCATCCAAACTGTACGCAACAACCCAAAGCGTGTTTCAATTGCGGAAAAAAAGGTCACCTAGCTCAATTTTATCGTGTAGTGAAGTCAAGTCCAGCTAGGATGGTGACGCCAAAGGATGTCCCAGACAAGTCAAATCCTGTAGTTTAAGTGAGAGCGTTTGTCGAGGAACCCAAACGAAGTTATCACGGGTAAGCTAATAAACTCTTGCGAAGTCTATACCTTATTTGATACCGGTTCTACCCATTCTTTTATTTCTCCTACTTGCGCTTAACGTTTAAATTTAACTTCGGAGAAATTAGGCTTTAATATATCTGTTAAAACTCTGTTATGAGAAACCTTCATTATATTCACTATTTATAAATCTTGTTTGATTCAAATCGTCACCCCTCACATTACCTGTCGATCTTATCTCTTTGAAAATACTTGCATTTGGTGTGATTTTAGGACAATTGTTTAACTACTCATCATGCTAAAATTGATTATTTTCGTAAGGTTGTTAGCTTTTATATTCCTAACTAACCTATTATGCGAATTCAAGCAACCAAACCACTATTCGTTTATTCAAAAACGGATGTCAACCTTTCTTAGCCCATGTCACAGATTTAAACAAAAATATGTCAAATTTGAATGATATTCGTTAATAAATTTCCTGACGTATTTCCCGAAGAACTTCCTAGCCTACCCCCAGAGCGTGAAATCAAATTTTGTATTGACCTTTTGATCCCGGTACAAAACCCTCAAATATTTCTTCATCCAAAATGAACGTATAATGCGCCAAAGACGTTGGCTCGAGCTGTTAAAAGATTACGGCCATACAATTCAATACCATCATGGAAAACCAAACGTAGTAGCTGAAGCGTTGAGTAGAAGATCGTATACATTTACGAGTGCGATATTGTTAACACAAATACCTATTTCGTACGACTTACAAAAGATGGAAATAAAATTAAAGACTCCAAGATAGCGAATATACAAGTAGAATCGACTTTAATCGATAAATTTAAAGTCGCTCAAGCTACACACCCGAAACTGATGAATATGTGAAGAAGAAGGTGCAACAAGGTGTTATTCTAGAAGCAAGAATCGACGGAGAGAGGAAATCTCAACCCTTGACTTTATTGGTCTATTTGAAATCCTCGAGTAGGAACTGTGGCCTATAGACTTGCCTTACCGCTAAGTATGTTGCGTGTTCATAACATTTTTTACGTATCGATGTTACGTAAATATGTGGACAACCCGAACCACATTATTAAATTAGAACTAGATGAGATAGCGGAAGATTTAACGTATGAAGAGGTACCTGTTAAAATCTTGGATAAGAAGGAACATATTCAACGCTCAGAGGCTAAACCTCAAAAGTTAGAATCCGAAATGAAAATAAGGTATTCTCACCTGTTCGACATTTCAGGTACGTACAACAATTTCGATGATGAAATTTCATAAGAAAAAGAGGTTGTAAGACCCCAAATTTTATGAATAAAGATTAATATAATATAATATTATAATTGAATATATGAATATATGAATAAAAATTCATAAGGTGTGGATTTGATATAATATTATAATTGTGAGTAATATTTTTAAATTTTGCAAAGTAAGGAAGTTGTCATAAAATATTCGATTGGTCGGGGAATATTCGTTTTATCAGGGAATATTCGTACGACGACACAATTATTGGTGGACCCCATAACGAAATTACTGTCGGAGTTAGAAAACGACAGAAATATCTTTTTATAAAAATAACGGCGAAAATTTTACCATTAAACTGTTGAAATACGCAGTGATAAAAGTACAGTAATAAGCGTGGTTGCATAGTAGCACACGGTATTGTACAGTATTTTTGATTATTGATGCTTATGTGAGAAGTCACTCAGTTTTATTCAATTATTGCCACAGTAATTGTTGTATATTATCTCTCATATTATTGATTCAATTATTGTCACAGTATCATCTGCACAATATTTTATATTATTAAATCAATAATTGAGACGACAAAGTTATTCATATTATTATTTATATTATTGACGATGTCTAGAAAGTTCTGTCGAAGAAAGAAGTTTGGTCACCTAATTGCGCGCCAATAGGGAGAAATCCTTATCGGAAAGCCCCATCTTCCTATGAATGATCTGGTTGTTAAATATTGAGAGTTATAATATTAATGATGAATAAGTTCGTGTTGACTAAAGATGTTTGTTCATTTAGTTTTCTTTAATTCTTCCGTGACCCAATTACCCTTAAAGGAGGTAAGTCTGTAATTTGCTAGTTTTGTTATTATTGACCAAACGGGTAATTAATCGGATAAATGAGCAATTAATTGCTATTGGTTCACATGCAAATTATTGTTGGTTCACATGTATGGAACTATTGGTTCACATGCATGTACTATTAGGGGAGGTGGTGCAAGATTGATAATACTTAAATGACTAAATTAAAAATGGAGGTAAAGATGAAGTACTATACTGTAATAATTTGATCCCCTAAACGTGCAATTATCGAAACTATGTTTTCCTATAAATAGAAGCACATTTCTTCTTTCATTCTCACCAATTCACTAAGACTCACAAGAGTAAATATAGAGAAAGAAGCTATAGAGATAAAGAAGAAGAGTATTCTGCTATTTCACTATTACAGTATCCAGCCTTCTACTAAGGTAAGGGATGTTATTTATTTCTTATTCGTAATGGATATTATTTTTGTTCAATATTCATATGAAATAATATTTTCTTCCATACTCTATAGTATGTAAGTAATATTATTTCGTTTCGTATCCCTAATCCTACGCTCATTTTGTTGAAGTATTGCTTCTATACTTCGTGAAGTTAGTAGAATATCCTTGAAATTTGCGCTTCATCTAGTATCGTTTCACAAGGATATTTTTCTGAATATTCTTGTTAAATTTTAAATTTTCATGTCGGAGTAATATTCATGGGTACTATTCATTTATACGGCACTATTCATACGTACGACATTATTCATACGTACGGCACTATTCATATGTAGGATACTATTTATGAAGTACTATTCATGAGATACTATTCACAAAGTACTATTCATGGGGTACTATTCTCGAAGTACTATTCACGAAATACTATTCACGGAGTACTATTCATGACAAAAATTAATTTCTTTTCTGCCCAAATCATTTTTGATACAATATTATTCTTGAATTTTACTCCACAAAGTAGTATCATGTTGACAATTTGGACATTATTGAATTCCAGATAAATTGAATTATATATCTTTAAAAATTTATCCTTTGCTCTCATTTAATTGAATTCTTATATCATTGTCATCATCCTCATACTTATATTGTGACGAAAGTCATCTTAGGCCCGTAGTGCTAGATGAACTGTTGATTGGTATGATTATGACCAAGTATCATTCGGTATAATCATGACCCGTAATGTTAATAATGATGTGATAAAAGTCATCATTGGCCCGTAGTGCATTGATGGACAGTTGTTAGTATGATTATGGCCAGGAATTATTTGGTATGATCATAACCAATGCTGAAAACACGAATATCCTTGGCCCGTAGTGCATGGATAATTCATGGTCGTGATACTAATGAATATCCTTGGCACGTAGTGCATGGATATAATTCAGTGATGTGGATTATTTATTAAGTTGAGTCTCAGTGATAAAATTGATGATAAACTTTTAAATCATAGGAGATAGTAGATATCATGCTCTGCTTGACTCTTATAATGGATTGCTTGTTCCACTGCAGTTGTTGATCTAAAACTTGTTATCTATTGTATTCTATCAGTTGTTATACTGTTGAAGGCTAACGATAATTTATTCTGCATTATCTTAGTCATAATATTTCTTACTGAGCTAGTTGAGATCACCCTTTGCTTTCATTATTTTCTTTAGGAAATGAGAACGTAGCCGGGACTAGTCGGAGAATGAAGTGACGGTCCGAGTTGGTCGTTGTAGTTGTCTTCACTATTTTATAAAATAGTGTGATAATAATTATAATGAGGACTCAATTTGAGTTTTAATATTGTCTACTAGACAATATTCGTGTAAAAACTCTCAAATACGATTTTGTCGTATTGTATAAGGAAGTTTATATTTAAATTATGTACCATGTATTTGGCGACCAGAATGGGTGATGTATACCTATTTTGGGGGAGTCACAGTTGGTATCAAAACTTAGGGATATGATCCCTGACTGAGATGTGAGGCTAGAACTAGGGGGTGAGATGGGTAATCCTTCGTTAGTATGACCTACCTAAGCTTATTTGTTATTTAATTGGTCGGTCAGAATATAGGGATAATATGTGGCATGTCAATTAACCTTTATTTTGTGACAGTAAAATGGCATCTAAAAATGTTGAGATAAGCAATGAAGCACATGAAACTGTTGAGTCACCGACGATCAATAACCAGGATAATGTGCATCAAGAAGGCAAATAATACTCGTGTAAACAACAACACCAACCAAATGATGAACGATGGTACATTTGGGAGTTTTTTAGAATTCATGTAACACCAAACGAGAGAGACTCACGTTCAAAATAAAGGTGGAAACACTGGCAACTCACGGCTGGTCACCGCTAAGCAGTTCAAGGAACTGGGACCATCGGAGTTTTTGAGAAAGCCAGAACCACTTAAGGCAGAGACGTGGATTAAGCAGATCACCAAGATATTTGATGTCTTGGAATGCTCAGAGGAGCAAAAGGTTCCCTTCACCACCTTTATGTTGCGTGAAGAAGCAGATTACAGGTGGGAATCTCTAAAACGTACTCAACCTTCCATACTAAAGAGATGTCTTGGGAGAAGTTTCAAGAATTGTTCAACGACAAGTACTTTCCCGAAAGTATTCGTCACATGAAGGAGGTGGAATTCACCGAGCTGGAGCAAAACAATATGACTGTTTCGCAGTACGAGACTAAGTTTACGGAGTTATCCCGGTTTGCATCCCATTTGGTCGATAATGAGGAGCGAATGACGCGAATGTTTCTAAGAGGTTTAAAACTCGAAATACGTCAATACCTCATTTCTCACAACCTTTGTTTATATTCAGATGTTGTGAATAGGGGTCAGTTATTAGAACGCGATTATGAGTCAGCTCAGCCAAAAGACAATGACCAACAACACGATAATAATTGTACCGGTGGCAATGGCCATTGGAACAACGATAACCATCGTACAGGAAATTATCATGCCAGAAATGGTAACCACTTCGGTGGTAATCATGGCCAAGATAATAGGAAAGGTGAACTAGGTGGGAACGACTTTAAGAAGAGAAGATTCAATAATGACGGAAAGACGTCGGCAGCAGCACCAACACCCGTTTCCAAGGAAAAAGAACGACCACCGATCGTATGTTTCAAATGCGGACAGGAGGGACACATCCGTCCAAAAGTACGCAATAACCCAAAGCGTGTTTCAATTGCAGAAGAGAAGGTCATCTAACTCAATTTTGTCGTGTAGTAAAGTCAAGTCCAGCTGGGATGGTGACGCCAAAGGATGTCCCAGACAAGTCAAAGCTGGTAGTTTAAGTGAGAGCGTTTGTCGAAGAACCCGAACGAAGTTATCACGGGTAAGCTAATCATAAACTCTTGTGAAAGTCTATACCTTATTTGATACCGGTTTTACCCATTCTTTTATTTCTCCTACTTGCACTCAACGTTTAAATTTAACTCCGAAGAAATTAGACTTTGACTTATCTGTTGAAACTCCGTTATGAGAAACCTTCATTATATCCACTATTTATAAATTTTGTTTGATTCAAATCGTCACCCTCACATTACCTGTCGGTCTTATCTCTTTGAAAATACTTACATTTGATGTGATTTTAGGGATTGATTGGTTACATCATGCTAAAATTGATTGTTTTCATAAGGTTGTTTGCTTTCATATTCCTAACCAACCTATTATGTGAATTCAAGCAACCAAACCACTAAAGTCAATCATTGTCATATCAAGCCATAAAGCTATTCGTTTATTGAAAAATAGATGACAAGCTTTTTTAGCCCATGTCACATATTTAAATAAAATTACGTCAGATTTGAATGTTATTCCTATTGTTAATAAATTTCTTGACGTATTCCCCGAAGAACTTTCTAGCCTACCCCCAAAGCGTGAAATCAAATTTTGTATTGACCTTGAACCCGGTACAAAACCCTGAAATATATCTTCACCCAAAACGAACGTATAATGCGCCAAAGATGTTGACTCGAGCTGTTGAAAGATTACGGCCATACCATTCAATACCATCATGGAAAACCGAACGTAGTAGCTGATGCGTTGAGTAAAAGATCGTATGCGTTTACGAGTGCGATATTGTTAACACAAAGACCTATTTCTTACGACTTATAAAAGATGGAGATAGAATTAAAGACTCCAAAAACCTACGTAAAGATAGCGAATATACGAGTAGAATCGACTTTAATCAATAAAGTTAAAGTCGCTCAAACTACACACCCGAAGCTGATGAATGTGAAAAAGAAGGTGCAAGAAGGCGTTATTCTAGAAGCAAGAATCGATGAAGAGAGGAAATCTCAACCCTCGATTTTATTGGTCTATTTAAAATCCTCGAGTAGGAACTGTAGCCTATAGACTCGCTTTACCGCTAAATATGTCGCGTGTTCATAACGTTTTTCACGTATCGATGTTACGTAAATATGTGGACAACCCGAACCATATTATTTAATTAGAACTAGATGAGATAACGAAAGATTTAACGTATGAAGAGGTACCTATTAAAATCTTGGATAAGAATGAACATATTCTACGCTCTCAAAGGTTATACCTCAAAAGTTAGAATTCGAAATGAAAATGTTGGGTCTCCAACTTTTAGTTTTATTTTGATGATAACAATAATTAGTAAATAAATTAATTAAAAGGGTAGAATCCTCTCCATAGGATTTTTTATTATAATTGTTTTATTTATCTTACTTACTTTGACAAAAAATATTTTCTAAATCTTATTTAATTGATTTTCTTGATCTTGATATTTTAATGTGATAAATCAATTGGGTCATGCATTGTGGAACAAAAATTATATATATATATATATATATATATATATATATATATATATATATATATATATATATTAGTCTTGCATGTATAGGATATATGATATAATAAGATTGGGGGGGGGGGGCGTCCAGTGCAGTTATTGACCGGTAACGTCCGGTGCACTCATTTTTTTTATTTTAACCATAATTATGAGAATAATAAATAAAAAATAATAGAGCAAGTTTGAACAAAAAACTGTATAAGAAAGTATATTTTTTATTGAAAAAACATTGTAAACTGTTTAAATATACAAAATATATTGAATGTGCACACATATACAGTTTTACTATGTTTTTTCAATAAAAAAATATACTTTTTATACAGTTTTTTGTTCAAACTTATTATATTATTTTTTATTTATTATTCTCATAATTGTGGTTTTAAAAAAAATAATATGCACCGGACGGTACCGGTCGTTAAGAGCACCGGACCGCCCCCCAACCCGATATAATAAGCATTCCTTTTTCAAACTACAAAGTATCCTTAATATGCTAATGGGATATTTATGTTGGAACTTGGGTGATGGAATGATTAAAACCGTGTAATATACATATATATAGGTTACAAATGCATGCATTTAATATGTATTATATTCATGCATGTCTTATAAATACACCCTGCATGCATTATACCAAAGTACATATATTTATATATATCTTGCATGCATTACATGCATACATATATGTATATAATATATATCCGTATATATATATTAAATGTCATGCAGGAATTAAATGAGAAAGGATGTGTATATTTTGTAGGCTGGCAACTTTAAATATATTGAATGTGTGCATGTGCAGTTCATATATATATATATATATATATATATATATATATATATATATATATATATATATATATATATATAGTCCCCTTCAGTTGAGAGATCCCTCAAATAGTATTATTTGAGGGATAGGGCGCTTAACCGTTGTGTGATGTCCCCAAAATTAGGTATACATCACCCATCTTGGGTCGTCAGATACATAGTACAGAATACAAATACAACTTACTAATACAGTTGTCGTGTACAATACGACAAAACATAAACTGCGAGTTTGAATACAAATATTATCTTCTAAAGAGTATTCATACTCAAAAGGAGTCCTCATTACATTTATTAACACACTATTACATAGAATAGTGAGGACTACTAACTAATACTATCATTCGAACTATCACTCCGTTTTCCGACTTACCCCAGCTACGTTCTCATTTCCTGAAGAGAACAGTGAAAGAAAGGGTGAGCTCAACTAGCCCAGTAAGAAATATTATGACTAAGATAATGCAGAATAAATTATCATTAGCCTTCAATAATGTTAAACTGATAAAATATAATAGACATCAAGTTTAACTGCAGCGGAACAAGCAATCCATTAAAAGAGTCAAGTAGAAAATAAACTCTACTATCTTTTATGATTTAAAAGGTTTTTCAACACTGTTATCGCTGGGACTCAGCTTAATAAAATAATCCACATCATCGAATCACCCCTACACTACGACCAAGGATATTCGTGTATTCATTAATGGTCATGATCATGCCAACAACTGTCCATCAATGCACTACGGGCCAATGAGGACTTTTACCACATCATTTGTAACATTACGGTCATGATTATACCGAATAATCCCTGGTCATAATCATACCAAGTCCATCTATGCACTACAGGCCACAGATGACTTTCAACATTTTATAAACATGAGGATGATGGCAATGATATAAGAATTCAATAAAACAAGTTCAAGAATTAATTTATCCAAGAATTAACAACGTCCAAATTGTCAACATGATACTGCTTTGTGGAGTAAAATTCAAGAATACATAGAAGAATATTTTCATGAAAAGATACTGGATGAACCGTAATTATCAAGGATATTCCACTAATTTCATGGAGTATAGAAGTCAAAACTTAACCAAGTGAGTATAATAAAGAATGGAATAACAAAAGAAATCACCATGCATGCGATAGACCGCACAGACAGGTTATT